>JAUDZF010000007.1:2400000-3000000 GCA_030407055.1 Armillaria mellea
TCGGTGCTCGGTTCCACTGTGCTATCTGTGATTCCGTCGACATATGCTCCAATTGCGAGTCGGCTGGACTACCGGGGAATCTGGACTCTGTTGACGGTGGTCATAACTCGTCTCATATCCTGATCAAGGTAAGCAATTCGTACGGAGATGCACGCATCGCGCAATTGAAACTTTTTAGATTCCATTTCCCTTGGAAACAAACGAGGTAAACTACAGATGTCGACTCTTCAGGGAATTTTCTGACTGTGTTCGACGCAGGTACAAACAGCAAGCCGGAGAGCTATACATCTGTGGACGGGGAGAGACGCCCAGCATGCAATATACGCAGGTTCTCCTTCGAAGGCTAGCTCCGTCGTGTCGGGTTATAGCAGGACGGTGGTAGGTACATCGCACGCCAATGAAAGCGAACATGATCATTTGTGCAATGGATGTGCACGGGTGCGCCTCGTGCTTCTCTTCTCTCCTCTTTTTACTGATTAAGCGGACGTCCACTACTAGCCCATCGTAGGTGTGCGTTACCAGTGTGCCAATTGCCCCTCGAAACCGAGGTCGTACAATTTGGTGAGTCAGCCATATGTTTTCCTCCTGTATTAACTTATATCATATGCAGTGCGCTCGGTGTGAAGAAAAATCGTATCAATTACACGACCCTCACCATGTATTCTTTAAATTACCCCGACCCGTTGACTACCCCATAGAATCTCAATTTCCTTTGATACCCAAGTTGTGAGAACCCCTTCTTTAATGCCCGTGCGATAACTGACATTGTTACAGGTACAAAATGCCGGCAGGCCCATCGCCAGATGCGACAGTATTATTTGCGGATCCGAAAGGTAAACGATCCAAACGTCTTCTTTGGATCAGTTCTCATGACAATACCATTAAGCATACCTAAGGGACGTATATAATAGCGCCGCCGTATGCGACAACTGTATGTCGCGTATATGGGGCGTATGGTTCAGATGTGCGTACTGTGGCAAAGATTTGTGTGACGCCTGTGAGCTTGTGGACGTGCATAATGACAAGCACGTCTTCCTCGTGTTCAAATCTTTGGTAGATATGCAAGCCGTCAAGTGAGTGTTCAAGACTTGACATATTAAGCGTCATTCTCAACCCTTCTCCAGAATATTCACAGATATTGAGCACCCAACTCGCAGTCCACCTATTATCCCACACCCGGTGTATCGTTGATCGACGTTAGCTGACCGTAGGTCAATGTTTCCACAGCCTAATATACAGACATGCAATGTAGTTTATACAACAGCAGAGGATCAACCCTTTTTGAAACCTGGATAGCGAATGAGATATTACAATACTTTAGAGGAAAGAGGACAGACCTAAACGACGACGTTCATAGAATAGATCAGTCCTGCTAGCACCAAGGTTGACGATCTTAGGACACCCGTCGCGATCTTTCTCTAGTCGTGTGCACTCGGCACAATAGTATGCGTCAGAAATACCTGCAAATAATGAGAAACAAAGCAGGGAATTTCCAAAAGCCTGAGGACGTACCAGGAGAACCGCAGATTATGCATCTTCCACCATACGTCCCAAAATTACACTCATCGCAGATCCGTACCAGAGTTTCAGGGCGCACGTACGAGTCACAGACTGGACTATAAGGAGATGAGGATACGCAGAAATGCATGCTGGATACTACGCACCACTTGCCGTCACATTTCTCGCATAGACGCCCAATAGCTGGGTTCTCTGTGAGCTCAGAATACTGTTGGACTAAATGTTCCTCACCTATACCGGGCTGTCGTCGACACATTATCAAGTCTGGATGGCACGGTGTCAGTGTTTTTCTATTAGAGTGGGAAATCTACGGCGTACCGGGGTGATGCTTCGACATGGTTGGATGAGAGTAGTAGGTAAAGTTTGTATCGAGGTTCGCAAATTACCAATCCTCTCGCTTTGGCTCTGTTTATCATTAACGAGGTAGCCGAGCCGGCGGCACCAAGTGAACAAACGGATTATCCAAGGATTATCTTCTTTTTTTGTGGAACGTTTGGTATGGCGTCGTACACCCTGTCCAGCAGGAGCATCTCGGCTAGCAGGTTGGCACACCAATGCCGTTGCACTCGACCTCGCAAGGGAAGGGGAATGAAGGCAGTGTGTTGTAGCTGGCCACGAGGTAAATGCTTTTACGCACTGACTTACGTACGCGAATCCCTCTCTCAATGGATGCAGCGGGCCTTTTCCGCCGTGAATCTCACTTCACTTGCTTCGCTCAAATTGGCACTGGCCCGTAACATACCTTACGAGCCTGCTCTCCTCTTGGACGCGCTAGCCAGTCAACGTTCACAAGTAGACGGGGAAGTGGACTTGTGAATGGACTAGAGACGTTTCTCTTTGAAAAACTTCGCTGATTTCTGCCTTGAAACTCGTTTTCGGTAGCCACTATACCTCCGCCTCTAAATGAACAATCTATGAAACGGAGCGATAGTGCCAGCGAGTGATGTGGCCAATTGTTACATTACTATAAAACTAATCCTTTGCATCCGGACCACACTGTTGTATGATCAAATTCCGAGCAGACGTCACCGTCCTTTTCGGAAGTGCGACCCAGGCGTGTAGAATATCCTGCAGTCTTTCAATACACTTCAGGTGCTACTCCAAGTAAAACTTACCGCCTGACTACCAAAAATCGCCACACCAAAATTCGGTACTGCAGAGTACGAGAGCGTCAAGGTTCGATGAAATGATCACATTGCACCCATCTTACCCAACGCCAAGATGATGTCAAACTCTGGTCCTTGGTTCCAGGTGATTATATACACTGCGCTGATTCTGGCAACGTTCAGTTGCTTGAATTCATTAAATAAAATAGAAGGACCTACACAAACCCCAGAAAACCGACGATCCCAAAGAGGATTATTCGGATAGCTGTCGTTACATGTAACGCGTCAGGCCCGAGCTTGCTGCGATTTCTATACAGTTGTACGGCTACGAACGCTATGGAAGCGTCGGCTATGTGAATGTCCCTTTTGAAAGGTATTCAAAGATACCTGAAATCAGGACAATACCTGTGGCCGCTAGGGCAACAACCAGCGCGGATGCTTTGGATCTGTATCAGGCTATGAGAACGATGGCTAGAATTGCAGCATATGGATCATACGGGAAGGGAGAGGCAATGTCACAATAGTGCTGTGCCTTGGGGACTAGTGAGGGCTGCTTGATACCAGACTAGAAAGAAGATGGAAACAACGACCACGCTGAACAGGGTCTCAGACTTACAACGAGAACTCCGAGAAAAAAACCAAGTCCGAGCAGATGAGGACCTAAAATAAACTTGGAATTTTGTTTTCAATCAGTGGACCATCGTGAAGGGAAGTAAGTCGGCCACCAAGCTTACCCAGAAGGTATCTATACCCAACAATGTACCGTCAATAGAGGCTTTGACGTGGGTGTACATCTATGATATTTGAACGTTTTGGTTCACTCCTTTGCGGTGGAAATACAAGTTATACAACTGACAAAGAAAGCCAGGGAAAATGTCGTCCCGCCTGTTCTACAACAATATCAATGCGGATTTATCAGCAGCGGTAAGAAGATGGGATCTTACAGCACAGGTGCCCCATAAATCAAAGCTGCCTGGGTGACGCACAGCGCGAAGGGAACATGCTCCGATTCATTAGTGCCCGCGAAGACCAGGAGGGTATATGAAATGCAAGATATTATCCAGGAAATGCAGAAGTTAATCCATATAGAATGCCGCTGAACATGTCGGGATAGGGCAGCTGTGAGCACAATAAGGGAAAATCCTGCTACTCCTGAGATCTGAAGCGCGTCAAATACACAGCCAGTTGATGTGTCGTTTGTGCCTTGAAAACAGGCATGAGTGCGTCCTAACTATGATTTATGCTACTTACGACGTTCCATGCTGCGCTGACTCGGATGGAAGAATTGATCAGGAAGCTCGTAAGAGGAAAAAAGCTGGGGAGAGGTGAGTGTGCAGCCCGAATTTATAAGTACAAGAATAAGCGCCTGGTGACGGCAGCAAAATCATTTGAATGTAGCCAGATTATGATCTTCTAGCCTTGGCGAAGCATTGCACGAAGCCCGGAAGTGATGCTGACATAGATGGGACACATTTTTAGACACTGTATCTGGATGCAGAAAGGCAAACAGATACAGCCTGAGCTGAACTGGCCATAGACGAAGACTCGAAGGCAGGAACATCAAGTATTGTTTGCCTGGTAAGAATCCTTGAAACGATACAAAATAACGAGATCGAACATCGTGGCAACGACACATCTTATTTGCACTAGTAGAAAAGCTGAGCTGTGGAAATGTCTTTCAATGATTGCGTCAGGATCTGCTAAGTCTCAAACAAAACGAGGGCAGCATCAGAAGACTCAAGTTGGGACCGTCCTCAGATTCTTCGGATCCAGTGCTCAGTATTAACCTGCTACCGGAGAAGACGACATGCGAACTGGAAAAAAATGGCATTATACGAGTGAAAGACTCACCAAAACGTCCCCACATCGTGGGAAACAGGGCAATGTTACGTTGGACAACAAGAGAAATTGAGATTCTCATGGCTATAACGATGCAGTGAGTGATGCGCAACAAAGGGATTCAGTAAGCATGGTATCTGCCAGAAGCCTGAACGTGAAATTCTCGCAAACAGGCTCTACGGCCCGGAAGCTTGTACAGCCCCTAGCTGCGCTCATCCCTCGACCTGCATCTCTCATGGCGATTATCCGAATGTACCTCAAGCCTCGAGTCTCTGCTGAGTACGGACACTTCACCTATCTGTTGTTTGGGCAATAATTGTGAGTACGGTCCATTCTTTGGCGGCTATAGGTCAATACCAACACAAGTCTACTTTCTAAGGTCCCCTGCTCTCATTGCTTCGCTCTCCACGTTCTTCACCGAACTTATACCTAGTCTCGAAGCCGACGTTCCCGACCCACACCGATTTGTTCCCTCCGCATGGCTCGCTCTTCTCCAGCTTGCGATAGCGCAGGTTGGGTCGTGGACGGATTTCCGGATCGAGTGCAAGAATCATTTGGTTCAGCTCACCCAAGGCGGTCACCCCTCAGCGCCCCCACCTCAAGATATGCGTGCGTACGACTCTGCACCCGAGTGGTACAATGCAGTGTACTTTATCTTGCTCTGGGATAATCTCGAGTTGCACGGGTCCTGGCATATTTATCATTTTAACTCACCTCAGCACAGGAACCTATCATGGTCTCTTGCTGCCTTGATCTGTAAACCAACATTGGTATTCCTCCGGCATATACAATCCCATATATTTATATCTGTGGTTAGAGGTAAAGCGAGGTTGGCCATGTAAAATCAAGCCGTCCGACAACAATAAATTAGGGTAAATGTTTGGTAAATGTGAATAGTTCTCAAAGGGGGAAATATTGCATAGCATATAAAGATAAACAACATGGTAATTAGGACAGGACCTAGAAAAAAGTCAAAGACGGCTGCTGAAAAGTCGCAAATCCACTTACAGCCAACAACACGATAGCTGTCACGACGGTAAGAACAATCATAAGGCAAGCGGCTCTCTTCCCAGCCTTGCGCTGATAATGTGCAGCCGTTGTGAGCTCCTCGGACGCCCGCGAGGTGTCCAAGGCTACTGATGATATGTTGGCCTCGATGTTATCTGGGCGCCACAGTCAGCACCTTATCTCATACATTGGAAACAAACACACCAAGCATCTCCCCCTGCTCCCCAACTATCATCCCCAGATCCCGGTATATCTCTGCAAGCTCGTGAATGCCTGACTCAATCTCCCTGATATCATTCTCGCGTTCCTGGATGAGGGATTCCTGGTATGCAAGTTCGTGCGGCGAGAGACGGGACTGGAGGAGGAGAGATTGGTGTTGGACGGCGTCGGGTCTAGGGAGAGTTATTAGAGTGGGTGGGAATGGTTGGTAACGCACTGATGGTCCCCTTGGTCGTCCCCCACAGCCATACGGACGTCCTCGACGACTGTTCGTTGTCGCTCCGCGCTGGCTCGTTGCGCATGTTGGAATGACGAGAGAGATAATTGAAAGTCGCGAGATGTCTTCTGCAGGGAAGCATGTTGGTGCGGCTAGATAACGAGTAAGAACGAATGATAGATAGTGTGTTCGGTGGCTCACAAGACTGCCCTGAAGGACCGCCAGTTTCTTCAGGTCCTCTGAACCACGTTTGACCATCGACTGGGTGCTCTCTGTCAAGTCATGCCTGCCAGTGGTATCAACGTCGCTGCCCAGAAAACGGACTAACTACGCACAGACGTTTACGGAGCACATCCGAGTCCCTAGGTGTTCCCAGTTGCTCTATGAGCTTGCGAATGCCCTGGATGTTGGCGTTGATTTTGAACACCTGGAGAGAGAGGGACGACTGGAGGGACATGAAGGCGGCATCGTCGCTGGAGATGGGACCAGATGACGATGGGGTGGTTGAGTAGCCTGCCTCGATGTCTTGGAAGCTCATCGTCGTCGTGCTCGTCGATGCAGAGACCCCGGGATGCTGCGGTGAACGAAGCGCAGCGCTGGACGTGACAAGCACCTGCCAGAAGGCATCTAAGATTATCCATCCCTATAAACAGCGTGTACTTGGATCGATATTTTTGTCCCGACAGATCTCACGTTTGTAGTGATGAAAAAAGAGTTTGTATTGTATGTAACGTCTAGAACATGATAGCAAAAAAACAAAATACTACAAAGTCCGAATGACTCGATGACTTCTCTTCAATATTTCTGCACAATTATTTAGGACAGATGGAAACTCCCAACACCTTCTTGAATCGCAATACGTAGCTTCTCGCGCATAACATCCTTCGAACTATAATCTGGCAATTTCAGGTAGTTCACGCAGGTCATGACACTGGGAAGATAGTCGTCTGCCGTAAGGGGCGCTTCGTGAGGCTTCCTGACCACTGTTAAGGGTGGGTTTAGACCACGGAAACCTAGATCCGTTGTTACGAGATATTTCGACTGCATAAAAAAAGGTCGCGCATACCTCCAATAGGGAGCTTGGGACTTCCAGTTATAAACTGCAAACAATCGCGACGAGTGGGAGCGTCATAATCTGCAAATATTTCGACAAGATCACGAATCGCCCGACTTTCTGGATTGAAGCCGTGGTCAGCCTTCAAAGCTTCGCTGAGAGCTGTTCGACGGTGAGCACTGGGACGATATACAGACATATGATAACGTACTCTCGATACTCCAATCTTCATCAGAATTGCCAAAGAGCATGACTAGCTCATCGGCTGAGAAAGCCTGGAGGTCCGATATCGGGAAAACTTTGGAGAATCCTTCGCGGAAGGCCTTTGCTTGTAGTGCAGCACCTTTGCCGATGATAGCATCGAGTATCAATTCGACGTACTCGTGGACATTCTCAGCAGTAACGGCAACGTCTCGTCCCCCAGGCTATAAATCTTAGTTACAACCTCAACCCCGAAGGAACTGTCACTCACCAGTAATTCAATATCATAACCAGGTATCGTGAAGTCGAGTGCAAGATCCTCGATATCAACTGATTCAACCATGGCAATCTTTCTTGATAGCTAGAGACGAGTTAGACTCGTGCCATATATGGGAGGATTGAGTCAAACCTTATCGGAGTGGACCTGGTTCTTCTGCGTATTGACAATGTTGAGTACCTTGGTTAGCGAATTCCCGAGATCGGCATCCACAAGCTACAATGATACGGTAAGCCTTGAACATAGAATGTCACAGGTACACTTTACCTTCAGAGTGGCCACTGTTACAGGGACCTCTTCGCCTAAAACGAGCTTGAGGAAGACCTTGTTGAACGACAGGTCGATAATACGAGAGTCGAGCATTGCCTTGGCTACGAATTGGCCAATAACTCTGAACACATGTGTGCGTTTTCTGGGAGTTTAGGAGATAAGCAACTAAGCATTATTGACGTATTCCAGAACTTACTGTCCGCCATCACTAGCTATATCCTCTGGACTTATGGGAGCCGGATAGAGTCCCACCGGATGATTGACGTAGACGCCGGAACCAGGTAGATCAGCATCCCGCCATAGCTTTAGGTCCTTCCTTGCGAACTCTTTTGAAACCAGAGAGTAAAATTCCAGCGTCGGTCCTAGACCTGTACCGACCTCCTCAAAGTATTCAACTTCAAGAACAGAAGATGATGATCCATATAGCTCGAAGACCTTTACTGCAGACTCCAAGATGTGCTTGCGAGATATCCGGACCTTTTGTCTCTGTAAACGACCCAAGAAACCAATGCCGTCATCTCTCCGTGAGCTATCCTGTGCACGGCCTTGTTGGCTCTGCCATTTGAGTATAAGCCGGGCATAACCGAACGACGTTGATTGCAAGAAGTTGTATCGCGTGGCAAAGGGAAAGAGGAAGGGGAAGTGCTGAGGCAAATCAAGCGCCCAGTCAGGTAGACAAGAACTAAAACAAGTTCAGACAAAGCATAAACATGAATGCGATGTTATTACCTTGCAACAATCATGGGCTCCTCTAGTTGCCGAGTGAGCTTTGCGGTAAGCTTGTTATTCACAAAGGCGACTTCAGGTAAATTCTTCTTATCGCCAGTGAAGGCAGCCCGTTCGACCTCGGTGGTGTTCAATTGATGGAGTACACGTAGAAGACGCAGAATCTTGGCATGCGGGGCATCTTCTGGAAGAGATGTTAACGACGGCGCAGAAGATCGGCTCTTCACTCCGTTTTCGGCTCCATTTGCTACAGAACGAGTTAATCTCATGTGATACCAACGAATACACGGTTGTGCTTACTGTCAGATGATGGTAAAGGTCCTTGTACTTTCTTGAACTTGACGGTGTAGACACCCTGCCAGATCAGGCTCGACGGGACGGGCCCGGCATTCTTCCTCATCTCATGTTGATGCATAGCACCATAGATAGTCAAGTCTAATGGGAGGGTATGATCGTCCATCGAAAACTCCAGATGCCAGTCCTGAGGCTTAGCCTTCAACGCAGCTGCATAGGAAACCTTGCTTAGAGAAGAGGATCGAGAAGGCGCGTTATCCTTGCTTGAAAGGCTCGGTGTTGCGACTCGCGTGCCATCAGGAGTCTGCGCTTCCACCTTTGTGCCATCTATGAACGATGAAGTCAGAGGGACACGATTAGACAGGCTTAGTAAATACCTTCGGCTACCGAGAGTGTCACTGTCTTATCAGATATGGAAGTGTCTGGGTCGACCTCGTCGTCAAAGACATCGGCATCAACTTCATCATCACTGAAGTCGGCGTGAATTTCAGAATCGACAACAGTGTCGCTGGGGGCAGTCTCTGGAGCATTGTCAATGGGCGGCGCATCAATGACTGGTGCGTCTGAAGATTCAGCAGTTGCAGAGTTTTTTGCGCTCAGACGCTGGCTTCGACGGCGAGTGATAGAAGGTGTTGATGAACCAGCATCGGCTGCGGCAGAGGACGCCGGAGTCGCTTCTTCAGTCCGGGATAAAGGGCCACCAGTAAAGCCTGATGCTGCCAATGCCGCGAGCATGCCAGATAAACGACTTCCGCCTCCTAGAAGTCCAGCTACGCGTGGTCGAAGATAATCATGGAGAGCTTGGAACGTGGCAATGGCATGGATCGATACCACGATGTTGTGAAGGTTGCGCGGTACACCGGACTCATCGCCGGCCACTAGCCTTAGGCGAAGCTGGCGAGCCAAAAGGGAAGGTGAACTTCGCTTTGAATCTAAGTTAGAGATAAATCAGAAGTTTAATAAAGAACATGAGTAACTATAACATATCATACCATCTGAGCTTTGAGCCACGGTAACAACATCAAACGACTCCATTCTGGTGAGACTTTCCTGTAGCTTTTTGACGAAAGTGCTGAATGGTGTCTGGGAACTGATGAGATGCTTTGTCCTACGATTCACGAGTGCGTCAAGCAGAAGCTCCTTTCTTTTGCTGAGGCTCACTGTAGAAGACGTGAACAAAGAATATCAAGCTTATGAGAAGTTACATACCTAGCCCTTCTGTTTCTGTTGCGAAGGTAAGCAATGTATCGACGACTCCGCTTTGCAGCAATTCGAAGCTGGAGACAGAAGTATGCGGTGAGGAGAATAGATCCGCCAACTCCCAAAGTGCCTCTGTCAGTTCCTTCTCTGACGATTCTCGAGAAGATATACGCTCAACGAGGCGTCGAAGAGTATCAAACCCAGCATCAGAGTCATCCTGGTCGTCATTTGACAGGTGCTTGAATTTTATGACACGGGCTCGCAGAGTGATTGCATCATCAGGATCCAGAGATAAGGAAGTTAACTTCTTGAAGCCTGGAATTGTTGGAGCTGGAGTTGTAGCTACGCTGCTCATATCCGGGGGTGTCGAAGCCTCGGAAGATTCCTTGTCTTTATCCCCCTTGTCTTTAAGTTTTGAAGACGCTACGGTCCTCGCGGCAAGACCTTCGATTTCATGGAACACGCCTTCTCGTTTGAAGGTGGGCTTGTACAGTGAAGGAACCTTGGACAGCAGCAAATCTACGAGTTGCAGTGCACCGATGACCAGAGTGGGATGATCCTTAGAGGACAAAATCGACGAAGCAAAGCTGGCGACAGGTACAAACTAAAGAAATACACCAGTTAGTGAAGAGCAGGTAGATTACAATGAATCAATATACCGTTAATACCCGCTTTAGACCTTCGGCATCGAGGAAGCCGATAGCTTTGAGTAAGCCTGTGAGGGTCTTCACACGGATCGGTGTAATGACGCTCGCGGCATACACGTCGATTAGAATTGGGACGGTCAGATTCATGAATCGTCCAACGACGTCGGACTTGGATCGAAGCAGGTCTGTGCGGTCTGTTGGTGCGCTGGGACCAGTTTCTCCGGAGACCGGCGTTTCTTGAGGGGTCGGCACAGCTGTGGGCGCCTCTGTAGGTCCTACTTCTTCAACCGGGGGGATAACCATCAAAGCCGCGGCCAGGGCGGCCTGTGATGCTTGTCGAGCTGCTGCCCGGTCGGCCTTGGCCTTGGCCTTCTGCAACTTTGCGAGGGATTTCTCCGTATACGCCTTATGGTCAAACACTCCGTCTAGTGGATGATTAATACAATGCTTGAATAGCAGAAAACGGAAGCTCACCTTTCGGCAAAGGTGGCATCAGCTCAGATATCAAACTTAGGGCTTCCTCAACTTGATCCTTTGGCCGATGCGCAAGGTTCTCCATGACGGTCATATCAGCAAGGCCGCCTCCAAGACCCTGTCCTCCGGAAGAGTTTCCTTGTTCATATCCATTTTCACTGCTAGGTGGAAGGACTCCGGTGAGGATCTGATAGAGAGTATCGACGATATCCGCTTCAAGGAGCGCGATAGTAATCTTCGGACTACACCTGGCAGCTGTAGCGAGGGCACGCAGCAGAAGGGTGAACGTGTTTGCTGCGATCATGGAAGAACCACCTGCAGGCATGAGAAGCTGGTTAACAGCCCGGATCAACGCTGTATCGACCAAAGATTCCAAGTTCTCGGTCGATGATCGATGATACGAATCCACTACACGAATGACACACAGACATGCGAATTCAACCAGTCGTTGATCAGAGTACGCCAAGCAATTTCTAATGATAGGCCAGACACCTAGAATCATGGCGAAATGGTCCGGTGATATGTTGCGACAGCAATTGGATGCAGCTTGAAGTGCAGTTCTTTGCACCGCGATGGAAAAGAAATCAAGATAGTTGAGTAGAGCTGCAAGGCCTCCTTCGCGAACAATGGAACTTGGGAACTCTTCTGAAATTTTCTCCATAGTCTAGAATAAACTGCTTAGTAAAAGGAGATATAGAAATGGGATGGACTACACACGCTCAAAGTTTGTTCAGCAAGGTCGATGTACGAAATCTCAATGAGTTTACTGCAGAGAACGGGAATGGCACCGTGGTAGACAACAGTATGAGCCACTCCAGGTAGTGCTTCCATTAGATTGGCCAGACATCGGCATGCAAGCACCTGTGCTTCCAGATTGCTATCTCCCTGATACATGCCGCCTGTGCTCATCGCCAATGCGGCGGCTAATGCAGCATCCTCATCCCGCTCAGGGCGTTCCTCGTCCGCATCATCGTCTTCATCATTGTCTGCACCGCGCCCACCTAGGATTTTGACAAGTTCCCGGACGAACTGCTCTACCTGGAATGAGCCAGCCAGGGTGTCCTCAGTACTGATGCTTAACAGTTCGCTGAGCTCCTGTAAAGTGACTAGGCGAGTGGTAGGGTCTGCGGTGCTCTTGATGTTGTTTAACATTGTCTTGAGACGGGACGAGAGTGAAAGCATATAAGAGCCAAATTGACGATAGTCGCCGAAGATAGCCATGGCAGCGGACTCATCCAACCCCCCTGGTATAGCACCTCCTGGACCTGAAGGCATTAGGACATCATGGTCGCCCTCGTCATCCTCATCATCCTCATCATCTTCATCATCGTGTCCATCTCCTGGTCCTAGATCATGGTCATCCTCTGATCCGGCACTGTCGTGGTCTTTCCCATCATCGACGGGTTCTTCCATTCGTTCATCCTGATCAGATTCCTCATGTTTGTAGTCAGAATCACCCATATCAACGTCATCATCTTCGAGGCGGGAGGAGCTGGCGACAGCCATTGCTTTGGATCGTATGGCCATCTTTCCTTTCACAGAGGCTGATGCACTGGGGATCTATTAGTCACCGGCGTGCGTATGAAGAATGATGACAAACCGGGTCTTTCTGGGCATGTTAGCGGGTTGTTTGGAGGTAGACTGAGAACGGAGGGAATATGCGGTAGTTCTTGCACGTTTCGAAGAAGGGCCAGGAGCCTCGTCGTCGTCGGAGTTAGTGTCGGGTGCCGCGCGTTTCTTACCCTTGGGATCCTTGGGTGGTTCGTTGATGGTTAAGGATGTCGATATAGAAGATGCGCCTCTACGAGTTCTAGGGTGTCATTAGCAACGATAGGCTGACCGTATGTGTACCAAAAGCATACCGTCTGGATTGGCGAATAGACTCGTCGGATAAGTCTTTTGGCTTGGAGGTTGCGGTAGATTCCTTGGTTCGTTTGGCTTTCGTAGTGGCTCGGGTGGTCCGTGTGGTGGAGATAGACTCTGCTGCTGGTTGGGCAGACGACGATTCTGCAGAGCCTGTATCGCGTTCTTTTGCCTTTCCCTTGTCTTTGGACTTGTTCTTTGCGGCCTTGGTCCGTGCACTCGAGCGCAGTGAGCGCGGTTCAGTAGTGGGTAATGAGTCGAGGTCGAGGTGAGTAGACGAACTAGAGCTGGCGGTGGCTTCCTGTTGCTGGGATGATGACAATTCCATTTAGGTGCAGCCAGCCATCGATCCAGTCGTCGTACGTGCAAATAAAGGGAGGATGCCCAGAGCCGTGCTCCTAGTTGTGGTCCGAGTCCAAGAGCGTCTACGTCCAAGCAAGGCCCAAACACCCTTGACCACACCGCCTTATGTAAGGTGGCGGACCAGTGATGCCCAATCATCTCCATTTCTTTTATTTCTTCACTTTAACCATTCTACCTACACAATTACGCCTTATGTTCCTGCAATATTTCATCTATACTATCCCCCAGAATATCCACGATCTTATCGATCTCCTCGGTCGTGACATTGTAAGCAGGTGATAGCATAACATGGTTCCCGTCGATACCATCCCAAACGGCGCCTCCCGTCAGCCCCATGACGATAAGTCCTTTCTCGAAGGCACGCTCCTGAACGAGCAAACCTACAGGCTTGCCTTTAATAATGTACGAAGCCGCTTCAGGGGACGTGAAGTCTAGCTCGATGCCCCAGAATCCGCCTCCTCCCCGAATATCGAAGATGAACGGAGCTGCCAAGGCGTTAGGACCCTGCAGACGCTCCTTCAATCGAGATTCTGATAGTCCAGTCATCAAAATCACAGATCTCGGCCGAAGGGACAAACTTTCTGACCTAGGTAAACACCTTGCTTCCGACAGTTTTCGATAAGACCTTCCGACTCAATCACTTTCTGCACCGCGAGAGCCGCTGCACAAGCTAGCGGATGAGCCTAATTACAAAATTAAATCACGCTTGTGTAACATAAAACTGCAAACCTGGTACGTGTGTCCATGCTTCCAGAATCCTGAGCCATCGCGAATGCCATCCGCGATCTTTTTGGATATCAGAACACCGCCTATGGATGCATACCTGTGCAGGCATGAAACGGGATATCCAGATAAAAGAACCGCTACTCACCCTCCTCCGAGGCCCTTAGCTACAGCCTGGATATCAGGCTGCAAGAACAGATATATCAACCATCCGAAGCCAGATAGATGGTGACGATCACTCACTGCAACGCCATCACCGTACAATTCCCATGCATGGTAACAGCCCATTCCTACAAATACCGTGTTCATTGACAATACCGTTTAGACAAAAAGATAGGCACTTGCTTCCCATTCCACTCATAACCTGGGAATCACACGAGTTAGATAATAATAACACAATAATCATGTCCAAGACAAACCTCATCAAGGATGAACAACGCGCCATATTTGTCGCAAACAGACTTCATAGCTTTAAAGTATCCCTTGGGTGCAGCGACAACCCCAGTTGTCGCACCAACAACAGTTTCAGCAACAACTACGTAAATGTCAGGGGATGTAAAGGCCATGGAGTGGATAAAAGTACACACATCCAACGACGGTGTCAGGACCGAGTTCTATAAACTTGTCCTCCAGTTCTTTCCGCAGCCTTTCCACATATTGTTCCTCTGTTTCGTCGGGTCGCTGGAACCGTTTAGCCCACGCCGGCGAGACATGATGGAAGTTCCCGTGATCGAGAATAGCCTCATATGGAGCGCGACGTCCTGTGTGGTGAGCGAGTGAGAGCGTCGCAACAGTGTTCCCGTGGAAGGACCACTGTCGCGCGATGAAGTTCGAGCGCTTGGGTTGTCCTATTTCATAGAAGTACTGGATGATGGAGTTAATCGTTATCTATTAGATACGATGGATTTATCTAACCTGCCTCGCGAGCTTGATCACGCCTTCCATCGCTTCAGAGCCTGTGAATCGACTTGAGTATAGGTGCCGGTGTAGCAGATGTGATATACCAACCTCCGGACACGAAGCCACATAGATCGAACGCGCCGCCCCCGGTAGAGACCAGATACTTTGCGAGTTCCTCTGCCGGCTCATTGGATAGCTGCATATTGTACACATCTTCGACACATGTCAGGAACTGGGATATCAATACGAAAGTATAACCTACAGGAAACTTTGTCCACTTGATCCTTAATAGCCTGCTGAATGACCGGATGGCTGTTGCCAATGCACGCGACGGCAGCACCACCGACGGCATCTAACAGAATCCTTCCATCCTCGAGTTGCACTTGAATTCCCTTGGCGCTGGAAGCAACAGGAGGCCTCCAGGGCGTTCGATGAAGAATAGACGTCGGTCTGAGTTCTGCAGGCATGTTGATTAGATGGACGAGATACGCAATTCACGACCAGTTATATATGACTCAAATCGGACGATAATCGATTGGAGTTGACCCCGGGGAACCGTTCGACCCGTGCCCCTGACGTACTTATCTGGATCAGCAAATGGCAGTTATCATTGGAAATGTGCGTAAGTACTATACCGAAGAGGCGAACTTATATGAAGTTCTGCCGGATGACCATGGTTCTCATGAGAAATATATGGTTATTCATGTTGGGCGCTGATATATTTCGAGTCCGCAGGAAAAGAAATAGAGAAAAGCGCAGCCAACAGCGACTGCGGTCAAACGAAATACTAACAGCACTTGTGGGTTGAAGAAAGCGGAGGGAAATCCAGTATTTGCGCATGTGTACCAGCAACTTTACCCTGCGTGACTTTGTGACGTCTTGTCACGCCTTGCCGACCGACCCCAACAAACTTTTGCTAACGGCGACTCGCTCCTCAAGACTCTTCAAGACACTCTGAAGCAATCATGGTCCGTACGCCTTCTCTCTGCTCCTCTGGGATGCTGTTCAGTCCACTTCCATGCAAAATCTCTGACCGCAATGGCTGGATGCAGCGTTTCCCGCTTGGATGACTGGATCGCGTATTCGAAACTGACAAAACTTTCCTTCCTCCAGGCCCGGGGACCCAAAAAGCATTTGAAGCGCCTTTCAGCGCCCTCATCATGGATGTTGGATAAGCTCAGCGGGACCTACGTACGTGGTACTGTTTTTCGAGTTGGAACGAAGATATTTAGCAGTTTTCTTGACAGGCTCCCCGTCCTTCGCCTGGTCCCCACAAGCTTCGCGAATCTCTCCCCCTCACCGTCTTCCTCCGCAACCGTCTAAAGTATGCTCTCACTGGCCGTGAAGTCACTGCTATCGTCATGCAGCGCCTCATTAAAATTGACGGAAAAGTGCGCACTGACGCCACCTACCCTGCTGGATTCCAGGGTGAGTCCGACGGTGTATCTGAGAAGGCTACCGTGTATTCAGCGCGCTCTAGATGTCATTTCCATCGAGAAGTCTGGCGAGTACTTCCGTCTGCTCTACGACATCAAGGGTCGATTCACGATCCACCGCATCACTGCCGAGGAGGCCAGCTACAAGCTCCTCAAGGTCCGCAAGGTCGCTTTCGGTGCCCGTGGTATCCCTCATGTTGTCACCCACGATGGCCGAACCATCCGGTATCCCGATCCCCTCATCAAGGTCAACGACACCATCAAGTTCGATCTTGAGCAGAACAAAATCGTTGACTTTGTCAAGTTCGATACTGGTAACATTGTTATGGTGACGGGTGGTCGTAACATGGGTCGTGTTGGTGTTATTGTACACAGGGAGAAGCACATCGGAGGATTCGATATTGTTCACGTTAAGGATTCCTTGGACCGAACATTCGCTACCCGGTACGCATCTTGCTTATTATCCTTTGCGTCGCTCATATATTGCCTAGGGTGTCTAACATTTTCGTCATCGGTGAGGGCACCAAGCCTTGGATATCGCTGCCCAAGGGCAAGGGTGTCAAGCTCACGATCTCCGAGGAGCGTGACGTTAGGCGCAAACGGGCTACAGAGTAGATATTCTTTATGTGCTATGTTGTGTCTGTATGACTTCCCATTCCCACATGCAATTTACGTCATGCAACCATGGTCCATATTCCACTCGTTGCAACTGTGAGGTCTAGGCAATTATTTTACATGTTGAATTTTACCAGTAATCCGGCTGCCGGTATTCCACTACATAGTCATTCCCTTTCTTCTTCCTCTCCGCTTCCCATTTCTGCACCCATTTTACCATTTTCTGCCGGGAATTCTCACTGCCTACATTAACAGTAGCTATCATCTTGGTCCATTGGAACGACATGGCAAAACACGTCAGCTCAGAAAAACTAGAATGCTCTGAGTATGGGACCATATATAATTGCAGCGCACTGGTAGAATTGCGTGCTGGAGCCAGGTCGGCATGGGTGAACGTGTTCTTCTGCGAGCGCGCTATGATGGTCGAGACCGACGGCATCAAATCTATCCCAGCAGGTGGGGTATATCTGCGAGCAGAATATCAGAATGTAGATATAGGAAAGTCAAACTAAACGACCCACGTCCATCCGGTAGGTCTGAACCCTACAGCCCGACTGAAATGACCCTTAAATCGCTCAACGTACTCTTTCAACCGATCCGACGTTATGACACCAAGGGGGACGAGATGAACGAGAGCGTCCAGGGGATTTGAAGTTAGTAATAAGTGTAGCTCTGGATCACATTGACAGCGAAGTATAGCTGCTTTACGAGCATCACAGTACACCTTCGTTTGTAGCGCTTGGGCCATAGCTAAATTAGGGGTGAGTGAAGCGTACGAGAGAAGTACAGAATGATAGTTAGTACCTTTAACAATGCGTTCCTTCCCAATGGAGTACGTGCTAAAAGATGAGATAGATAAGCGATAGAGATAGTAGTTTGAAAGTTTTCACCAAGCTTACCCAACAACCATTAGGATTCGGTCTGATTTCTGCTTTCCTTTTGCCTTGGGAGGAGCAGCGTTTAGCCAAACATCCATTCCAGCGTCCTGGTCCTTGACAATAGATCCACCGGCTATGCGCTTTGCAAGCTCAGCACACGCCGAGATGACAAGAGGCTGAGGAGGAAAGGTGTACTGAGATGGTCATCAATGTCCAATTCCACACTCAGCGCAATGACTATGATTCACCTTAGGATCCAGGTACGTTGTATCTAGATAGACGTGATCTATCCGCTTCCCTTTCACTGCAGGATGCAAAACGTGTCTTGGCGACGCACGAAAATCACCACAGTGCAAATACCGAAACATCCTCAAGCTTCCTACAAAGGCGGACTTGAAAGTACTGTCTCCTGCATTGACGGTCTGTTTGCCTTCAAAGAAGAAAAGGGAGGACCCGGGGCAATGGTTCGCTTCAATGAGGGTAACTTGTACACCACCTGTATTAGGGATAACAGTAGGTTTGTCCATGGGAAGAGCATGCACCCAGTTCTTGGGCACCTTGAGCATATGCATTATAAGATTTGCGGTCCCTTCGGAGCAATAAATGGGCCCATTTGTCCAGGAAGACGACAAGTTGGTGTAATGATCCGAGTGAGCGTGTCTACAACCTCGATGAATGTTGAGCAATAGACGCAACACGCAATAGCACGAACGTTAAGAAGTATGCAGTGACTCCAGGGATAGCGCCATACTTGAACGCATCCACTGCAATGGGCATGCCTTGCAGAACCTTGTAAAAGGGCGCATTCCTTCGGCTACCATTACTGTTATTAGGCCGGAAGGTGCGATCTTCCATAGCTGAAGCTTCCTTCCATGCTTGGTTCTCCTTGTGTGACGACATTAGTACTGCAAACGCGTTACTCCCATTGGTTTGAGGTGGACACGTAGGTTTCGCGTTCAGGCATGTCTGAACGTGGCTTTGGATGTCCTACCGCCGACCGTTAGCCAGTGACAGTAACGGAGGAGCGGATGACTTACAACAGTCATTAAATTTTCGCTCGCATGACGGACAGACGCGTCGTCAAGGTTGACTGTTGTCACACTCTGCTCGGTAATGTCCTCCAAGATCTCCACTTCGTCATCATCCATAAATTCCCGTTCGTCGTCCCCAGTACCCCATTCGTCAACGTCCAGAATATCGCCGGTGTCAATGCCAGTAGAAGGCCCTGCCTCAGAGGACAGGAGCAGTGTTGTGGGTCGTCCGAACGCGAGGGCCTCTCCCGCAGGTCCATCTTCGTGCTCCAGAATTATGGGTGGACTTGAAGAGAGGAGCAGCTCAGTTGGCTTTCCAAACATCAGCTGTACCTCAGCCTCGACCTTGGCCTTCTGGTCGCGCTCCGCCAGGTGCACCGCGACGATTTCGACCTCTTCAGAGCTATTGCTCAATGTTCGTCTTCGTTTCTTGGAACTGGCCTGCCATGGGGTTCCCTCAGCATCGTCGTCGTCATCAGATATCACGATGATATCCTCAGAGGGCGGTGGTACGAATTTGTGTTTCTGCTTCGCTCCCTGTGAGGGCCTCACTTTTGCTTTAGGCGTTGCCGCACTCGTAATCCCTTTCGATGTACGAGGGCGCGAAAAATAATCGTGAAGAGTAGATGATGCCTTGAGAGAGACCTTGGACTTCTTGGACATTGTTGTAAGAAACAGCCCGGATGGGTGGCTGTGCATTTACTTCCAAGTGTATGTACAAGGCAGCCTGCGACCCAAAGTACAAGGTGGAAAATATATACAGAAAGATATGTCTAAGACCGAGTCATGTAAGCAACTCATGAATCAAAAGTCCAATTATTTAATTTATGCGATCTACTATGTTGCCCAGGATGTATGAGTAGTTCAGTGCCCGATTGTAGAGACAGGTACATTTTCTGCTTCTTCTAACTTAGTAAAACCAATAAGTATAAATCACGCTGCAACTTCGACGCGCCGGGGGTCGAGCGAATGCTTGGAGTGTCCGTGCAGGTATCCAAGGTGTATCGAGTGCGAAGGCGGGGAATCGAGGGAAGGCGGTGGAGAAGGATAAGAGTCCGTCGGTGAACCCATTTTCCCTTCCTTGATGGGAGAAAACTTGGAACTAAGAATTGGAGGCGTAATTTTCACCGAGAGGTTGGCGGCAGGGTGTGGAGGATGGTGATGGTGATGTATTGAGGAAGTCCTTGACCGGCCGGTCCATGTCACAGCTGCTCCCGTAGTTTCGCCCTCTCCCGCAGACTGAATTGCCGCCGCCGGAGGCGAATCTGTTCCCGACATCATCTTGGACTCCGCAGTGGTGCTCGGGAGCATCAAATCACGGGCAGCCTCGACTCTCCTCATCTTCTTCTCCCCACGATCTACATCTGCCTTTGCGTTGTTGTACATGTACAAGCCCGTAAATGTCAAACCAATTCCAAACACCTGAACTGGGTGGACAGATTGATTGAACCAAACAATGGCGACGCAGATCACCACAACACGTTTAATAAGGGAAGCAATGGAGTAGGTGACGGGTGATGTCGATGATAGGATGATGAAAGCGATGATGTTCTGGCCGAAATGTACCGTGCCGTTCATGAAGAAGTAGTAGGTGACTGAATGGATGGCTGAGTGAGCATGGCTGGGATGCACGACATGCTCCGGATTGTGAGAAGCCGCAAGGAGCACAGGAAGGTCATAGTACAACCATATGGGAATCATGAGAACGAATGCCATGCTGGAGGAGTAGAACAACAAGTTCAACTTGTCAAGTTTGACATGGGACGGTTGCGACGAGTCGTTTGATGGCATGACCTTCTTGAAGAAAATGTTGGAAGTGACAAAGACTACGGCAGAACCAAATGCACATAGCAGGCCAATATAATTTGACGCGGTCATGTCGAAGGAACAGGCCAACATAACGCCGACGGTAAGCGGAAGAAGAGAGACATATGTCTTGGCTGAATAGCTGACTCGGAAAAGGAGGGCGTAAGCGGCTACAGTGAACAATGGTGATAGTGCCTGTGGAATGATGTTAGCCGGGGTAGGATGGATACGACGATAAGCTGACCTTGATGGTGTGCACCGTGCTGACGGGAATCGTTGATATCGCCATGCTCGAGAAGATATGTCCCCCGACCTGGAATACACCCATCGGCAGTGTACTTTGAAAGATAGCTCGCGACGGTCTCTTTAGCCTGGTAAACCGGATGATGGGTGACATGAAAAGGAGACAGTAAATGGCGACGAAGCCAAACTGAATGAAGGTGAGGGTAACAGGGTAGCGGAATTGGTTGAGAATAGCTTTGCCGGTGTTGGAAGAAAGGGCGGACGAGGTGTACCATAGACTGCACAGAAAAATGAAAAGGAGGTTAGAAGGCGACGACGATGGGTTCGTCAGGGCCCGCCCTCCTGTGTCCCCTGTTCGTGACCATGGCTTCCCTATGAGCTGCTTGACACGCAACAGAGTCGTCGCTGCACCCTTGCGAACGTCGTCGAGCCGGGGCTTCCGGTCGTTGCTCCAATCGTTGGTGTACAAAGGCAGGGTCGGCTGGCCCCAGGAGTCGTTTACAGTCTGTCGTTGCTTGTCGTGGTAACTATTGAGCAGGGAGGCGTGGTCGAGCATGTCGGTCGATGTAAGGAAAGGCGGTTGCTGGTATCAGCGAGCTGGCATAGAGAGACTCGAAATGTAGAGACGGCCTGAAGGCAATTCCCGAGAAAGTAAGGAAAGTTTTCGAATTCGTCAAGTATTCAGCAGTGTGGCGGCAGGGCCGCGTGGGAAGGTTATGTCATCATCCGCTTTGTTTCTTGTTCCAATCTTGTTCTCTGACCAGTGCTAGCCAGTGCTTTGTTCGCAATAAACACTAGCTACGATCTACCACTGTGCACTGCATATGTTGCTTCACGATACTCCCATTTTACAGGAAATAGCTATCATGCATATCGGCCCATCAACATATCATATGCAGTTTATCCGTACTAAGACACCTCGGCTGTCAGCGAGCGCTCACGGGGCCCATCAACAATATGAAAGCCGTCGACGACTCAAAAGCCTTGCTTTTGTTTCATTTTGGAGGCGGTTGAAGGAGAAACCTTGCTGTGACCCGCAAGGCGTTTCCAAGAATATTATTCCTCCCCAATTCAACAAAGTGCATAGCGAGATTTTGACAATTATTTATTTATTTTCGCAGGTTCAATCTTATCAGATAAGCAAAGATAACAATTTGTGTTCATCACTTCTTCTTTCCCATCCACTCTATAGCAACGTGTTCTTATAATGTCCGAAAGTGAGAAGGTCACCGAAGCTTCGGCTGCACCAGAAGCCACACCTGCACCCTCTGCAGACCTTGCTTCCTCCCCAATGACACAGATCGCTGACGCCACTTCCGCCTCTGAATCCAAGCCTGAGCCAGCCGCCACCCCAGTAACTGCAGAGGCAACAACGACACCTTTAGAGCCAGCTAGGGAAGAGGCAAAGGAGCCTCAGAACACATTGACTGAACACTTCACGACAGCAGAGTGGGATGCTCTCAAAGAGTTCAGGGTGCGTGCATTTTCCAACACCTTTGAGCGCTCACGAGCCTGTTCTTTCTCAGAAAATATTACCTGAAATCTTTGCTGAAGGTCTCCCTGATAAGGCAGACGCCAAGACGACAGCCATAACACTTTGGGGTGTCAATATTGACCCTACTAATCCTATAGACGCGAAAGTCAGCGTCGTTCTCATGAAATTCCTTCGTGCAAGGTAGGTCACAATTACCCTCTGTTCTCTGTTTCGCCATCTTATGGTCACCTCCATAGGAATCTCAGCATCGTCGAGGCACGTTCAATGCTGGTTGGCACGTTGCGATGGCGCTCCGAGTTCGATATCGAGGCAGCCATGAAGGAAGAATTTCCCGCGGATGTTTTCGACCCTCTTGGACACGTGTATGGAAAAGACAAGCAAGGCAGGCCGGTCGTGTATGTCCTTCACCCCCCCCATTGTTGTTAGTGAGGCTGATAGCAGTGACTAGGTACAACATCTATGGAGCTACTAATGTCAAGGCTGCCTTCAGCGACGTTAAGCGTTTCCTCAGGTACGTCTTATCCTGGTGCGTGGACTCTTCGTTCTAAGGCTGTTCACAGATGGCGTGTTGCCCTCATGGAAAAAAGCTTGGCATTGCTGGACTTTGAGACTGTAGATCAAACTGTACAAGTTCACGGTAAGTCCTGAAAATCTGTCTCTGTAAATTATGTTCCCAACCCGAACCCTTCGTAGACTATGCCGGCGTGAGCCTTTCTAGCCGCGACGCTAACTCCAAGCAAGCTGCGTCGGAAGCTTCTGGCATCTTTTCCGATCACTACCCGGAATTACTGTACAAGAAGTTCTTTGTCAACGTCCCGGGCTATCTTACGTGGATCTTCTGGCTTTTCAAACCTCTCATCTCCGCCAACACCCTGGCTAAAATGTCAGTGGTTGGTTCGGGAGCGCCAGCTATCGGTAAGGCCCTTCTGCCCATCATTGAGGCCAAGGAACTACCAAAGCAATATGGCGGTGAAGCAGCTGGTTTTTGATTTGTTGCCCTTTTACCTCAGTTCTTTTAGTATATACCATGGATCTTGCACGTTAACTCTTCTCATACTACTTTCTTGTGTTACGGACAAATCTCACTTCTCTTTTGGATAACATTCAATGCTGAGATCCTGAACAGCGATCCTGACAAGGCACAAGGCACTTAAGACTAGACGCGGCATCATACTATACCTATGCATGTCTTACGGGCTCTGACCAGAGAGAAGTACGTTTGCATTAAGTCCTTGGACATTACAGATCTGACTTTACATTCTTCCGACTCTTTACTTTGCTGATCGAACAGCCTCTGTCGGATTCAGAGAGGCTCATAACTGGCTCATAACACTTGAGCAGCCAAATTTATCACCGCAATGACGAACAGCTGCAACATAGACTTGAGACGGGCCTATTCCTTATGGGAGCTCTCACGAGTGCCTCTGATGCCTTGAAACATAACGCCACCCTTACGACGACCTTTGACACTCATAAGCTAATGAGTACAACCGACAGTTGTGATTTCTCTCTGATATACTTATTCCCTTAGTTCGGCGAAAACCAGCTGTTCAGTTCTCCTCGAGTGAGGCGTTTAATTATGGGTTATTCATCCTTGGGTCATGTCACTTCCTCTACACGATACTGGTTCTGATACAGACGTTTTTGCTTCCTAAGTTGTCGCTCGTCGCAGGCGCGTAAGTATGTAAACATGCAGGTACCGTATCAAGCGCCACCATCAGTCTCTTAAACTGATCTTCGTCTCCGACGTCCTAGGGTGTCCTCCGAAATAATTGCTGGTTTCTCCTATCAATGCGAGCTTGTATAAAATCTTGGAGAAAGCAAAATTCAGGCTCTTTCGCATCTGGCTAGCTTTCCTCCTGTCGCCTCTCTGTACTGTAATTGCTCTCTCCTTATTCTGGTGTCGCAAAACGAAGATTAACATGAAACAACTGCCCGCATGGTGTCATGTCGACCCTGGCAACACCCTGCAACGGATCTCTTCTGTATCCGTCCCTTAATACTCTGCAGGGTCCGGCGCTTATTTCCAGTTTCCCATATCAGCCCTAGTGATCATGATCTTTCTGACTCCCCAACCTTTCCTTGATCATCGACATGAGCAACGACACGCTCACTGATGCAGAGTACGATGGGGTCACTGCTTATTGGGACTGCATCGCGCAAAGTGACCGCAATCCTGATATCCAGGGTTATGCCGTTCGGTTATCCAGTATGTTTTGTCCTCGTATCGACGGGAGTGGCTGATGACAACGCTATGCAGCGTACGTCGCCAACGTCTGCCTTGGTACGCTCGAACCTTCTGATGGTATCCGATTGTCTTGATCGACATTTTTCCCAGCCATCCTCATGACGTGGTCGCACGAAAATCTCAAAACATCAGTCTACGTTATCCTGATGCAGGCGTACACGATTTTCATAGCAACATTCATTAGTCTCTGGCGCAAGAAGCTCTCGATTGCGGATGCACATTTCGTGTTTTCCATCACCGTCTCCCCGCTCTCCCTCTACCTTGTTTACAGTACATTCCGCCTAATGATGCGCAAGTCGACTACGTTGTACCAGCGCCTAGGTGAATCCAGGAGATGGACCGCGATCTGGTCGACTCTCATGCTTGTTATATGGATCATCCTCGAATTCATTATCTATGCAGCCCCAGATTATGTTTTCGAAGGAGAGAGATGCACAACAACTACCCTCGAAGGATGGTTGTTTTACCGAATCATCACTGGTGTAGTGATTTTCGAGTTCGCTTCGTTCTTCATTCCTGTTTTGCTCTTTATGTATCTCCTCTATTCGATCCGCCATTGCAAGGATATATACAGGGAATATAAACGCCATCAGAGCAAAGTCGTAAAGTGGAGGTTCTTCCGTGTCTTGCAGGTTCCTTGGACCTTTGTACGGTCCCTCACAATATCCAACTGGCACGTCCCAACGTCTTCTGCCTTTGAGACTGGTGTTCATAATCCCTTTTAATTCAGCGTTGTGGTTTTTCAGTCTCACCGATGGCTAGTCTTTTTTGCCGCTTTTATAGCGTACCTATCATGGGCAGGCGATATCGGCGTCTGGTTCATCGACATGAAAGAGTTCTACGACACATTGGTGCATGCGTTACACTCAGATGAACCTAACTATCAGTACACATCTAGACCGGAGGACG
Source organism: Armillaria mellea (assembly GCA_030407055.1). Taxonomy (NCBI): domain Eukaryota; kingdom Fungi; phylum Basidiomycota; class Agaricomycetes; order Agaricales; family Physalacriaceae; genus Armillaria; species Armillaria mellea. The sequence continues at coordinate 2,425,561 of JAUDZF010000007.1, forward strand.
ACTTTGACCCTTTAGGATTCGGACAGGTATTGGATTGATACCCATCTTCCCGTTGTCTATCTCACCACTGTACAGATTCTAGCCGCCACTGTAGCCATTGAACCGATCTACGAAGTGATGAAACTCTCGTTCAACAGACGCCGGGATGTATGGGAAGCTATCAAACGCTATCCTGGCTCAGTGTGGAATGGGTTTGTGTTTATTGTAACAGGACACCGAAATCCGTGGAAGAAAATTCTGAAGCAGCGAGAGGATTCAGAGACAGAGGCCCTTGTTGGAGGTGGAATTCAAGTGAACCCGTTCTCCGGAGAGCACACGTACGCGATGATAAGCAGGAAGGACTCGGAAGGTGAAAAGGCGTATGGCTTTCATGGAAAAATGCCATCGCGGGGGGATTCTCTTGGGTATCAGTAGTCGGGCTGTTCGCGGAACTCTCATATTTATTTATTACACGAGAATTACGGCCGATGAACTTCGGACAGACGGAGTACCGTCATCAAAATTTGGGTACATTTTCTCTTGCCTCGGCCTTTGACGCGTCAATGATGATCCTGACAAAAGCGGCCGCGGGCCACTGGAGCGCGCTTTTTCCAATATCTACGAGGTCGGACGCGTCAATGAGACCTTTCAAGGACAGCGACGACGGCTTGGCGCGATACTAGGAAGCCGACAGCACCAAAGATAATCCCGTTCGCCCCTAACTCGGCTACAAGTCCCGGCGGCACGATCAGTGGACTTGACACGTGGGGCTGTACCCCGCATTATCCTATCGCACGAACGACCTGACCTCTCCCACCATGGCTGCCAGCAGGAACGCCATTCTTCGCCTCATTAATGCTTCCCAGCACTCTGCCTGCCCGTGCCATACGTGCAGCGCTGCCTCTCGTGCTCACGGACACGCTCATGGTCTCAACCAGCTCAGACGGTTCGCGTCGCCCGGGGTGCAGCCGGTAGAGAAGGAATATGCGTTTGAAGTATGAATTTCACTCTATAGCTTGGCTCTCTGCTCACGTGCAGTGCTAGGTTGCTGCATCCAACCTGCGATTTGGAGATGGTGTTACTTCCGAGGTCGGGATGGATCTCAAGAACATGAAGGCTCGGAAGGTATTATTTGAACGTGTTAGTCGCCTGGTTTCGGTTCCTCACTGAGCACAGGTTGGCGTTCTCACGGATCCTAATATTGCCAAGCTCCGGCCAATGAAAAACGTATGTTTCCGCTCGCGTGAACTTGCAGGTAAAGTTGACCGTGACGATCACACAGGCCTTGGCTTCCTTGGAGGCGCAGACGGATCTACCATTTGAGGTCTATGACAGGGTGGTCGCGGAACCAACAGAAGAAAGCTGGAGAGACGCCATTGCATGGGCAAGAAAGCATGACTTTAGTCATTTCTTGGCGTAGGCAGCTTCGCCATTTCAAAACATATCCGAAACTCACCGTAAATATTGCAGCGTCGGTGGTGGAAGTGTCATAGATACCGCCAAAGCTGCTAATCTGTATGTTTTTGATTCTTTTTGGGAGTCAACACTGAGATCAGTACAGGTTCAACACGTATAAGGATGCGGACCTCATGGATTTCGTCAACGCGCCAGTTGGAAAAGGACTGCCTATTTACGAGAAACTGTCGCCTCTTATTGCCATTCCTACCACAGCAGGGACTGGCTCCGAGACCACTGGTGCAGCCATCTTGGACATTACGTCTCGTTCATTCAAGACAGGCATTGCCAGTCGAGCCCTAAAGCCTGTGCTTGGAATTGTTGTATGTGTCCCATCTGTCAGTTTGTTTTTGCTTTGATCCCATCTTATAACATAGGACACCATGAACACGGAATCTTGTCCTCGAGAGGTACAGATCAGTTCGGGCTTGGACACCCTGTTCCACAGTATGGAAAGTTATACAGCGATTCCGTGTGTTGGTTTTTTTCAACCTCGGTCAAAGACATGCTTATGACGCGCAGGTATACGGAGCGCGTTCCTCGTCCATCTAACCCGATATTGCGACCTGCCTATCAAGGAAGCAATCCAGTCGCTGACATCTTTTCCATGTGGGCACTACAAACCACTGTCAAATACTTGCCTCGCATAGCAAAGAATCCAGAAGATGAAGAAGCAAGGCGACAGATGCTGTAAGTGGGGTCTTCCCTCTCTCAATGAACGTATTGACCGGTGTGTCTAGGTTGGCATCATCATTTGCTGGTATCGGATTTGGAAATGCTGGCGTGCATCTGTGCCATGGAATGAGTTATCCTGTGAATACATGTTTAATCTTACGAGTTCCCTCTAACCCCAGTTTCAGATATCTGGTCTCAACAAGAAAGGTCCCAAGTACAAGCACCCCGGATATCTTGTTGATACCCCCATTATTCCTCATGGAGTTAGGTATGTGTTGTCTGAGAAAATTCTGTCAAAATGCTGAAAGAATGCTGTCAATAGCGTTGCCATCACCGGTCCCGCAGGTAATGCGTTTTCATAATATTATATCTTCCATACTAACTTTCGGGCCAGTCTTTCAATTCACTGCACCTTCGTCCCCTGATCGCCACCGCCAAGCACTAGCGGTATTCACAAACACGACCACCTCTGATCCTTCTATCACGTCTATCCCCGACTCCGATATAGGCTCCCACCTATATGAAGCCATTGCGCGTTTCTTGGATGGAGTTGGAGTTCCTCGAGGCTTGAAGGCTCTCGGGTACGCATCTTACACAGCGCACGGCCCGCTAGTCACTCACACAGATGCACAGATACACTACCGGCGATATTGACAAGCTTGTTGACGGTGCCATTCCCCAGAGGCGAGTTTTGGATTTAGCACCCGGAATTGGAAATGTTGCTGGAGAAGATGGGCGAGAGTATCTGACGAAGATTATTGAGCGATCCATGGAGTACTAAGCGATGCAGGATATAGCTTGTAACGGAGAAATAAAAAGTTACGGAAACGGTGCTCACGTGGGCGTTAGTAAACTGAATTGAGCTTGACAATGATCACACCTTTTTGTTGACCACCGCCATGGATCAGCACGTTCCTCTCAGTGCCAGGCCCCTCGACCTTGTTTATTTTACCTTCTTTCTGGCAAGTATCACGACAGCGTCATCTTTTTCTGACGCTTAGCCATGATGTTCAGTGCCACATTCCAGCGTCTCTCTTGATGGACTTCCAAGGCCTGCTATATCCCAACACGTACCTTCCTTGGATACCCGAATGGTACATTGAATTCTCAGGAGATCCCCTGATAGGTGGTCTGCTCAGACGTGAGGAGGGGCTGGTGTGGTTCAAGTGTTTCTTGATACTCGAGCTGTGCGGTACCCCCCTTTGTCGAAATAACGAGTTCCTCACCTCCCCCTCAGGCTATTCCAGTTCCCGGTATTCCTGCTAGGCATGAGAGGACTGTGGAAAGGCGCGTATAACTCCCTTCCGATGCCCCTCCACTCTAAGCTGATGACCACCCGCAGGATCCCGTTCGATATACATCCTTATCCTGCTTTACGGCGCTTCGACTGCCACGACGACCCTTCCTTGTATCGTCCACGTCATCGGCTCCGACGCGCTGGCTGCGAGCCAGATGTGGATGCTGCTGTCGAGTTATATCCCTTTCTTCTTGCTTCCGTTGGGGATGGCGGTGGATATGGCGTTCCGGATATACGGCATAATGGAGAAGGGATCGGTGGATAAGAAGAGGGATTAGTCGTAAGGGTTTTCAGATGACCCTTTTCTGTTCGGTGGGCTGATTGCAGACTTGGAGTTACAAGTGGGCAGTAGTCGTTGCTGCATCTTGATTGCTAGGAAAATCTAATCCCTTCGTACATGACAATACGCCTCAAGTGAAAATTGCCAGGTGCGCCCAAGGAACCGCGCCGAACTGGGAATTCGAATCCAGTTTTCAGCGAACCATATTAGATATTCGAGCTCGCATTGTCGCCAACTAGTAACGGCACTGATCATTATGCTGCCTGGTTCATTTTCTCAGTCGCTGCTCATTAATATTCTTGATATTCTTTCATTGCTTGTTTGTACGTATTCATTGCTTGTGCCTGCGGTCTTAGATAGAACTGTCGCATGAAAGAATTCTACCCAACACCATGTCGTTATAGCTTACTGTTGACGTTCAAACGTTCGTGCAGACTCGAGCATAAAAGTGATATGTACTTAATTAATTCAGCGATAATACGCAATAAATCAGAGTTCACCGTTATCATACATTGACATCTGTCGGGCCGTCTCTAGCATCCTTCTGCGGTTTCATTTCTTGGACGCGATACTTCATGCTCTGCCTTCGCTCCTTGCCTTCTTCCATAGCCTCTGCTCGTACCTTGGAATAGTCGGACGCGGTCTCGAGATGCTTTTGGCGCGTCTTGTGCACTGAAAAGGGCAGCATCAAAAGACTGGGAGCGATGCCCAGCACCAGAGACTCGTAGATGTAAGCAGGACGACAACGGCACGACGGCGACAGCGACTCACCACTATTCCGATAGTCAAGATCATATTGTCCTTCCACCGGTCATCGGCATTCGACTCCCACTTGTATCTGGGTGGGCGCGCATAGTTGTATCGTGCCGACTGCTGCCGCTCCCATCGCTTCTTCCTGCGCTGCAACTCGTCGGCATACTCCCCCCAGTCCCGCCGGGCACCCGTCTGGGGGTTCTTTCCCCGAAGCGTGTCGTATGCATGCGCTATGGCCTGGAAACGGGCCTGCCGGTCGGAGGAGGGAAGATCGCGGCAAGACAGCGAGTCTGGATGGTGATGCCGCACGAGTTCGTAGTCTGGGTGAATGCAATCAAGGAAGCTGGGTAGATAGAGCGAGGCTTACACCGGGCCTTGATGTCCTGCTGGGATGCGTTGTATGGGAGGTGGAATATCTGGTGGGGCGTCGGGTGGGTGTGGGCGGGGAAGGGAAAGGGACTCGCGCTGGACGAGGCGCATCTTGTTTGTATAACGATGTGCAGCTGCTGGGGAAGCAGAGCAAGGCGCTGGTAGTGCATCGCGTGAGCGTCAGGTTAAAGTCGGAAGTCTTATTACGGAGTCCGGCCCGACCGCACGTGAGAATACAGGATCTGACTTTGGGATTCAACGCTACGAAGATCTATCATGATGAATAGACCTCGTCTTCCATATATGGGAGCATATTTCCTTATGGTTACAGGTCTACATGATGAATGTGAAGCGAACGTTTGTCCACACCAAGTCCACACACTTCGAGAAGTTAATATCATCACTTGCTCCGAGGCATTCTGTCAGTTTCAAGTACATACACGTCTGATGGAGCTTGGCCCAGACGATGCGACGGGACAACTCGGGAAGGATTCTATTGACGAAGCAGAGTAATGATCTTCCAAAGCATGCGTCGACCATAAATGTTGCACACCAAGGGAGACGTCAGAAACTGAAGAGCAATAAGCATCATTGAAAGCAGAAATTCAAGTAGCTGTCGTTCAGTACACGGCCGTGGGATCTACAGATGCGGTGTTATGGTGAACTCGGTGATGATGTCATTACGTCATTGAGTCTGACACATGATCTGAACTTGAATGCATCCTGGCAATGTGCCGACCGCATTCCTTGTTCCACTACCACGACCACGACACCCACTGCTATGTCCACGACCACCAGACGCCTTTCTACACGACGCGGCTCGCTCTCCGCCAACGATCCCTTCGCAAAAAATGATCTCTATCCCGACACAGAGTCCACCAGCCGCCTGTCTATACTACGGGTCAGCTCGACCGCTATCCAGCTCCAGCAACCCCCGCCTCCCCGCCTTAGCTTCGCGTCGTCGTCGTTCAACCCTCCGGCGAGCCCCCGTCGCGCTTCGCTGTCCCTCCACCGCGCCCTGACTCCCGAGGAACTCGTCCAGCTTGCACGGTCTCCAACAGAGAGCTCGCCAGCCATGCAGCCCACCTTTACCCCGTTGCCTGATGACATCTTTCTCCCATTCATCGATCGCCCAGCTGAGGTGTCTGCACTGATTTCCAGCCCACCTTCGGCTCGGCTGTTCGCCTTATTACAGCTGACCTTCACTGGCACCAATACAGATTCTGCCGGAGGCCCGGCAAAGTGGTCCTATGCCCAACTCCATGATTGGCTCGTCAACACTACCCGAGAAGAGGCACCTGACACGCTGTGGGTTGCCTACGCCCGGGCGTGTATCCTTGCTCACTCCGAGCTGATATGGGAGCGTGTAAAGGGGGCTCTTGGCATCCCGCCAGAGCTCGACATTTCAGATGACGATGAACTTGACACATCTGACATGGAGGATGGCGGCAGAAAGGCAAAGGGACATTGGGAAGATTGGGACGCGATCATGGAATCGCCGCTGCAGCAGGCATCTGCTGAAAGGCCGACACCGTCTTCACCGTTGCTCATTGAACCCATTCTTTCATCGCCTGCAACAAGCCCCTTCTATCCGTCACCTTCTAATAACAGCGTTGGCTTGGGCGGCATTAAGGAGGAGGAGGAGAGTGCTACTAGCACCACGCCGTCAGAAGATGAAGAATCCATACTCCCTGCAAAAATACACGGTCTTCGTATCAGTACCACACCGGCCCAGTCTTCGTCCGTGTCGCGGCCCATCATGTCTCCGGGCCCGTCACCTACTGCGTCTCGTCGTGCAAGCACCGGAACGCGACGACCCAGTTTTGGCACTTCGACCAGTCCTCATAGCCGGAGTCCGGTTCTCCCAGGCAGACGATCCAGGCCATCATCGACATCCTCTTTTTCGACCCTCAGCCTTGGACAGTATCCTTCTAGTGTGGAGGAGCGTACATCGCCACTCTTCCCAAGCAGCTTTGCTGCTCTCAAGTCGAAGGGGAAAGCAGTGTGATGGATAGTTGGTCGAGGAGGCACGCAAAAATGGCATCTTTCTTTTTGGTTTTTGGGATACGTGGATCATGATTGTTGTATGCGTAGAATCACTGGGAAATGTAATAATTCGACACATGACGCTGCTTCTCAGAGTAGCTTTCACTTTTGATTGTGGGCGCGACTTTTGTGGTGATCAGCTCGTTGACTGTTGTTTTAGATCTTCTTGTATTCTTGGTGTCCATTGTCTACTGCTACGCTCAACGTCGCTGTACAACTATTATTAACGATTAACGGAAGCTGCCGTGCTCCTGCCCAACGGAAGCACCGTGATTGTAACCACGTTACCTGTTGGTTATCCTCAATACAGACTAGGCACAAAGGGTCGCGACTTTCGCAGACTGTGGGAAGCTTTCATGGGCGAACCGTTTGTCCGGCGTGAAAGTCCCCACCTAGGACGCCTATAACTCGTTCAGTTTCATTGTCACCTCTGGGTGCTCTATGCTCACGTTACTCAAGGGCTTGGACAAAGCTACGCCATGACTACCCTCAATGAATGGACGATTTTATCTTCAAATGATGTGGACCAGCAAACTGATGCTCTTCTTGGACGCTTGACACAGGATATCTACGCCTTGGACACCTCCCGCGACGTGCCCCGCCCGGTCGTCAGTGCGCTGAATCTAGCCAGAGCCGTAATGGGACAACGTATGGTGAAACGGCAGCCACGAGAAAAAAGTTTCATCAGGGCTCTAGTGAAGCCAGATATTCGTGATGTGAGTTCTCCACGTGCTTTGTTGCCAGCTTGTTCATTTTAGCAGAACGCGCTGTTGTGCGTGAATGGAAAAACCAGAGTGCGGAAACTCGACAGTCTTGTGGACGCGATACACTCACCGCTGTTTGAACGGGCCCTGTCGATAATAGCATGCATCCACGTTGAAGTGGAGTCACCCACCCAGATGTCCTTGCCCATCCAGTGAGATCCCTCGTTATTCCGGGTTCCCGGCTGACGGCGCCTTGATCATCAGAATAAAGAAAGGGATGGGAGATTACGACTCGAGTCGGAATCCTCACACGGTGATATTCACGTATCCCGGTGGGGTGGGCATGGCGATCGTCGTACCGCTCAAGTCGGCGCGCCTGTGCTACCTCTTCCACGCGACCCGCTCCGGGCACTGCACCTGCGCGATCTCGAACAACCCGGGCGCGCAGGCGGTGTGGTTCGAGCAGTTCCGCTCAGGCCCGCCGTTCGTCGCGTACGTCCTGCAGCACCGGCCGTGCTCGCGCGAGGACTTTCGGACGAAAGACGCCGACGCGGAGACGCAGCGCCTCCTGGGCGTGAGCCTCGACATCTTGGACTCGGAGCGGGAGCTGGAGAGGTGGCGGGCTGTGCATGAGGGGTACTGCCGCTTGGACCACCCGGGGGCGTGTGTGAGGTGTCGGAGGCTCTTTTTGGGGCCGGCGCCGTCGGATCGGAATCGGCCGCTCCCGGAGGTGCCGGGCAGTGCGTGTTCGAGCGGGACCGGCGAGACGTGTGTGAGGACGCCGGCCCCTACGAATATGGTCTTTGTTGTTCGCCGGGAGAAGATGGCCCGGGTCAAGGTGTGGAGGAAGAAGACTTTTGAGGTTGAGGAGGAGAGGCACGAGCTTGATCCCGGGAGCGAGTCGGATTGAGCGAGCGGTGTCGGTACCGACTTTTCACGCTTGTTGTTACGTATAATGCCTGGATTAATATTCATTAATGTTCAAACGTTCATTGACCACCTCTGCTCGTACATCTCAGGTAAATACTGGGTCGATACAGTTTCAGGTTAGCTGAATAATGCAAGGCCCAGCCCGCTAGTGACATTCCAAAATTACTACTAGCAGGGAGTAGGCTAGCCCTTACCAAGCGGAACCGCGAGTATGATGCCGGCTTGAAAAGTCATACAAATTTCATTAAGCACCACCTCCGAACCGACAAGTAATAATAATGTTCCGTTCCGCGAATGGCACCACCTCGTGTGTACCAGGTCCGAAGGAGTAGGGAATATCCAATCACTCGCTCCGATCCGAGAGCAATTTACCCCGATCGGTTGAAGACGCGTCTGTCAAGGGCTTGGTTGTGGCATATGGACGCGTCAAAGCCATAGCAGAATGGAGGCGATAGCGCGGCATGCATATAATTCCAAGCCGAGTTCTGTCCAGGGGACCAAGTCCCGGAGGAAAGGTCTGCTGCAACATTGGCCAACCTAGGCCTAGGTCTGAGATAATTGCGTGCCGTAAACTCCTCGACGAATTGCATGTAGCCGATTTTCGGGACAAGGAAAACATCAAGTGTAACCGTAACGTCGGACTGAAGCTGCACACTCGAAACGGTGTTCTATTCAACTGAAACACAAAACGAGAACCGAGTGAACAGCCTGGGCCACAAGTTGACTGCCAATTTACAATCACCTTTGTGCTGATGTCGGGTTTTACATAGACATACAGTAGCGGGAACTTACTAATACTCTATGCCGGTTTCCCTTTTCGCTTGAGAAACGGAACGGAAGGAGAGTTGGATAGTTACATGGGCAGCGTCTCGACTGTGTTTTGCGTCAACTCTGCTCAAGAGTGACAAGGAGGCGATCAATAATCCTTGAACAGCGGGTCCGGACTCCGCATCGGCCCGAAGCGGTGTCGGTAAATAAGATCACGTGACTTCAAGCACGGCAACGTGATCTTGTTGACTGGTGACGAGTCACGTAAAGCGCTGTCACACCCATCTTTCCCGTCTACTTCCACCTTTTTTATATCTTCCATCTGTATCCCCTCGTTACGACCAACTACGATTTCCAACGATATTTGCTCCTTCCCAGCTCCCAACTCCACGCTAGCAGTACAGGTTACGTGCCGTCGAACTCTCTTTACATCATGCTCGCTTCTACACCCGTCAAGGACTACGCCGCCCACCGCAGGACTCGCGACCGCAGCATGTCTCCTCTGCGCTCTCAATCTGCTACCATGAAGCAACCCTCATTCTTCGACCAGCCTTTGCTCACCCCGTCGCCCCATCGCACCACCGCCTTCCTACCACATGCTGAGCTCGGCGGCCAGAACAGCACAGACGGAATTTTTCTTCATTCTCCCTTCCAAACGCCTGCCAAGATGCACAAGCCTCGGCAGGCATGGGACGACGACGAGACTCTCGTCTTCAAGACTCTGCCGCCACAGGCCCGGCCGGCTCTGGCAGCGAAACAGCTCAACGCTACAATTGCTCACCCACCCAGTCGCGTAGGCGCTGGCACAAAACGCAAGACCACACCAAATGCTACTCCGTTACGACCTAATACCCTCACCCCCCTCATAGTCACCTCGTCCAAGCCCTTCGGTCCTAGTGGCATGTCATTTGATCGTCTGGGACCGCTGCCACCTCCCAAGTTTGGTCCTCGCACTCCGCGAACGGGCCCCGAAGCGGACGCGTCGTTGTGCAACCAAACTACTACATTCACACGCTTGAAGATTTCAGATCTGAATCGGTTTGACGATGACGACGACGATTCGGGCTGTGACATTTCGGAGCCGCCGACAGGGCCGCTGTTTGGTGGAGACCATCCTCCCAATCAGATTGGAAGACATAATCGACGCCTCATGGATGCCAAGCAGGAGGAAGTGGTGGAGGCAGTCTCTCCCGGAGGCCATATAACCAAACGACGTGCAAGATCACGCCCTGTGTCCGACGAGCTTCTCGGAAGCGTATTTAGCTCACCTTCACCAGGGGTACGTCTTGTTCTCTGTCCTTGAACTTTTCTAACTAGTTGTACAGGAACGTCCTGCGTCTGGAGGTCGCAACGTTGTAGCATTTCCCCCTGCTACTCATCATGCACGCAAGTCGCCGAATTCGTCTGGCTCTCATGCATTTTCTCCTTTACCTCGACGCCGTGTATCCGCCAATGCGCCTGCAAGGCCCAAGAGCCCACCGCCTTTGCATGCCAGGGGCCCGCTCGCACGTGTAGATTCAGCCACTCTATTTTTTGGTCCCTCTGTCCCTCAATCGCGTTCAAGGATGTCGACACTCTCCACCGCTTCATCTAGCGATAGATTTATCGCCCCTCGTCCTCCCACCAGCAACAGGCACAGTTACGCTGGATCTGACGGCAAGGACTGGAATTTCCTTCAAGCGCGACCCATTCTGCCATCACCTCAGTCCTCTCCTACTTCCCATAATATCCGAGAAGCCCACTACGATAGTACAGATGAAGAGGACGACATGCTTTGCGAAGGTCCCCGAGATTCTTCCTTCCTCCTCAGCATCGATACCCCTTCCCCAAGGCATACTGACGCGGTCATCCCATCCAAATTCAAACCAAACAGAGATTCTGGCGTTGTCACCAGCGATGACGAACTTTCAATGAACAGCAGCGCCAGTAGTGATCATGTGCCACAGGCATCAACCAGCCTCAGCTCTATCTTCTCTGATGATGAACATGGTCTCCTCACCCCCGGCCTATTACCTGCCGCCTCTACTGGCTGGCCAGGAGTTTACGAAGCCGATGATCACCACGACGATGATAACCAACAGAGAGGCGACGTAGACGCGTTTATCAAGCGCACCCTGGCAGCCCCTTCGAAGGCGTCGTCTGAAGTCAAGAAGGTACCTAACACTCCCGTCAAGAAGGTCAAGACTAGCTACCTGTCCAGCGACAGGCCATGGCAGAGTGCGGTAGCGCACAAGGTTGGTCTTGGTATCGATTGGGAGATGAAGCAAGCCAAGGTACCGCGGAAGAGTCTACCGCTTGGATTTCCTCCAGCAGGGAGGAAACACGGAAAGTCTGTTCTGGATCCAAGTACAGACTCTGAAGACGACCCCGAGGACAGCCCGAGTACCCGGAAGGAGAAAGAACGGTATAATGGTTTGGGCATTGGACGACCGTCTTTACCCACACCTAAAGAAGACTTCCCGACTGTTCCCAAGTCTCGATGGCTGTCACGAAGGACTAGCAGTGGTACGTTCTCTAGTGGGAGCGACTCGATGTCGATGATTGGTACTCCCACGAGAAACCCAACCCAAGGTGTGTATATCTTTCTGGTTGTCTCGCTCTCCCGATGTTAATTATTCCTAGAACACACCCGTAGGAAACCCGTAAAACACACCCACCGCTCTACGTCCAGTTCATCCCTGAACTCTGTCCTCTCCTCACCTACTACTGCTCGTGTCCAGCCTGGGCAACAACGACCGTCCCTTCCGAGAAAAAGTTATCCAACGCGCCCATCCCTGACCTCGTCGCAGGATTCTGGGCGTTTTGACCGTAACCTTATTGAGCTGGAAGAAATTGGTAGTGGAGAATTCGGCAGAGTTATCAAGGTGCATTCGAAGGCGGACGATGATTGCGAAACCTACGCCATAAAGAAATCCAAGACGTTTGAGGGCGTCAAACATCGGTGAGTTGGAATTGCAGGTTTTTGTTCTACGTCAGAGAATCTGATCATTATTTAGGCACCGATTGAGAGAAGAAGTTGATATTCTGCGCCATCTCCGTTTGGCCAACGGTGGACAGCGGCATCAAAATGTATTGGCCTTTGTGGATAGCTGGGAAGAAGATGAAGCACTCTTCATCCAAACAGAACTATGCGACTTGGGAAATTTAGCCCATTTCTTGTGGGAGTATGGGCGCCAGTACCCCCGACTCGAAGAAGCCAGGGTTTGGAAGATTATTGCTGACCTGAGTAACGTAAGTTGTCATGCTCAAATTCGTGGTGCCTGTTTTTACAATACCTTTCTAGGGTCTTATGTTTATTCATTCTGCTGGTGTCATTCACCTGGATCTCAAGCCGGCAAACATCTTTGTCACGTCGGATGGACGTTTTAAGATTGGAGACTTTGGTATGGCGTCTTTGTGGCCACGGCCTCCGCAGGAGACCTGCTTTGGCCCTACTGCATTCGAGCGGGAGGGTGATAAACTTTACTTGGCACCGGAAGTATTGCAAGGAAAGTACGGCAAGGCGGCAGATATTTTCAGGTATGTCGCGGGATGATGGCATAGCGTATCTTCACTAACGTTACTGATAGTTTTGGCATGACGATGTTGGAGACGGCAGCAAATATAGTAGTACCTGACCAGTACGCGAATTTGCTTGGTGCATACCCTGCTTTTGCTGACGTTCTTGACAGAGGCGAACCCTGGCATCGGTTGAGACGAGAAGATTTCTCACAGGTGGACTTGGATGATAGCCCTGAATTGTTGGAGCTCATCCAGCAGATGATGCGGACCGATCCAGCGCTCCGTATCGGAATCCAGGCTATCTATTCTCATCCCGTGGTATCTCGAGCGCGTATGAACATGGAAATCTTGTATAGTGTTGCCTTGAGGGACGGTACATCCTTGTTCGCGGCGTCTCCTCTAGCTAGTGTCTCGTCGGATTTCTTGGAAGACATACTAGGCCATGCGGTCGGTGGTGGCGCTATGGACCTCAGTCCATGAATACTGTATTTTTGAATTTTTTCTGGGATTATACTTGTACGACTGGTATGGTGGACTGGCTCGGGTACATCTTTATATTTTCGTTCTACTCTATCATCGCTGCATTTCTCTAGATTATATATCCACACATCCTCAGCATGGCATCGATTCTCTAGTCGCTTTATACCACCGTCGCATTGCTATTTAGTTTTCATTTTGGTTTGTTTATTACCCTAGTTATGTTAGTACACTTATGTCGATTACTTATTTCCATGCGCAATATACATAGTATGGCTGAACTCTGACGTGAAGTGGTGTCATGAACTGTTCCTGATCAGGAGTGAAAAAAGGGCGACGGGGTTCTAAACCTTCACAGCTGATATAACGAGCCGACATAGATACATACAGCACAATATAAAGACTAATCATACTTCCATAGGAAGTGGAAAGTCAGATGGAGCATTGGAAAGCGCGACCGTCTCATGATCAACTTCTCCCTCTCCATCAGCATCTGCATCGCCCCTCATTAAGAACATTGGATCCACCACTTCTGCTAAAGCCTCCTGGCGTTCGTCCTCCTCCTCCTTACTCATATCGGTGTGGGACATCCGTATAAGATCCCACTTGTCTTCGTATTGCTCAAACGCCTAAGGGAAAACAAAAAGATCAGGGACATCCAGCAAACGGTGACTAATTTGTAGACCAACATTCTGCCGCTTCTTCTTCAAAGTCATCTTACGTTCGATGTTCTTGTAATAAGCACCCCTGGGTTTAGCATTACGCCAGGGTTTGCCATCAATTGAGGGCTTTAAATCTTCGACTCCGTCCTCAAGAACTATTAGGAATTCGTTGGGGACCTCTTGTTCGACTTTTACGGTCTCGTAGTCACGCACGAAGCGGAACACGGTTTCCTGCGCGTTTCAGGTCAGTCAGACGGAGATAGAGAGTGATGCGATACAAGGGCACCCACGGGTTGATTGGGGGCCACTTCGTAGGGTTGTAGCCTGGATCGGGTCTCTTTGAAATCGAGCGCCGACTCATCGTCATCGGTAAGATAGTATGCCAAGAAGGAATCGTGTTCGGTCTTCATGGGTCGCAAAATAGCACAGTCCAATCGTGGATCGTCAACCTAAGCACGAGGTGAGAGAAAGCGTAGACGAAATGGGTGAGATACATACATCAATGGGTCGTTCGCCTGGCCTCTCTGAGAAGCGGAACAGATCGTACTGGTTCGACCAGATTTCAACATCTGGAAGGACCTCGTATGATTCGACTGCGGTAACGTCTGGTTTGGTCGGGTGACGTAGGGCTTCTAATGAGAATCCTTCGTTGCAGCAGCCAAATGAAGCTTCGATATCACGTAGTTGAGCACCATGCGATACATCGATGGGGGCTGCATTGGCATTTTTCCTTCAGTAGGTTGTTAGACTGAGTGAATACACAAGGATAGAGACGACGCACGACTCGGTAGGTCCACCGCGCGCTGAGTTGTCCGTCCGACTAGTGTACTCCGTCTTCCGTAACCATGGAACGTGGGCCAAGGGTGTTGAAGGGATGCCAGGGCCGTTCGGGGTAGCGTGACCGTTCGTATAAGGTCCGGATGATGGTCCGGCGACCTCGCTGGCCAGGAATTCATCCTTGGGATCAAGTTTTGGCAGGTTTTCCAGATCCGGATTCAATGCTGTACGCAAGGTTAGCAGTCAGATTACTGGTAAACGTTTCAGTTTGCGCACCAGAGTCGTTGCCGTTCTCTTCCCATAAGGACTCCCATTTACTCAAATCCAACGGCATTCCGCATTCTGCGTCGATTATCATGGGCAATGGGGTGTTGTTTGCAAGGGTATTGAGGAGATCTGGTCGAGCATATCGTGAAGGATTGGTTGGAATGTCGAGCAATTTTGGAGGACATGGCGGTGCAGGAAGTGGATTTGAGTATCGAACTCGAACAAGCAGATCCAACTTGCTGAGGTATTGTTATTGAAATGTCATAGAGGAAGAAAGAAAAGCACCTTTTCTTGACACTGGCCATTGGCAAGAAGTGAAGTTCGAGTTCGACGGCATTGGCAAACACACATCAATACGGTTCATTGCCGCGGCAGTCGGGCCCGGCAGCGTCGAACCGTTTCGTTCGGGCCTGTTACGCAACCCGGGGCGCTTATTTGCGGTCGATTCGAAGCTGAAATGGAGCACACGACCAGTTTTTTTCGCATAAAAAGAAGACTGGTTGGACCCTTGCGATGGATCTGACATTTTGCCCCTAAAAGCAAGGTATTTCATTTTGTTTTCCGAGTCAACATATAAATCTCTTATGTTACTTTGTCTTCTTTCTTGTCAGCTCCCATGGCCTCCCCCCACTACCAGGCGACTGGCTCCCTCCCGTCTGATTATGCCATTCTATCTCGCTATGCCGTTCACCGTTCTGCTAATGACAACGCCGTCCAGACGGGCACCGAAGAACCCGAATATGACTCTGACAGCACCGAGGGCTCCCCATTTTTAAGCCCTCGGCCGTCCAAACCGACCATGGCTAACGACCACCTTGCCCCACCTGCGTTCAACGAAAACACACCGCTTCTCAACCCTGCAATTCCCCGTATCCCGGAACATGTCAAGGACAACGATGATACCTCTCATGAAAGCACCATGGCTATCTTTTGGGAGGAATTTCGGATACTGACAAAATATGGGCTTCCTGTCTGGGGGTTAGTGTTTCCCCGCTCGTTCTGGACACGGTCAGTAGCTAAAAGACGCGTTCAGAACACACGTATTGGAATACAGCCTGGTCATGGCCTCCGTACTCTCCGTCGGACATATATCTACAACGGCCCTGGCAGCAATTACCCTAGGTTCGATGACTGCCAGTGTGTCCGGCCTAAGTATCATCCAAGGCTTCACAAGTGCCCTCGACACTATGCTTCCTTCCGCATGGACTTCGCAGCCTCAGCTTGTCGGCCTTTGGTCCCAACGGATGGGTATGTCACCATTATGCTAATCTGACTTGGAAAATTTTCACCTTCAACATATCACAGCTGTCGTGATGGCGGCTCTCCTTATTGTGCGTCCTTCCGTCGCGTCCCTGCCCGCTAAGAACTGAAAAAATCGCAGCCCATGTATGCGGTTTGGTTTAACGCGGAAGCCATCTTGTTATTGCTCAAGCAAGACCCGGATGTCGCTCGTCTCGCGGCAGTGTATCTCCGCTATGTTTCGTTTGGTCTGCCAGGTAACTAAATTTGGACCATTCTTCCTAGCGCGCATCACTAACCGTCGCCTTCTTAATAGCGTACGCGTTCAACTGTATCAGTAGGCACGTCACTTTGATTGCTCTGCGCTGCATGTGCTCATATTATTACTATTAGACGGTATTTCCAATCGCAAGGTGGCCGATTTTGGACTTGGCTTTTCCTAAAATCTTATTCACGAACGTTTACAGGTCTGTTCACGGTGCCCACCCGTATCATCTTCGTCGTGGCGCCTATCAACGCGTTGCTGAATTACCTCCTTGGTAAGCCACTCGCCTCATCCAAGCACGTTCGTTCCTCAACGTTCTCAGTCTGGGGTCCTGAACCGATCCGACTCGGCTTTATCGGTGCCCCCATATCCACAGCGATATCCTTTAACCTTGTGGCTCTCTTGTCAACACTGTACGGTGTCTTCTTCGTCCCCAAGACAGCTTGGCATCCTATCTGTCGACGAAGCTTCACCAGCCTCGGTGTCCTGGTGAACCTCGGTCTAGGTGGCGTGGGCCAAACCGCTTCCGAATGGTGGGCATGGGAGTGTGGGTCCATCTTCTTATCATCATGCTAATTTGTATTCTGACGTGATCGACGGTAGTGATCGGCCTCGCCGCATCTTTGCAAGTTCTCTGCCTTCTGTGTTAATACTGTTAAACCCGAACTATTAGTCTACAGGCTTGGTCCCGTCGCTCTGGCGACCCAATCTGTGTTGCTCGTGTCTTCCTCGACAACCTTCCAAGCACCGTTCGCTCTCTCGGTTGCCGCTTCCGTTAGGTGAGTCAGGTGCTAGGTTATATCCTGGCTATTCTCTAATCTCCAATAGAATCGGTAACCTATTGGGTGAACGCAAAGCCCGGCGAGCTGGAATCGCGTCCAATACGTCGCTTGTCATGTCACTAGTCATGTCATCACTGTTCTGGTCCGCTGCTATCCCAATTTTTTTCTTATCGTTGTCTCACATGAAACAAAAGCATGATGTTCCTCGTATTCCGGAACTCTTGGGGATATCTTTTCAATGATGACCCCGGTAAGTTCATCCATTCCTTCTTGGGCTCCATTGCTAACTCTATCTAAATCTGAAGCCGTCATTACTCAGACTGCTGCCATCCTTCCCGTTGTGGCCGTATTTCAAGTGTTCGACGGTGGAGCCGCTGTTAGCGGAGGTATTCTGCGCGCTCGGGGTAAGCAGGTTACTGGCGCGCTTCTGAACTTAAGGTATGGTGCACACGCTTGTTGCCATCTCGTACTTTTATATAACAATTGTCCCTTGCAGCGCATACTACATCATCGGTAGGTCTCCCCGTCCGCGCATGGTATCGTTTGTACTTACTCCTAGCGTAGGTATTCCCCTTGGGATTCTGCTCACCTTCAAGGCTGGCATGGGTCTGCACGGACTCTGGTACGGCTTGACTGTCTCTCTCGTCTACTGCGCCGTCTTCGGAACCCTCCTCTGTGTCCGCACCGACTGGAACCACGAGGTAGACAAGGTTATGGCTAGACTCAAAGAGGAAGATAAAAAGCAACGAATGGAGATGGATGCCGAGGAGGGTCTGACTGGCTGATAAACTTTCTGAAGTGGCCAAAGTCAACTTTCAACTATGTTTTAGCCAAAAAAAAAAATCGTATAGAACTGCATTTCGCCTTAGATAGATCGGCGAGAGGTGAATAAATTGGTCTGGGGTGGCGAGAATCAACCATGTCACAAAGTTTCCGGCATCTACATGCACATGGCTCTACTGGCAAACAACCTTGGAGTTTTTCTAGGTATTTTCGGGTGTAATTTGATTTGGGTTCATCTGGTAGGCGGGACGGATCTCTCCATAACTCTCAGCACCTTGTCAGATATGTCGCTGTGATGCTCTTTTTATCTACAATTAAATAATAGCGGCGCCTCACCTGTCTTGCTAGGTTTGTATCTTATTTGAGTTAACTTTCGTATAGCAGTGTACATTAGCCCCCTAAGCGCTCAATAGGTAGAAGCAACACCATTTCGCTGGCATACGTTGAGTAATCGCGCAGACTTCTGAGGAATACTGTTCGCATTTTTCGGAATGTATGACATCATTCTACTCATGCAATACCGTCCTTCCTTCATTTTGCACTTAACGAGCCGTCAAATCTGTATCTGTACTACCCCGACTTACTACACGGTATTTGTCGCAGGGGAGACACCATGTACGGAGCGTATATCCGTGACGGGAATTTGCCTGATTCATCGTATTATATGGTCAAATGTCCTTGTATACTAGAAACCTGAGAGCGAATGCGGCCATCACATCAGATAGGCGAACTTATCCAATATGCCTTCATAATGTAAAAGCGGCTTTGATGTGGGTAGGCTTAAAAATAGGTAATGGATGACCCTGTTCAAGGTGTGAAATCACGAAGGGGGGTAGACTTATAAAGGAATCGTACCTCCGTGTTGAACACATATTCTAGTTCAATCAGAGCTCAGTCCAAATGCGAGTATCAAGGACTCACCATCCAATGGTATCACACTTGAGTCGGAAAATGTCATGTAGAGATATTTCAGAGTTTCACTCTAGGTAGGCTCCATGAACAAAGGAAAATACCTCCGATTGAGAAGACTGACCAAGAAAAAGGTCTCTTGCTTATCGTCCAGCGATACGGGCACTGTGTCGACGTCCAAAACTGTAGCGAAGCCTCCCTCCTCTAGGCGACAATGCTTTTCAATAGCTGAAAAGATATTCCAAGCATATTGGCGGTATTTGACATGGCCGGTCAGTCGCCAAGCAATGAATAGCGATTCAACGGTTTCCGGACTAGGGATTAATTCGATGAAACCAGGAGTTAAACAGTATGCTGATAAACTTACCGGAGCATGTAGCGAGCATCATAGGATGACGGTCCGCCTTTTCTGTAACCACATCGTCAAAATAAATCGACAAGCAAGAAGCCACTGAGCGGCTAACCTAGAATTTTTGATAAACCAGTCGCGGTCTGATTCACCCTTTTCTTCAGTTGTTCGGAACATCACGATTTCGGGAGAGAGGCCGCTGGGGTATGAGGATTGGGTTAGATGATAACGCACCCTGCTCTATAGAGTTAAAAACGTACGTCGAAGTCCGATGGGTATCCATGCAAGTCTCTAGGAGGTCCACGCCGGTCTGCCAATCTCGTCGTCCTTGAGGCGTCAGCTCCTCTAGGCGAGGAGGGATAGAAACAGTGCGCTTAACTGCGCCCGAGGTGGTTGCGCCCAGCATTAGCGAGCCTGCGAGGAAGCAGACGAGATGGTCCTGCTTGGCAGAGAGCTCCCATGTTCTGTCATGGGTATCGTTTCAAAGATTAACAAGGTGAAAAAGGGAAGGCCTACACGCCGTCCTTTGACCGACGAGGTATGAGTTCGGCGATGTACGTTAGCCCTCGATGAGGTGTCTTCTGCACCAAGTTTTCATGCAGACCTTTTATCGAGTCTGCATACATCTAGCGTAGTATGTTCTTTAGTCTAATAAATTCCTTCTTAGTAGCATACCTTTTTGTATATAGGTTCCGTCCGATCCTATCCTCAATGTTATATGAGAAAGGAGATGCATGAGATGAATTCGCACCGTTTGCAAGTATTGTTTACTAGACAGCCACGTTAGCTCAGGGACCAGAGGTAGGGGAAGACTGACATCAAATATTCGTAATAAGAGTCGCCTCTGGATCCAAGACGAATGTCAGATTGTGTAAAATCTCCTTTAGCAGCGCTGCATAAAACGGTAAGTTCAATGGGTTATCACAGTAGAACGTGTATACCTCATGAAAATGGGGACCAAACCGTGCGGGAGCAACGCCTTGTAGATAACAGACATCACATTCTCCACTTTCGACCAATAAATACTCTTCTTCGTCAATTGAGCAAGGTCTTTGAACTCCAGCTGAAGCGTGGCGGCCTCGGCTGTGCTGATTTGGTCAGGCGCCCACTGATCCCGGACACCGACGCGTTTTGCCAGGTTGACCATAGGTAATGGAAGACCAGTGGGTGTATCAAATGCCGGAAGAATGCGGTCTGCTAAATCCACGGCTTTATCTAGATAAAGTGCGTCGCCAGAAAGGTGGTAGGCTGACAACAAACCCCCCAGAACGCGAATGGTTGTCTACCGTATATTTTAATGCAAAAACAATGGAGACATGGCAGGCAAGAATGTACCTCGAAAGTGTTGAAATTACTCTCTCGTTCGAAAGAATGTTTATCCTGGATCCATTGACGCGCACGAGCATGCTCATCGTAGAGACCCATGATCAGCATGGTATCAAGTGCGTCTACCACGGTGTATCCTATACCTCCATTTTCTGAAAAGTTAGATCCACGGTGGCTGATGGGGTGGTATTCGTCGGCCCCCATGGCGTCTTGTTCTACAGAAGAATATTCAGTGCGCATTCATTCTCAGCATGTGGCTGTGTACTAACCGTAAGAGCTCCAGGCATACTTTAATGCATGAGTTAGTTCAGTATCCCAGTGGTGTATAGCATCCAAACTGCACCTGGAACGCAGCACGGACTGCATCCCTTCTCAAGACATCGGCACTCAAAAAGTCGGCAGTGGCGGTCTCGTGAGGTACGCGGTCAATAATGAGAGGGAATAGATACTGGGTTGGTAGATGTCAGCTTAGGCAGAGTTGTGAAAGCAAGTCTCCCGCACGAAATGTGAGCTGATCAATAACAACACGAAAAAAAGGGCGTATATTAAAGATTTTGCTCGCAGCCGGCTACCTGTGGATTCAGCGTGACATCGTTAAACGGCTGTTCACAGGCGAGTACATTTACTGACGAATCAATGCCCCAATGGAAGAACAAATACTTTGCTTGGATGATTCTGTTTGCCTCCGTAGCGTCATGGTCGTGAGTTTGAAGGGGTAACCAATTAGACACGTAGTAGTGACGCCAAGCAAAGTCACGGAAGCAATATAGGTAACCGGAATCACATTGGCAAATAAAGTTAATCACTGCGGAGTAATGGATGCTCTAAAATACACTGGAAGATCTGGAATACAAGACAATGTGTACGACAAGCCACCAAATAAATACACCTGCGAGCACCATATTCTATAGAGTTCGAAAAACGTCGCAAAGGGGGCAGTGGCTGTGCCGATGCCAAGGTTTCGCGTTGCTTCTTCTGTTCCAGCGATGCTTTTAAGTAGCAAGCTACTCACAGATACCTCTTAGATTAGATCTCCATATTTCAGCAACATGAAGGTACTTTTCACCCGCCCAATTCGCACGGGAACTGCCTTGCAAATACCACAACGTCCAACGATGCGTTTTACAGCATTAGCAAAATGGTACTGTAGCTGCGTATCGTACATATTATTTGCGACCAAGATTTCTATCTACGTAATCTATATAGGAAACGAAAACAGCAGGTTAGAATAACTCAATATCATGACATCAATTGTCCCAGTGCTAAGACGTGCGAATTCCGTTTGTTAACAAGATCAGTGTGGAGAACAGATGTACGAAGTTCGGCTTCCAGCTTAAAGATACCAGTCAATATCCTGAGTGATAGTCGATTACAGTGAACTCACTTGTAATAGTTTGTCTGCCTCCCACATCCTCGTAGGCAGGTTCTCCAATGCGACGTAGACGGCGGGTATAGATTGACAACGCAAAAGCTCTTGCTCGTTACTTTTCAGAATAGCAAGAGCCACGCGGAACAGAACATCTAGCCCATCGACAAGAAACACATCCCATACTCTAAACAAAGTCTGAAAATATGGGTTATAGGTCATTCCTTCTACATGATGTGCGACACTCACCTCTACCGGTAAACAGTCAGTGCATAACGATAAAAACCATGAAAAACAGATAGCCGGTAAATCTACGCCCAGTTCCATAAGGTGCGCATGAAGCTTCGACGTGTGCTCTTGTACGTACTCGGAAAGTACGAGAGGGCACGCTCTTGACGGCAATAACGAAGGCGAGAAGAAATGCTCAGGAAGTATACGCTCCACTAGGGCGGCAAGCACCCAGAAAGCTTCTTCCTCGTCGGCGTGAACCAAGAGAAGTGTGGATGTCACCAAATTCATCCCTTGGCAATATCCAACGTCAGGATTGCGCCTAATTTTCAACAAATAGTGAGAAATGAGAAGTTCAAAGAAAACGGACTATCGCATACCGGCTATAAGCAGTCAGGACTCTCCGTAACTTGTCAACGCCGGCTCCGTCACCGCCAAAAAAGACATTCAAAGGCATCGTCCTCCCGACGTCTTTCTCGATCTCCATAGCAGCATGACTCGACGGGTCACTTTCCGCCAGTAAATCCGTGAATAATCCTGGCTCTTTCATCTCCAGCGCACCACTACATTCCATCCACACCTTCGGTCGATACACCAACGGTATACCGCCCCTTAACAATTTATCAAACTCCTTCCGTTCGTCCCGGTTAGATGAGAGCCCAAGCTGCGCAAATCCGATGAGTCCATCACTGTGCCCCAGCTCATCCTCCGTGTCTTCCGTGCCTAATCCGAGTATGGCAACTGCCTTGTTCGTCCCCGCTGATATTGACGAGTTCGAGGAATGTGACTTTTGGAACTTAACCTTGCGTCCTCTGTTTGACGAAGGCGTCCCATTCTTTCCGACGGGCCTTTTGCCGTTCATCATGTATGCCAATTAGCTCATCGAGGAGTCGCCGCACAGTGTTGGCACACGCATGCCGAGGAGTGCTTGCATTGACGGACAGTATGGACGTCGCAGAAGAAGTCATCGTTAAATGTGCAGCAAGCGAGTTGCGGTTCTTGCTATTTGAAGACGACCCCGACTGAATGCTATTTGAAAGTGATTCTGCGGGAGGCGAATCATGAGATCGGAAGCTCCGTGTGTCCGATTCGCCATCGCAGTCACAATTTCCCTTTACAATGTCAACTGTGTTTTTTGAATCTTGTTCTTCCTCGTCATCTGGCCAGGAATTGTCCTCTTCCCTATCGGCTATCTTGACTCCTGTCAAACAAGCAGGGGCGGTATTCCCACACTCTTTGGCTCGAATGAGAAGAAGGACATCATACAACGACACGTCGTACATGAAACCATAACGATCGGTCAAAGGTTTCTGGTCTAGCGAGTCGTGATAAATCGTCAGACGTGATGCAGCATGGGGTAGGGGTATGGAGAAATGGAAATTGCGCGAGGTTAGAGGAGTGTAAGATCTGGAAAGATATTGTGTGGGTGGTTTAGCGGTATCAGGTATTATCGACTCTAACGGAACAGAAGGTGCCTTCCTAGTTACACCATTTGGTGACGCAGTGTTATTACCACCGCGCAGCGTAGATTGATCTTGAACAGTGCCCTTCCTATTATCGCCGACAGCGTTAGAAGGCTTTCTGTGCTGTTGCGATGATCTAAACGTCCCAAAAAGAGGAGCGGCAAATGAAGAAGGCACAGAAAACGACGGCCCAGGTCTTGTTTTCGCCCTTGCAGACGCTTCTGGTTGACTACCGAGGGCTCTACTAAGCGTAACCGCCGCATCACCTGGCGCTTGACTGAGCGTAGCGACAGGACCGACCTTATCCGTCTCGACAGGTTTACGATCTTTCCTGTCCTTCTGTCGCTGTTCTCGGAAATCAATGCCTTGGTCGCGGGCATTTTGAATGAGCTCAAGAGCCAGTCTTGATACCAGAGGACCTACATCCTGGCCACCATCCGCGAGAATGCTAGAGGGATCAGATGTCATGACACGAGTAGCATTGGCGATGGCGCGAAGAGATGATCCTTGCATTCCAGTGACAGGTGCAGGATCTTGGACTGAATGTGTTGAGCTGGTCTCCAGATCAAGACTGGTGGTCAAGCACGGCGCGGCTAAAGCAGGCGAAAAAGGTGTTTGCACAGGAGATCCGAGGGAGGAGATGGCGGAGGTATTAGTGTATGCGGTGTGTGTCGTGCGATCTGACCTCGTAGATGCAGCGTCGGAGGATGGCTCTTGTCTACTCTCTACCACAGGAGATTCTTCCTTCAGGGAGGTCGACGAGCCTGGGTTGAGTATAGATATACCAAGTGTGCCAAAGACGCTTTTTGCTGTTCTGCGCCTTGGTCTATTGATAGCAGGGATTCGTGGTGTAGCGTCCTGTGACTCAGGACGGACGATTGCACTTGTACTGACTGTTCGAGTCCGATTTGAAGGCTTGCCTTTACCCCATAGCGTGCCCATCCAGTCTCCTAGAGTTGACCGTTCTTGACGTGATCTGTGTGGCAAGCCATTGGCTTTAATGGTCTCTCCGCCGGAGTCAGTGCCTGTGTCACGAAGACTTCGAGAATCTCCGTTGGCAGCTGGAATGGACTCAATGGTCAATCCAAGATCCGCGGTTGATGCGAGAGGCGTTGTCAATACGTCGTCTGGAATGCTCCGAGAAAGAGGCACTTCATCCGCAATGGCTTCCGACAGAGATTCTGTGAGAGACTACAAGGATAACATAGTTAGATTGAGGTTCGTATACAATGATGATGACACATTCAACCGAGATTTTGCTTCACCAGGCAATGGTAAGCAAGAAAGATGAAATCTTTTGTTGCGCGCATATATACGTCAGTGCAATCTGAACAACTCACCATGAAACTTGGTCGTTTCCGAACACGAAGATGATCGTCGCCGTCCTGACCCTTGTCGTCGTCGTCGGGCCGCTCATCGATAAATATCGATTGAAGCACGCGTCTCGCGACGTCCTGGTCCGACGGCTGTAACTCATCCATCAGGTTCTCTGCTCTACGCCTTCTTTCGCCTTCTCTCTCTTCCAACTTCCTCCGTTGTTCCTCTAAATCCGATCTGGCACGCGACAGGTTGTTTAGAGCTAAAGAGAGGACCCGTAGGGCTGAATGATAAGGATGGCTAGACACGCCAGCTGGAGATTCGGATACGGTCAGGTTAGAGATAGCAGACTGGATGGCTTCGTCGGAATACTCGTGCCATTTGGTAGCTAATACCTGAGAAGCAGCGGACGGATGTAAACTGCCGGCCTCAACGTCGTTCGGGAGGAGGAAGTCAGGAAATCGTCTACTGGGCGTGCCAGGCGGTGTGGACATGGAAGCATTGGAAGTACCGACGATGATGAGCGGGGCTATCCTCGGACTTGCCGGTGTCGAGGGCGGGGAAGTCGGCTTGTCGAGGAAGACGTCCTCCGAGAGCGCGGACAGTCGCCGGTCTGCCTTCCTGTGGCCTCTAACGCTACCGTCCCAGTTAGGTGCAGGAACAACATCGTTCTCGAACTGAGATTTGAGGGTAAAATAGTTACTGGTGGGCCGGATATCAGCGTCGCGAGGGGGTCGAATGCGGCTGCGAGATGAAGAATGGATTTCGTCGGGAGAAAGAGGGTGGGAGTGAACGGGAGTCGTGCTTTGCGAAGACATTATTTCTTGGTATATTCAAGGAAATATGACTTGCTCGAATTACATGGTGGTGACGAAAGAACAACGTGAAAGCCACGCTGCGCCATGTGTTGGTAATTTACCCGTGATCATCACGGAAAAACATATTTTGGACAGAATTTCTAACGAATGTCGTACCGACCCACAAGAATCAGTAGCAAACCATAATCATTTCTACGCTTGCAGATAGTTCATACTGATTTCAATTTCATGGTGACATATGAACATACAAAAAGTACGTGGGAAGACGACAACGAGAGAAGGAAATAGTAGCTCTATGCCTCTGTGATCTCCCGTAGACGACGAACGGTACTGTAGGCAAAAGGATACTTCCAGTCAGCCTTATCCCTGGCATATCGAGAAAAAACAAGCGCACCTTCGTACAGTCGCAGCCGCCGTGGTCGACACGGTCCATGCACCTCCAGCGATGACTTTTCTGCACGACCCACAGTTCCAGATGCCGACTGCTGTTCGCTTCACAGTGTCCTAGGAAGAAGGGAACCATAAGTATCCAGGACTACTTTTAATACATCGACCAGGACTGCTTACTTTGCCGCAGAAAGTGCAGGTGTATCGCGCATGCTGCGAGATTTCCATTTTTTTCACCTGCTTTCGCAGGGAGGCACCGTAACGCTGGAAGACATGGTCAGCCAGGAAGACATGTAGGACAGTAGTCGTCACTCACTGTACCGTATTTTCCGGTGATACCGACTTTCTTCGTGCGTTTAGTCTGTAAAGACGATGTTAGTGAATGCCCATAACACACAGAATATACTCACCATCTTGAGGAGTACGGGTGGTGATGGTCTCGTCTACGCCTAATTCGTACACTTTCCGTCCACAGTGCGTGAGAATATATTACATAAACTGTACAGACGATGCTTCAAGCAACAATGGAAATATATTCTCACGATTTGAACGCCGGTAACAAATTTCTCATTTCTCGGCTTCGGAATGTCGTAGGCGTCATTGGATGGGTAGGTTAGACGATTAATGATATCTAAATGCTCAGTAGTACACTGTACGGTATTCGTCTACAACGCCATGCTTCTCTTCAAATAACGAAGACATTAGCGAATGTGATCGGCTCGTCACTAAACAGTCATCAGAAACGACGGACATTCAGGAGAAAGCAGTACCTATGTGTGATTTGAAGATCAAGGGCTGGTGTAGGAATGCCGCCAATTGTCTTTAATTCTCGCTGCGACGTGCCATACTCATCCGTTGTCATCGTGATAGTCGCTTCATGACGAAAGGTAGGCATTTTCCCGAGGAGATGTCTAGGCATAGTCACGTAAATACGAAGAATATACTGCACAGAACACAAGGAAAGTCAGTTGAAAGGAACGGGGCATACGCCTTAATATACCTCCATGCTTGCAACGCCTTCAAGATGCCACCAATTTTCCCTCCCAGCACATCCTGCTTGAATGGATCCTCGGAGGAAAACTTTGCCCTGGGATTCATGTCTGGAATTCATGGAGCCTGATGCCATCTGTCGCTCAGAATATATGGGTTTTGAGCCGGCCGAGGACCAGAGGGAAACCTTCTTCACGAGAGTGACATATATGTTCTCGTCCAAGATCTGCGACAACAGTGGGTGCTTGGCAGTATCAAGACTGACAGTGAAAGGTACTCTATTTCCCGAAGCAAAGTCGGTAGAAGGCAGGGCAATCTGAGAAATTGTCAGGATGTTTTTGTAAGTCATTGAGGAGGGAGCCACTGATGAATATTACATCATGAAAGCTCCCAGATGGACACACCGGACAATGTCCATTCTTCGAATCTATCCATTGTAGTGTCATAGATGAGAGGGATATCTCATTCACCATTGACAGGTGTCATCTGAACCGGGGATGGTTCGGATTTCGGAAGGTATATAATTGGTATGAGACAACTAGAAAAAAATAGTGAGGTAGATTGAAACCTAAAACAATAGAATCCTCACGACTCATGCATGAGGAAACCGTTTCTCTTTCGAACCATGCACACCTTGACAAAATACAAGATATCGCACATAGTATCACAATTATAACAAGAGAACGACGGTGGCATGCTTGATACACCGCCATTAGTGTTAACTTCGGTGCGTATAGGAAGCGAGAACGAACAGCTATCCTTCCACTGGGTACCTGACGTGGTGAAAGGCGTATATACAGGAACGGTTCGTGACAGAAATGTCGAAGAATATTGCTCTGATGTGATAATGCGTCCCTCAAGCTACGAGTAATATCAGAACGATGGTCGTATCTCGAAAATATACCGGCAACTGACCGTAAATGTGACTTTCTTTACCGAGCTTAAACTGCCTAAAGCGGATGGAGCCTTCGATCTTCCCATTCATGCCATAGGATGGGGCATACGATGGGCCCCATATATGAGGACCAAGGTCGACTTTCATATGGTTAGTCGTATAGACCCAATGCCTGGTGTCCAACGAGGATGCCACATCATGCTGAAGAAGAAGTTCAGAGGAGGACGAATCTTAGGAGTATACTAGAGTTGAGCACATTGCGATTGTGTCGCAAGCCGAGACTCGAGAGGAACACAAGCAATGGTATTCGCCTAGGAAAGCAGTCACGGTTTAGGCGCGACACGCGTGTATACCCTGGATGGCACACCGACAAGTGGAAAGAGCAATCCTTTGTGTAGAGACCGTTAATGAGACGAAAAAAAAAAGTTCGTGTACTTTGCCGCGGTGAATGGTGTGGTAATTATCCATGTATCATCTCGATGAGTACTTATCCGCGCTTAAGTTCGGGGACAATGACCATGGTAAAACATAGAAGGGGGTAAAGTCAACATCTGATCATCGTGAACGGCATCAACGAGATGATCGACTGGCCCGCTGAACTTGGATGCAGCGCTTGAGGGCGTGGCCACAGAAATCCCGACATTTTGGCATGTGGTCCTCGGAGAAGGTCGGCAACTCAACCGCGGATGTCTTTCACGTACTAGACGCATGATGAATAAGTGTTCGAAGTCCAGAGAGGAGAAGGTAAATTTGAGTCACAGGTAGGATATAGGACCTTTAAACCATTTACTGGTGACTGAGAGACTCCGGAGGACTTTGTACATACCAGCAGCCACATTCACTAGGATTGAGACTGAGCAGGGCCGAGAAAAACGATGAAACAAGCTGAAAAAATCGGAGCGGCAACTGACCAGTTGGCTGACGGCCCTGCGTAAATAACTGATGTTAACGCCACCAACGTCCAGTAAAGTCAGATTAAAGACGGAGCAGGGAACAGTCCTAGGTGAGACGATAATGGGGATTCGGACCTGAAGTCAAGCACTGCGTGTAGCGCAACGTTGACCCGAGTCAATGTCTAGAACAAGCGGTGAGCGGTTGGACTTCAGTGGGTGCAACCAGAAAACCAAGCGAAGCAGTTGCTCAGCGCTTCAGCCTCGACACGATCAAAGTGACGTGAGGATTGAGATAATTGAGAAGAGGTCCTGGTACACGTTACTAAGAAAGGGCGTTTCTTCGATGACAGTCCTATCCAAAGCTTGACCGACCCTATTTTGCCAAAGGCAGATTTTGTGTTACGTATTAATACTAATTATGGATAAATTAACAGCAAGAAAGACAGAAAATATCCTTGTTCATCCTTGTTCATGTGTAGTAATACTATCGTTTCTTGGACACATACGTCGTTCAAGACGAAGCATTCCCCAAAACTACATGATTGCGGGCTTAAAGACGGAAAGTAGGATTTAACTTACAAATTGATGGCGCTGAATACAAATATTACAAAGAGTCCAATATTCGTCCCAGCCTAGGACTGGGAGTTCCAGCAAGAAGCATCGTAGTACTTCTTGCCGTCCTTGCCATCGTCACAATCCTCCTCCCAGGTCGAGACGTCGATTAACTCTTCAAAGAGTGCACAGATGAACTCCTCTGCAGCTTCCTCAACCGAGAAGGCTAGCAAAATAATCAGAAACAGTGGGAAAACCCCAAATTCAGGGGAATGCACCCTGGCAAGAGTTGCATTTTTCGTGGGCCAAGCACAGATTCTTGCAGTCTGGTTCAAGCTAGATCAAACCGGCTGCAGAGTCGAGGGGGAGACACGCTTACCGATCTCAAAAGTGTCCTTCGAAACGTACCCAGTGGTAACCGGAGTGTACTTGCTCGACTTCCATCCACTCCAGTCACTCTTGTTCTCAAAGACTACATCCCAAGTGTTGCCGGTGACAGGCCACTGTTGGGGGCACTTGAATCCGCACTCAGACTATGTCAAAAAATCAATCAGAGTCGGTAACAGAGTAGGAGGATGAAGCGTACATCCGTCAAACAAGGACAGTCCTTTTTGACGTTCGAGGGACATTGCTTGCTGCTACCGGGCCAAGTCCAGGAGGGCGTGGAGGAGTCAACGTCCCCGTTGTTGTCTCTTCCCTTGTGGTGGTTGCCTTTGACGTGTTTGGCGCCTTTATGTTCGCCCTTGTGGTCACCCTTCTTGACCGTACCGGAAAGAACGGGAGCAACGAGGACGGCAAGAGGAACAAGAACAGCGACTGAGAAACGCATGTTGACGAGATGGCAGATAGTAGACGAAGATGTTGGGTTTGTCTGGTAGAATGCTGGCATTTCTGTAGACCCTTTATACTTTCAAGTTCCAGAGGTTTAAGGACACGTGCCGCCGAATTAAAATCCAGTGTCAGCTGTAGCCTATCATGCATATAGCAGTTGATTGAATTCTGCGTGCCTGGGGTAAGTCCAAATTTCACGATGGAGACATTTGGATGACCTAGCCGACATGCCACGAACGTGAATATGCATGATCATTGGCGGCAGATTCAAGTTTCAAGCTCCACCGGTCGAAGTTCGAGTAGATTTAACACTCGTTAACGATAGTTATTTCGAGCGGCTCAAACTTTTTGGAGAGCGATAGCCATGTCGGAGATTGCGATTGGACAACGCCCGTAGATGCAAGTCTGGACAAATCAAGAACGGCTGTGGTTTACTGGTGAATAATTGGATTTGACAACCACCAAATTCAACACCAGATATCTGCAGCTGGGTCATGAGCCATGATCATAGGCGAATTTTCATCAAAGTCTAAGAGGGAGCAGCGATTTAGAATTTGGGCTTGACTCACTTGAGATATATCAAGCGGCCCAAACTTTTCTAACAGCTCAGACATCGATAATCCTGTCAAAGATTACTATGGGGCAACAGCATAGGAGGTGCAGAATAGTATACAGTGTTTTCAGATGGGACAATGAAAGCCTAAAGGTATCACATCTAAGTCGAATTGCAGCTACGCTGCATACACAAGTCACCCTGTTCAATGGAAGAACAAAGGATCATCACCTTTAGTAGCAGGAGGGGTTTCACTTCTTGCTATCCTTATTGTGACCCGTCGTCCTTCCCTTGCCGTCACACTTGCCATCATCATCATACTCATCCTCCCACCGAGTTGCAGCACTAGCCTTCAAGAAGTCCACAGATGTAGCTCCGCCTATTCCTTGGCCAGCCCTTGCCCTTGAAGTTGTCGCTAGCGGCAGAGGGTAGAGACAGCGCGAGGGATAAGAGTAGCGGCTAGTAACGAAAGGTAGAGAAAGTTGGGAATTTCAGCGCCTTTTATATTTGTTCAAATGCTTGGCGGTGTCGAATGTGGCAATGCCCAGCCAAAAATGAGGACATCAAGATCCTGCTCCGAGTCCAGATGTAGTGCAGGCGGTCTGGGAAATGGGGACCTTTGAGTATGAACGTTGAGGGAAGGTTCGGCCAAGAATTTGAAGCACTGGATGTCAAAAGAACCCTGAAGTCCTAGATAGATATAAGCGTCGCTTTGAAACCCGGGGCCCTGAGGCCTATGATAACATTCGGCAAGTTTTCATTACTTAGGAGCCAGGAATGGGAGCAGGACCAGAGTAAGCGAATCGGCACACGCCGTGAAGGCCTCTAACCAAAACAAGCCCGGTACATAATCTAAGTAAAGTCCCGCATGTAGATCACGTCCTCCTCTTTACAGAAATACTTCTAGTTCACGTTTTTCTGTGTAGATCGTTATGGAATAATGTATGAATATTCGAAAATGTCGGGGAAGTTGCGGGACTCCGATGGTACATAATAGTATTTTTCCTGGCAATTAACCATCGTGCCCCCCCCCCCGGTAAGTCTAAGGATCTCTAAAGTTGTAGATGAAATTTTCAATGCTACTTTCGAGTCCAGAGTCTCCGCCAGAGTCATCGATAAAGTGAAATGTTTTTGCCAAAATAATTCAAGCTGAAGGATTGGTTTTCAATCGCGGGTTCTGGAACCGGCAGATCGGCCCGAAATGCCGTCATTTTTGGCCAAAACTTTTCAGTATGAGTCAACCACAATTGCCGAGGATGACTTCACCTGTGTACCCTTACTCTCAGCTTATCTACCCATCGTCTTCAGCAGTTATTACAGTATCTGGTCCACACATACAGACAATAGATCCACTGTTCGTCGTTCGTTTCGTATATGATTATGATCACTTAATGGGTTCTAGGTCCGGCAAAGTTCTATCCTCATCGACGAACTTTCCTCCCGAGGAGCAGAAGACATTGTTAAACTCTGGATCGATAAGATGTGCTGTTCTGGATAACGAGAAAACCCATCTTGCGACTGTAGGAGATGATAAAACACTCCGAGTCTGGAACGTAGGAAATGGAGATCTTAAAGTCGCAAGTGAAAGGTTAGTGATATTTTCTCCTCCATCTGTTTGTCGTTCATTCTCTTTGCTAGTGCTGATCTACTCGCGTATCGCTAGAGAATTGCCTAAAAAGCCCACCAGCGTTACCTTCACGGCTGATGGTCAGACTATCTTGGTGTCGGATAAATTTGGTGACATTTTTAGGTGCGTTAGCAATATTTGCTTTTATGTTTTGTGCTTAATTATGCCTCTAGCTATCCACTTGATCCTCCCTCCGTCTCAAAAGCTGAAAACCCGAAAGGAGAGGAACGCGATCGAGCTTCCCTTGTCTCCCATCCTTCTGCTTCAAATGGAACCCTAATTCTTGGCCACACATCTCTCCTTACCACGTTTTTACTTTCTCCGGATGAGAAATACATCATCACAGCGGACAGAGACGAGCACATCCGTGTGAGTTGGTACCCACAAGGATACTGTATTGAAACCTTCTGTCTAGGGTCCACCAAGTTGGTTTCGTTTCTCCCCTGTCTTTACATATGCTCATTAGATCAAACAGATTCGTTTCTGCACTTCACATACCAAAATCCAATCCTTCCGTTCTGATATCAGGCGGCGGGGATCCCGAGCTCAAACTGTGGGATTGGTTGTCCGGCCAATGGAAGTGTGATATTCCGATCTGGGACTCTGTCAAAGATCATATAGTGGTAAAGACCAAGCCTTACAAGAAGGGCAGAAAACCTGACGACGACGAACAAGAGTCTCCAGAGGGAAGCAAGCGCAGGAAAAAAGGCGACAAAAGCAAAGCAACAAGCAAGGAGCCAGATAGCATGGATGTAGATGTTTCGCAAGTAAATGAAGAGATGCCGATTCGCGAGGAGGATGCTTCGGCCCTTGTCGAAGAGGAGGTTACGGTCTTAGTTGTGCAGAAAGTCGATTCAATAGCGTGGGAGGACAGGACATACATTCTGTTCAGCGTCGTTGGGTAACTGTTATCTGCCTAACTCTTTATCTCTTGCTCACCGATAAATTGCAGCGGTACAGCTCTGTTCCTAACGCAGTTCCCCGCCGATGGATCAATACCTGAAATCCAGGCTTACAACGTTCATAAGCCGGTTTTGGACTTTATTCTAACCTTTGAAGAAGGGTCAGCCGCGCCTATCATATGGATTTCTGTTGACGGCACATATTCTGAATCGGATACACCTACAACCTTTGTTTCATTAACCCAGATTACAACGGGAGGACAGGTATGTGTTGTCCTAGATTCCTTCCATGGTCATACTAATTCACATCCCCATAGTTATCTCCAATTCCGGATGATGCTTTAACTGTACCCCAGAAGCACGTTCTATCAACACTAAACTCTTCTCCGATATCAGGTATTATTGCCACTTCGCTATAATGATGAGACTAAAGCTGCTTCAGGTTCAGCGAACGAGTCGAACGGACTGGATCTGTATGGGGCGCTGAAATCCATGCCCAAAAACACTGGTGTCGAGCATAATCCTATGCATCGCCCAGATATCGACGAAGCAAGTGCCAGCAGTAACCAAGTTAGAGGGAAGAAGGAACTAGGGAAATTGAAGAGCAAACGAGCAGTGATGGAAAAGCAAAGGCAAGGAGGGGAGGAACATTCGAAAACACCTGCCAGTGAATAGCTGTGAGACTCGAATACTTATTGAATAACGAGCATTGTTGAAGGATCAGCTTTTCGCAGGAAAGCAGGTGTTGAAAAACTCTGATGTACGCTCAGTGCAGAATATCTTGTACGAGAAAATCGAGGGGAACGGCTAAGTGCCACGTAGACATCGTTCCTTGATTCCATTCAAAAACCAAAAAAAACTAGACCCCTTGAGCGAGTGTAGTTGATAATATTGGGGTAATGGATGAATTGCATTCTTTAAAGCGGCTGGCGGCAACTTCGCACCGAGAGCCATGTAATTGTAGGCGGTGTACGGATGCACGTTGTCATGCCGGTTTGAGATTTAGTGGCAGGAGTGGCAGAACAAAGAAGCCCAAAATTGCCAAAATTCAAGTTGTGACACGTCGCGTCACAACCTTCGTTACTTCGACCACCACCACCACTTTCACTTTTCTACCTCAACAAAATGACTTCGTAAGTATACGTTTACTGCCGCTATACCCTAGCAATGACTATATATCTCTAAAGGAGCTCAGCCGAAACTACACTCAAGGATACGCCGGAACGCGGCACAACAGTGGAGTCTGCTGTCGAGAAAGGACAACGCGCCTTTGCACTCAAGAAATACGAGCAAGCAGTGGACCATTATGCTACCGCACTTGAACTCTTGCAAGTTCCACGTCCGCCCTTCATACTTGCGCGTTTTGACGCGTTTTTCTTCTTTCTCTAGAACCGACCTTCATGGGGATGATGCACCTGGGATAGAAGATCTCTACTTCGCGTACGGGAAGGCATTGCTTGAGAATGCTATCGTTCAGAACTCTGTATTGGGCAAAGAGCAGCCTGAGGAGAATGTCGAGGACAACAATGGTGTGTCGCGCCACTCAGTACTACCCGGCTTTGGACTAATGTCGCGATACCAGCACCAGGTGGCTCTGGATCGTCAGCAAATGGCCCTATTCTTTCATTCTCAGGAGACGTAGAAGATGCAGAAGACGGCACCGTTGACTTGTTTGGTCAAGCCCTGGAGAGCGCCCAGCAGGAGGCTGCCGCTGCAGCCGAGGACGATGAGGATGAGGAAGCAGAGCCTGAGGACGACTTTAACGCTGCTTGGGAAGTTCTGGACCTGGCGCGCGCCATCTATGAGAAACAAAAGGCAGCGAACGGTGATGAACACGCGGGCCTCAAGTTGGCAGACACATACATCACTCTCGGCGACGTGTCTTTGGAAACTGGTGTGTTCGCTATTTTTATCAGTTGCTGACCTCGTTTTGACTGCCCCTCCCTTCACTCTCAGAGAAATTCGACCAGGCTATCACTGATTATGAAGCTGCTTTGGTGTTGAAAGTCGAGTTGCTGCCATTTTCGTCGCGTCAAATCGCAGAGGCCCACTATAAGCTCAGTATCGTACTTGACCTTACATCCGGTCGACTGGCAGACTCCATTGTCCATGCAGAGAAGGCTTTACAAAGCCTCGAGAACCGACTGAATGAGCTGCTAGCTGCGCTCCCCAATTCTTCGGCTTCACCTCCGCCTGTCCAGCAGGATCCTAAAGGGAAGGGAAAAGCTACAAAACCTGTCAGCGAAGACGCCGTCGAGAGGTTAACGACAAGTCAGATTGAAAACGAGATCAAGGAGTTGAAGGGTTTGAAGGACGACCTCGTTTTGAAGGTACGGGCGTTCTATTTGTGTTGCTTTCAACATTCATAATACTGGCCAGATCGAGGAATTGAAGACCTCGCCAAACGAAAGTGTCTCGGAGAGTGCCCCCGCTATGGCTGCGCATGCACTTGACAGAGAGCTCAACGTTGGGTCGGCCGTGGTGCCCAACCAAGAGCCCATAGTCAATGATTTGACTTTGATGGTTGTGAAGAAGAAGAAAAAGGCCCCTGAAGACACTACTACCACAAAACGCAAAGCGGAAGATGACGTTCAAGAGTCCAATTGTGAGAAGAAGCCCAAGGTTGATTCTTCATGATATCACGGACAGATACGCCGATAACGACACGTAGATACTGACATGGTATATATCCTTACATCCCTTTTTGTATCAACACTGAAATCTGCTATCCTACTAAAAAGGGACTGCTTTCGCAGTTATAGGTTTGTGCTTATATGACTTTTTACCAGCACCGAACTCCCCAACGATATGGCCCTTCTCGGCTTTGCTTCTGAGCATGTACTTATAGATAACCAGACCCTCCAGCCCCACAGGTCCCCTAGCATGTATTCGCCCTGTGCTGATACCTACTTCAGTGCCAAATCCGTAGCGGAATCCATCTGCAAATCGGCTGCTGGCATTGACGAAGGTGCCAGCAGAATCTACACCGCGGGTGAAGACCGAAGCAGCCTGTTCATTTTCAGTGACGATAACGTCAGTGTGATGTGATGAATGGGAGTTTATGAACCGGACAGCGTCGTGAAGGGATGGGATCGAGGTAACGGATATCGTGAGGCTTAGATGTTCTGTCGCAAACGAAGATCCGTCTGCTGGTTGGACGAATGCATCGAAGCCTTCTAATGACCTGACAGTGTCGAGTGTAGAAAGATCACATTGAAGGTGCACTTGCGACTCAATCAGTGCTTTTGCGACCGCAGGCCATATTGTTTTGAGTAGAGATACGTGCACGATGAGGAATTCCGCGGCATTGCAAGCTGATGGGTAATTGGTCTAGTAGATTATCAGACAAGGGACTTGAATAGCAAAGATGGAAAAGGACCTTGGAATCGACGACAACACGAACTGCCTTTTCGAGGTCGGCAGTTTCATCAAGGTAGACGGAACACAGGCCATCTGCGTGTCCCATCACAGGAATTCGAGTGTTGTTTTGTATGTTTCTGACGAGACTGTTGCTTCCTCGAGGGATGACTAGATCTATATATTGGTCTAGTTCCAGCAGGGAAGAAACCTCTGCACGCGTTTGAATAGTCTGGATATATGTTTGAGGAAGAGACGTTTGGGATAGACCGTCTGAAATCGCTTTCGATAGAAGTACAGCAGTTCGTGTCGATTCCTTTCCGCCCTTTAATATAGCAGCATTGCCTAGGCAAGATTGATATTTGTTTACTTGTGAAGCAAAGAACCTAGAACCCACCAGATTTTATTGCCAAAGATGCAATGTTCACTACCACCTCCGGCCGCGATTCAAAAATTACGAGGAGGACGCCAATGGGGCATGAAACTCTATACAACTCCAGGTCATCGTCCAGTTCAGAAGCGTATGTGACCACTGAGGTCGGATCCGGAAGCGCAGCGACATCTCGTACGCCTTGAAGCATCGAGTCCCATTTGTCCCCCTTCGACAGGTCCAGTCTTTTCACCATAGACTCGCTCATTCTGCCAGAAGTAACCTCTCCTTGTGCAGCCTACCCATGAATGAGATCTCTAGCATGTAAAAACAGATTATCGTACATACTTGCAGATCATCTGCGTTTGCGGAGAGAATGTCATTTCTGTTGGCCTGGAGAGCAGCGCAGATGGAATGGAGAGCCTTGACGCGTTCTTCAGTCGGGACGAGCTGCGATGTCTCGAATGCTTGCTTTGCCGCCTTTGCAATTTCGAGGGAGTCGGAAGTCGCCATGTTCGAGGGAAGAGTCAAGTGGACTCGGCAATTTCGGCCCGCTACTTGATGTTATTTTGACGATCTCGAAGGAAAAACTTTTGCGTAGCTCCAGGACGACTCCAGAGAGTCTAGATGCTTGCTTATAGCATCTTGGTTGGTACCGCGAATATGGTACAGCATAGCGGCCCTCCTTTCAAAGCCTGGATTTTCATGACGGGACGACAGAGATCCCTTGGGCTCATTCTACAACACCATGTTGAAGTCAATGATTTGATTACGCATAAGATATAGATACTAAAAAGGTGCAGTGTCCCGAACGTGAAACATATGTACAAAAATACTGAGCCTGTGCGGTCGGATAGCGTGGATTGCGAGAATAAGAGTATATATAGAAAATCCCAAAACCATCGAAAAGCGAATGTGGTATATTGTTAGATCAACGACGTCGTGGCACTCTGTTGTTGCGCTCCACTGTTGGTATTAAAAGGCGAACCAAACGCCCCGGCTCCGGACATGCCGAAGAGATTCCCTCCCATCTGCTGAGCATGGGCAGGCCCCGATGTGGATGTTTGGAACAAAGATGCGCCTCCGGTTGTCAAACCGTTCACTGAGGACGCACGAAAGGGATTGGCCACTGAGCCGGTCATCTGTGGGCGTAGACCCACGCCCAGCGTCGACCTTGGCTGCCCCATAGCGCCGAAAGCTCCTGTCGGCTGGGAGTTCAAGGCGCCCATGCCTGACGGTTGCGTTCCAAGGTTGACATTGTTTTGGTTCTGACCCATTATCCCAAAACCTGTGTTGAAAGGGAATGACCCTGTCTGTTGGGATGCCGATGATCCTGATGAGGTCGAAGTCCCGTTACCCGTCACAGCAGGCGTCGTCGGCGTTGACTGAGGGATAGGTGGAAGCGATTCTAACAAGGAAGCACCGAAAGAAGAAGACGGTTTAAAGGGCTTGAGTCCAGGGAACCCTGTCACCTGCGATTTTAATGAAGGAGTGAGAGAGACGGATGGCGAAGACGAAATATTCGTGGCACCGGTCGGCTGCGACGACAGTGATGACGACCACAGGGAGTCCGAAAATGTAGACCCCGCTGTCGTTGTCGACGTATTCTGAGAATTGAGGAAGCCGGATGACGAAGCGGGCTTTTCATTGGAGCCGGCAGACTTGAACGCGAAAGAGGAGGCGACACTAGAAATGTCCGTGGCACCTGGATTAAGACTGCTAGTACCAAAAGAAAAGCTATTTTGGCCGTTACTTTGTCCGTTGGGCTGCGACTGGACAGGCGGACTCGACGGGGTGAACTGTGGTTGAGCTAGGTTCGTAGCATTCCCGTTCATATGCATACCCATTGCAAGCTCCATTAGTGTTGGTTGCTTGGGTACTGGTGGCGGCGGTGTTGCAACTCGACCGAATGGATTTCTTGTTCCAGTTTGGTGTGTTTTGATCGGTTGAGCGACCGGAGGAGACGTTGAACTCGAAGATGACGATGGACCAAAAGACGTTAAGGGTGTCGATGCTGGTCTGGCAGGTACGTTCGCGTGGCCTTGGAATGCTGATGTTTGAGGTGCAGGTGAAGCAAACGCAGATGTAGAGAATGGTTGGGAGTTTATTGAAGGGAGCCCACCAAATGCACCCTGACCTTGATTCTGAGTAGGTGCGTTCGGCATAGAATTGACATTCATGAAAGGAGCACTAGTCTGCTGAGACTGCACACCATTGCCTCCTACACCAAACAAAGCCATTCCTGTCGTTTGAGGAAGTAACATGCTTTGGCGGAAGGGGTTAGGGCCAGTCGGTTGCGGCTGCAAAAAGCCTTGTGGCTGTTGGAATTGCGGAGATAGCTGAGGCTGTCCTGTGGGCTGCTGAGGGAGAAAGGAGGAAAAAGGACGATGGCCTGTTGGCTGCACCTGTAGCCGAGGAGTAGGTGCTGCAAGACCAAACGGATTCGGCGCTGGCCCACCCATAGAAAAACCCGTGGGCTGAAGCTGCATCTGTTGCGGGGCTTGCATAAACGGATGCCCAGTCATTTGCCGTTGAACGAATGGGTTGACTGTACCCTGTTGCTGGTACTGAGTAGCACTAAGATATGAAAAATCGACGGTGAGACGCATTCAGTAACGGTAAGTAAAAACCCAACCTGCTAGCTTGAGCGTTAACTAATCGAGGTTCTTCCTCTTCGATTGCAGAGAAGAAGTCGATGACAGGTCCATTGGTAGAACCCGTTCGAGCACTATTACTCGCGGATCTATTACTTGTGGAAGCCGGAGGAGAGGTCTTGGTCGGTAAAGTAGAAGTGGAAGCTAATACATAAAGTTAAAGTATCAACAGAGAGACAAAGAGCGCTTTGGACGCACCAGTCTCCGATTTCTTGGGAGCAGGCCCACCCTTCGACCCCCGTTCTGCTGATTCCTTGTTAGTCTTGTATTCTATTCTGTTTTGTTCGAAATTAGGATCATCGAGGTACTCTTGTAAGGCGCCGGCCAACGACACTGGAGCCTAGTAGAGCATATGTCAGGACGATACCGGAGATCATATTGTTGTCCATACATGTTTCAAATTGGGAACGGGCACATTAAGAAGATTCAAGAGCTTCTTTGCTACTCCGAGATATTCGACAACTTTTTCAGTCTGCTGACAGAAATGTCTATATAGGCTAAGGGCTTCTTTAGCGTCTACATGTGACATCTCAAAGTAGTGTTCTATAAACTATTCAGGAAGAAGGAAGGGATAGACTACGTAGCACTTACCCAGTACGTTGATGACACCCTCATTTCCGGCCTGGAAAAGGATGAGGAGATCTTTAACTAGCATTCGTAGGGCAGTGATGGTCAGCTCATCCTCCAGATCATCGAGGTAGAACTAGGATTCCAGTCAGACTGACGAAAGAAAGAAAACAAAAGTGGCGCACCCTGCACTCCACCAATGCATCTATCATCCTGTGAACAGCCCGCGTCTCGCGTAGCAGACCCTTCTCCACGGTCATTGACCGCAGCTTCCGACCCATAATAGTCTTGCTT
Organism: Armillaria mellea; assembly: GCA_030407055.1. Lineage (NCBI taxonomy): Eukaryota > Fungi > Basidiomycota > Agaricomycetes > Agaricales > Physalacriaceae > Armillaria > Armillaria mellea. The sequence goes on from JAUDZF010000007.1 coordinate 2,466,218, forward strand.
CTCGATGGAGCAGCGGATTGAGCGGACTTGCCTCTTTTGCTATTGCCTCGATACCCGTCCTCCTCTATGGACTGTGAATTGCGCATATCCCTGTTGGACTCTGCCTGGACCCGCACAGCGTCATGCTTGAGATCTCGATAGGCGCGTATCCGGGATTCAAGATAAACGGCATAATTCTGCAGGTTTTCCGGTGCTGCGTAGCCTGTGGTATGGTCAGCACGAACCCGGGTGACGGGTGAAACGCAGACCTTCCCAATTGCCAGCAGAAACATTGGAGAGACGCAGAACCTCGGAAGATGAGAGATAGGACAAGACATTGTCGGTGGCGCCATTACGAATCATGGTATGCAGAACAATCAGGGCTTTGAACACAACCTAACGTGACAGCATCCATGAATGACGTTCAGGTAGAAAGGCCAAGATGCATACAATCGCATTGGGCTCCCGAAACCGCGGAGACAGGGCCTTGCAGACGTCGTGGACAGCACCATCTTCGGACCATGTTGCAGCAATAATTGGGTCGAGATACTGGACAAATATGAGTGCCATGGCGCTCGGAAGGGACGGGAAGCGGTGAACCTTTGCTTTTGGTGGTGCAGCCTTCGGCTTGCAAGCCAATTTCACCACCTTGTCGTAACTCGACATCGTAGAGGACAGCAGGCAGGGACCTAGGCGAGACTTGAAATTGATGCCTCCTTCCCGCTGCAATCTCCGGCAATTGCTTACATTCAAACTCAGAATAGTAAGCCCTTTTCGGCAACGAGCGGCATCGGTTCCTGAACGGCCGCATCAAATGCTATTTCGTCGCAGAAAGCAAAGGCAGCTACATTTAACCTGACCCCGTACTCGTAATGCCTCTGGTGAATATACAACCTGCTAGGCTATACATTCAATACCAAAAGCTAGTATGTGTCCTAGCCATATGCTCTTCCATCTCATATAATTTCCATGCAACAAGGCAAGTCGTTGGTTTATACATTAAGGCCAAACTGATCGTTTCCAGCGCTTGTCATCAGAACGATTGCAGAAATTAACGATGCCAAAACTTCATTCACCATTCAATGCATTCAAATTTGAGTCTACCACGGGAATTCTCCTTTGTCACTCCAAAACAGACCTGCCAGAACGGACTCAGTCAATCGACGGATAAGAGGCGACGAAGAGAACTTACAAGTCTTGCCCTTATCTTCAGGCCCTAACAATGCCCAAGGAACAAGCACAGAGGCACCTCCCTCCGTCGTCTTCCCACCCGCACGAAAACTATTCAACTTGGTCGTGGTAAACCCGGGTGTCACTAGATTCACTTTAATGTCCTCTGCTTCCAACTCCTTCGCCAACGCAATCGAGTAAGAGTTTGCCGCAGCTTTGCTTGTGTTGTACGCAACGACATGGAGGGAAGCTTTCGGGCCAGGCTTGGTGAGCATTAGACGCCATATCAGTTGTGTTGTTAACGATGCACGCGTAGCCTTTGGGAGCTGCACGCAGGAGGGGCAAGAATGCCTGCGTTGTCTGTATCAGGCCGTAGAAGTTGGGTTCAAAGGCATTACGGATCGTGGTGAGCGACACTGTGCTAGCTTGCTGTGGCTCTGTCATATAGCTTACGCCTATAGTGTCGTCAATAAAGGCGGTGCTGCTATGAAAAGTGTAGAGACGGATACCAGCGTTGTTCACTAGTGTGTCTAGTCTTCCCTCCGCCTTTTCTATGGTCTCTTTGGCAGCCTTAACTGAGGCTTCGTCCGTGATGTCGAGCTGAACGAACTTGACATCAAGGTTGTGGTCCTTCTTCAGCTTCGCCCTGCCGAACACCCACATTAGCTTATCGCCTTGAACACATGTCGGTGGACATACTGTGCTTCCTTCCCTGCACTCTCCTTCCTTGACGCTAGATAGACGGTATGTCCTTTTTCCGCGAGAAGTTTGACGATACCGTAGCCGATTCCAGTGTTGGAGCCGGTGACAAGGATAACGCGCTTGTATTGGTCGTTCGGTGTAGTCATGATGGTGGTAAGAGTGAGACTTGGTTGTGTTCACATGTCTCAGGCTTTATGGCCGTTCCTCAATGTGCTGACTCATTTAGATGCCGTAGGACACGCGTCGGTTGTAATCCTTGTCCTGTATGACTTGGTATCTCTTAGTGCCCGAGGTATGGGAGAAGAGAGACACGCAAGTGCGGCAGTATTGTGATTTTCGGGCCGATCATGCCTCACTCGCGCCCACGAGTCTTGTACTATCAAGTTCGCACTATATACAGATAGTAGTGAAATGCCTCTCCCAGTTCTTTGATGTACAAGGAAGTTTCTGGCCTTGCAAGAAACCGCCTTCTAAAATGTGGTTGCCCAAACGTTAGATACAAAAACAAGCCAGTGGACTTTCGTAGAACCCTGGGCAGGGTAGACTAATAAGCCGCCAAAAACAAATACTCGCGGAAATAGGGACGGACCTGATCACTTCATCCACCTCTTTTGTGCAGTCGCTCACTACTTTTTCTGGGGGATCCTAGATTGATCTTCCATCAGAGACCGTACAATTTTGAACCATCGCACGGCTTCAGTAAAACGTACCCAGACATCTCCTCTGGCTGTCATCATGGCGTCCATGGTCCCTTTATCGATGACGACATCGAACTGATCATCGGCAAATTCAAGTTCACGGACGTCCATGACACGCCCTGTGTTCGGAAGGATTCAATCAGTTCCGTACGCGCCATATTAAATATAATGCCCTTACATTCCATCTCAGGTCGGTCTGATCCGTGTCGTTTTTGCATTTGCTCAATCACAATGGATGAATACTGTCCAAACGTCGACGTCTGAATGTGCCAGAAATGAATTCGAGAACGGTTCAGAGACTTACATCCACATTGACAATATTCTTGTATCCGTCATCGTACATCTGGAAATAAATTTGAGTCAGTGTTTATCATAAATAAATGTATGAATGATTCACGTCTTCTGAAAGGGTAGAGTTACCGCATCCCAGCATCAAAATTTCAGATGTCTTATCGGGAATAAGCTCCCGAAGCAAGTCTGCAATGTCCGAGTATTTCTTGAACCAATCAAAAGATCCGGCATCGGACTCTCTATAGCGTTATTCTAAGTGATTAATTGGGTGAAAATAAATAATTTCGAAAGGGCGAACGCTTCATATCGTTGATCCCTTCAGTGCAATTCACATCTTCGATCAATAGCAGGTGATGTAATGTTCGAGATCTCACCAATAATCCTTTGTCCCATACTGTTCATTCTTTTCTGGGAGATTGTCCATGTATCCGCCACGAATGTGATGATAGTCAAGAAGGAGGATTTTTGATCGGCACGATCACGATCAGCCACTTAGCAATCAGAACTTAGGCAAAAGCATTATTTACATTACCTACACTACATATGAATAGAAATTAGTCTATACAATGAAATATAGTATGAGTAAAACCGGTGTTGATGATCTCTACCCGAGGTTGTATTGGACGAAGTATTAAATATATCATTCGTCGCATGAACCATCGTCCCATCCTCTGCATCTTTCAACTGCGCGTTGCCACAAACCCCAACGTCGCTCACGTTCTGCACCGTCCATTTCTGGTCTGAACTCTCTTGTTCCTGTTCTGTTAACCTCAGATAATGTCTCCGGCTTTCGTATATCCCAACCGAACAGGTTGACAGCTGATCCAGCAAGTAGTGCAGAGCCCAGTGCAGTGGACCTAAAAATTCGAAACACCGCCGTCAGGATAACTGTCTGAAGGAAAAGAACGACGATCTTACTCTCGCATCGTCGGACGAATGACACTGAATCCTCCTAGGTCTGCAAGGATACTCATTGCCAAGTCACCGTTCGTCATTCCACCGTCCACTTTCAGGTGCTGAAGGTCTGTTCCAGAATCCAGCTTCATACTTTCTATTACAGCACGAGTCTGGAAGGCATTGGCTTCAAGCGTAGCTCTAGCTATGTGTGATGGGTTTGTATACTGCGATACACCTGATTGACAACCACGTAAGCAGTAAGAAGCTTGAAATAGACAAACTCCAATACCAATAAGAAGGCCAGCCGCGCCAGGATCCCAATACGGTGCAAGTAACCCGGAGAATGCAGTTACGAAGTACACGCCCCCAGTCGTAGGTTCCTGAGCCGCCAAGGTATTCACGTCCGCGGCAGATTTTATAAGTTGCATGGAATCTCGTAACCATTTGATCGCGCTTCCAGCAGCAGATACTTCGTTACATGACAATAATGAGCTACGGTCCGGGTGAATGTATCAGAACACTCACTGCTTCCCTCCAACGCGTACACTGGTGGTGCATTGGGTCCTGCCTGATAGGCAATCTAGAATAACATGCATATATGATCCGACAGAGAGAGAAAGGTCTGACCTTACCGTGCTCAGTAAGCCGTGGGTGCTCTTCACGATCTCGTGTCCAGTACAAAACAGCAGGAAAGCTCCAGTTCCATACGTGCATTTAGCCTCACCTTCTCTCAAGCACAGATTCCCAACCAAGGCACCCTGCTGGTCACCGACAAGACCACCAATCGGGACGCCCTCCAAAGGTCCACTGGCAATGTGACCGTAGACTTCGGACGTCGACACAATTTTAGGCAGAATGGACGGTCTTAAACCAAAGAAATCCATAAGGAACGGCTCCCATTTGAGCGTGCTAATGTTCATTAGTAATGTGCGAGACGCATTACTGACTTCGCATATATGCCGAGCCTTCTGGGTATCTCCTACGAGGTTCTACCGAGGCGTGTTTAATGGTAAACCGCGATAGGTGCTTGCAGACTCACATAGAAGAGCCATGATTCGACCGTTCCAAAAAGCAGCTGGTCGGATTCGTGAGCCTCGTAGACTTCGGGTATATGATCTATCATCCACCTCAGCTTAATGGCTGAAAAGTACGTCGAGAGAGGGAGACCGGTCCTGTGAATCCTGATGAGGACAAACTACCGAGAAAAACGCGGAACGCACGTCTGACGCAGGGTCTCGACGCCTTCCTCCCTTTTCTTCCACACGCCTGGTTCGACTTGAAGGCCGACAGTTTCCAATTTTTGTTGAAAGTGGGTGACGACATTTTTCGTCCGAGAGTCGTCCCAAACGATTGCGTTACACAGCGGGTGTCCAGTCGTTTTGTGCCAGGCGACAGTAGTTTCGCGTTGGTTGGTTATACCTGCATATTGTTTTGCCAGTGAGTAAAACGGCAGCCAGTAAAGGGCTATTGACACGCACCGATAACCTTGACGCTCTCCTTGGCCCACCCATTGGCTTCCAAAGTCTTGACCGCCTCCTCTATACACCTATTCGAATACTCCTGTATCTCCAATGGGTCGTGGTCGTGCCACCTGCAATACCTCGTTATCAGCCGAGGAAACAGCAAATACCAGTGTTTCGAACTGCGCACCCAGGGTGTAGATAGTACTGAGGAAATTCGAGCTGGTGCTGCGCGACGACATTGGCATACTGATCGAAAATGAGAAAACGAACGGAACTGGAAAATCACGAATAAACATAAGTCACAAAACGATCACTGGCAGGAGAAGGTGTACGTGGTACCGCAGTCCAGGGATCCGACAAACTTGCCTATTTTGAGGGTCCTCCGAACCATAGAGGAGAACATACGCAACATGGATGACATGGTGAGGGGCCAATTATTTGTTGATTGGGGCTTCGGTACATCCGTACCGGTGCCGATAGCTTCCGATTTCCCCATTCTTTAGTACGCAAAGCAGTCTATAGGTCCAAGAAAAAACAGTTTACTACGCTAGATATTAAACAACGCCTTCTCCTCCTGTGACCACTCGAATACGGGAAATGGGTGCGCTTCAGTGTTGAAGACCCATTTGTCTAGTGATATGGGGTCGTCGTTGGTGAACATTAGATACAAGTATTTCAATCTGAGAAAAAGGATCAGAGCAGGATACGCAAGACCTGTCCGGTAAAACGTACGTTTCAGCCAGGAAGTAACTGCATTGAATTTCCGTTAGTCAGGAACACAATGTTGTACAATAAAGGCATACCTCGGCATATCATCCTCTTTAGGTGGTGGTATAACTTCTACAGTTTTGATACTTGCGTATCCATAAGGCGTTTTCGTATACCTCTCTATAGCTTCGAAAATTCTCCACCCACGCTCTCGCCATTTTGCATCTCCGGTTACGCGCCACATGAGGTAGAGTGATTCAATCGTCTAGTACGCCTTGATAATTGTGAACTCTTCAAACAGCATTGGTGAAACTCACCTCTGGTCTCAACAGGTATCCATGCTTTTTGATCGCATAATCTCTTCCTCCCGGTCCGCCGCGTAGTCGTTGTTGTTCGGTGTATATCACCGGAGCTTTATCCCCAACACCAGGAGGTATTCCTCTGGCTCCAGATTGTTTCCATCTATCCATGGAATCCATCCACAGATGACCTTCTCCAAGTACGCTTTCGATGCTGGCGCGCATTTGCGTCTCATCCGGACCCAAGCCAGTTCGCATATCAGCATATGTGAGCCAACAAGTCTGTGCGAGGCCTTCAGCTGCCCACATGTGTAATTCCTTGAGATTGTAACTGCTGAGTCTTCGGTATCCATCTCCAGCATGGCCAAAGTTTCCCTTTGCAGCCAAATCCATGAAGTTAACACCCATTGAATCAAGGTCGTCCAGAGGTAATGTATGTGCGCCTAAGGCAAAAAGACCGGGAAGGAAACAAGATAGGTGTTCAAAGATGTGAGTCGGTGTCCCTCGTGCTTCATGTGTGGGAGTCGTAGTGTCAGTGACGTAGAGAAGGTGCCGAGTGGGTGATATGTACATGAGATTTGTGATGATGTGCGTAGTTGCACGAATATCTGGAAGAGTATGTGAACATACTTCCTGAGATATATGAGACTGTGATCATACACATTTCAAGATTAGATTTGTCCGTCTTAGCGGTCAGCAAATATTGCTTCAGAAGATACTCGTGGGCGCTGTCCGCTTGTGCGCCAACAGATAGATGTGCTGTCGGGTTACCATCAGACAACATCAAATAGTAGCAGTGTGAACAGTACCGCCGTGAGGTTGTCCAGTAGTCAAATTCCAGCCGATAGGGAACATGCCGCCGGTTTGGCGTAAATCGGCTGAAGACAGTGCTTTAATGACGGTGTTGGCCTAAGGAATCGTCAGAAGGGAAGGCTAAATAAGCTATTATCGGCCTACTCGTTCCCAATGTGCTCTATTTCCCGTCAGTTTCGCAAGATACGTGTATTCCAATTGCAAGGTTGCCATCTCAGCTAAAATGCCGATATCTGGCCCCACGACTTCCCCGCTGAAATGGAAATTGTAATAATCAATTGGCAATTGTAGGGTGCTAACTCACGTTGAGGGGTTGACACCGAACAATGCCAGCTTGCTTGGGGTATTAAAGACAGGATCCAGCTTCTTCGCGAGCTCATCAGCACGGTTAAGCAACATCGGGTCTTTGTTGAGGGCATAGGTTGATAAAAGACCTCCAAGATATCTTATGGTAGTTTCAAAGTACTGGAACAAAGGTGTGCTGCGGCAACCTGTTAGAAACGCCGACATCAATAAAGGATAACGGACCTCTGCCAACTCGAACCGAGTCTTTTCAACGTATGAACGGGCGCGCTCATACTCTCCTTCAAGGCCCATAAGAACCATTGTGTCTATGGAATCGAATATCGAGACGCCCCAGCCATTGAAGCTAAGTGGCCAAGGTTAGAATGCATCATCGACTTGGTATGGTGTACTTACTTGTCTTTGTATCCCGTGGAAATGGGTTTCAGTTCATCGTGTGGAGCAGCATACCGCTCATAGCCATGGTAAGCATGGAGGAAAGCTCGCTTCACCTGGCGTGCCCTCTCATCCCAGACTTGGGGAGGCGTCGGCACGGTAACCTCTTCTGGGAAGTCATAGGAAAGAGAATCATGGCGCTGCACAGAGTTATAGAGTGCGTAAAGGATCGTCAATGCAACGCAGCCATATAAAACGTTTCGGACGTAGGGCTTATACCGGAGACTACGTATAGACGACGACAGAGGATGGTTCCAATACATGTCTTGTATGTCCTCCAACATGGAATAGAGATACCTGGAATGAGAGTTGGTACCGCAGTCGCCTGGAGACTAGTAGGACATAAATCAAAGGAAGGGCACTCTGCGGTGTGACGGTAAGAAAAGACGTTAGAATACTATCATTGGAGCGAGACAAGACTGCGGTCACACTTGCATAACGTACACCGGTACCACGGAGCAGCTGCCGAACTACGGAACGGCATTATCCTGTAGTCCTAATAGATGTCAATAATCCTTTTCTTGCACCTTGACCTTGTACGACCCTGTAATTCAGTCGAGCAGCGTGGTAGGCTCGTTCTGTGACACAGAGCGAAGAATTCTGTCCTTGTACCTTCAGCAAGATGAATATTTGGGTATGGCCCGTCAATCTCGACATGACACCAGCTCGGCTCTGAATATTTTGTCCCATGTAGACAGAACATCGCAATCCCGAAGGAAGGACGTATTGGTTCAACACTGGGACGAGGGAAAGTGTCTGGGAAAAACCAGATGGCGCGTATACTACAGTCCCCTTCTTTCTTTCAGGCGCTTATCTTTCACAGAGCTCAAAACTCCATTTGAGGTGCGCTTCCCTTTCCTTCGGCTCGATTACAGCCTAATTTGTCTTCGTCTAGCGCGCTCTCAATCAAACAAAATGGAAGGAATATTTCTCCGGAGGGCGAAAGTATTACTACAATGTTTGTCTTGCAGGCGCGTTCAATGACACGACAGCGCTAACGATTTATCTAGACCTGAAACGAAAGAGTCCAAATGGGATATGCCGGATGAACTCTTGCTTGTGTTGGAAAAAGTGGAGAAGGAGGGTCAGGCTGCTGTTGTGGTACCGGCTGGGTGCGTTGATGTCCTCTACTTTCACACCTCGGTATTTGATCTCTCTCAGGCAGCCTGCAATCACTGCGCCTCCAGCCTCGGACACCAATGGCAGCCAAACGCAGCCGAACGGAAATGAACTTGCCGTAGGTGCGCATACCGGAGGCCTGCCACTAGCTTCAAGCAGTATCTTACCCGCTCGACCGAACCTTCCGGACGATCCTGTCATACCGCACAACGGCTTTGCTACCCTCGAGGAGGGAGAAAAGGCATTCACGCACCTGTTGAGGAAAGCTGGGGTTGATGCCAACTGGACATGGGATCAGACAATGCGAGCTATCATTACCGATCCTCTGTATAAAGCACTGAACTCCCTTGCGGAGAAAAAGAGTGTCTTTGAAAAAGTAGGTCTATTTATCATCTCCAACCATCTATTTCTTAACCGGTACTCTCTAGTATACCACTTCTTTGAAAGTTAAAGAAAAAGAGGAGCGGGAAGCTCGACTGGCAAAATTGAGGCCGGCTATTCGAAACATGTTGAAGGGCAACCCGAGTGTGTTCCATTACACGACTTTTGCAACCTGCAGATAAACTTTTCTCTCAACATCCCATCTGGCAGCAGGCAAGGATTGAGGCTGAAAGGAAACTCATATTTGAGGAATATATTCAAGATCTCAAGCAACGTGATGCGGTATGGATTATTCTTCCTTTTTAATCTAGCTAAACTCATAACATCACCGTCTCTAGCAAGAGCGATCTGCGGCTCGTACGCGAGCCACAGCCAAGGTGGTGTCGCTTTTCAAGCAACTTGATGTCGACGTTCTTACCCGATGGAGAACGGCTCACAACCTCATTCTCGATTCAGACGAATGGAAATCAGACCCTGAGCTCCAGAGACTTCCTTCTTTAGACATTCTACTGGCGTTTGAGGACTACAGCCGGGTGCGAGAAAGGGAATACGAGGAGCAGATGCGCCGGGCGCAGGTCGAAAAGACGAGGAAGGAAAGAAAGGCCCGAGAAGCTTTCAAAGTACGTTCATTGAACGATGAAATAATCGATATTACTCATTTGTTCAACATTGTAGGCCTTACTTCGGGAGCTAGTGGATAGCGGGAAGATCAAAGCGCGTTGCAAATGGAAGCACGTGTATCCTCTGTTTAGTACGGATGGAAGATACCTCAACATGCTGGGGAATCCGGGTTCCAACCAACTGGAGCTTTTTTGGGATGTGGTGGATGGTCTTGACCAAAAATTGGATGCCAAGATTGATCTTGTCACTGAGGCGTTCAAAGGGTATAGGTTGGAAGGCGTTGAGGGAGACACCGAAGCATCGGGCTTCGCCGTAGGCCCGGAGACTACGGAAGAACAATACCAGAACGTTCTCAAGGCTGTCAGCAATGCAAGCGTAGAGGCGCTGACATCGCAAGATATTCACGACATCTATGCTGCCGTAAGCACGCGCCACTCTTCATTCTGATAATGAACTCATTGGATTGCAGTTACATGATACTGCGATTCGAAAGCAGGCTGAGGAGAAACGTAAGGCGGAGAAGCGGCAACGACATCTGCAGGACGATCTACGATATGCATTAAAGAAACTTCCTGAACCATTGGATATCTCATTGTCTTATGAAGCTGTAGGCGCATAAGTCATTCCCATCGTCATCAGTAATAACATCACTTTCTAGGTCGTACCTTTCATCGAACATCTACCTGAGTACAAGGCCCTAGAGGACGAAGAATCCCGAAGATCGGCTTTTACCAAATTTGTAAAACGACAGAAGGTATCAGTATTATTTAATTGCCAGTCACATTACTCATTTTGTGCTAGGAACGCTTGCGCGAGGCAGCTGGTTCCGAGGACGGTGGGTCGACAACTAGCAGAAAGCGAAAAGAGCCGGCGCGTGATGGCGACCGCGAACACGACAGAGATCGGGACAGGGATCGTGAGCGCGAACGCGATCGGGAACCGGCTTTTAGGGAACGAGACCGTAATAGAGAACGGGGCAAAGATTATGACAGAGACAATCGCAGACACCATTATCGTCATGACGATTATGATGGTCGACGGTCTTCCCGCGAATACACGAGAGCTGATAAGGACGAGAAAGACAGAGAACGTGACGGATATCGGCCGCGACACCAAAGGGACGAGAAGGACGACCGGAGACGGGATAGAGACAGAGACCGCGATCGGGAAAGAAGCTCGCGGCCAGACTATGGTCCCAACTATAACGACGTACCCCCGCGGAAGGAGGAGCGAGATGAAGCTCCACCAAAAGAGGAACCGCGAGAGAAACGCGATGCTCCTGATGACAGACTTCCGGATGATCGCGCAGAAAAGGTTTGTGTCTATATCTATTACTGCAGACCGTTTCTGACAGAAAACATAGAGGCCACGTTATGACCGGGAAGAAAGTGTGGGGAACAAGACAGCTGACGCTCGTGCGGAGACTCCAGAAGAGGGAGAAATATGACGTTGTGATCCAGTGAGGCCTGGTTGTTGCTTTATCGTTGTAATAACAGGCTACAAGAGAGGAGAATACTTGTTCTTTGAGTACCGACGCGTGCTAATAAGAGAGCAACGGTTGCATTTACGGTACGTACAATTATTGTTAACGAGCCATAGGGAGGTGTAGGAAAAACCAAATGAAAGAGTAACTTATGACCCTTCCATATTATAGTCTAAGCTTTCTCAGCATTAGTAGTATTCTTTTCCCTCTCATTGGGATCCTCTTCACTGTCAATAACACGCCCATCAATGCCAACGTTTTGTACAGCATTTTGGTGATCGCCCAGGTAGAAGTTCCGCATGAAGAGTAGGACAATGAGAGGAAGGAACGCTACCAAAAAATTAACGGGTCAGGATGAGACTTGGAAAAGGTATACTTACAAAGGATTAATGCGGGAAGGTAGAGAAGATAGACCGTGTCGTTGTAAGCTACGAAACAGGTCAGAATATTAGATGTGTCGTGACAGGCAATGATGTACTTACCATAGATGACATTGGTCCTGTCTGTGTCGCCCAAAGTCCGTGCCGTTTTGATGGACCCAAATATCTTCTTGATCTCAGCCTGAGTCTTGTAGGGCAAATGCTTTTGGAGATAGAAAGGCATTTTGCCGCTGACGAAGAATTAGAGCGATGTTAATCAGAGACTACAAATGACTCACGTCCAGACTGCAGCAGCGATTGCGTTGCCCACACTACCGCCCAGGGAAGTCCAAAGGGATATGAGAGCAATAACCTGGGCTAAATCCGCATGGGGAACTGAACCTTGAGAGGCGACACGAGAACCGACAACACTGAATGCACCGCCGATGGCAATCAGTAGTTGGGTCCAAACGAGAGCAACATCTCTGAAGAGCAGTGTTGGAATTCAGCAACAAGCAACAAGTGATATTGGTGAAATACTTGCGTAGCATTGTCGCCTCTGGCGTAGAAGGTTAACCCCATACCGCTGCAGAACATGTCATTTTAGTTCCCTCTGTTAGCGACATTAATTTCTTACATGATTCGAATACACAGGCCGGTGAATTGTAGCGCCTAAATGACATGAGTCAGCAATGGGAAGATAGTGCCCCTCGACTCGATACTCACTTTGTAACGGTGAGTATAACGTTGGATCAATCCCGCCACGATACCGAAAACACAAAGACCAACAGTAACGGTCTTGTTAAAGTACGTCCAGTCACGAGTGGTCCTATTGACTCTATAAGCTGCCCCTTCCGTCAACTAGAGGAGTCTATACATACCAGTCCTTAACCACCCAGGTCCAACTTGAATAGTAGAGTGATCGCATATTTCCGGAAAGCATATAAAGTACATCAATGCAGACGGCTCCGAGGAAGGTCCTGTTGAGAACCCGGGGAGGCATAAGCGGGTACCGTGCCCACCACTTTTCGTATGCCGCAAAGACGAAAAGTAAAATGCCTCCAACAGTGACCATGGCAATCATACTGGCTGCTCAGGGTATTGAAGTACTGCATCTTTGAAAAAGCTAATACACATACGATTTTTCCAGCCTCCTTTAGCGTCGGCGTAGAGAGTGAAAGGCAAGAATATTAGCGCCCATGCCGTTCCAAGCAGAATAAGGCCGAAGACATCCACATGAACGCAGAAATCGCGAGCGACAGTGAACCAGGTGACTTTCTCATCCGAGCCATCATTACGACGCTCCCATGTACTGGAAGCAATAGACACCATATTGTCTCGTTTGGACTTGTACTCTGCCCAGAACAAAACAACCAAACCAGGTGCCATCACGACTGGGAGCATAATCTAATGCATTGTCAAGCAGAGAAGAGGTGCGATCACTGCAGTTGTACTCACGATGAAGATCCCATAGCCCCATCGCCATTTGTCGGGGATGAATCCATTAGTGATTTCAGCCGCGACAAAGGCGTTGATGATGTACGGAGATGACGGAAGAGCCGTCGCAAAGCCTCTCCATTTTAGCGGAGAGAGATCAGCCACGATGATGTCAGTGACCTAAACAAACTGATTGTGAGCGGGGACATCGACCAAGACGAGGGAAGACCTACAAGGTCTAAACCTGTCGTTCCAATTGTGTATATCACTTCTCCGGCGCAAACTGCGCCTACCGTTGAGGAGGAAGCGATGACGATGTAACCAATTATGTACTAACAGAGCTAAAGGTCATACAAGCATGGCAGTAAAAAGCGAATAAACACTTACAAAAAATAAAGAAAATACATAAGCCCTAGGCCTTGACGTTATATCCGCAAGCTTGGCAATAAACGGTTTTCCAACCGCAGCAATGATTTCGGCAGCTACCTCAATCGTTCCGATAGAGGAGTGAGATGAGAAGGCAGAGGTAGCAAAGGGCAAGAAACTGCTGGTGGTGTTGGAGTCGAGGGAATAAACGTAGGCGATGAGGGCGATACTCAAATAGAGCACCCATAGAGGCGCGCCATTGCCGCCAAAGACCTTGTAAAGGGCTTCGATGCGCGCTACACCGGCAACTTGGGCCTCACCCTCCTTGGGAGTTTGACTGGTGCTCGGCTGAGAATCGGGATCGCCCGCCTTCTCGACAGAACTCTCTGTCTCGGAACGGGGCTTGGTCTCTTCGATAGGTGCAGCTCGCTCCATAGCACAAGGGTGACCGCTCGTAAAAAAGACGGACGAAACACAAAGTTACCTCAGAAATCCCATCTTATAAGCCTTCGGAGAAAAGTCCCGGGCGTCCGAGTAGATCCATGCGCAGACGGAGTTAAATCCGAGTTCAAAAATTCGAATAAGGTGCCTTGTGGTGAGGGCAGACTAGTGTTTCTTGAATAATGATCCCCTCGGTGGCGCATTCGACACGCGTCGCTTTCTCCAGCTTAAAATCTTGAATTGTAATTGTAAGAGCATCTATACGTATACTGACTGAAGATAGAAGACACCTACGACCACACCCTGGCCCGTAGAAGCCTACAAAGCATGCAGGTGAACTTTTTCGAGTTTTAGATCCGATCAAGAATGGTTGCCATATGTTATCTGATAAGCCGAACGCAGTTATCTGATAATCGCAACCGAAGAGTCCAGATCTGATTCTCGGGCAATTTCTTGGCTCTCGAGCTGGGATTGGCCGTCCGGCTGAACGCCTCATCTGCATCAGTAGATTACTCGAGCTGTCCAGACATTCAGTGCAGTACGCCTCCCTCAGAAAGTAGGAACTCCCTTGTTCACGCATGCCGGATGAATTTTGAATCTAATCTGATTGATTGTTCTAGAAATCTAATCTGTAGTAATTTACTCCGGTTCACTGATAAATTTGACGACCGACTGCATGGGTTCCGCGCTCCACAGGGTCGACCTGCCGGAGCTCCTGTATATATTGAAGATGTAGTTGGCTGTGGGTGGCTCAAGAATCAAGGCAACCTATTGAGGGAAGATTCTAATTATTAGCTTCTTGCTCATTATTGAAAACCTACAGGCTGCGCCGGGAAGTTCCTGACTTGATAGTCCTTTCGGAGCAGGACTTCTTCGTCATATCGTTGTGGAGGACCTAGACATCGCGGGAAGGAATTACAGCGCTGACTGCCGTAGACTTAGGAATATACCGAAATCGGTGCCGACTACGCCTTGGAAATCAAGCACAGCACGCCTGTTCCACCGCTTGTGCCTCACACGATGAAGAGTTCATACCCGAAATCATTGATGAAAAGAGTGACTTAACTCCACTCAGAGCTCATGAGACCTAGCCGGTACCTGACAGTGTTAGTGTATGGAGAATAGTCTGACATGCGATGATGAATTCGAGTGCAATGACATAGCGTAGGCGGAGGTGGTGGCGCTGATCATACTTACGCTTGGCCGGAATCAGCGATGGAGTTATGTTGACTTCAGTTTTTGTCTCTGATAAATGAACAAGTGGAGTCAGCCGTAATAGCCCTGGTGAGTTTGAACGCGTACTAGATCAAGATGATCGAGGTTTAAAGACGCCATCTTTGTGACCTTGGCCCGTCCGTGTCGGAAAAAAACACAAATGCCGGTCAAAGAGACGGAATCTGACGACCACCGCATTCCTTGCTCAAAGGCACATACCTTTATGCGGCCATGTGCTCCGACGGGACACGCCGGAAGTACGTCGCAGTTGTGGGACTTCGACGAAAAAAACGGTCCTGAGAACTTGAGACCGATGAATAACAGTTTATGCAACGGGCCCCGCCGCGGGCGCCTTCAGCGTTAGTGCCGCTTCTACCACGTCGATGACCATTGGTAGACATGCATCGATTTCTTTCTCAGGCGAGACCATGCGAACTTGAACCGTTCAGCAAGGAACGGCGCGCCGATTTCGTTTTTGTCTGGCTTGACGTAGACGGCGCCTACCCAGGCTCAAGCGATCATCAGGATTCGACAGGGCTGAGAAAAGCTGCGCGTAAACGCGAAGTCTTCCTGTAAGTTCACTGCGCACAAACTCAAGGAATCAGATAATGCAAAGATAACGACAAGACGGGAACCAGTATTATGATTGTATTGCATCTGCCACAGCTGGTATGCCAATTTCCCCAATCCTAAGACGCGTATACGTCTGTTTGTGTTTCTTCGTCTTTTGGTAGCCCTTTCTCCGCTTTTTCTTGAAGATAAACTCCATCTTGCCCTTTGTATGTTCCACTACAGTTGCCCCGATTTTTATGCGGTTGGCAGGTATGGTAGGATTACCGCGCAGTGTGTATTCCCGGGAGCCAATTTCGTGGATTTCATCCAATGCAAGAACGTCGCCGACTTTGACATCGCGTAACCGGGGAATGGTCAGGACATCTCGCGGAGACAAGACATACTTGGTGCCAACAATGGAGGCAACGACGTATTGGGAAGGCTGGGAACGTATGAGTTCGAGCGCGCTCGCTGCTGAAGATGGTGTCGCGGTTGTGTGGGCAGCCCTACATGCAGTTCTGAAGAGCGATGGGCCTAAAACTACAACTAGTTAGCGATGTATACAGTAACGAGGAGCATACAACCTACCTCGACTGGCTAGGGCCGCCATCGCTGTGTTCGACGATGAGCTCAGCAAGATGCTTGGGAATGTTGGGGCGCCGCCGGAGCGGAGTCTGAATTTAAAATTATTTCCGAATCACGCCGATTGCGGTCAAAGTTTCTCGACCATATTCCACCTTCCCCTCGCTCCTCCTCCATGCACCGTATCGCCCTCAGAAATTCGGCGCGCGCCCGTGCGCTGGCCGCCCACGCAAAGGTCGGTTTCCTGCCTTTTTTTGCACGTTTTCAGCAGCTCATTGGACCCGTGGACCCAGAAGGCGACCCCCGTAGTGTTCCCGCTCTTATGCGACAGCAAAACCCGGTACGTTTCCTTCCCTTTATCACCTTTTTCCAGCTTTTCTCAATCAGTACTTCATTCCTGTTTCGTTCCGGTGCTGTTCTCTTCACTGTGTACACGTCACCAGCTGCTTCTGAGGTCTCCTCCATACTCGAGTCCCGCATCTCTGGCACCAGTGTTGGTGCAAACGTCGAGGAAACTGGCCGCGTTTTGAGTCAGTCAATTCCCTGGGGCTCGTAGCTATGCATCTCATGTTTCGTTAGGCGTCGGTGACGGTATCGGACGTGTCTGGGGCCTCAGGAACGTGCAAGCTGAAGAGATGGTGGAATTCTCTTCCGGTGTCCGTGGCATGTGCTTGAACTTGGAAGCTGACAATGTCGGTGTCTCCATCTTCGGTAACGATCGTCTCATCAAGGAGGGCGACACCGTCAAGCGGACTGGTCAAATTGTCGATGTTCCGGTCGGACCCGGCCTCCTTGGACGTGTCGTCGACGCTCTCGGTGACCCCATCGACGGCAAAGGCCCTATCGAAGCTGCTGAGCGTCGTCGTGCCTCCCTGAAGGCCCCCGGTATCTTGCCCCGTCGCTCCGTCAACCAGCCCATGATGACCGGTCTTAAGCCCATTGACGCCATGGTGCCTATTGGCCGTGGACAGCGTGAGCTTATCATTGGTGACCGTCAAACTGGTAAGACTGCCGTTGCCATCGACACCATCCTCAACCAGAAGAGGTGGAATGAGGGCCAGGATGAGAGCAAGAAGCTCTACTGTGTTTACGTTGCCGTTGGCCAGAAACGTTCGACCGTTGCTCAGCTCGTCAAGACCCTTGAGGAGAATGATGCTATGAAGTACACTATTATTGTCGCCGCTACTGCTTCCGAGGCGGCGCCGCTTCAGTACCTCGCACCTTTCTCCGGTTGTGCTATGGGTGAATGGTTCCGTGACAACGGCAAGCATGGTCAGTGAATTGTTTTGGGCCAAATGGTGCAGTACTCATACATACCACATAGCTTTGATCATCTACGATGACTTGTCCAAGCAGGCCGTTGCTTACCGTCAAATGTCTCTGCTCCTTCGTCGTCCCCCTGGTCGTGAAGCTTACCCTGGTGATGTCTTCTACCTCCACTCTCGTCTTCTTGAGCGCGCTGCCAAGATGAGTGACAAGTTCGGTGGAGGATCTTTGACTGCCCTGCCCATCATTGAGACCCAGGGTGGTGATGTGTCCGCTTACATTCCCACTAACGTCAGTCTCACACATTTCTAAATCTTGTCTTCAATGCTCAGCTTCTGTCCAGGTCATTTCCATTACTGATGGTCAAATCTTCTTGGAGGCCGAACTCTTCTTCCGTGGTGTCCGCCCTGCTATCAACGTCGGTCTTTCTGTCTCCCGTGTCGGTTCTGCTGCCCAGACGTATGTTGTTCGCCATTTTCCACGGGATCCACATTAACTCCGATTCCTTTACAGCAAGATCATGAAGAAGTTTGCTGGTTCCCTTAAGCTGTACCTTGCTCAATACCGTGAAGTCGCCGCCTTCGCCCAGTTCGGTTCTGATCTCGATGCTTCCACCCGTTTCTTGCTTTCTCGTGGTGCCCGTCTCACTGAGCTCTTAAGTATGTTGCAACAGCTACTTTCCTGGACATCTGCTCATTTTGTTTCTTCTATCAGAGCAAGGTCAATACCAGCCTTTGGCCACCGAAGTTCAGGTCCCCATCATCTACGCTGGTGTCAACGGTCTCGTATGTATCTTTTCAGCACCAAACCCATGATCGCTGCTAACCGAGCATATTTTAGCTTGATTCCATCCCCGTCGACCAGATCACAAAATGGGAGGCTGAGTTCCGCTCGCACCTCGCTGCTTCACAGACTGCCCTCCTCGAGGAGATCTCGGGAGGCAACATTACCCCTGAGTTGGAGGGCAAGATCAAGAAGGTCGTCGAAGACCACGTATTGTCATTCACCTCATAATTTACTTAGAGAGTATACGCATGATGTTGGCGGACAAAAATGAAATGCATTTCCTTCTTGACACTTAATTATTCTGGAGGAGCATTATTTTCTAGTATCAGGACATCATTTTGTCGGTGGATGAGAGAAATGAAAGCTGTTAAGGCTTTGTACAATTGTTTCATGTACTTGTAATTAATGGGATGTACTTTGAGTGACGTCATTGAGTTCTCGACTGCAATGAATCATTTGAAATGAGGTCCACGCACGGACCCCCTGCTTCCACTCCACCACCACCATGCGCAAAACATCCTACGGCGTTACTGCTGTCTGTTGTGCCGTCGTGCTCATCCTTGTAATTTCCTTCATTTTGCATTGGTATTGATCGTGAATTAACAATCGTTCATGCCAGAATATTCTTGCTTCAACACGAACTGACTGGTTGGCCTGCCATCTCTTCTGACGACGAATGACCTGTTGACAGCATCCTCAAGGCTCGTCTACAAAACCCCCGAGATTTTCCACACCAAAATCACCTTCCGATATGGCTTGAGAGAGCTTTGCGAGACCAAAGTCATCAGCCTGCCTGACTCGGACACAGACCGTAGCTACACCGAGAGGAGCTGCCGGCGCTTCCCCCTCACCAAGACCGATGAGTGCCAGGACGGGAACGAAACATTTTGCGCGGCCTGGACGAGTGCGGGATACGCCGTGGAGCTAGGCATAGGCTTCTCTGCGGTCTCACTCGTGGCGATCACGTTTGGAGTTAGCACGCATTCGAGGAGAAGGCGGATTTGGAGGGCTGTTGCGGGGTTGGTGGCTCTTCAAGGTGCGCTTCCCCTTCCTTTCTCTATCGGTTGGAGCGGGGTGATTGATGGGGCACTCTAGCTGTGTTTCAGCTCCTCGCATTCGCACTCGTTACGGATATGTATAGGAATGAAAGATATCCTACCTTTGACCAGGCGAAACCCGGTACGTTTTTATCTACTAGCCTGAATGACAGGCACTGATGACTGCCGCTACCTAGGAACCGCATACGTTGTTAACACCATCTCCTGGATCGCCAGCGTCCTCATTATTATCGGTGTGGTGACCACCGGTATCTCGGCTGATCAGGGCCACCGATGGGCAGCTGGGAACAGAGCTTATCGACAGCTACCCAGTTAGCTTGAACGCCCATTGTATCCTGTTTCTTTTTTGAAATACGCGCACTGATACGTTTGGTGATTGTACAGATATATAGTCTAGGCATACCTTCTACAATGATTCCTCGGCGTCGTTTACATACAAGATGAATGAACTGCCGTTTCGTGTTGGTTACGATTCGTTTTAATTTTCACCTGTCCTACACACACCCGCTTAAGAGCCCTGATCATGATGATACATCACCACCGACCGCGCACAGGGAAGCTGGCAATGAAGCTATCTACAAGAGCGTATGTGGTATTATGGCTTAAAAAGTGCGAAGGCTAGCGAGATCTTCCCACCGAAAAGTTGGCAAGACTAATCATGATTTCCACTAACGTCTGTCCGAGTCATGAAGATATGTTGTAGGCCAACTTCTCCGCTTCGCTCCAATGAAACACGGGCAATGGATGAGCCTCTGTGTTGAAAACCCACTTCTCAAACGGGTATTCGACGTCGTCGTTGAACATAAGATACAAGTATTTCAGCCTACGCGTAATTCAGTCACGAATATTGGTAACGGAATGTCGAACAGACTTACGTTTCTGCCAAAAAGTAACTCGGCATCTCGTCTTTCAACTTGAATCCCCCATCCAATACAGGATGCTCGACATCAGTGACGCTGGCGTATGCTTCAGGTGTCCTAGCGACTGCCTCGATTGCCTCAAAGACCTCCCAAGAGCGCTCCTTCCAGACATCGCCCTCCCCAAGCCTCCACAAAACATAGAAGCTTTCCAGTGCTTCAGGCCTAAGCAAAAACGAGGGTTTTCGAATTTTGTAGAAACGCAAGTCGGGGTCAAGTTCAGGTTCAGTCTCGCGGGAACCCGGAGCGTCACCCTTTCCTCCCTTCTGCTGCCACTCTGCGTAAGCACGAACCCAGGTCAGTGAACCTTCTTTCTGCACGGTGACTTCGTCTGGACCTAGGCCGGAAGGCATGTCTGCGTATGTGAGCCAACATGCTTTGGCTAGTCCTCTGGCGGCCCATTTGTGCTTGGTTGCCTGCTCTGGGGTGAGTTTGTCGGATAGTGTATGTACACCCAACATGAACATGCCAGGGAGAAAGCAGGAGAGATGCTCGAATTTGTATGAAGGTTTCATGGTAGGCAGGTCGATGTCTGTCACGTAAAGGAAGTCGCGGAAAGGCAGGTAGTAGAGCAAGTGATCGATAATGGCTTCCGCTACGTCGATGTACAGTGACAATGCACGGGGCTCCGAATGCGAGGTGAGGAGGTATTGCTTCAGGAAGTACTCATGGGCGCTATCAGCAAATGCCCCAGCGCTGAAGACACGTCCCTTGGAAGTTCCTGTCTTGGTGTCCCATATTGTTGGGAACAGACCAGGTCCAGTCAAGTTTGCAGTTTCCATCATAGCCATGATATTCTCGACCTTGGTGAAATAGGCCGGGTTGGACGTGAGGTGAGCCAGATATTTGTACTCCAATTGACAGCTGAGAGCTTCTGCCCACAGTGTGCCTCCAGTCCACCCTGGACGCGTCAAGCCGGACTGGGTGTTTACAGCAAATGCTGGCAATCCAGAGGGCGTGTCTAGGGCAGGTAGCATCGAAGCACCCAGCTCGTCTGCCTTTTCGAGTAACAGAGGGTTACCGGACAAGGCGTACGCGCTGAGCAAGCCTCCGAGGTAACGAATGTTGGTCTCAAAGAACGGCGCAAAATCTTTGGGCCGCATCTGGAACTGGTGTTCTGCAATATACTCTACGGCGTGATCCCAGAGCTCTGGGATACCCATGATCCACATTGTATCGAGGCCGTCGAAGACGGTGAGGCCCCACCCATTGAGATTGGTGTGGTTACGGAGACTGAGGGGGCGGAGCTCATCGTCGGGGAAGGCGTGGGTGAGGTAGCCGGTATAGGCGTGAATGAATGCATTCCGAATGCGGTTGGCGGTGGCGGTACGAGGGGGCGGCGGGAATCGCACAGGGGGCGGCGGCGGGCGATGGTGGGCGAAGAAAGGAAGGACCAGCCAGAGAAAAAAGAGGACCAGAACGGCAGCGATCCATCGAGGACGGCGCAGCGCCTTTAGCCTGACCGTTGCTGCGGACACGGACACCGGTGCAGGCAGGAGCATTATGTATTATCCGGTCTGTATTTCGTTATCATTGAAATTGACTGTTTTTGCCGGTCAAAGCAGGGGTATGTTTCCAGTCCAGCTTGGACAAAGAGATGAAAGCTCAGAGTCAAGTCAGTTGCACGCCAGCCCATGCGCTGTTGCTGCCAAGAACATTGGAGATATTTATTTACTTTATTATTTTGTCTTTGTCATGTCCATCGAGTGGCGGTGCCATCAGTACGCTCTTCCCACCACCAACGGCGCCTATACCCCATCTTCCTGTTTTCCAGTCTGACGGCGCGTGGACACCGGTCTGCTCTTCGTTCGCGAAAGGGTATCATGCTATCCCCTCGCTCATCCAACTATGATCGCATTGAGGGTGGAATGGGACCCAGCAGAGGGTATCCACCGAAACAGAAGTTTGCGTGGAAGAAATTTGCTGTCGGAGCCGCAGTTATCATAGGACTTGTCTGGATTTTCGGTCCCAGAGAGAGGAGACATATCCCTTCGTGGGTGTCGGATTCGACAGCAGAGCTAGAAGAGAGTCGTACGTTCCTTGCATTCCTAACACGCATTTATCTCAAATTCGAGACAGATACAACGGCTCCGTGGTCTCCCTCAAGGCCCGTGACCACCAGCCCACCCACTCTTCCTGCAGCGCCAAACAATCCAAGCAAACAGCCACCCCTCTCTCTCCCCGTCGACGACGACAAGCCCGTGTCCTTTGATACTGACCCCAACCCCGCCGGCACCACATACTGTGATGCACCCTACTCATCTACCGTGCCTCTCATCCAGTACGCCCTTATGGTTGACGCTGGATCTACGGGCTCTCGCATTCATATCTACAAATTCAATCACTGTTCGGCCTCTGGTCCAACATACGAGTACGAAGTCTTCAAAATGACACAGCCTGGGCTATCGGCTTTTCCAGATGACCCAGAAGCCGCTGCCAAGAGTCTGGATGTGCTCATGGCCGAGGCGGTCAGGACGGTGCCAGTATCACTGCAAAAATGCACGCCTGTAGCAGTCAAAGCTACCGCTGGCCTGAGGCTACTCGGTCCTGCAAAGAGTACAGCCATTTTGGACAAAGTCAAGGAACATCTTAGCACGTCATATCCTTTTCCACTCATAGAGCAAGGTGGCGTCGAAGTAATGGACGGCAGTGAAGAGGGTGTCTACGCCTGGATAACCGCAAATTACCTTCTCGGGACTCTCTCATCGTCGTCGTCCACTTCGTCTCCGAGCATGCCGTACGCGGTATTGGACCTTGGCGGAGCGTCCACCCAAATTGTATTTGAGCCGCGGTGGGAACAAAGTGACGGCCGCCTCGAAGAGGGTGAACACAAGTACGACCTCACTTTCAGCGGCAAATCTCACGTTTTGTATCAACACTCCTATTTGGGGTACGGCTTAATGCGCGCTAGGCGACACGTCCACCAGCTCGTCGAATTCATGTCATCAATTCGTCCCGCCGCGTCTTCGGAAGGAAAAACAGCGCAGATAGCGAATCCTTGTCTGGCACGCGGCACTTCCAAAGACGTGGAAATTGATGGCCGTAGCTTGCCTATGTTCGGTGAAGAAATCGGCTCTTATGAGGCATGCAACCGTGTTGTCGAGTTGGTGCTTGCAAAAGATGCCGTTTGTGAACTCAAACCGTGTTCCTTCAACGGTGTTTATCAGCCGTCGCTTCTGGACTCTTTTCCCAGCCCGGGCGGACGTGTCCTTCTTCTCTCGTACTTCTATGACCGCGTATCCCCCCTTCTTGCTCCCGGCGTGGAATCTTTGACTGTCGGGGGCATTGCTGACCTTGCGAAGACTGTGTGCCAAGGTAGACAAGCCTGGCTTTTGCACCCTCATTGGGGCAACAATCCAGAGTTGATGGAGGAGCTGGAGGGCCGTCCAGAGTGGTGTCTAGATCTCACCTTCATGAACGGTCTACTTAAGCTCGGGTACGAGTTCGGTGATGAGAGGGGTGTGACTATCGGTAAGAAGATTGCTGGGACGGAGTTGGGCTGGTGTCTGGGTGCCACACTTGCCATGATTGGCGGTGAGCTGAAGTGCCGAGTTTAATTTATTTCGATTTGTTATCAAAAATACCTGGGATTTTTTGGATATAGACACTCCTACTAATTGGGAAACCACCGTATACAGGACTGGCTGACTGACTGAGACCTTACTCTTCTGCCTTCGGAGCTCCAATGTGTCCTTCTTGCATATTGTTCAGTTCGTCCTCCTCGGCATCCAAATTCCTGACGGCAAACCAGAACAGCACGCCTGCTACACCTGCAATTGCGGCCATGACGCCGTAGTTCCAAACCAAGAGTGGGTCGGCGGACAGGGACACGAATGCTTCTGCTATGGCGGCAGCAAACGCATTCGTGAAGGTCAAAACCGACATGACCAAAGAACGCATGTTAGTGGGTGCCTCAAGAAAACAGTCAGAGATTAAGGACCCTCAACAAGCACGAAAAGAAATCACCTTCGTAAATGCATACTCCAAACCCGTAATGGACGCTAAAATCTCACTGAATGCTATGAGGACGTACCTGAACAAATGTTATAATGAAAAACACGTAGGATGAGAAGTGTAAACGCACGAGCCAGTCTGAATCCAGACATTCAAGGGAGAAACCAGTGGAGCTCCGTCTCTAGTTTCGCACGTCGCAGCAGAATACCCACATGGGTTGGTCTGTAGAAAATGAATACATACCAAGGTGATTAGGGAAAAAAGCAAGACCTTGTAGATGTAATGCTGAACAACTGCATTGAATAATGAGTACGCGAAGATAAAATGTCGTCACAATATACTTACCAGCCGACCAAATCATCGCAGCCGCACCTAAATCCAATGTAGTTTCGTTGCATACAGAAAGTCAGACACAAACCTGTCCCGAACCCTGCGCAGATTTTCTTCAATGCACTGAAATTGATTCCCCCACGTCGTAAGGCGGGATAAATCTAGAATCAATGTAGATGAGCTTCAGAGCTTTTCTCTCGGGATAAGCGAACACGTACCAGTATGTCGCATATCGGGATGAATATGATGAGAGCGAACGGATCCAAGTTCGAGAGAACGTCATTTGGTAAACCATTGGTGGTCATGGTGGCCGCTTGCGACGTCAGGTTTCTGCGAAGAGTATTGAGTGTACCCTAGAATTTCAAGACCGAAAGTTGCGTACGCATTCAGTTGATTGTAGGTCAGCCCTGAACAAAGAAACAAAGCATTAATAATATCTCTTGCAGTCCCAAACAAAATTCTCACAGTAGATAGGATACCAAAGGAACACACTACAAGCCTTGAAACCACGCCGAACTTGGTCAACCCATTGATCATCAAAGTTCATCCACGCTGGTTTCGTTCCTACGAGTTTGCTCGGTTTGGCGTTTTCCCAGAAATCCGGAGCGGTCATGTTCTTGTAGGTCTTTATCGGGTTGACGCTCCATCGGCCCTTGGCCGCGTATAGCCAGAGCTTCATGGCGGTGCCGAGGACAGACCCGGTGGGTGGGCTTCGGATATACCTCTTCCTGCCGAACCAGAGCACGAAAGGACAGAGAAGGAAAACTATGGTGGGGAGAGTGAAGGCGAGCCAAAAGCCGACGTACTACATGAAGGACGCCGTTTGTTATGCGAGAGAGGTCAGAAAGGAAGAAGGCCTCACCTTCTCTGCGTAGGTCATCGCGATTTGTCCAATGAGAGCGCCGATGTTGATGAAGAGATAAAAGTACTAGACGTAAATTTATTTAGTACACGCAGCAGTAGCATATATAGCGAATACGGCATACCATGTAGATCCTTGAGACAGTCAAAGCGGGATCAACGATGACGCGCTCTCCTTTCTTCGTTGTCGTCACAAATAACTTCGTGCGTCTGTATTGTTCTGCAACCAAAGGTGAGATGTTAGACTTGAAGAAACCCGTTCCTGTGTATGCATTAGGGCTCCGTATGTGATAAAGGTCGAGATTAACCGACCAATGCCCATCACAATCAACGCGACAGAGAACGCGCCCATTGCGCTTTCTTTTTCGATGACCCCAGGAACAGCAGATATAATGAGGATGATATGACCAATCAGGGCGACAAAAACAGAGAAACAGATCGTGTTAAACCGTCCCCAATATGTATCCGCGATGTAGGCGCCAAACAAGGGCGTGACATAGACCCTGGGAAATCATTCAGCAGACCACCAGAAAAATCATGGCAGCTAGATTGACCAGAACTGGTAAAAAGTGTTGAGACCCGTGGACGCCCGCTGACCACGTCCTAGAGCACCAGATTGACCATTCGTAAACCCCGCACCAGTGTGTGAGCCTTCTGGTAAGGGTTGTTGGATAAAGTTGGTCTAAAATCGATCATTTATGACGGCATGACGGACGTAGACTGAGAACTTACGAATACTACTTGGCATCCGTAGTACTGCAGAAGGTTTGTTAACGGATGTAGAACAGACTAGTAATCTTAGCCTACAGAAAATCGCTCCGCTAACTCTACCACAGCGATTACTTTAATAATACAGCAGTCAATATAAATCGGACCTCTGGGATAAGGAGACGTACGATACGCATTCCATGGGATAGTGTCGGAAACCCTGCGCAGAGTTTCCCGTTCTTCCTCGGTAGGGAATTCCAACCCGTCATGGATACCATCGAGTTCATGACCATGCGCAGAACTAACAACGGAAGGAGAGCCTTTCTCGTCCTCCTGCTTCTTGACGTGACTGAGGGCAGCCAAATCAGCCTCCACCTGTACTCCAGCCATCGATGGAGTGGATGAGATAAGAATACTGGGGAAAGCGCGGTGGCACATCAAGGTATCCTTTTGTACAATCTTACCACATGCTCAATCCACTGATTTCCCTTGGATGGAAGGCCAACCAGGCTATAATTAGAGGAATTCCCACTCTGTTTGTATTGGGATGGAACTTCTTCGGTCTTCGTAGGGCCCACACGCAGATGTTATGGGCGAGAGAAGTAGATTTTTAGTGAGCGCGAGACATACTCACCAAGACCCGAGGGGGTGGAAGACGAGAAGTGACTGCCGGATCGAGTTTGGCCCATGAGCCGGCGAGAGCCAAGTCCTGCTTTGCTCAGCAATAGCATGCATTGCAGCGCCTTCTCTGTATGAGGCATGAGCACCTGCCGAAGATATTAAGTTTGATGATGTTGAGCCAAGTCCGAACGATACGCTGTGGTGAGTCTCTAGAATCCAGATAGCGGCCTGAGCATGTAGCGGCAGTGCACGTAACCTGAAACGTACGGCCCAAGAAGGAGAACTTGCTATGCACACAAGTTTTTTTTCAAAAAGCGATTCAAGCATTCTAAGTATATCGTCAAAGATGGATGGAAGTAGGTGGGAGTTAGTGGGAGTGTAAACTTACTCCCGAGAAATTTCCCAGGCTTTGTTTATTTCGGACGTCGCTCACTATACAATGATACAATTACCCAAGAATGTTGGAAATGGTGCAAGGTTGGCCTGCCTTCATCAAACCGACTGTGTTCCCCGCAAGATCATAAGGCACGGATGCTACACAGAGTGTTCAATTGACTAGAATGTTTGTTTGCCATATGAAATGCAATGTGAATGTCGGCGGTTGACTATCGGACTGACGTTTCCGGCGACCTGTGCCCAGGAGCAGCGGTGACCGTGAAACCCTAACCAACGAATGGGTCATGACGTCTTATGCTGCAAGTGCATATATAGGTTTCGGCACCGGCGATTGCAGAATCTCTCTATAGCCTGAAAAAAAGGTGGTTTTGATTCCAAAGTGAACGTGCAGATGTCAACTTAATGTTGCCAGATCTCCACACGCAAGGGTACAAAAACAAAAGTAATACAACGATCATAAAACATTCATTCAACGTATACTTCAGCGTAAGATAAGTAATTCCAGAGCGTAACAACCCATGTATAAAATGCCCTGTGAAAATACAGTAACATCTAGAAAATAATCATATCATCGGTTTTTCGTTGTTAATGTGGCTCTCGCCCATGGTAGTGATGTGGCCTTCGTCCATGTTGTTGAGCTCGTCTTCATGACTATCGAGTATTCTGACGCTGAACCAGCACAGAACACCAGCGATTGCGGACATGACAGCAAAGACGCCGTAGTTCCATTCAAGCAAAGGATCGGCGGCCAAAGCTATCGTCGATTACATTAACTGACGGTGTATAAGTAGAATGTGGATGACACTCACCAACGAAGGCTTCGCCAAGAGCTGAGGCGAGGGCAGACATGAACAAGAATATACTCATCACCAGGGAACGCATGTTCTTGGGGGCCTGTATTCGACAGACGTCAGCCGACTATCAAGAAGAAACGTGGAGACAAACCTTGGTGAAAGCATATTCAAGGCCAGTAATCGAAGCGAGAATTTCGCTGAAGGCGATCAGCACGTAACTTGAAGCCATATTGTTAGTCTAGCGTTCATGATACGGGCCTAGCTCACTCACGAGCCGGTTTGGATCCAAACATTGAGAGGCGACACGAGGGCATTGCCGTCCGCATCCTCACATGTAGACGCGGATTTGCCACAAGGGTTGGTCTAAACAATTATACATTATTGTGCGTGCTGTCGGATACGCAGTTGCACATACCTTGTAAATATAATGTTGAACGACCACGGCCCAAATCATTGCAGCGGCAGCTATGGCTTCGTTGAGCACACGGTGAATTTACACCAGGAAAAAGTATACTGACCGGTCAAGAACCCGCCCGTAATCTTCTTCAAGGCACTGAAGTTGATTCCAGCGCGCTTGAGAGCGGGATAGATCTGGAGGATACATAAGGATGAGTAATAGTATTTTTGAGGGGACGAATCTGACGTACAAACATCTCGGTTATGGGAATAAAGATGATGAGGGCGATGGGGTCCAAATTAGATATAACATCGTTAGGTACTCCGTGTGTGGTCATGGTGGCGGCTTGCGACGTCAAATTATTGTTAATCTGGTTGTAACAGAGCCCTGCGAATATCGGATCAGCATCCATTGACGGTGACGTTCCACTGAAATCTTACAGTAGATGGGGAACCAAAGGAACACGGCACATGCTTTGAATCCACGTCTAACCTCGTCCACCCATTGGTCATCGAAAATCATCCAGCGTGGTTTCGTGCCAACTTGTTTACTTGGCTTAGCATTCTCCCAAAAGTCTGGGGATGTCATATTCTTGTAGGTCCTGACGGGGTTCAAGCTCCAGCGACCTTTCATAGCAAAGAACCAGAGATGCATGGCAGCGGCGAAGACGGATCCGGTGGGAGGAGAGCGGATATATCGGTTGCGTCCAGCTACGAGAATGAGTGGACATAACAAAAACACAACGGTCGGCAGCGTGTAAGCCAGGTAGAATCCGACATACTAAGAAAGTATGAGACCATTAGTTGAGTTAATAGGTAAGTCTTACCTTCTCAGCGTAGGCCATACAGATTTGACCGACCAATGCACCGATATTGATGAACAGATAGAAGTACTAATTATAATTGATCAGTTATCAAAAATAGTCAAATGATGTGTTGCCAACCATGTAGACACTAGATATCGTCATGACGGGATCTACGATCACACGCTCGCCGGACTTCGTGGTGCTGATGAAGAGTTTGGTACGGCGATACTGCTCCGCAACCAGAGGGGAAATATTCGACTTGAAGAAACCGGTACCTGCATAAAAATAAGTACTAGGATTATCTGTCGGTTTCAAAGCACTCACCCAAACCCATGATAACCATAGCTATAGTGAAACAAGCCATTGCGCTCTCCGGTTTTTCAATGACACCCGGTACGGCGGAAACGATGAGGATGATATGTCCAACAAAAGCAATAGCCACACCGACGCAAATGGTGTTGTACCGTCCCCAATGAGCGTCCGCGATATAGGCTCCGAGGAGAGGAGTGCAATAGCACCTTGGGAGAAATGAGATCGGGAAAACACCGGCATAACTTAGACATACCAAAATTGATAGAAAGTAGTAAGACCGGTGGAAGCATTCTGGCCTTTGCCGAGAGCACCAGACTGACCATCAGCACCTCCGTTACCAAAACGCGAGCCTGGAGGCAGAGGCTGCTGAATGAAGTTCGTCTAGAAAAAAATTAACGTAGATTCCTTGAGTTACGTTCTCATTACGCACGAATACGACACTGCATCCGTAAAACTAGATAACGGGGTGAGTTGTAGGTACATACGATGGCATGAACACTTACCGAGAATCGCTCAGCCATCTCGATTATGGCGATCACTGCGGGGGGATCAGGACAAGTCCGGTATGCGGGACAGTTACGCACAATATGCACTCCATGGCAGCTTGTCAGACACCCGTCGCAAGGTTGCGATCTCCTCCTCGGTGGGGAATTCGAGGCCATCATGGATGCCATCGAGCTCGTGCTCAACAGAGGACGCGATTTCGGAATTGCGAAGCTTGTCGTCGACTTTGTCAGCCATTTTGAATGGACACTCTGTGGGGGCAAGAGCGTTGTAAGGGGAGGTCGATATCGGGCTTTATATTCGCTTCCCATGCATCAGCTCCGGCGTTGCATATGGTCTTCGCTGAACCACCTTGTGCCACGCTATTATTTTTAGCATCCTTCTTTGATCAGTTTTCAGTGGAAATCTTCTCTTATCTTCTGTTCCGGAGCGAGACTGCGCCCCGGAACGCAATCTCTGCAGAACCACGAGGATGCCTGCGGGTCCAAAATTAAAATAGTAGCGTAGATGCCCTACAGTGGCCCACAGTCTGTACCAGCAGTCGTCAGAATGAAGCGTTATCGCGTTCTCATGATCCTGATGGTGGGCACATTGATCGGACGTGAGCACCAGGTGCCGATGTCCAGGCTTGAAGTCACACGAGCACTGGCTCCATGGAATATGGACTCTTGCAATATTTGTCAAGGAGAGGGTGCGAACAGCTGCAGACAGTCGTATGAGGGCCACAGTCTGAGATAAGCGGATTCATCCGTCTTGCTCTGATAAAAAGCTATGGAGGCAGCGGGCAGTCTGAGTGCAAGATAAGACGTAGCACGTGAGCCCGCCACCGAGTATTTTCCCCGAGTGAGCTCGAGTCCGGTAAACCGCTCAACATTCGTTCGCCACCAGAATCTACTCCACGGCGCTCAGGCTAGTCTACTCAAGAAGCACAAGGTTCGGATTGAAGCCAGAGAGAACTCGAAGTTGTAGATGCAGATCAGGCCACATTATTGTATCCTCGTGAGATAGAGGCCGCGTGGTACCACAAGATCCGGAAAGAGTATCGCGTCCTCTAAGCCTAATGGGCAATTTCGTCAAGGGGGAGAGTCAAATGGCGTTATCAAGGCCTGGCTGGTTCCTGCACCGCCACTGCCCCTGACCAATCACTTGATACGGATTTGAAGTCGAGAGAATTTATATTATTAACATCTCCACTATCATAGACTATCAGCATTATCCCACGACGACCACGCAAAAGACTTTTATCACTAACAGGTGGATGCTGACCCGGACCAAAAATCTCGTAAACTAGGCCTATGTCTTAGTACCCACGCCTTCACCAACACGTCTTGAGCGGGCTTTCCAGAAGGATTATACTTATGTATACCGGTGCCAGAAAGCACACCGATGCGGCGCTGGTAACTTGATTTCTTCCGGTCCCTTGGCCCTTGAACTTCTCTAATTTCTCCAAGTCCGCGCGGGGTTAACTTTGAACGAATTACGCTAGGTTCCTGACACAGAATAGCTCGTCCCGCATCTCGTCGAACAAGTCAACAACGACATTTAATATTGATAAGGGGAGATTGGTAGGAGTACACATCTGTTGAATTCCAGCTAATTCAGAGTTGATATGGGAGTCTTTTTTGGGCGACGGGAAGGTCAGCCAACCCCGATGTTTCATTGGATCTGTTTCACTGCTCCTTGGTCCAGGTACAATGTATGCGAATGTATATCGATGCCGTTGAGCACTGGCTCGTGTTTCTCCTGCACATACCGCTGTTTCCGTTTTCTTCGAGCTCAAGTTTGTCTGGAGAAGATAAGATCCCGATCATGCTTAAGTCCGTCGTCAATACCAAACATCGACACTGCCACCTCCAACGCGACTGCGCATTGCTGCATTTCATTATACGGCTGCAGTGGACCACACACGCAGTTTAATTTCCTCTATTCGTACTTTGATTTATTACTCCCGATTGTCGAAGTGCGTCCCGATATTTTAGACCGGGGATTTTCACTCCCATCAACACGTTGCAGGTCGCAACCCAAAATCGTCACAGCTGTGCGCACTACAGACGATTCGGAAATCCAATTGCCGTCGTATCGACTTCAAGGCGTCGCAACTCCGCTCCTTTCATGCTTTTAATGAGGGTATCGTTCCAGCTTGACATGCAGTGAACAGCTGTACATGTTTCAATCCCGGCCGTGTACGTTATCCTTGTACCTGTCTCTGCACACTCAAACTAAAGCGGGGTTAAAACGACACCGCGTACCCTCAGTGCAGTCAAAGGAGGCGGCTAGAGCTTAAGACGGCTAAACATTGTTATTTACAACTACCCACGAGGCCGGTACATTTCAACTGACAACCCGCCTTTGCTCCGAATCAGAATGGAACGGATATGAATGTGAGTATGAATAGTACTGAGAAGAACTCGACGCACAGCCTTGCAGAGGGTTAATTACCACAACTCTATGCAACTCTAGACGACCTTCCCGACGAAAAAAAATTATACGTTCTCGCTCGCAGCCTGGATCGGATTTGCTGTGCTCGAGATCCACCTGAACGGGGATGATTGATGAAATTGGCCTCAGCCCAGATATTAGCTCCAATCCTTCCATCAAAAATGCCTCAGGGTTTGATCTTCGCGCCCAGACCCGAGAAGACGGCTCGGGTCGGTGCGTACAAAAGTACACTAACGTTTCACTTCTCTTTCTCTATAATTACCACCACCTCTCTCCTCGCAATCGTTTGTCATTCGTTTACGAACCCCCCTCCTCTCATTTGAAAGGCTATGAAGTCTTATTCTTCTATTCCTTTACTCTTACTATCTT
This sequence comes from Armillaria mellea, assembly GCA_030407055.1. Taxonomy (NCBI): domain Eukaryota; kingdom Fungi; phylum Basidiomycota; class Agaricomycetes; order Agaricales; family Physalacriaceae; genus Armillaria; species Armillaria mellea. The sequence goes on from JAUDZF010000007.1 coordinate 2,499,049, forward strand.
TATTTTCTCTTTTTTTGACGCTTTCTTCAGCGCTTCCCCATGATGTATATCGATATGGGAACATAGCACGCTCTGCAGAGCTCGATGTCAACGTTGGACTAGGGAAATCTCTCGGACTTACTCGTCACGTCGGTGGCGGAAAGCACGGCGCAGACCTAGTGCATTATGTTTTGGAGATATCCGAAGGTTATGCCAATCCCGACGGCGCTAAAGAGCGGTAAGACATCGTGTCTTCAAGTTAAATTTTATTTTGACGCGTCATTTAGTATGGTATATCTGCTCAATGGCAAATTCCCCGCCGACCCGTTAACCATTGACGAGGGCGATGAGGTTGAGGTATGCATCCAAGGCCGTCATGGTTGTGCTTTGCTCATTTGTAAAAATAGTTTGTCGTTATCAACAACGCCACCGAATCATTGACGATGCATTTCCACGGTATCGAGCAAAAAGGCACACCTTGGTCAGATGGTGTAAGTATTTCTTCTTTCCTTCGAACTCTATTAAATGACATAATTCTTGGGCATCTAGGTACCCGGAGTTACGCAGCCTATTATTCAACCTGGTGGCAACTTCACGCACCGTTGGAACGCGACACAACATGGTTTCTACTTTATTCATTCGCATTCTAGTATGTCACGTCGTTCAATTCCCAAAAAATTATTGACCCGGGCGTCGTCTAGAATCTCAACAGGACGACGGCATGGCAATGACTCTATTTATCCGGTATGTCCAAAGTCTTCCATTAAACTTCTTGTCTAAATGTTGCGTTGTCTGATAGCCCCCACCATAACCGGGAACGACCATTCAGCCAAATTTCCGAGGACCCATTGGACTTGCTCCAGATGTATGCAGCTGAGCATCACGCTGAGTCGCTTATGATAATGGACTGGCGACATCTCCCCGAATACGAGATCAGCGAAATTTGGAAAGAGGCAAACATCGAGCCTTTGTATGTCCTTCTAACTGTCAAACATGGCTTCGGAGCTAAAAGGGCCCTGTCCGCAGATGTGTTCAATCCATCCTGATTAACGGCCAAGGTTCATCTGTCTGCCCCCCTACAGATGAGTTAGCGGCCATCGGAACGGCAAGAGCATTCGGCGATCTGACAGCTCAGGGGTGAGTCTGCTTCGTCGGTTCCTTCGTTCATTCATACTGACTGGCCGAAAGCTGCTTTTATCTCAACAATTCTATTACCAACCCTCAGGCAGAAGGTTTCTCAGTTGAATCGAATCCTGCCCTTCTGCCTGAAGAACTGTGGTTGACATGCTCTCCTGAAGGTGAGTAGTATTTTATGGAACCTATAACATGCCGTCAATAGTGACATACATGCAGGCGTCGATAATCCGCTGTACACTCTCAATGTGGATACCCGCAACACTTCGTGGGTGATGCTGAATCTGGTAAACAACGGTGGTCTCTGGGAGGAGATCTTTTCTATTGATGAACATGAATTGTATATCGTTGGTATGCGTCGTGTAATTTTCGTTGACAGGAGGTTCGTTCTGATCGTTCTCGTTTCAGCTGTCGAAGGTGAATACGTGAATACAACGACTCCCGTCGAGGCTGTATCTGTTCGTGATTCCTTTTCAATTCCTTACTTCTACTTATCCTAATCACAAGCTCCATTCTGGCGTCCGAGTCCAAGCCCTTGTCAAGCTTACTGGCACACCAGGACAGGCATATACCATCCGCGTTGCTGCAAACGTCCAACCGCAGGTGAAAACTGGATATGGAATCTTCCAGTATGCCTCTCCCGACCCCTCTGTTACCCCTACATTGGTAAAGCCCGCTGCCGGATACCCAGCTCTTCCCACTTCGACTCCATTCATCGACTACACGGGCGCACTTTTGACTACTGCTACCGGTGCCAAATGCAACGCCACCTTATTCGACTATGGTAGTGAGCAAGCGGCGCCTTATGTCGCCGACCCTCCTCCGAGCAACGACCAGGTGGCGCACACATTGTTCCTCAACATGAAGAGACCTAATGCGACAACGTGGACTGCCAATGGAACCGGCCTGCAGACTGGATTGTATGAGAACGGCGATCCGTTGATCTGGGATTCCGTGTGGAGGGGCGTTCTCGAGGCAGCAACTGAAAACGAGGGTCCTTATGCTGGGTCTCAGTTGGTCATGGCAGACAGTGTTTACGTTGTTCCAGACCTGGGAAGCGTTGTTGATTTGGTCTTCCGTGTTCACGGAGCAAAGTGAGTATATTCTTTCTCTAACTGTGTTGGTCTGACAACATCTTGTTCACAGCCCACCCCACCCCATCCACAAGGTGATATTACATTTCCATTCGTGAAAATCCCCTGCTCATGTGGTTCATCCTTTAGCATTTCAACAGGTTTTGGGTCATGGGTCATGGACTTGGCAGCTTTAACTGGACATCCGTAGCAGAGGCAGCTGAAGCGATCCCAGAGTCATTTAACTTCGTCAATCCCCCGAAGAGAGATGGGTATAATACCCTTCCCTCGGACCCGGATGGAAGCTGGTTAGCACTCAGATGTGAGTCCGACTTGCGTTTTTGAAGAAACTCGGCTAAAACTGGTCGAAGATGTCGTACAAAATCCAGGTCCACAGACTGTGCATTGCCATATATCGCAACACGCTGCTGGAGGAATGGTTGCTGGTATGTTCGGCTTGTTCTATCGAGGATATCCATTGACGACATTTTTTTTAGTGATTTTACAATCCATGGAAAAACTTGAACTGCCAAAGGAGTATGCAAAGCCCTGTTAAATTCGTTTCTTCAGACCTCGGACTCTTTATTAAATATCCACGCTCAATTATTCATCATTTGGACTTTGAAGTATGCCTAACGTATATTTATTCCATTCTTTAAACGTAGTGAACGCTGAACTTCAACGACTTCATTTTCTCATACCTTATTGGACAAATATATCCATCACTGTAGTTATAGTAGTGTCTAATCTTTCACGGGGCACCAGTTTATCAGTGTATCTAGTACTAAGTAGTAGCGTATGGCCAATAATTCAACAATTTTCGCGACATATTTGTCAAGCTGGACAGGGATCAAGGGTTAACATTGAAATCGTGAGGCTTATGACGGCAGAAATGAACAATTAAAAAAAGAGAAAATAGGCTGTGAACTCAGAGATGGTGTGCACTACAAGCTAGCAGCGACTGAGTTTAGAGTAATTGAATTATCAGCGCCATGACAATGAGCTTTATCTGTCCTGCCGCCTTGCCCAGTGCCCCTGAACTAGTTGCCGGGATCCGGGCCGGACTCATTTCTAGCCTTGTTCATCTCGTCGATGCTGTTGAAATTATGCCTTCCAATACTGCAGCTCCAGCAGCTCTGAGCTCATCAGGATGGTCTTTCAATCTCAGGACATCCAAAAGCAAGCCTGCCGACTGTGATTTGGACGGCTCTGGTTCTGAATTTGACCCTTCCTCTGGTTCTGACGTGGATGGTAGCAGTATGCTTGACGATCTGGACATTTCTACGAGAGACGAAACCGTCGTTTACAAGCAGAATCCATTCAGCATTGCAAAAATCAATGCGGCTGCTCGTAGCACCAATCGACCGCCTTCGACGAACGAACCTTCTCGACCTATCAAGCCTACGAAAGCTGGGAAGAAGGCTAGTGGGTCGATAGTTGACGCGTTAAGGAGGCAGTCTGAGAAAGCAAACTCCACGTTACAGAAGCCTTCTCTGCAAGCCAATGCTACGCCACCTACCGTTCGTTCTTCGTCCAAAGCCCAGCAACGTGCACCTACACCCATATCAGCGCCAAAACCTCCGATACCCCCAGAAGATACGCATATATGCAGTGATATGGCACCATCTGCATCAGAAGCTACCTCTGTTTCCTATGAACCGCCTTCACCACTGCGTTCTTCTCATGTACAAGCGGCAGAAACATGTACACTTCGTTGTTTCAATCCTCCTGCTTTATCTCTGCCAGAAACTTGTCCTATCAATGCTGCTGCTGTTCATGCTTCCTTTTCTCATCTGCCGGATATTCCTGATGCTCCGACGAGGGCTTCAGATTCTATGCATGCTCGTCCTCGGCCTCCTCGTGCGTTTCAAACTCAGCGCCCGCTCGCCGGCTACTTTTCCTCTCCCGTTTCGCGACCCGAGATAACAGTTTCTCCTACCAACAATGCTTCATTATCTTCTCCTATGCGTACTGTTGCTCGTCCAATACAACCAATTGCCCGCCGATCTCAGCCTCAATCCTTCTTTGCCCCTCAATGGAACATACTTCAAAGCACACCGGCTAATATGATGGCGCGTTTTCCGACCCGAGCTTCACCTATGCTGCGTCCGACCAAGCCTCTTGCGGCAACAGCAGGTGATTATCAAACCTTCTTCATGTCGCCTGCCCTGACATCGCTCTGAAGTTCCTCAACCATTTCTCCCGCCTACTCCTGTACCTGTTAGGTTGATGCCTACGCCAGCGCCACCCCCGCCGTACAAAAACGAGGTCCCTCGAAAGTTGGACCCGGACGGTACCTCGTTTCCTCGCTTCGCTTGGAATTCGCCCGACATTTCAAGTCCCCGTGCGGATCAACAACCCAAGGCACCCGTTTCTAACAAACATGCACGTAGTAGCCACAAGAGGCAACGTGTCTCACCATCACCTCCGAAGATTGTCAGACCGAATGCATACAAGCTGTCCATAGATCCCGACGAAGAATGGAGTACACTTTATAGACGCAAGAAACATATGACCGGGTCAGCATGGCTCTTTCAAGTCTGACATCCCACATTTTACTAACATACAGTTATTAGGACAGCCACGACGGAGATGCGTACCGGGGCATTCTCTTTACCGGGAATTTCAGCTCCTGGAAAAAAGTCGGGAATGAACGCTGCGTCTTCGAGGCGCGTTATCACATTCTTGCCACCTCCTCTAGCATCCACTAGTGATAATACACCTGTTTACCAGCAGAAGCAAGAGATACAAGAACGACCAGAGAGTCAGAATCCTTACCCTTCGCCAACCCATTCTACTCTGTCCTCCCTGAAACGCGTGTGTGCTGGTGTCACAAACAAAGAGCACCGAGCTTCTAACGAGACGGTGTTTTCGTCACCCTACCGGCCGCTGTCTCCTCCAACTTCCGATCTACTTGCTTCGGTAGAGCCACCGTCTGAAGGAAACCACTCTGCATTTATAGATGTGGATGGTGTAGCTTCTCGATATAACGCAACTAGAATGGACATTCGCCAGGTATTCCCTTTCTTTTGCATTACAGCCTCCCTTGATAGTCTTCATGCTAGTAGCGGAAGCTCCTTTCTGCGCAAGCTCGCGATATGCTAAACCTTGAGAGCTGTGGGGTTGTTCATCATGATGAAGGGAGTGGTGATGAGATTATGATCCCTCTATGGACAGGATGTTGAACTCTGAGGTTTTTTCTTTGAACGACTTCTCTCAGGATTTAGTGGAACGACTAGTGATGCGTACCGAATCTCCGACTTCCTGGCTTCCCAAGCTCTTCGACCGAGCCGCGTATATCAAGTATATCAGTGTTGACCATTTATTGGGAAATGGGTTGTAGGAGACCCAACGCCCTTGCCTGGATGTGCACCTTTTCTGCCTACCATCTCGCGTATGGCCTCAGGGTCACTTTTCGGGATGGAGCTCACTTCCTAGCTTTTGCATCAGTTGTCTTTCCGCTAGTTCATTCCCCCGGCTGAACCTCATATGTCAGAGAATGGTCTGCGATCTAGAGTCCCGCCGAGACACAAATCCCTGCGAGTGAACCACTGAAGTGGACAATCTGATCAGCGCATTGATCTTCGCAGCCGCAGCTCTCTGTGAACGAACCGGGGTGAAACGTATGTTGGCAGGCGAGTCACCCGTGCCAGTAAAAATCTAAGAGAAACTTCAAATACAGATCAAACGTGAGAACAGGCTTGTGCATGTCGGCTTTACCATTAAAGGGAATCCCGACGCATTTGCTTGTTCAAAAGCTGGGTCAGAAGTTAATATGCTACCCAAGCACTGTTCCCCCCGCTGTTTGCCTGACCTTTACTAGGAGCAAACTGAAGATTTCGGCGCATTGTTTGTATTTTCATAACTGGTATTTTCTGTACGCGACACTGAGCCTTTTGTATTACCACGGACCTATCCTTATTAAACTTTATTTGTGCACGCACGGCACCGTTTCCTTCGGCATGATTAGTTATCATCAGCTTGACAGGCAAGAGCTTCCTCGAATAATTCATCAAGGAAAATATACACGGTTTGATCAAAGGGCCTGCTCTGGTACTTATTTGGGAAACGGGGCAACGAGGACGTACGATGAGAACTGGTACAAAGGTACGGTTCTCTCCAAAACAGATGTCGGGCTGCTATAACTAGCTCATAATATACACAATAAATCGTGCAACGTGCAAGGTGTCTGTCATTCAAAATCAAGTATGCATGTATATCGTCACTTAAGGACAGTCGTACAGTAAAGTATCCGCTCCAATAATCAAACATAAACTGCATCAAATTAAGGCAGAATCAAGCCATTAAGCCCATCTACCCAAGAGGGCCATGATCCCGCAGCCAGCAAGCATGCATCCGATTGCATATACTAGCTTCCCGTTCGAGCCCGTCATCATCTCCTTATTAAACAGGAATTCATGGGCAAGCAGCTGTGAAATGTTCCATTTAATAAAGGCTCTCCGTACACAGGGAGATGGCAGTCACTTACTTCAACAAGACCCGTGTAGATCAAGATGCCAGAGCTTAATGCGTCCAGTGTGCCGCTGACGATAGATGCAGTCGTGCTGCCAGGATTATACGTCGTTCGGACACCCAGACCGGCTGCAATTCCAATAGGTGTTGTCAATCCGTAGAGTCGCTGCTCCAGCATACGGAGCCCAGCGATATTTAGGCGGTAGGTCTAGATAGGCGAGACGTGAGCCTACACCTAGCCCTTCGAATGTTTCTGCAAATTACGCAAACTGTTAGAAATTGAGCGAGTCGTACAAGGGAGTGCTTACGGTGGAATATCAAGACGACGAAGAGGACTTTGAAATCTGGGTCGACGGCAAGCGTCAGACCAATCAACACGCTTTTGAGAACGAATCAGCAGCATGAAGAGCGGAATGACGTGGCAAATATACCTGTGCAAAGTAACACCAAACTCAAGAATCGCAACACCGATAATCTGCGTCATGGCCGAGTCTAGGACACGGTGTTGCTGGTCCTCGATGTCGAGGTCGCTGTCGCTGATTCTGAGTTTCGATTCATCCATGTTGCCTTCGATTTGATTTGCGAGATTGCCTTCTGGTCCGTGTGCGGCATGACCACCCGCCTCATGTCCGTGTGCGTCTAGAAGGGCCAGGTGAGGGATACTGACGGGGCGTGGAACGGAAGCTAGCCGTACCATGTCTCATGCCGATCTCTGCGAGTTTTTTAGTCCCCCATCGGAAGGCTACGAGCTCGAGGATGAAAATAGAGAAGATGCTGAGCATGCATAATGCGAGTGCATAGGGCTGGCGGGGAAGAACCGTCAGGACGTGGAGTGAGAAGGAAAAGACAGGAAGACTGACATAAACCTGCCATCCGGGAGCGAGACATTCTGACGAAAGCGCATCAAGAGCGGGTGATAGCAGATGGATAAATGCTGTTGCGATCTATAGAAAGAAAGAAAGAAAGGGTGAGTTCGTTTGTTACATCTGCTAGCAACCATGACAGAAACGCACAATAACACCGCTCCCAAAATATTTCGCGAAGCTGTACAAGCGATTACTGAGAGCTCGCCTAAATTAGCGACAAGAGAAACGTACTCAAAGACGGATTTCGGCACATGCAACCAGGAAGAGTTTTTTGCTAGGACGGGGAACAATGCGCCGCAGGTCGAACCCACTAGAATAATAAAGATCGACGCTACACGTAAACCGAAGAAAGTATCGGCGCCGCCACCAGAGCCGCAGTTGAGCGCATCCCCGTCGTCTCTGGTAAGGACTGTGCATTGAAGTAGACATTATGTCGTATTCGGGAGAGAAAAAAGACTTGAACAGGACTAGGGTCGGTACTGAAAGTCGCTGGAAAGCGGGCACGGGGCAGGGAGATTTATATGTCTAAAGGGGAGCAACACCGTTTTTCTCATGTGGACGACTTTGGAGGTCCTCTTGATCGACCACAGCTGCAGGGAGCCATGCCGGGCCAGTGGTATACGCCACCTCTCATTGGCTGGAGATCAGAGTACCCTCCCGGTGACAGACCAATTCATTATGCAGGCAAGCACATTGGTGGCCGATGTGCTTTTACCAAGTACGTACTCCAAATAAAATGTCTTGCCGCTGTCGGGCTGGTGAAAAATATAAGAGTCTACATGGATGCAACATGGCCGTATACTCAAAGGTAGGCAAAGCCCTCAATTTCAACTCAAATTATCCAGTACGCCGCAAGTCCAATTCTCGACTCCCCGCCAGGGCCTGATGGTGACTGTGAAGGTATGTCGGTAACGCCACCATCAAAACCGATGCAGCAACTGCCAACTACAGGAAAAACGTCCGCCGACTTGTCTCCAGTTCGGGCTGGATCCTTGTGAGCGTGTAAATACTTCAAGAGGACTTGCCACTGACCTTCCAAGCCCAGAGGTACTCATCTTGTTTTGGCGGGACGACCTTCTCGGGCTCATGTTTGGGCTCCTCAAGTCTGGTCTGGCTCGTCTTCAGAAGCTCCGTTATCAAACTCCAGTCCTTTCGGTGCCTCTCCGAACCTCTGCACGGCTGGTATCCCTTTTCTCAAGGAACGCAACTTGAGCGTGAATCGAGGACCTATCTCCTGTAGGGCTACCTTTTCCGTAGATCTAAAGGCATATCTGATTGCAAAATTAGCATGGGTATATTTTTAACGAGAGCGATACAAACCGGTGTCGTCGGAAGAAGAGAAAGTCGCGTTGGTTGTGGAGTGTGACCACCTGCCTGCCTTCAAATTCTGGCATGGGAGGGAACAACGTCTGGAACAAACGGCCAACTGAATGGCCCAGTCTTGTGACGAAGTTGTTGAGCACTAATTCAGGAAAATGGGCAGTTGCACGCGCATGGCCCTAAGACAATGTCAGGAACGAGAAGCCTGTTGGAATCACAGCGCCTACATATATTTGTTTCGTCAGCTCGATGGAGGTGAGTTTAAAATACGCAGGTCGGACCAGTTGGAAGGTGTATCAGCGTGATGGCATCTGCGCGCACGATCCGTTCAGGAATGTTACAAAGTCCATCAACGGGCGAACGCACTTGGCTTTTTCATATCCTCGTTAACGACACACATATGCTTGTAGCCCCTTCCAGCGGCCCATCCCGCTATCCGTCCAAGTTCGAATCCCTTGCCTTTCTTTCTCCGTATGAATTCGGCACCAGGAAACACGCCTACAATTTCGTCGCAAAAGTCGTACGTTGCCTTGGACGCTTTGGGACGAGGTCGTAATGAGGATTTTGGGTGGGATCGTAGGGTCGTCAGTGGACGTAAAGTAATCGGCAAAGGGGTCGTTAGCGATGTCCGTCGCGGATTCTCCAGGTGCTGTCGAGCCTGAGGCATCTGGGTCAGCGGTAAGGTAGGATGGATCGAATTCTCTCGTGTTGTCCAGTGTACGTGGCACATTTTCAGCGAGTCGTTTCTGCAAGACACTTTCAGCCTCTGGATGCCTTGAAGTGCCAGATTACTGACTTTTTTGGCTGCAGGATCGTTGGCTTCGAGCTTGGCCTGTGCGAGCCGTTTCTGCAACTTCTGCTGCCCCTTGGCCTTTTTCGATTTCCTGGCAACCTCTTCCCGTTTTATCTTGTTTTTGATGGAGTTGGGCTCGAAGCGGGAAGGCGGCATGGTGGAGGAAGAACGACAAGAATACTTTTTAGAGAAATGAAATGTAAATGACCGTGGGAAATTTTCTTCCCAACAGCGATGAGGTCACTAGGGGCATGAGACTTACTCTGTACTTCCATCCTTGAATTTGTACAAGGTAATCCATTCCACAGCCATGTCTGTCCAAGTACCACAGGAAGGTATGTATCGAACTGCTCTACCCAGCATCTCTATTTATTCTTCGCACAGAATTGCCCATACTCGAATCAGTCATCAAGTGCGCTCTTTTTGCTTTTCGATATCATCTGACTGTCCGCCCAACGGCAAAATTGCAGCATTCGAAATAGACTGACAGCCCTCAAGAAGGACCGGGCCGGATTCATCAAGGCTTCCGACGTGAATTCTTTGTATCAGGCCGTGGTCAAGCAAGGTGCTTCATTTCCCCCGGCTGCATGGAAAAGGCTCATCGGAATCCATTCATAAAAGTGACCAAGCTCAATGATGTCCGCAATGACAACGACACGTATAATAATCGCCTCGATACCACCCTTGCAGACGTCTTCACCCTTCTCTCTCTGTTCTACCTTACCATAGGCAAGACGAGAGATACTCCAGCAATCTACTCCCAGCTTGCATCCATGCGGGTGAGTTTATAAAGACCTGCATCTTTCGTTCGATCTAATTATGTCTATAGCAAATTCTAAACCATATGACCGAGTCCGCGGTATATAACGAGTCGGATCTTGCCCCGTTTCAGCGACGCCTCAGCGATCTTCGCCAGATAGTCCAGCGAGATGCATCTACAGGAAAGCATCCAGAGGCACTGACGAAACTGCTTGAACGGCAGCTCGGCGAATGCGATGGTATTGTCCGAGGGTTGGAAGAGGGCCTCGCGGTGCTGTCCGACGAGCTCGTTCCTATCCACGAAAAGCTTGTCACCCTACGGCGAAAACTCGTGGCACTCGGATCGAGAGAAGGCTCTCATAAAGCTGAATTGAAACCAATAATGGAAGAACTTCGAAAAATTGACTCGTTGAGTGTCTTCCTTAACGGAGTGGTAATTACTCATACCGTCATTAGGAAACGCGTGGATGGGCGGTTCCTTGGGCCTGGAGGCACGGTCCCATCCTCCCAGGCAAATTGTTCATCGTTGCTTGAAAATTGCTTTGAAATCGCACAGGAGATCAAGGCAAACGAAGAGTCTAAGAATGTCCCGGAATCACTAAAGCCAATCTACGATCGTCTGAGCGAGATCAGGCAGGAGCTAGAGAATCTCGTCCTGACACATCGATGGAGTTTGCGAGAGACCGATTTATGGAACTACTCGTTGAGTCTGCAAGAAATCGATAAGATGCGGGTCGAAGGAAAATTCATGGATTCAGATGGAAATCGGCCGGATGGTCAATACGTAGGCATTTATTCCATGCCACCGAAAGAACTCTTTGACACCTCTGGTGCAGGTGCTCCTTTATCTGTTGCGCCGATGTTACGGGCTCATATATCGGCTGCTATCGTCCAGCGAGCCTGTTTCGGAAGAGCTTATGCCTATCGTGGGTCTTTTGATGTCTTGGCACGAAATATTCACAAATCATGGATGTAGGCTAACAAGCTGAACACCGTCAAGAAATGTTTAAACGAGGTGCTGAAATATGGGGGCCCGTGGAACCCGCGCGATCTTTACCCTGTGCGTAGTTCTTTCATTTCATCCCTATCCGCCTTGTGTGAGAATTTGACATCGGTGGACTCGTTTACTTACGATCCTCCTTCTGTCTCTTCTTTTCGATGGTTCAGTATCAGCTAGCTCTTCATCAAATCGAGTCAAGGAGAAAGGACGGAAAATTCATAGGTATAGACGGTACAATACCTGAGGGACAGGGTATCGTCATGGCTCATCTCAATGAATGCCATGAGCTTATTGAAATGGTAGAGTTTTTGTTTTCGGTCGGGTGTGTGTATACGTGAGCGTCTGATTATTATTATTATAGCTCAAAGAGTCAATGGACGAAGCCGGGGAAGACGACGATGACGAAGAGTACGACGACGAAGAGGAAGAAGAAGAGTCCTGCTCCGATGCAGAAACACCATCATAACGCTGCCGGTTCCTTGCAAGAATAAGAAGTACATTTTATTCCGTATCTTGATTTTGGAAGCACTCGATAGTTCAGTTATCACCAGTAGATGTGTGTGTGTATGCAATTTTACCTAGTCTAGTATGTCGTCGAGCTTTGTTTGTGTACGCTGCCAGTATAGGAATGTGGAAAGCGCGAGAAACGCCACTTCAGCCGAGACGCGCAGGCACGTGAGACAGCACCGCTTATAGCCCTTGCCCAACCAGGACAACCTTGAACAGTATCACCCATCTACCTATCGTTCACCCCGACCGTACTCATCCATCATGACTGACAAGATTCGCGAGGTTGGTTGTTGTCTATTCCCTGTTCCGATTTGATCTGAGCCCTAGTAACGTACAGAAAATGAACAACCTGCGCATTGAGGCAGACAATGCTGTCACTCGCGCAGAGGAGGCTGAAGCGAAGAACAAGAAATACGAGCAGGCTCTCCTTGAGAAGGATCAGGAGATTACGTCTTTGCAGCACAAGCTTGCACTCCTGGACGCGGATCTGGAGAAAGCCGAAGCGAAGGTTCAAGAATACAAACTGGCTCAGGAGGAGGGGGAGCATTCCAAATCAACGAACGATAGCCTAGTGAGGAAGATACAGCTGCTCGAGGAGGAGCTCGACGTCGCGGAGAAGAACGTCAAGGACACCGTCGAGAAGTGGGTGGTCATCGTTGGATATCGGGCATAATGGGTTTACTGATCTCTTGCGATTAGGTTGCGCCAGGTCGACGTGAAGGCCGAACACTTTGAGCGGCAAGTTGGTCGGGTCGAGCAGGAGCGCGATATGTGGGAGAAGAGGTGGGAAGTGCGTATATGTGTCTTTTGTTGCCGCGAGACATTGCTGATTGCCTTCCAGGAAGCCCAGGCCAAGTACACTGCGTCCAAGAAGGAGCTGGACGAGCTCGCCCAAGTTCTGGAAGGCATTTGATCTCTTATCTGTTTCTTTTCTTGTGGTTTGCATACTCTACATGAATTCATGATTAACGTAAACTTGAAATACTGGGCACTGGTATGTCTTTGGTGTAGATTTGAACTTTTGTCCGACACCCGGTGACGTGGAGCGACAAATGCCAATCGAATTCCATTGTTCATCGCAGTTGCAATTTTATTGTTTAAACGTTTATCGATAATTATCTTGTAAGCGTTGGTATTGCAAGGTTGACTTTAGCGAGTTCATTGACATCATCCTTCGGGAAGCTCCGAAATCAACTGATTCTGTCCTCGTCTTCGGTTCGACATTGCACACTACTCTCATCTCTTTACATTCTCAATGGTGCATTCTCGTAGACTGGAATACTAAGGACCATTGTGTCTTATTCCCAATTTATTTTGTCTCGCAAGGTCTTTGACCCCCATATAAGCATTCTTAGTCGCCGTTTTGTTCTTTCTGGCTTTCGCGTTGCTGCTAACAGCAAACGAGGAAATTATATTAAGCTTCTAAGAACGCAGGAGGGGAATGGTCTCTTATACTTGACCTTATGCGACGGTGTCTGTTGCTGGACAGACTAATATCCAGTAAGAAGGAAAACATGATTAGTTCTGGAAGACATGGTTGTTCCACTCAGTGAATTTCTTAAACGAAGACAAGACTATGTGTCCAGTGCCTTCTTCGTGGCACTTACTTACGAGCTGGACCCCTGGCCATGCATGGACGACCGACCGGATACACCGGTTGACGGTCCGATAGCTCCTTGACGGCTTGACGTTCCTAATAGGGTTATTTACTGTATTTATTTTAATTATTTAATTTACTCACTTCCCCGGTATCCCAGTTTCGGGCCGAAATTTCGAGTTCTAGTTCTTTCTCTTCCAGCATTTGTCTTTCCAGTCTACCATCTGGAGTTACCCCCCAGTTCTATCATTGTGGTCGTCGCGGTCGTACCTCCTTAATGCCCTACGCGTAAATCCCGGCTGCGCATAAACAATATCACGCCATGCGGCCCGCAAATTGGATCCTTCGGCGCCTCTCAGGGTCGTACGACCACCAAGCATCGTACAGTTCACGCTTCCTCAACATTAACGGCGATTCATGCTGTTTTCTAGGAAAAGTATACTCATAAAGGGGAAGAAGCCACTGTACGCTGCCACAAAGGTGCTCAATGCCTCTTCGGCCACTGCCTCGTCAGCCTTTGCAAAATGTTGGGTCCATAGCACGAACAAGACACGAACGCTGTTCAAGACAGTGAGAACCCAGAGCCAAGGATTTCGGAGAGCGTACTCCACCAAATTTGGAGGGACGGGGTCAGAATCAGAGTCGACACCGTTGTACCGTGCGTCGTCATCCGAATTGTTGTGTGTCTCGGCTGACCGCCTACGTAGAAAAACTCGTCGCTGCATGGACAAACACGCCGACAAAATGGTACCCGCTACCCATTGCTGTCGGTGCCCTGCTTTTGGTAGCAATTCAGTACCGGAAAAAATCAAGACGGGTGAGTGGGGAGGTCGAGGTGGATGAGCACGGAGTGGAAGTCATCAGACTGAAGGGCCCATGGCATGTGAGTAGCTTTATCCTTTCCCCGCAGTGCCCTGTTCGAGCGAATATTTAGGTACATGTTCTTGGTGCCCTACCGCTCCGTAATATGTCACGCCTATGGGGATACGTGAACTCCCTCCAACTCCCAGTCTGGTTCCGTCCGTATGGCTTCCGCATGTACGCGCTGGCGTTTGGCTGCAATCTTGATGAAATTGAACCTGCCGACCTGGCGTCCTACCCGTCTCTTGGTGATTTCTTCTATCGCAAGTTGAAGGACGGCGCACGGCCGGTTGATGACGCGATTCTTGTCAGCCCCGCTGACGGAAAGATTCTGCATTTCGGCACCATCCAAGACCTCCGTATAGAGCAGGTCAAGGGCATCACGTACTCCCTGGATGCGCTACTGGGTGTCGAGCGCCCAGGAACCCCTCCCCCTTCCGTCGCTGTCGTCGCACACCATGACATGCCCGTCGTAGATGACCACGAATTCGCCAATGTTAACGGCATCGAATACAGTCTTGACATGCTCATCGGATCGTCTTCGACCTCTGGATCAGCCACTCCCACGTCAGAAGACAACGATCGTCCGAAGAAGTTTGGCGACCAGGTGGATGCATCTGTTGTGGAACCTAACCATAATACTCTCGCTCATGATACGTCCGTCGCACTTGAGATGGGCATCAAACCTACTTTGGGGCGCAGACCTAGTATGATCGCTCGTCCTGGGAATTCCCTGTATTTCTCCGTAATATATCTAGCTCCGGGCGACTATCATCGATTCCATAGTCCCACAGCCTGGGTTGTGGAGAAACGACGACATTTTGTCGGAGAGTTGTTCTCTGTCTCGCCGTGGATGGCCAAGAGACTGGAGAACTTGTTCGTGCTGAACGAGCGAGTGGCTTTGCTTGGCCGCTGGAAATATGGGTTCTTTGGGATGGTCCCTGTTGGTGCTACGAATGTTGGTAGCATCAAGGTCAACTTTGATGCCGAACTGAGGACGAATCTGAGAGGGAGGAAGCCGCCTCCGGGGACATACACTGAAGCTGTGTACTCTGCTGCGTCCAGTTTATTGAATGGGCAACCGTTGGTTGCAGCTCAGGAGATGGGTGGGTTTTGTCTTGGGAGCACCATCGTGTTGATTTTTGAAGCTCCCGACGACTTTAAATTCGCGGTGGAAGCTGGCCAGAAGGTTAAGGTAGGTCAGAAGCTTGGGGACGTGGTCAAAGTCAAATCGGACTGAAGGGAGATCGTCTTTGCTATTTATCTGTGTGTTTTGTAAGAGCAGTAGCATTTTCTTGAATGATCACTTTCTTTTGCTGACTACTTTGCAGGGACGTTCAACATGTCTTTGCAACTTGTATATAATACAGTCATCATTATGTTAGAAGCTATCGCCGTCATGATCACCATTTTCTGGGCAAGGAAGGGCTCGTGGAAGTGTCGATTCAACAGCCCGATGCTCTGCTCTCACTGACCATCATGCTAACTGGCCTCTCCCCGTGTTCATTTCTTGTTCCATGAAGTTTCAAGCTGGACTTACGTGAGATGAATATCAGCATTTCACGCATACACAGATATTCGAGATCTTATCTATGCTCACTAACGTGACAGAAGAAAGTTTGGGATGAAGACGCATCTCAGTCAAAATTTGAGGATCGGAGAAAAATACCTAGACGTGCCAGTTCTAGCATTTCAGAATACATCACTCGGTACCGAAAGAAAACAACTGGGAGTGGGAATGTGACTGTAAGTACGAGCTCGTTCTATATTGCCGTTAACGTTGTTTCCGGCCCTTCTAGACGCGTCAGTTTGAAGATGTCGATCTTCGTACCTCAGAGGTCTATCCCCATATGGCCTATCGTCCGTCACCGTCACACCGACGCCGAATGGCCTCAAATGATCCTGCCATGCCCCCCCCCCCGTCGCCGCTCATTTCTCAAGTTTCAAAGCATCGATAAATCCCACCTTGTTGACTCTTCGTCGCTCCTTCCTCCGTAGTTAAATTGGTAGATCAATGCAGCCCAGGTTGGGTTGCTCAGCCTAATTAAATGGGGAGACGTGTGGTGGAACATGGTTAGGATCTGGGATGAGTGCTACTCGCTTATAAAGACTGGGCATCATGGAGTCTGCACTAGGTTGGCTTTTATCCGAGTGCTGCAAGCAGACAATGACATGTGTGTGAGCGCTTGAGCATGTACGTGATTCAGGCTAGATACCAGCCTGTTTCTTTCCTAGAGATCCACCTAAGCTGATGATCGTTTAAATAGAGCAATCGCCGTGGAGATTAAAGCGCTCCGATAACGGCGAAACGTGTAACTCGAATCACGATTCGTAAGTTTGGGACTCTTTTTTCAGGCAGAAGACTCAACTGAATGAAACCAAGGGCCTGGCTGCCAGATAGAAGACTAATATCCCACGAAATACGTACGACTGGCAGATCGGTCCTAGGTTGCTGTCGGATGATACTTATCTTCGGCTGGGCAAGTCGCCGCACTACTCGAAGCTGAACGATTGGGTGAAACCTGGGATCATAAGCCAATGAGAAGGGGCACATACAACAGGAGCAGCATGGCCCCCCATCTGGCTCTGCAGTCCATCAAGAGGACCTCCAAAGTCATCCACATGAGAGAACCAGTATTGGTCCCTGTTACTCCTATATAAATCACCTTGCGCCCTTGATGCTCTCTAGCGACTTTCAGTACTTTCCCGTCCTGTTCACGTCTTTTTCTCCCGAATTCAGCACAATGTCCAGTCCGATGCACATCCTTACCAGGGACGACGACGATTCGCTCAACTGCGGCTCTGGTGGCGGCGCCGATACTTTCTTCGGTCTACGTGTAGCGTCGATCTTTATTATTCTAGTGGGTTCAACATTCGGCGCTCTGTTCCCTGTCCTAGCAAAAAACTCTTCCTGGTTACATGTGCCGAAATCTGTTTTTGAGTGCGGTTTTCCTATCGAATCTAAACAATATTTTATTAATCGCTTGTGCAGCTTCGCGAAATATTTTGGAAGCGGGAGTCATTGTGCGTTTCTGTCATGGTTGCTAGCAGATGTAACAAACTAACTCACTAAATTTATTTCTTTCCATAGATCGCAACTGCTTTTATCCATTTGTTATCACCCGCTCTTGATGCGCTTTCGTCAACGTGTCTCGCTCCCGGATGGCAGGTTTATGTCGGTCTTTCGATCTTTTCTTCCCCTACTCCACGTCCTGATTGTACCTCACCAGCCCTATGCACTCGCACTGTGCATGTTTAGCATCTTCTCTATCTTCATCCTCGAGCTCATTACCTTCCGATGGGGGACAAGTAAGCTCGCAAAGATTGGCATGAGACATGGTAGTGCCAGCTTCCATTCAACGTGCCGTCAACATCCCTCATCGCCTTCCTTTAGACGCACACGGACATGAGGTAGGTGGTCATGCCGCACACGGACCAGAAGGTGACATCGCACATCAAATCGAACTTAGCAACGTCGGCGAATCGAAACTCAGAATCAGCGACAGCGAACTCGACATCGAAGGACCAGCAACACCGTGTCCTAGACTCGGCCATGACACAGATTATCGGTGTTGCGATTCTTGAGTTTGGTGTTACTTTGCACAGGTATATTCGCCACTTCGTTCCGATCTTCATGCTTCTGATTCGTTCTCCAAAGTGTGTTGATTGGTCTGACGCTTGCCGTCGATCCAGATTTCAAAGTCCTCTTCGTCGTCTTGATCTTCCACCGTAAGAGTTTCTTTGTACGACCCGCTTATTTCTAATAACATGTGTGATTTACAGAAACGTTCGAAGGGCTAGGTGTAGGCTCACGGCTCGCCTACTTGGATCTACCACCTAAATATCGCTGGGCTCCATATGCTGGAGCAGCACTGTACGGATTGACAACATCCATTGGAATTGCAGCCGGTCTGGGTGTCCGAACGACGTATAATCCTGGCAGCACAACTGCATCTATCGTCAGCGGCACACTGGACGCATTAAGCTCTGGCATCTTGATCTACACGGGCCTTGTTGAAGTAAGTGTCCTTCATCTCCTTGTGGATGGAGATCTTTTATTAATTGGAACATTCCATCAGTTACTCGCCCATGAATTCCTGTTTAATAAGGAGATGATGACTGCCTCAAACGGGAAGCTAGTATATGCGATCGGATGTATGCTCGCTGGCTGCGGGGCCATGGCACTGTTGGGTAGATGGGCTTAATGACTTATTTGATCCCGTCTTATGTTTGATGATTATGAGCGAAGCAAGTTGAGTCGGGATTCCATCTAATGGTAAAGCCAACACATTACTCTGTGCCAACATCTATTTAATATGCAATACGTTCTCTTGAATTTTGACCAACGCGAGTCATCGCTTGCGTATCGTGGCTCATTGAATTAGGGAACATACACCGAATATATTGAAACGGAAATGCTCGGCCGCGGTGCTCGATCGGCATAAATTTTTTTGCCTAGCGACTGCGACGCGCGACGCGAAAATTTCAGGAGCTAGATACACACAATATCTACAATTGTTCGCCTCTCCAATATTCCGAGCATCACGGAGCACATCACGGCATAATTAAACGGACAGTGAGAATGTGACCGTGTATGACCCGTTGCCAACACATGATGCAAGTTAGCCGCTGAACTTGACTCACTTTCTTCCCAGCACTTCACTATGACAAAATCCTGGAAGCCAACCCAGACGGCGTCGAGCTCGACGGAAACATGCACTGAAGCGTCCTTCAGGCCGTTGCTGAACAAGCTGGTGCAGACACCCGAGTACTTCACTCCGGACGACCTCAAGAAGGCGCTTAACCATCTATTTACCCCCGACGTCGTCCAGCCCG
The DNA here is from genome assembly GCA_030407055.1 of Armillaria mellea. Taxonomy (NCBI): domain Eukaryota; kingdom Fungi; phylum Basidiomycota; class Agaricomycetes; order Agaricales; family Physalacriaceae; genus Armillaria; species Armillaria mellea. The sequence goes on from JAUDZF010000007.1 coordinate 2,518,250, forward strand.
TGCAAATTGGAGCATTCCTCAGCGCCCTACATATACATCGGGTGGAGCGAAGGCCGGAATCTCTTGCGGCTGCTGCATCGGTGTTACGGGAGAAGGCCTTGAAGGCTGCAGTGCAAGACACGGAGAATGACTTTGTTGTCGACATTGTTGGAACAGGTGGGACTCCCTTGCCTTCTACTCATACCACATACTCAATTAAGCAAAGGCGGGGATGGATACAACCTCTTCAATGTTAGTACAACTGCAGGGATCGTTGCAGCTGGTGCTGGGGCACGAGTCATTAAAGTATGTCCTTGCTTTTCTTTCTTCCAGCTACCTTCAAGCTTTTTCCTACCTAGCACGGCAGTCGAGCATCGACCTCAGTCTTCAGGCGCTGCAGACCTTCTCGAGGCTCTGGACTGCCTCTTCGTTGCCCCAACTCCAGGAACACCGATGCCAATTCCTCGCGTCCCATTTACCTTCATTCTCGCGCCCCATTATCATCCCGCACTAGGCTACATAACACCATACCGCAAAGCCCTTCCCTTCAGGACGATGTTCAACATCCTCGGGCCCTTGATCAACCCTGCGAAACCGCGGGGAATGGTCCTGGGCGTTGCAGAGCCCGAGATCGGTCCAACGTTCGCTCAGTCGCTTCGCGATGGCGGTGTTGAGCGTGCTTTGGTTGTTTGTGGGTACGAAAAGCTGGATGAGATCAGTTGTGCGGGGCCGACATATGCTTGGGAGCTGAAGGATGGTGTGGTCACCGAGTTGACGCTGCATCCAGAGCTTTTTGGGCTGGATGTACATCCGTTGTCCACCGTCGCAGGTGGTAATCCTCAGGAAAATGCCGAGACCTTCAAGAGGTTACTTAATTCTGGTGGAAACATCCCGGAGGATTTGACGCCGGTTTTGCATTTCGTTCAGATGAACGCAGCAGCGTTGTTGGTAGTTGCTGGATTGGCAAGTGACTTTGAGGAAGGAGCAAAAATGGCGCTTGAGAGTATCATCTCAGGAAATGCCTGGAAAGCTCTCGAAACGTTCCGAGAGGCAGGAAGGGCCACATCGGCGAAGGTGGTAAAGAATTAATGTCAAAGCTGTATTGCGTAGAAGGTAGACTGGCCAATAGGCTTACTGTAACTTACCATTGACTCATAGGAATTTCAACGAGCACGGTCTGTACGCAGAAGTGATACTTGCTCGTCATTCTAGGACTTCAGGAACTTCAGTAAGAACAGACCACCTCAGTCATCCACCAAAAGTAGTGAATCTAAAACTGAAAATCCCGTCGCAACACCTCCCTCATTGCTATCTTTTCCTTTGGTCCTGACCAGCCACCCGACCTGTTTCTCTTCTATAATTTTCTTGCTCCCGAACAAGGACCATCCAAAGATCCCTAATTCGCTGACTACCTCCGTCTTCACGTTCCCCGTCAATTCGGCCCGGACTAAGTGGCTTTTCACACCCTCCGGCGGCACAATCAACTCCATGGCTATCCATGCCTGACTTTCCTCCGTAGACAGGGTATCCAAAAAGGGGGAGAATAGACTCCTTGTAGACGTTGTTACCGCCGCCTTCTCGCTGAGGTTTCAATACCAACCGTGCCGATCTCTCCCTAGCCTTCTGTACCCCATTTGGCTCGTCGAGACCCCACATTCCCATCCAGCTTGCACGCAGCTCCTCAAGTTGTTCCGGAGCGAAGTCTTCGCCAAGGAAGCGTTCCAATATGCATGGCTGTGCTAGAACCTGTTGCACCTTCTTTCCGCCTGCGAGCTGCAGGGGAATCGAAGGGCAGTTGATTGCTTTGGAGCGTTCGAGGAGGAAGCGGGTCTCGAAATGCGATTGAGTCGGGTAGTCTGTTGGGGTATAGCCTGCGCGGAAGTAGACGGTCGAGATCTCAGTCGAAGAGACTGAGTAAGGCAAAAGTTGACGGGTCAATCGAGGCTGACGATGCTAGCTCGTCAAAGGTTTGGCGGATGACATGAATGGAGTGCCTACGGGATGGTTAGTGACAAGTAAAATTGTGTGAGGGTGGCCGACCTTTCTAGCAGTTCGTATTCGAGCCATCGTTGATCAAAGACGTTCCGCTCAGCCTGGCTGAACGACAAATAGGATTCGGGAGCTAAAATTTAGTGTCAGTGGGTTTTGGTAGCGCAGAATCGAAAGCGACTACCGAAGGAATATTATACGCAGCATGCGCGGCTGCTAGGCCCTCAACCAGGCCGGCGGTGGTCTGATTTGGAGGGACATTCTCTGCTTTTAGCCACGCAGAGGTATTGAAGTAATCTGTTAATGAATAAAGATGTCTTTCTGCTATGAGATAACGTATTTTTAAATATTAAACACGGATTACCGGTGCAGATTGGCAACTCGCTCAGATAAAGTCCCAAAAGACGACGATATCGTATTAAATTCGACTTGCCTCAGAGCCAGCTTGTCTGAATCCGATGCATGCAAAAGATAGTCTGATCGAAACAGGCCTAGGTGTAAGGGCTTAAAGGCCTCAAATTCAACGGAGTCGCAAGGCAAAATCCAGCATACCTGTGCTACACCACCCCTGATCTCGAATTTCCTTCCATCCAGACCAAAGCTGGCCGGTGAATGTGTCGACCCTTCCAACGCCAGTGCTCGGTCCCCATAATTTGGTCTAGAAAGTCCTCATCCATAGCGATACGGGAGTACAAGACATTGTATATGGACTGGATTCTCTGTGCAGAAGTCGAAGAGACGCCTGGGAAATGGAGAAGGGATAAGGGATAGTGGCGCAGTGTATCGCTGATGTTGGGAGTAGTGGAGGCTGCACTGGGAGATACAGAAGACCATGAGCCAGTGCATAGGTCGACGCCTGTAAATGCAATGCCTCCAGTTGGCTGTCAGGTCAGCGCAGGGGGCCATTCCGAAAATTAAATGCCATGGTACGGGAACTCTATCGAGACCTTTACTCACCTCCTGTCATCGACGAAGGCAATCGTCAGTCTTAGTGAGCATGACGGGATCGGATCTCGGCCCGAATCCGAATCAGCTACCACCATCATGTCGACGTTCTCCCTGGACGAGGAGGTCCGCCTCTACACAAATAACGCCGACCGCGAGAGGTACAACCTGCTGGCGACGCTCTTTGGGATAATCGTGGCTCTGGACTATCTTGAGAGAGCCTATGTGCGGGACTCGATAACGGCGGCAGAGTGAGTGATTTGGCTGAGGATATGAACAGTTTTCTAAGGTTGTTATTGAAGAGATACTCGCCTGCATGCACCCGTCTGTTGTCGCAGTACAAGACAATGTTGAAGCTTGTGGGCGACGACGTCGAGTCTATTGACCAGTTCATGCAGAGATATCGGGTGAGTGTGCGCTTGTCGATAATCTCGCAAGTTCTTATGTATGTCGCGTAGATGGACAATCCAGCAGCCCTTCATCGAATACAAGTAGGAGTGCCCGCGACAGTCGAACATTCAAGTGAAGCTGGCCCGGAGACGGGCAAGTGGGTTGCTGAAACAACACAGGTGTGTGATGTTCCATTTGGCAACCCGAACCATCACTAATATAGGTTCTTAGGGCTTTATTACTCTCATGGATGCGCTGAAGCTACGCCTGCGAGCAAAAGACCAACTCTACCCATATTTGCAGGAGCTGGTCACAGGCTATGCCCGGTTCAAAGGCAAAGATTCTTGGGAAGGCCATAGTAAGATGGTTGGATGGTATGATCTATCTTTTTGATCCACGTTCCGCTGTCAATGACAATTTCGTTAGGCTGATTACACTGAATGCCATGAAAGCGTCTGAGGAAATCACCGAGGAGCAGTCACGGCAGGTAGATCCATCCACTTGTATATATTGAGACACCCTTTCTGAACCGTGGACACAGCTACTATTTGATGTCGAAAATGCGTATGCAGAGTTCTTCAGAAGCTTGAGTGGAGGAAAGGATGGTTCCCATTGAATGTACACGCTTATTCATTGCAGATGATATTTACATAGGATATATACGCTATGTCACGTTAATTCAAGGTATATCCATGAGGTCGTATTCAAGGTAACGCAAGTTGTGACCTATTTTCACAAGCTTGCATGTTATGGAGTTATCACGGGCTCAATGAACGATCCAGCGAGTCGATGGGGTCTATCCTAGCAGTGAGAGCAGACCTTGCGCTAATTTGCCATCGAGAAGTCGCACTAGGGCCGTATAGCCCTTAGAAAAGCAAGGCGATCCAGGCAAACTTTGCTGATTTGCTGATTTACCCAATCTCTTCGATGCTCGCAGAGACAGTTCGTTCTGCCCTGATGTACCGTCAATGGAGAAGATTGTAAGCGGGTTCTGATCCGACTCCGTGTCAAGCATGTCTTCCACTTCTTTCACTACCATGGCCAATAGGCCTCTTCCCTCCATGACACAAGCACCGTAGAAGACCAATTTCTTCACCACCTTGCCCCGTGCAAACAGCTTCGCAAGATCTGAGAGCATGATAAGAGCAAGATGACTGGGATAGGTGCCATATTCCATCACAATCCGAGGTTTCAATAAAATTGTGGTGTCCTTCACGAGAACTTTTAATGCCTGGGGATTGATGGATGCGCGAGAACAGATAGCCGTCACAGCTTCTCCAAGAGATGCGTGCGCCACTGTTGACCTTGAGTCTGCAAGAAATGGCACAAGATTTGTGATCAGCTCTTTGGCTCCTGGGTCAGCCAAAGAAAGGTGGCGAGTGGTGTACGCGTATGCCATCGTTATCCCGCAGAGATTATACATCAAAGCACGGCTAACACGCGGGTGAAGGGCAGTGGGGACTTCCAACATTGGAATGTCAGGCTCTACGTTCGTTTCCCACCACGGAGAGGGATCAAATTGTTCAGATGCGAGAAGCGACTGAGCGAGCTTTGCTGGAAGGGTCAGCAACGGCATTCAGGAATTTGGTACGCTCGGCAGGCGTGAGACGGCTCCAAAGTTCGTCTGTATTATCTGTGAAAGGCATAAGTGATCCGAAAGCTGGGAATAGAACGAACGTACCGAGGTCAATACCTTCGAATCGCTCAGCCAAACCACCATCGTCGTCGTCGTCGTCATTGTCATCGTCCTCTTCATTTTCCATCTCTTCGAATCTCTTCAGCATCTCCATCATTTTTAGCCGCTCTTGCGCTTTGAGATTAGGGTTTGCGTTGACATCCCGTTGGATTTCGTTTTTGTAAAATGTCTCGGAGCAATCAGCGTGAGCGGGGGAGCGGAAACACGTCAAGGAGCAGTAGGGGAGGTTGCATGTCGGGCAGGTATACTTGGAAACCTGTCTGCGACATCTAGAAGAAAAACAGGTGAGCAATCGTTAGTGAGAAGGGAGAGAGACATACATCTTGCAAACATGGTCGTCGGTCATATCGAAATTCAATTGGCCGAATCGGGGGGATCGCGACATGAATGTGACACAAAGCACGTGATCCTGTGACAGTTCTAGGGGCACAGACGCCTCAGGACGCCTCTCATTCTCTCGTCCTCTCGCCGCTCGGTGGTTTGAGATCCATTCTTTTTCTTCGACTCATATATTCAGTCCAATGAACTATATCTCCTGACGAGACCGCGTTATCGACGGACACTGTCGCGCCCACCGTTGACAGTGCCGCCGCCGACCCTGTGCAAGTGAGTCGCGACGTTACTCCAGGCATAGACACTGGCAGTGATGATCAGCGAGACGTCGAAGCCATGCTTGTTGATCTACAAGACACAGAAATGGGTGTGTCTGCAGATGTCCATCCCACCGTTGGTGGTAAGACATACTACGCTGTAGCAGTTGAGAACGACATCCCCGATTCCCAAGACGAGACTTTTACCTCAGAGTCGCGCTAACCTCACCGCCATCCGACTCCCATCCTTCTGTTGGTGGTAAGACCTACTATATGGTACCATTGCAACGGGAGTCCACCATCCTGTCTGAAGACGGTCTTGCTGAACCTCCGGAGCCCCCTTCAGTTGGCGGCAAAACATGGATACCTTCTGTGCCTCCCGAAGTTACTGAAAAGGAACATGTACACGCAGGTGATTCCGACTCAGAGCGCTCTACTGGAAAGACGGGGATGCCTTCGATGCCGCCACCGACCTCTGAGACTCCGGAAAGATCGTCTCTTGGAGGTAAAACTTGGAAACCCTCAATACCAACTGTGCTCTCAGGAGAAGAAATTCCTTCACCCGGACCGTCCACATTACATGAAAAGACGCCCAGTGCCTCTGAGAATGCAGATATCACCATGGAGGATGCCACTGAACAGGAAGATGAAGACGAAGATGAAGAATCTGCATTATCTGATGGAGGGGAATTTAGGGTACGTTCTTCCAATTTCCTCACAAGTAGACGTCACTGACGGTAACGCCAGGAAGAATTTGAGGCAGCTATGGGTGGCGATTTCGCCTTCAAAGGATCATATGCATACAGTGGTATACTTCCACAGGCACCCAATCCGTGCCTCTCCATAGAGGGTATTGGCCCTGTAGGCCTTCCCCTAAGCCCTCGCGATGCTCGTCTCATCATTGAGCGCGCATCCCAAGCACCTTACGGCCACAACGAGCAGACCATCGTCAATACCGAGGTGCGCTGACACTTGGGAAATCGACCAGGGATCCATCAAGTTCGAAAATCCAATGTGGGATACCTTCTTGAAGCAGACTGTTGTGCCGACAGTTTCCCAGAGCCTTGGAACGCCCTCCGTGAATGTTCGTTGTGATTTGTACAAGCTCCTGCTTTATCAGGAAGGGTCGCAGTCAGTGGAGACCATCTCTATATAATTTCGTGTGTCTTACGTTGTCAATCAGTTTTCATAAACATCAAGAGTAGGCCATATTGTCTTATCGTCGATATCAACTGAAAATTCCTGTAGCACTGCCAAAGTCCCAGGAATGTTCGGCACCATTATAATAATCCTGCCTTCCCCATACAAGGGCGGCGAAGTTCATGTATCTCACTCGGGATCGTCCCAGGTGTTCGACTTCTCCGAACAATCCCTTGTTTCCACGTCAGTCGTTGCATGGTATACAGATATTTTGCCATGAAGTCAGGCCTGTCAAATCAGGCCATCGCTTGGCGCTTTCATACAACCTTGTCCAAACCATACCCACGGCAGCTCTTCCATCCCTGCCCAATATGCACTCAGCTGTACAATTCACTACGAAGAGTCCTCCAGAAATGGAGAAAGGACTGTTTCCAGTCCGACCCCGTAGATCTCGTCGCATATGTTCTAAGCCATGAATATAGTGTAGCCGAATTAAAAACTGGAGCTATGGCCTTGAAAGGACAGGACGCTCATAAAATGGCTCACTTACAAAGTGTGGCCAAGGATCTGGGCTACATGGTGTGCCTCGGCAACCTGTCGTATCGGCAGAGCGGCCAGGCCGAGGATATGAGATTCCACTCAGGTTACGGTTGGAAGCGCCGGCGGTACGGTTATTATGATGAGGACGAAGACGAAAGCTCTCATCGTATGGGCGAAGATTATGAGACATCTCTTACAGTGGATAACATCGTCGATATGAAGGGTAAATACTTGCTTGCATCTGGAAAGGCTTCTCTGGACTTGGGAGATGATAGTCTGGTCCCTCAGGATCCTTTCGATGGTGAAGATCCTGACGACGAAGAATATGAAGGTTATATGGGAAATGTATGTCACTGTACACATTGCTCTCCTATTCATCAGTGTTGACGCCTTTTTAGTACGGCGGAACCCTGGATCACTGTAAACTTTTCTTCTCATATCTTGATCACTGTTAACCGTTTTCTCCTAGTCTACCGAAGGTCGGTATTGATGCTCATGCAGGAAGATAATGCACCACAAGTATTCTTCTCTGCGGCTGGCGGCATAAATTATGGTCTTCAGCGTCTCAAAGATTCCACATCCGAAACACCCACTCCTGACGACTTAAAGATTGCAAATCTGGTTATTGACCGGCTGGAATGTCCAGAATAAGCAGTCTGCGATATCCATGTCTGAATTTGCTATCAAGTGGAAAAACCTTGAGATGTGGAAGCGTATCGTGAAAGCGATCGCCTTTGATCCTATCAGCATACGGACTTGACAGAATGGTCACTGCTTGGCGAACGTTTACGTTCGAGGACGTACGTCCTGTGTGAGTTGTTATGTTACCTTCTATGGTAGCTCGTACTTATGTTGCACGCAACAGGCTCGAAGAGATGGTCACGAAAACATCTAAGTTGAAGGCAACTCACGACTTTCTCAAAGGCATTAGTGAGGCAGGCCCCGACGACGAGCCAGCTGTCAGAGAGTGGAGTCAAGCACAGCTGTCCCAGGCACTATTGAAGTCTGACAACTCCGGATTCAGAAGATGTACCCATCTTGGTATCGGTGATTAAGGACAAGGGTACAGCTTGGTTTTCTAAAACGCAAGTCGCAATTCGTGCTTTGTTGCCATTGATAATGAATTTAAAAAATCCCAACTAGGATCATGCCTCGTCTCGCCAAGAGCCCCTCTCTCTATTCCTTTTGGGTCGCTTTTATCCAGTCGCTCCATGTGAATAGAGACGCTATGCAAGAAAATGGATCTGATTCTTCAATACCCGAGTCCGACCTTCTGCTCCAATGCCTTGACAACGTCCTGAATCTATGGGAATCTGTTGTCGCTGCGCCTGCTCCTCGCCCTTATTACTACCCGGGACCTCCTGTTGCCGCGTCCCAGCAACCAACCGTCACCCGAGTCATACAGCTGGTCAATCTGTGCATTTCCAGCGACCACACAGAAATGTGTAAGACTCTATTTGTAACCATTCTTAAACGCAAGCCTCCAAACCGCGCCAACTTCCAAACCTTATATACACCTGTCATCCCCGAGCTTCGGCAATTACTACAGCAGAAAAAGATCGACATTTGCAAACCCCCTTTTGTCGACATCATGCAGGTCTTTATTGGCTCGTACCTCCACGACGTGCTGGGAGCCAAACCGCGCGCCGTCAACATGCGATGGCTGGGCTGTGGTTGTGCTGAATGTGGAATGCTCAATACTTTCCTCAAAAACACCTCCGCTGAGACTACCCTACGGTTCCTTCAAGCGAAGAGAAATCACATCGAGGTATATCTTCGAGGAGCTAGTGACCTAGTGACGTATGAGATCGTGCGCACGGGTCGCCCACAGGGACTTTTGGTGAGGAAACGACCGGAGGTGCTTGCTTCGCTGCAATGGTCCACACGACAAGCGGAAGGCCCAGACTTTCTTGAACATGATTGGAGATGAAGATGTTATTTCGAAGCTGGTTGGGCGGCGGTACGCGGATGTGTTGAGAGCTCTTGAGGGCACGAAACAGTTTTCCTTGCCTATGGATCCTGCCCCGTCAATAGATGTAGATGCTCCACCGCAGGGTGTGCCGACTTCTCTGTCTTCAGCTTCGTCGTCGATCGTCGCAGGTACCAAGAGGAAGCAGCATCGAAAACCTATGGTCATTACTGGGCCTGTCATCGACTTGACAGAGGATTGAATGTCGTATATGCTTGGAGCCTTAATACAAGGGCCCGCGGTAGTGCTAGTCAGAGACCTTGCTGGAGGAAAGACGTCTAGCTTCCTCCAGTGCTTTATATAATTGTTTTGGAACTTAGTTGGTGTCTCTGCGGGCAACACTATAGTGGACTGCATGAACGACCCGGCAATTTCGGAATTGCGAGTGAGTGGGATATGGTAAAATATAGTTACATGAGACAAGTAACTCGGAGTTTGGGCTAAATCCAATGTATAGCAGACTGGAACGTAAAAGGATCGCAATCGCGACATTATACAAAGCTAGTTGAAGGAGATAGTAAGACTCAAAGTTGACTTGCATATGGAACTAGTTGATGGTGGTAATTCCTCGAAGGTTACTGATTAGACTTCCCTCGTACATGCGAAAGCTTCCACGGACATGCTGCTGGTTCAGCATCGTCCAACGTCGACTTGGATAAATAATTTCTCGTCTGACATCTAATTCCAGTTCTCCGGTGACATACACGGCTCCTAGCAGTCGACGTGTCTCCAGTGAAGTACGATGACAGTCAATGCCGATAAAGGAAGTGCAAGGGTGTCTCCATTTGCTCGCCCAAGTGCCGAGTATTTTATATAGTTATCCCTCTAATTCCGGCGTAGAGGAGCGTTACGACTACGGAGAGCCCGAGTTATCCGACCGCTAACAGACAGATTGCCAGCCAACCCTGTTGATGTGGTCGTACATCTAAGCAGACAGATCTCAGCGCACCGATTGCAGTCACACAGGAAGAGAGCACAAACCTGGCCACCAACAACGGGCCCAACTAAAGGAAGGATAAGCTAGGAGTCGGAAGGGGGTGAAGCAAACGCACCTGTGCCGATCCCATACGCCAAATTACAAGCTCCGTATACACGGGCATCTAAATAGACGAGGTTATTCACAGAGAGCATAGTGCCCACGGTCCACGCACATCCAATTCCACCTATACTGCGAGCGACAGACGAGAGCTCAACAGTCAGCGGAGACAGAACTCCGGATGCGAAGAATTGACCGCCAATTTTTTCACGGAAATAGGTAATTCGAGTTTATGAATTGTATTAATCAGGGTGCCTGGATTGTATTATTGTAATTTCGTGTGTAATGGTTGAGCACAGGGCTAATTGGTTCGATGAACAATGAAACTTGTCAATAATGTTCGCTGCAGGTCTGTAGAACTTAGATGGGGTGGATTGGCAGCGTTGAACTGGCGCATTGGTCTGTCTGTACACAGATCAATACCCGATGTAAAGTACAGGCCTAAACACTTACCGTACCACATTGATCAAAAATTGACTGCAAAGGGTAGCTTGTGCTCAACCACCTGAAGCATCGTGGAAAGAATAATGTCAAAATTTGTACGATGCTCTGCGTCAGACATTCCCGATTGTCTCCACTTCATCCAGTGATGATCAGTCTAGAATCCTCGGGACCAGGTGGAACTGTGTTTTGTAGCGTATTTCCGTACAATGGATTGATTGTGCTTATACCTTCAATATGTACGTAGCCACTGCAATCATCCTGTGCATGAGGAATGCTATAATAATGATAAACTAGGACAGGTAAACAACATACACGCCGATCCACCGGGACAGTATCCATTAAAGCGATGTATACATGCGCCGCTGTGTGAGTCTGCATTTTCTCGATGCTGGAAAAATTCCGCAAGCGCGTCGTTACATAAATAACGGCATAGGTCAAGCGGTGGAGCATATACACGACAATTGAGCATACTTATCATCACTGTGTTTGGTTGTTAGCTATGCACAGACACGTTAGTGGTAGAGTACCCACAGTGGATTTGGGACCGAACCGCTCTGCTCGTTTCTTCCGCCGCGCCAACTCTTCAGCATCAACTTCCTCCGTCACGGTAGCTGGCGCCTTTCGCTTCGAAGGGGGAGAGGTTGTCGGCTTTGTATTGATACCAAACCTCGCCGCCCTGGATTTTATCTTTTCGGTATCCTGTGCCAAGATGAGATGAGAACAACAAAAGAAACGACGACGCACATCCGGCAATTTTCTCCGTGACGCATTTTTGCGATCTGGCTTGGGCTCTATAAGAGGTATGCCGAATCGAGCAGCGCGTAGCTTTCGTTTCTCCAATTCAGGATCTTCAACAGCAGCAGGTGTTGGCTCGACCGCTGCTGGCTCCTCCGCAGCTGCTGGCTCCGCCACTGGCTCTTTCTTGGGCGGCGCCTCAGCTAGCTTTGCTTTCACAGGAACTGGAGGGTCTGATTTTTTTTCTGGGGCCTTGGGAGGGTCGGCGTGGGCGGGAACTGTCGTGAAGGGTGTTGTAGGCGTCAAGGGCAGGCTGGGATGCAAGGATGGTGTTAATGAGGTCCTGTTTGTTTGCTTTTGCAGGAAGAGAGACGCTGGCCGGTGGCCAAGATGGCCTTGAGGTCAACTACTTTCAATGCTTTGAGTTTGGACTCCATGCTGTGGGTTGTTGAAAGGGTTCCGGTGGTCACGTTGTCACAGATTGTCACGCCATTGGTGCGCCGGCATGCTCGGCATTCCATTCTCTTGTTTAACCCCGTTACGGCGGAGTCAGCGACGGGGGATATTAGACATCGAAGATGTCAAGGACACACCCCATACCACAGTTAACTATCGACTTTGGTGACAAAGATGCGTCATATCGCGATCTCAATGACCAGGAAATTACACTGTCTGGAGTTGTGGAAAATGCAATGTTGGTGTTCAAGACGCCTTGAGGGTTCGTAGTTACTATCGACTTTCAACCTTTCCTTCTAATCATTTTCGTATTCAGAGAAAGTCTGAAATGCTAGCTCTACATTCTAGCACAAGTATCTACAGGAGGCCAAGTCCCTGGAGGTTCGGCTCCTTCTCGACGTCTCGACATGAGTGGAGAAGAGGGCCTTCTCGACCCCAAGCTACTCAGCGAAGCGTCGGCTCAAACAATAAAAGTGCCGCTACGCGTCCGGAGCACACACGTGATATTCACCTGACCGGCGACCGGCAACACAGCCCCCTGCGCTTCCTGCCAAATTCCGATGCAATTCTACCAGTCTCTCTCATCTCACTTTCTAGGGGACTTCTCACATGGAAACTTTCACGGTGTTGCCTTTATGCTCGCCCGAAGATACGGTACTTACTACTGCACATTGTTTCTAAGGGCAAAGAATGGCGATATCACCGATACATTATTACGTCAATCCTGCAGATGTGGGATCATGTATCCCTACTCCGCCTCCTCTCTCAGTCCCTCCGTTGAGTAAACTTCATCGCCATAATCATTCTAGCACGCCTTGGTAACCTGGTAGAATGGTGTCAGATACATACGGTGAGATAGCTATCCCCAAAATGTATTGGCTCCAATTTGACGCGTACGTTCTGTGAATTTGATCTTCTCCGATTGATTCTGTCTACCAGCTGATTTACGCGCGCGATCGATAACAAAATGCATCTTATCCCGTTGAACCGATAAACATCGATTGTGTCGACGACTTCGACGTCCGATGGTCGATTTGTCCGTCAGAATAAGAATCCTTGGTTTTGGTTTAAGGAGGCTAGCAGCTACGCTTGATTCGACGGATGTTTTACGTGCGAAAGCGAGTTCTATATTTGTATTGATGAACTTACTTTCTACAAAGCGCTTCACAGCTGAGTCTAGCACAATTTAGTTAGCAGAAAGCGAAACCTTCAATGGTTTTGATTTAGTGATGCCTTTCTCAGTCCTGAAATGCTATCAGTAAAACGGTATGAAAAATTTGTTTCCCTATAGAACAAAGGACTTAAGGTACCTTTTCATTTTATAGCAAGCAAAACGAGGGCGTAAAAACTGTAGCCGATTTAAGGTCCCACTTTAGGCTATCAAAAATGCACCAGCCTCTGTAGCGCTTTGCACCTTGCCGGAGGACTCAACTGGGGCTTCCCTTGGGCCGTTCAATCGAGGCTTCGTGATGTCGGGTTCTTAATTTCTGTGTTCTACGCCGACACCGAACATACGCTCACCTGTGACATCTTTCCCTCCTCCTACTAAGTGAAACTTACCTGCGGAAGCATGTTCGTTACATTGGATCTCTATTATCAGGCGTGACTATGGCTTGTGGGGCTTGATCAAAGAAGCGGGAGCTCATCATTGCAACAGGTATTTGGAGCTCCAAGGTTTGGACTTATCTTAACAGTCTTATATATCTTTACTCACGCTTAACTGACGCCAGTTCCGGTTCCATTCTAGTCTAATCGTATAAAAGTCGCTCTTCATCTTCCTTTCTCCACATCATGGCGACACAAGCTGCTGCTACACAGTATGTCACTCACTTCGGATTTCTCCTATTAGATTAACATCGCCCCAGTTTCCTTCAGTTCCGAATCCAGTATTCCAGCATTGGTATGATTGCTTCCATGCCTTTCTTACCTCGCATTGATCAGCGCTGCAGCACTCCTCTGCTATGACTATGCTTTAACCTTTCCAGCGGAGGTCAGGTACATGTGGGGCTCAAAGTTCAGGTTGTCAACTGCACTATATATCTGCTGTCGCTACGCCCTCGTCGCGAACGTCCTCTATCCACTGGCTGTAGCCAAGAAATTAGGTGCTAGGGTATTGCCTTTTTTGTCGCCTTTCCGGTTCACTCTTCTCACTTTCGACCTTTTAGCGAGTTCTGTTTTGGGAGAGGGAACAACAATCTGTATGCTGAATTGTGATGGCACAGTTGCCGATACATGGTATAAAACTATTGGTGCGCTTAGCGTCGTTGGGCGAGCTGCCTGTTATTGGTGTGTGATATAATCTTAGCGACTGCCAGTGAACGTGTTTAGTTGAAGAATGCTGCAGTGACTTTCACCGGACGAACATACGCCATCTTCGCTAGGAGCAGAATTATTTTAATTTACCTCGGCGCCATTGGTCTAGCATGCATTATACTAGATATCGTCAGTCAGGTTTATTCCAGCATCCCGTGTGCTAACAGTGAAAGTGATAGATGCATGTTCTAGGACTCAGATGTGTTGGTTCTTCGAGCAATCCCCTGTACGTTCTATACCCACATTCTCCCGATTTCCGTTCACTGACAACGATGTTTGCCTCAGTGGTATTTGACGTTCATTACTCTCAATGAATGCTACTCAAGTTTTCTCCCTAGCAAGTTTACTCCTCTCAATATTAATGGTCGTGTTTGAGTCTTCATCTGCGATACTAATGACGATCCGATGTATCCAAGCGTTTAGGGTTGGTGGGCCCTGGAAGACACAACGGCAGGGTTTGACATATCTGATTTTCGAACAAGGTCACTCTGAACTCTCTCGTTATCACCTGGCAATATAATTCTTATCCGCAGTTTATTGCAGGAATCTTCTATTTCAGGTCAGCATTAATTATTAGCTGTGCACTGGGTTTAGGGCTGAGACAGAAAAACAGTGTCGTTTCGTTGTTCACGACACCAGCTGTCATTTTGAATTTGGTTAGTTTGTCTTTAACATGTCTTCAGTTTGAATGTTTGTCATACTGATGGAGTACGCAGGTCGCGCCGGTAAATCATGCTATCCTAGAGCAATGACGTTGATTGATTCGCTTGCTTTCCAGGCAGGATTTTTCCAGCGCCTACTCAACGCATTTACGCTTCCGTGAGTTCGTCCAACCCTCAAAGCGACTCAAACTCACAGTACTCCACCTAGACTTTCCGGTATACTAACCGCCCGATTCCTCCTGCGCCTCCGTGCATGGGAGGATCAGCACTCTGCCGCGGTGGTCAGTGGAAGTCGCGGGATCGCATCGCAGCAGACGCACACCATGGAATTCCGTGCCTTGTCGGTGATTGATGAGTTTGGTGAGGATCCGGTATCAATGGCAGGTCGTCAGGACGGGTATGGGTTAGAAGAGGTGCCACAGAAAACAGGCCAAGAGAATACGCCTTCCACATCGACTATGGTTCCTGGGACTCTGGAATCGTTGGCAATGAGTACTGCGTATAATGAGAAGAGCAGATAGTTAGCAACCAATAAGCTTACTATGCTAAAGTCTTCGACATGTTCATTTATTTCCTTATGCTGCAATTGAATTTTAACTTATATCACCATGAATGCGAACACACCCGAAGTCATACTTTCTCTCTAAATAGACCTAGGACGAAGCATAAGTACTCCCATCTGATTCGGATTTTCGCCTTGAAACTGTTGCATTAAATAAGCTGTCCAGTTTACAAGCTCAGGCTGCCCAGGCGTAGGCTACGATTGGTCGCGAGATGGGTAATTTCGCCTTTTAATACTCCGCTAAATTTCCCATAGGCTTTGGCCCTGTGTGTGAGTCGGGATTACTAAGTCCGCCTTGTACATGCGTCTCGCGCAGCTACATTCAATTGACCCCTGGGGCCCGTTCTTGGCGAATTATCTTTCAGGGTGTAAGGTGCTGGGCTTCGTCACAAGTTGAACGGCCTTAGTCATTGCATATAATTTCTCTCGTTACTCTGTTTCCACGTTCGCAGTTCAACGTGCTCTGTTGCCTGGCCCGGCTCCACTTCCGTAAAGAAAATGGCAGAAAAGTCAGCTTTCTACAGCCTTCCTTACCTCCTCATCTCCTCTTCATGGCTCCTACGTATACAGAATCTGCTACCACTCAGTCCGTTTCTTTTCTCCAGTTCCGGATTCAATACGCCAGCATTGGTGTGTTTTAACTTCGTCCTAGTATACTTTGACATCAAACCATTTTTAGCTCTGCTCTACTATGACTATGTCCTGACCTTACCAGCGGAAGTGAAGTACATATGGGGGTCAAAATTCAGATTGTCGACTATATTGTATCTTTGTTGCCGATACGCTCTGGTGGCGAACGTTCTCTATCTTCTCGCCATAGCTGGACAACTAGGCGCTAGGGTAATATTTTCAACTATCTTCTCTCTGGCTCAGTTCTCATGTAATTCGTTTTTTCAGCACGCTCGTTTCCTTTGAAAGCCATCCCGCTCAAAGACCGCTAACTGGCTTGTTCTTCCAGCTGCGATACGTGGTACAAAATCATTGCGGCCCTGAGCGTTATTGGGCGCGGTGCCGTTATTGGTACGTGCGCGAAGTGGCCTGCTTGATGTCGATGGACGCTCTAAATTTTCATTTAGTGACTTTTCACCGCACGCACTTATGCCATCTTCGCTAGGAGCAAAGCCATCCTGCTTTACCTCGCTGCCATAGGATTAGCGTGCATCATACTTGATATTGTTTGTCTTTCAATAACGTCTCATCAGTAAAAATGCTAACACAGCAGCGATAGATGCACGTCCCGGACCTCAAATGCATTGGGTCAACAAATGGTCGCATGTGCGTCCTCTCTGTACTTCAGTTTTTGTTGGCGCTTACGCATGTGTTAGTGGTAATCGTTCTCAGTACTTCGGGTACAAGGAATTTTGCTAAACCCTTTACCATAGAGAGTCTCCTTCTCTCGATATTTCTGGTCGTATTTGAGTGTTCATCTGCGATACTGATGACAATACGAAGCATCCAAGCATTCAGGATTGGCAGGGGCTTGGAGCATGCAGCGCCAGAGGCTTTTATATGTGATATTCGAGCAAGGTCGTACTTCACACTCTAAATGGTATTGGGAGTTCTTACGCGCAGCTTTTTGCAGGTATCTTCTACTTTAGGTGGGCATTGATTGGCTATCCTGTATATTCGAGACTCAGGCGGAGAGACAGTGTTGTGACATTATTAACGATGGGTGCTGTTGTGCTAAACTCTGTGGGTTAGTCTTACGCCATGTTTTCCATTCACTTAACTTTACAGGTTGCTCCGGTAGACCCTGTTCTATGTCACTGTAGCGTCAATGCTATTATTCACTCGTTGACCTTCAGGCGGGGTTTTCCCAGCGACTCCTCAATGCTCTAACACTTCCGTGAGTTCTTGCGCCGCATTAAAATGCGCTGTCTCATGTCAATGTCACATAGACTCTCAGGTCTGCTTACTGCCAGATTCCTGTTACAACTTCGCGCCTGGGAACACAAACAGTCTGCACTGATGACCGGCAGCGACTCTCGACGGACAGTATCGAATGTGCTACCACCCATAGAATTCCGTGTGTTATCCGTGATAGACGAGTTTGGTGAAGATCCGGTATCGGTGGCGGAACGTCGTCAGTCTGAGGGATGAATATGTACTGGAGGAACATACACTCACTACAACCTCACCCCCACCGTAGTCGTATATGTAGCGTCTGTCTACGAGAGACTGTCCATTTATAGGCTCCTGCTGCAATTGAATTTTAACTTATAAATATCACCATGAATGCGAACACACCCGAAGAGGGCATACTTTCTCTCTAAATAGACCTAGGACGAAGCATAAGTACTCCCATCTGATTCGGATTTTTGCCTTGAAACTGTTGCATTAAAGAAGCTGTACAGTTTATAAGCTGACCAGGCGTAGGCTATATACACGCTTTTCTCTTAACATCGACTCAGGAAACCGCAAATCGACCTATCGAAGCTCTGCGCCATCTTCGAGAAGTAGTTCAGACTGATGAAGAGCGCGGTACCGAGTGCACAGGTAATTCTGACGTATGTACGGGCTATCTTTCATGCTCAGCCTGTCGACGATCGAGAACAGGGTTCTATATGGTGATTATGCCGTTTGCCTTGCGCGCGCCAGAACAGACGACAAGGAAGCTTAAGCAAAGAAGGCATTGTCACGTATTGTGAACGAGTTCAGCCTCAACACATCGTCGACCACCACCTATAATGTGATCAGAGGGAAGGTTTATCTTGCTCGTGTTCTTCGTCGACTA
Organism: Armillaria mellea; assembly: GCA_030407055.1. Lineage (NCBI taxonomy): Eukaryota > Fungi > Basidiomycota > Agaricomycetes > Agaricales > Physalacriaceae > Armillaria > Armillaria mellea. The sequence continues at coordinate 2,536,430 of JAUDZF010000007.1, forward strand.
GGAGAAATGAAGCAAGCTGACGAACTGTATAAACTCTCTTTCACCTCGATATGACTGCTCAGTTCGTTGTGTTTGAAGGCACGAAAATCTCCCGCAGTCGCTATGGTCACTGACATATACTTCAGAATCGAAATGGCTGGACTATGAGTACACCCACGACTTGAACTACCATTATGGGTTTGACATTTATTCTGCTCTCTTGAACCGACAGCCAATATGTTTCTCTCCAAGGTCTGGACCAGGGAATGTGTTATCTCCCACCGTTGGTTACCCGTGGGATGAAGGCTATCTCGGACCTCTTCCAAGTCGGTCCCAACAAGGCGGCACTCTGGTTCCACCTCCACTCATCATGGATTTCCCAATTTATTCGTATTCTGCTTCATATACAAAGTAGTGCAGCACTAGTTCGGGAACGGGGAACGGTAATGTGTCATGACTGCTGTCGTACAAAGTGCGCCGCTGGCCCATGGTCTATTCTCATGCTTCCAATATTTGCTAGCACAAAGTCAGTACAACGACTGCTGGTTACAAGAGAAGGAACGCACCAGATCTCCGTTCCCAACTACCGACACGTTTGTCGGTATTCCTCAACGACAGACTGCGGTCGAGAAACTTGCGAACTTTCGCTGTAGGGACCATGGAGGGGGTACCAGACGGGGGTTTGTTGGGATCGGGAAGCGCTCTGATGACACGGGACCTAAGAGCCTAATTGTTATCATTAATTTCAAGGAAACATAAGAGAGAACGCACCCAAGCACACAGTCCTTGGCTGTAGTTCTCTTCCGTTTCCCGGTCTTTTTGGCCTCTTTCGAATATTTTGGCTTGGTTTTCTTCTCGACAGAGGGTACGGATGCAGCTGCTGAGGCAAAGAGGTGGTCATGGAGGTGATTCGATTTTCGTGGCGCGTCAAAGCCATGAAATTCTTCCTCCTCTTCGTCGTTTTCTTCCTCCTCGTTGCCTTCATCTTCCTCGTCATACATCTCGTCCATGTCCTCGTCACTTTCATCTCCAGCTTCTTTCATCGCTCGCCGCATCCGTGCGACAGCATCGTTGTCGTCTTCATCCTCATCCTCGTCCCCCTTCCCCTTTTTCCGTCCCTGGGCTCGTTCCTTCAACTTGCGGTCCCGTTCACGGTTCTTCGCTCGCTTTTTCTCCTTCTGAGCATTTTCAAATTGCCTGATAGAAGAGTTCTGCTGTTGGATGAGTTTCTTTGACTGCGAAAGGGATACGGCCTCGGGTGCGTCGTCGTCTTCGTCTGAACTGTGAGGATTCATGGCGGTGAAAACTTGGTGGAACGGCCCGAGGGCCCGGTCCGACCATATCTTCAAGTTCGGCGTTCGCCGTCACGGTGGGGTTCGATTGGCACTGTCCAGAACTGTCACCACCAGAACTGCGGGACTCGGAGTTTTCACTGCAATTTGCCACAGCCGTACTCAACTTCTAGCGGCTGCTAGGTATCGAAGCTTTGAGGTGTTAACCGAAGCACCTCGAGTGCTCACTGATTCCTAGCGGGAGTCAAAAACAAATTAATTTTTTGCTTTCGTGTCTGCGAGCTTTGAAGAATCATAAGTAGTGCCCTCACTATTCTGGGCTAAAGATACTGACGCCTGAATGTAGTACACATTTACAGATTGCCGTCGAAGAGCGGAATCAATGTTATAGTCGAAGAACCTGGCAACTCGTGGATATATCTTGAGAAAGACAGTCACTTGACCGTATCGGTTACTACAGAAACAATATTAACCTTCCACGGACGATGCAAGATCCCGTAAATCCTGCTGAATCTCGGTTCGAGAAAATGTATACTGAAAGAATTATACAATAGCGGCCCATTTGACAAGTTGATGGCAGCCACAGGCGAAACAAAAAAGAGAGAGGGTAGAAATTGGACCACAAGGATCAAATCTCGGCGGCCAGTACGGGCAACACGGGCGCCGGTGGAAGCCTGATGTGCGCATCGCCAGTGTTCACTCCTCCATTTAATCTGCTTTCACGCAGTGTTTATTTTCATTGCTCAAACAGAAAGCTTTCCAAAAGACGAAAAACAAGCGAAATTCGTGAAATCCGCATTTAAAAATGCTTCTATACGGCAAGTTCGAGTTTCTAGACATTTCTACTAGGTTGTCATTTCCGAAGCTTAAATATCAATTCCAGTGAGTCATGGGTCCACAGACCGTATTCCTGCCAGAAAACTGTCAGGCCACGCAGCACTGAGTTTCCTAGCCGCATACCTTGTACGATTGATCAAACTTGATCGGGTCAAACCCGGACTGTGGTTCTATGTCGAATTTATGGAAGATCGAGGAAATCAAGATCCTTGAAAGCAAGTCAGGCCAAAGACGATTGGACGGCGAACAGGGAAAAGTACGTACTTTATGTTTTGTAGTGCAAGATGCTTTCCGACGCAAGAACCATACCCCGAACTGAAAGGCATGAATGCGTCATAATTGCATGGAGACAAAAGGGGGTTCTTTTGATTCTCAGACTCAATCCATCTTTCGGGGACGAAGTGGTCAACGAGAGGGCCGAAGTGGGCGGGGTCGCGATGCATAGTGTACACTGGAACATGAACCGTCGTATTAGGAGCGATCCATTTACCCAGAATGTATGCTCCTTCCGGCCCCGTTGTCCTAGGAGGACCTTCTTGTCTGTGAGTACAAATACTCAGAGTTTGGAGTCACACTCACCAAAGGGACCGGGTGGAATTATACGCAATGACTCCTGGATACAGGCATCAAGGTACGGAAGTGTGAACAATACTTGATAATCGTATTCGTCATTATCACCGACAAGCGCAGAACTTATCTCTTTTTGTAGTCGGCGGGTCCGCTCTGGGTCGACACTGAGATATCGGAACAAGGTGATGACGGTTTGGACACTAGTATCGGTTGCGGCAACAACAATCAGAGAAGCATCTGCGGCTGCTTCTTCTGCAGTTAGAGATACAAGGCTTTCGTTCATCTAAATGGTCAAGTTTCTCGCTAAATGCTCGAGGATGCCAGAAGATCAACAGACATACAATAATCCCGAGAATATCTTTCCTCTGTACTTTAGAATTCTTCTGGATTTCGTCAACTTTGGCTTGGGTGAACTTAGAAAACTTCTAATTCAGTTCTTTTCATATGTGAAGTCGGTAGCTTACTTTGTGAAAAGACTCTATAGGCCCATTACGAGGAAGATACTTGAACAGATTGCGTAGCCACGGGACTTGTCCCATCGCTATTGATGATCCTTAGAATGCCTAAAGAAAATACCTTGGAGGGAAAACATACAGCTGACAAATATGACTCCCATACTCAACTGACATATAGTATCAAGAGAAGAACCGAAGATAGGGAGGGGAAGGACTCACAGTTTTCATCCATTCTTCACCGTCCTTCCCTACGGCCATCGTTTCGAATCCTCCCGAAAACCCCATGTTACCCATGACGTCCCTGTAAATTCATGCATTGAATGCAAAGGAAAGCAAGCAACATATATGAATAACGCACATGAAGAATAGGTTTATCCAGTGGTCCAAATTGACGACTTTTTTCTGGTCAGAAAACTGTTGAAAGATGGATAATAGTTGAGAGGTACGAGCCTTGGGCGAAATATTAATCAGAACTATTGGAGTAAACATAAATATACCGATTCACCTCAAGTATTGGGATGTAAGACCGCATGGCATCGCTTGTCACTGCTTTATTCCATGCCTTTAATGCAAATGTTGTCAAAACGAGAAGCATAGAAACACAAACGACTCACCTGCCGCCGCCGTGCATGGATCCTTGCGATTGACAACGGTGATGAGGCTGTCGGCGGGTGCAGGAATACCTTATCAAAGACATTAATTTCTTTCTACTATCTCAATTATGCACGACCCACCTTCATAGAAAGATCCTCTGCTCAGCTGGTTGTATATTGGTCGTATCGCGGCCGGTAAATTAATTGATAATTCATTGGGTCCTGAATTCAGCGATTAAGCATGATTCAGCGTATACACAACACCAGCTCCCTACCAACCCGAACCCATGGTCCGTACTTTGCGTGTAACCTGTTCAACTGAGTCAGATAAATAGGCTCGGGATCGCCTAAGAGGAACTTACTCTTGGATTTTTGAGTGGCGTCCGCCTTTCAACAGAATCCGATGAACCATCCACCATTTTGTTGTTGCGGCAGCTTTGGGCCCCGGGAATATGGCCAGAGGATGAATGGACGAGTGACGATATGCAACAATTGAAAGAGAGAGAAACAAGCAATAGGCCACAATAGAAGCGACGAATCCAGTGATAACATTGCAGAGATTGGCGGAGTCTCCGAAACTAAAATAATCTAAGATCGCGGTGAAAATGCCAACAAATACAGCTTCGAGAATGACGCGAGAGAAACTTGGCTCGGCATTCTTGAAGCGATAATGGGATCCCTGATATATACGAGCTTCGTGATGAGACATAGTCCAAAAAGGGTGATGAAGACGTACTAATGAGCAGATGACCGGGAGGATGGTATTTTGCGTGGAGAACATTGTGGAGGGTTAAGACTCTATCGACATGAGTGATCGCTTATATATTAGTACGAGCTTTCACAACCCCTTGAGAAACGATCCTCCCAGCGTTCAATTGAGTACGGATCATGGAGGAGGAACCAGTGGCAATACTAGTTTCAAGGAGAGAATATCAGAGATCATGAGAGTACGAGTCATGAAACACACAGTAGTTAGCGCCTTTTCAGATAATGTACATTCGGACACACGTTCAGACTTCTTAGTGTAAATTTAGATAGTAATGATCTGTCAGTTGCGGAGATAACTTGATTGATTCAAGAATAACCCTGTTTTATTATTGCCAAGCCGGCCCTCGCACTGATGCCAGCATGCGATCGGATTAGACCGCCGTATCCACATGCCCCATTATCAGATAAATGTTTCATGCCCCTGGATAAATAAAACTGATGAACAAGGCGCTTCAAGTTTGCCTTGGCAGCTTCGGTAAGATTTCTTTAAACTTCAAGGATCGTGGTTGATTACTATGTATGCTTCCAAAGCCCGAACTATTGTTACAATGAGAAGTTCAAGATTTTCTGACCCTGTTGAACCTGAACTTATAAGTAGTCGACATGATGCATTTCCTTCAACCGCTATGTGTTCGGAAGGCAACATATCCATTGGGCTAGCAGTGTCTACAGTCTGTAATCACTACAATAGGATGCTGGGATCTAAAAGGTGGACCGTTCTCTAAAATAAACACGTCCATAAGGGTTCGGAATGCATGTAGACGCAATCCAGGTATTACGTGGTCGTTCTTTTCCTTGCGGCAACTGGATATCGTAGGTAAGTACCAGATGAGCAAGCATGATTTTGAGTTCGCTGGCTGCGAAAAATCTTCCCGGACAAGCGTTCTTGCCGTGTCCAAAGGATAAGAACCACGGACTGGTTGTAACCATCGAAGTCCCGTTATTGTCTGAAAAACGAAACCCATCGAAACCTAAAGGATTCTCGTATCGTTTTTTGTCACAGTGAATTGGTGTAGTGGCAACGGAAATGAAAGTACCCGCAGGAACGGTTGTCCCATCCGAGAATGAGAACGGTTTCAGCGCCTTTCGGATCATCAATACTAAATTCTCCCCGTGAGAGCGAATCGTGCAAGCTTGGTGTAGTCCACTTACAGCCTCCTAGCGGGTTGAGTCTCTGAGACTCCTTGAGAAAACTGTCAAGCCGTTTCATACGTTTCATGGCGGCGTACGTCCATCCCTCCTCAGCCACTACGGATTCAATTTCTTCCCTGAGTGGCTGAAGGTATTTGGGTTCCGCGGCCAAATGATAAAGCGCGTGGACGAACGTCTGTGGCATATTTGTATCAGCATTCGTTGGAGCTTAGGGATCCAATCACTTACAAGGGAGGTGGTATGAATAGCAGCGAAATTGATTGTGAGAATTCGCCTGGCTAAGTTTTGTAAAGAACGCTCGTCGCCTTGGGCTTCTTCGAGAATCCAACCCAGTACGTCCGGCTACGTGAGTCATGGGTGTCAGATACAGATTGTCACGATGCAGCTTTGAGCTCACTGAGAAATTCGGATTGATATTGTCACATCGTCGCTCTGTGATTACAGGCTCCAGAAGTTGTGCAGCCTTTCGCAAGGATTTCGGAATGCTAGGAAATAATCGTGCGACGTATCTGCCAGGAACATTGGTCCTCAGCGGCAGAAAGATTACAGTAACGCATGAGCCGACTTACGGTCGAATAAGCAAAGGGCAGAGTCCTATCACGGTTGCTGCTGAGGCCACATCAACAGTGAAATGGGTGTTAAGGTGCAAAAACTCTTCATTTCGACCTTAGATACTATGCCGTTGGTTTCAAATGCTCATAGTGTTAGTGATGAAATGCTCACAGAGAGGTAACCCTACGAAGAGGCGATTACTGGCTCGAGCTACAATCCGCATGACTGATTCCATAGCAGGAAATGAGACCCAATCTGCTACCACATGAAAACCAGGACTAAAGAATGGTTATGGACATTAGAGACGTACCATGGGAATTGACATGAAAAATGTCACCACAAGCAGCGACCACTTCATCATGTATCTCTGGAAGTGTAGACGCCAAGCTCTTGGTGATGCGATTCCGTACGATAGGCGTATGGTACGGATTTCTTGAAATAGCCTCACCCACAGTGAAAGGGATTTGAAGGACCTGCAGCGAGTGTTTAGTAGCGGTATACACAATGATAGAAACCTCACCTCGCTTGCGCCTTCCTGAAACGATAGCACATCTTCTGGTGCTCTCCGCAAGTCTTCGATGAGCTCTGGCGACGCGACTACCACCATCCAGCGATTCAGATGCGCAACTTTGAATACTCTGTTTGAAAACTTGGAACAGTCAGAAGTTCGTCAATATACGGTGAACCAAAGAAAGGATACTTTATTGTAGCCGTATTCGAGGACACCAGCAGCATCAAAGAAAAACCACAGAGAGCCTAGGTAGGACAAAAGAGGCGCAGTTGGCCCACATGCTGGAATGTGTCTGAGCTACAAAATATGGACATTAGCTTCGGACAGTTCTTCAGCCCAAACTTGAATGCGCCTACCTGATTCTGTCTGAAAACATGTCTAAGGGCCAGAAAAACAACTAGCGCAATCGCTACGACGTATCCTTCTGACGGACATTCTAGTTTTTGGTCAAGATGCTAAGAAATCGAGGCAGTGATGTATAGGCTGATTCTCACCATCGAGAGCGAAACAGCTGATGATGCTTACTCAGTGCTGTAACAAGTTGCATGCCTCCTATTGTACAAACCTATCCAGACTATCCTCAAACCGATGTAGCTGATGTCCTGGCGAGAAAAGATGCCACCGAAGCTCAGGCTAGATCATCACGGACTGATACCATATGGTGCTTCGGACAAGCAGAGATGAGCGCCCTGGTGATACAAGCTGTTGATTTCGATCGAATCTTTTCCTGTTGAATGCGTACATAAATAACGGTATATTAGACACCACATCAGACTTCGTAAGAAAAGCAATACGAGAACAAACAAAATAGCTATCAAGTCCTTATGGTCCAATGTTTACACCAAGGAGTTCAGTTTCACCATGAGATCACCATGAACCCAGAGATTATGCTCCTACACCAAATTAATCAGCGTCAGAAAGATAGATGCAACTATCGTACCTTGTAAGAAGCATCAAACTTGTGCACTTCGAAGTCATCCGGGAAGCTCAGGTCAAAAGACCTGACTATGGTCGCAGTTAACAACCTGTTATCATATGCGTTAATTCAGCATATAGTAAGGCCCATGTAAAAACCATACTTCATGTTATACAGCGCGACGGGCTTGCCAATGCAAACACCTGGGCCGTAGCAAAATGGGACGAAAGCATCAATATTATGGGGTCCTCCGATACCTCCATTCAACCACCTTTCGGGACGGAAAGAGTCGGGGTCAGCGAAGTTGCGAGCTAGACAAACTTAGCGCACTATCCAAAATTTCTTGGCGGTAGACTCACGGTCGTGATGCATGGTGAAGACGGGACAGGCTGCCGACGTACCCGGAGGGATATACTGGTCCAAGATCTGGGTAGGTTTATCTCCATTCCATCGTGGTGGTCCTACAGAAAAGATGTGAGAATCGAGACTATCCATCAGCTGGATGAGAGGCGCAACCTGCAGCAACTGGCGGAACCATACGAAGTGCCTCCTGAATACATGCATCGAGATAAGGCAGCTTTGACAGGGTAAAATCGTCTATGTCTTCGATGGGACCGTCAAAAGCATTTGTCAAGTTCCATTCGTAAAGTCTTCTGAATTTCACGATGGCCAGTCAAGTATCGCATCAGCGCAACCATAGCCTCGCTGACGGTGTCAGAGCCTGCCAAAACTATGAAGGAAGCATCTGCTGCAGCTTGGAATTTTGAGAGTTTAGGTCCACCTGAACTTTCATCTTGCTGAAAGCGAGTGATGGTCAATCAAGTTACTATGAGAGATCTCGAAGCCACCTTACAATTATGCCCAAAATATCTTGGCGCAGTTCCCGCGTTCTTGCGACTAGTTTCTTCGACCTTTTTGCCGGCAAACTAAAAATAGTCGAGTCAGAATCATAGCGGAAGACGCAGAAATAACAGTTTACCTGCTGGAAAGTGAGGATAGGTCCTGGGGAGGGTGCTAAGGCAAGAATGTCTCGCATCCAGGGCACCTGACCAAGCACTATAACCAGTGTCGTGATAAGTGAAAGTCTTCCGGGCCAAAATAGACAGACATACCCCCAACGAAGAGCGTGCCCATGTGTAGCTATACACATACCTTAAGCGCAGGACTAGTGGTTAGTTGTAAGAAGGACTTACGACTTCCATCCAGCCTTCAGTATCCTTTCCAGCTGACATGGTCTCAAAGCCGCCAGAGAAAGCCATGTCTCCCATCACATCACTAGAACCACTATCAACGTCACCCACATTAAATTTATGAATGAGGCTTACATTCCCCATAGAGAGATCCAATGCGAGAGGGAGAACGCCGTTTTTTCTTTGGATATCGCATCGACGATGTCCAGTAATTGGGCTGTACGAACCTAACAAGAATTGAACTAGTGAAAGGGAAGCCTGAGCAGTTCCGGTACCTTTGCTTGAGCGCGGTAATTTTTCAGATTTTCAGTCGAAAAGGCTTTGTTCCATGCCTATCGTCAAGACGATGAGACCCGAAACAAGGGTCAGCTGAGGAAAGCCTACAGTAAGTCTGCTGGCGTGTTCGGCAGCGTCATTTGTGGTGATCAACGCATCTGCATCCTGAGGTGCTCCTACACAAATCACGTATTTAGCGAGGAACTTGTTCAGTTACTACAGAAAATATACCCTGATAGAATCGAGATCGAAACATCTGACTATAGAGGGGTCGCATCGCAGCCGGATTGTCAATAGAGAGTTCATTGGGACCTAGTTTTTCTGGGTGAGTACATGAATGTAAAGGTACATCAACTTACCAATTCGTAGCCATGGCCCATATATCTCATGCAATCTTACATATGGTGAGACGTGCAGGTGCAGTAGCATAATACCTAAAGACTTACTCTTGAAGTTTCAGGTGTCGATTTCCTTTCGCGATCCAATAGCTCATATACCATTTCGTGATTTTGGCAAGGCGAGGTCCAGGGTATTTTGCGAGGGGGTGCCAGGGGGAAAGTCGATAAACAACAATCGACGTGGTAAGACCTGCCAAGAATGTATGTACTGCAATTGTAGCAGCAATACCAGCTTCCACAGTGTACCCAGTTTTGGCAACAAAGGCAGCAAAAACAGAGATAAAACCTGCGGCCTGGAGAGCGAGAAATTGGAGAACCTTGGGCTCCTGTCGCTTGAACAGTGCGTGAGAGCTCTGTACAACACGTGAGCTCAACACGGCCCCAATGACAACCAGTCACCCACAATACCAAGCACTACGGAAAGCAGGGCAATTTTCTGGACTGGTGTCATCACAGAACTAGAGGCGAACGGGGGACGAATGGAAAGACTTGTGTTGGAAAGCAAAGAAGGGAAACGTAACGCTGTGTGCAAATTTTCCTGCTCTAAGCGCCCCGTGGTGATCATCGGTGATAGAAGCCAATTACGCCATCAGACAGGAATTTATTCTCTGTGCATCCGATGGGTGCCCTACTTGATGTAAACCTACATCATGATACAAGTGCCCTTCGCAAAGGAGAATCTGCAAAAGCACCTTGCCGCAACAATAAAGCCTCTCATCACCATATGAATAGGAGGGGGGGGGGGGGGTCACGATAGACTCCGGGAAATGATATCTAAATGCTATTCCGAACTTGATTCCAAGCGCTAGCGCTCGCACTTTCTTACGTCCCAACAGCACGTAGTGGTCCGGTGTATTGCCGAATCTTATCGAAGAGCCATCATCAATTCCCACGGAATCCACACGGCCAATGCATATGGAAGCCCGTGAATGAAACCTCCGAGGTGCTAAGTGCAAGTGCTGTCAAAGTAATGTGCAACTTTTGTTGGCTGTTTGTACAGCTTGTATTGTTCTTCTCCTCGACTTTAGTTACTACATCAGTGCATTGATTCTATTAGTGTACATTGAAGTAGATAAATACGTACGTAGTTGAACAACGATAACCCTCGCCTGTTTGCGGTTCCCTGCTAAATCCGAGTGAACGGCTGGAGCATTACCGTTCATTTCAACAGGATGTTTATTCAGGTTTCTATGTACTACATCCCTAAGAAGGAAATCAACCAGAAGCCGTACTATATAAGCTTGTGCTACGCCGTACCGAACAACTAGCTCCGTCATAAATGGCTTCCGAGATCGCCGAAAGAGTCACACAAGCGTCATCGGGCCCCTAATCGGACAACACGTTCTTGCTCGAACTTTGGTTAGCCTCAAATTACTCAAGTTGCAGAAACCTGTGTCTGCAGCATGCGGTCGGCTTTGAAAAGAGAATATGGTCGCACGCCAATCAAAGCCGGGGCGCCTGCCACAGTTACAGGAAAGTTTTCGTTCCTTGACCATCAAGGGTTTCGCTGCATCTGCACATGTGGGTCTAACGAACTTTGCTGTTGGATGTTGAACACCCCCTTACGTGTTCCGAGGTCTCCGTTGTTCGTCCTGAGCCCCTGGGTAGAGTGTGTATTACCAGTCTAAGGATTCCGCTAATTTCAGCGTCCAGCGTCTATCTACGTGGCAAATGCCTTACTTGGCTGTGATGCTGTTCTTTGAAACCCATAAATGCATCGTCTCTTCCATGCAACAAATCAACCACTTTTGAATTCAAAGAATGTCTGCCGCCGCCCAGGATGCACTGCAAGCACTCCTTGCATCCATCAAAAATCTCACTGTGACCAAGGTAGGGGCAAGCATATCCTCCGCACGTCACTAATGTAACTCACTGTTTCATCCTAGTACACCTATGGTGATAATATGTATCGTCTGTTACTGTGGACTATAATTTATAGTACTGCTCAGTCTCAGCTATGACTATTCTACTGTGGGACATAATGGTCACGTTCGACGATGAGGTAATATCTTAGATTTACGATTACCTGCCCACCAGACTGATCTCCATACAGATAAAGCGAGTATGGTACACCAGAAAATCCATTGGAAAATACTTGTTCTTATTCGTGCGTATATGAACGCGAAGCTAACATCTCTGTCATCAAGTCCTCATGACATATATAGAACCGATATATAGCACCAATCCTTTTTACCTTCGACCTTTATTGTGGGAGTATATTGTGTCCATGTGTGGATATTCTGACCCCCTGTAGATCAACTTCATCCGGCACCGAGCGTAGAGGTAAGCGTTTACATCTGTGGGTCTTAGTTTCGCCGTTGACGATGCATTGCAGTTGTGAGTATCTATCTGGTCTTTGATATCAGAAGCCGTATGACTACAGCAACTGCTCAGCTGTAAACATGCCTTCCTTCCACCGAACATCCTTGGCATCATTACACTTGGAACCGTCCAATGTGAGTCGTATGCGTGAAAATCGTTTTCAATGTCTGAGCTTGATTATTTAGTTATCCTTGTACTTCGAACTCATGCCTTGTGTCAAAATTTCTATCTCTTGGGTCTCCTAACTTTTCTCTGCATCGTGGGTGTTCGTAACTTGCAGTATTTGACTTCGCTTACTGTATAACTGCTTACAGTCCGCCATTGTCACGATGATTGCCACTACCGTATACTTGTTTCGGAACTTGATCGTGTGTACGTTCAATTTTTTTTGCTTATTCCTCCAAGACTCGGACTTAAGTTCACATCTTTAGTTGAGCCCGATCAGATTCCAGAAATAGTCGGTTGCTTGCCCCAATGCACAGAGCCCCTCTGTCGTCGACTTCTTACCGCCTTTTGGGTTCCCTTCTTCGTCTGTGAAACACGTGCGTCGCTCCTGTGCCCATGATCCCTCTTCAACTTTGTTCTGATTCCAGCTAAATTAGTCATCTTTGTTCTCACTGCCTATCAGCTTCTACGCACTTGCGAGTGCTCTCTCGTCTGCTCAACCTGTCTTGCGTTATTGACTGGACCTCCGATTAGTTTCCGGCTTGAAGTACCGATCAAAACTCACCATCGTCGTTTTCAGAGATGGTATGTTGTTCTGCCGACGTCCTACATCTTTGCCTCCTCAGTAGCTTACCGATTCAAATAGGATTCATCTTCTATATCGGTAAGCAGAGGCCTTGACTATCAGAAATAGCACACATTCACTTGTCCTTGACTTCGTAGTTATCATGGGTACGTTTTCGTCCCTCCTATGTATAAAACCTATCCTCATGATAAAAATTCTAGCGATCTCATTGGCGAATCTGGTGGTGTGGATTGCTGCCCCGATATCGCTATCCTACGTTGCTACAAGGTAAAGAGAACCGCATTTGAAAGTGTTTACAAACTCATTGGCCATCGCAGTTTGATGCGATGCCTTCAAGTGACCGTTTGCTCGAGGTCAGTTTCGGCACTACGAGTAGAGCATCATTTGACCGTTGCAACACTTATAGGCTTCTCCTCAACATTAGAGGGATGCTCGATCCTGATTATGGATCAATGAGCATGAGTTCTGTCGCGTTCAAAGCGAGAAGCAGAGTAATTGAGGAAGCTACTCAGAACGAGTCGTATCAGTTATCAGAGCGTCACCGTAGCATGAATGTCGACACCTCTGGAAGTGAGCCCTGGGCCTGAGCAGTGATGCATAGCAATATTGTGTATACGCCATAATCAATTTCTGCCCGTTGACGTTCAAGCTTTATCTAGTTTCCACATCGGTTGTCTATTGCTGTTTTATATATTGATGCGCACTTTGTAAATCCACATAGACCCGTTTTCCTTGACCGTGACTTGGGTATCAGTTCCAGAGTGACGACGTGTCTCCATCAACCCATTTGCGTGCATTGTATCCAACGAAGTATACTAGATATGAAGCGCTGGAGAAGATTCACACTTCTCAAGGGGTGGCACTAACTGGTACAGCAACAATCTCGCCAAACGAAGGCATTCCTAGTTCCAAGCAAACTGCGCGTATATACCCATGACTTCGTCTGTCTGAACCGTACTATATGTCCCCACGTCGCCGGACGTATATTCCTTATCCGATTGCACGATATTCAAAGTCTCCACCACCTGATCCGCCACGTAGTCCACGAAGACAAAGTCGATGAGCGTATCGTTCGAGACGTCCGGAGGGATGGATCCAACGAAGTCGGGTATAGAGTAGAATGGGAGCGGCGTGTGTATGATATCGTCGCCAACACCCGGACATGACTGTAATGGCAATGAGATGGTGAGAAATGAGTGTCGAGAAATCTTACATCAGTGGTAACATATCCCAAGGTCAGATTATTTGTATCGCGTCTTTCCAACTCCAAAAATCTCTCGTTCATTTCGCTTAGCCAGTCCATGTACCTGGCTCGAACATCTCCTCGCCTGTACAACTCCTCCTCCTGCTCCAAACTCCGCTTCCGGGTCGCTTCGCCATTCTCGCTCATTGTCTGTAAGGTATCCAGGGCCACAGAAAGCGGCACCTCAGGGACATAGAAGAATGTATTGGTGTATGGCTCAACTGTAAATTGATCGTTCGTGGTAAATGGTCCAGCGTAGATGTCGAAACGTTGCCCCCCAGTGTTGATGAGGAGGTAGTTAGGGATGTCGGCACGACTGTTGTTGACGGATATCGCATACGGAGTAGCCTAGGAGTATTTGTGTGACACTGGATACTTCAACGCAAACCACATACCAGTTCTGCAAAGAGGGATAATTGAGAGTCGTTGGAGGGATATGGAGCCCTATAATGGCCGCAGCATAAGTACTTTCGTTGTGACGTAGTCTGAAATGCAAACCGCGAGATCGAATAGTCATGCGGGGCTGTTCCAAATGTAAAGTTTAGATCGTAGTCAACGAAGAGCTGGTTCAGTCCTGCGGTGATTTCTTGTCCTTTTTCAGTGTCGAAGGAAGACTGATTTTCTTGGGTGTGATACTGAGAGATAGGTAAGTGGATGGAGGGATCAGAATAGAGTTTATACCTCATAAGTGACGCGATTGGGATCCAAGTAGCGGCGGCTGAAAGTAAGGTTCTTGGATCCACTCGGGTCATCAAGCTTGAGACCTGGATGGGAACACGTATGTTAGTTCAGACCAGACCAGCACGGCGTGGCTGACGTACTCATCCAGCCAACAGTCTCCATGTAACGCCCGCTTTCCAGGGACATAGATCTTCCGTCAAGCTGAACTGATAATGCATTCAATACACTAGCCTCATGAGTCTGATCAGATCACTCACCACAATCGCGGATGTGAGTGTGACCTGGCATCATATATAAGATTGAAAGTATTGATTTCTAGATGATGATTACTGACCTCCGAGAATGAGAATAGGTGTTGTTGCATGAATGGCGCGAATGGCATTGAAAACCAAAGGCCCTATAAGCGTGGTCGAGATCAGTACAGTTCTCACACGAAGGGAAGGGTTGATAGGCACTAACAATTGTCCCGAGAAACCGGCATATGTCTACGTCATTCATACACGTCAGTACCATTCGCAAAGT
Organism: Armillaria mellea; assembly: GCA_030407055.1. Taxonomy (NCBI): domain Eukaryota; kingdom Fungi; phylum Basidiomycota; class Agaricomycetes; order Agaricales; family Physalacriaceae; genus Armillaria; species Armillaria mellea. The sequence goes on from JAUDZF010000007.1 coordinate 2,551,438, forward strand.
GGGACGTTGCAACTGACCCGGCGAGTAGGAAGAAGTCAGGTTCGTCCTTAATAGCTTCCAAGAACTTTAAAAACAACGTAAGTACATTCTCTCCAGCTCGATGAGGATAAGACATACCCAAGACTCTTTGACCATATCCTCAACTTTCTGGACAGTAGTGTTCTGGTCGTTGGCGGTAAAGTCAAAAATAACCCCAAGTGCAGTAACATTTCGGCCTCTAAAAAGGAATTACGGATGTTTAGAGACTATTCTCGTTTGGAAAATAGGACTTACTTCCGCGTCTTGAACTTGGCGAATCGACCTGAAGACGAGACATGTTAATTTGTGCCTCACCACAATAGTAATAGTACGTACTACCCACGGGAACATCAACAGTGTTATTGTTCTGGTCAGCCAAAGTAATATTGACGTTGGACGAAAGATATCGACCGTTCAGCTTTGGTGCAAAATTTTGATGCCTAGATGTATATGATGAGATCAGCTCGCGAAAGGCTACGTTCAAACTGTGCAGACGAACATGTCAAGAGTGACAACGTAATCGTATAACTCGTGACTAGTACAATCGAATGTCAAAAAGCCGACGTACTAGTGACTTCGTGAGTCACGTACTTTCCAATGGCCATAACATCGTAGGGAAGTTCAACGAGGAACTGGGTGGACTGAGGAGACGTGAAATGTCACTGCTTGAGTAGAATGATATCAACAATGGAACTAACTTCATGGCCATCGACGCCGCCGGGGGGAAAACCATCTGATAGACCAGTGCCTGTTCGTTTTGAGTTGATCAGGCATAATTATGGGGTGATTTTTTTCGTACTCACCATCGTGGACGTCTCCGGAGTCGATGAGTAGAAGGTCCACGTCTTTCCTCTGGCATACACGGGAGTCACGATCAGTTGGAAGAGATGTAGGTGGACGCATACTCACGATTGCAATCTCTTTCATATGCGTCACGAACGACGCGAAGTCGCCAAGATCTCCACTGACACCGCGTATGAGATACCATATAAAATATTTAGAAATATTGGCTACTCGCCTGTAGTTGGGTTCCGGGAACGAGGCCTTTTGGTGACCGAGAAGCCATCCGTGGCTGTCTGTGGTGTGAATGATATTGATATCCCCCCATTCCAGAGGATCGACTCGGCGGGGTTAGTGGAGACGAAGGATTCGCCCTTCTAGGATGTTCATGGACGTGTCCATCGCCGTCAGCGCAGGCCCCAGCGACGGATACCGCAGCAAATGCAGTCACGAGTCGCATCAGCATGGCGAAAGTCCACTGTGAAGACGCAGAGCAATATTGTTGACAGTTGAAACACTTTATATGATGAGCTTCAGATGTTTCAAACTTGAAGGGGAAAACCAAATTTAGCTACGGACACATACGCGTGGGACCGTGGGTATTGAACAAGCTTACCCTCTAGGCGGCCGTGGAGTTGAAACTTGATACTGATCCTTTTTGTGATCTCGCATGAACAACGACGCCGTATTTGTGGCGTTTCGCACATCTCATGTTATCTGCCGCGTCTTTAGTAGTGATCTCCGACAGAGAACTACGCAGGTAAAACGGACCATAAGTGTGTTGATCAAGAAAGTATCGAGAAAGTGTGGCGGAAGCCTAACCAGCAAAATGTACGTTAGGGCCGGCCGGCCGCGTTGTTGGCAATAAATTGACCTTCTCATAAAGTTCAGAACTTGAACTGCGGTGTAATATGATGATGATGATGATAAGAGACCCGTTCCCCGGCTATAAACGAAGTAGACAGAGTGCTGTAGTGTTACATCTTGTATACTTGCGTCCGGGGTGCCGCGTGCCTAAGTGGTACCGTGCCGTATAAATGATGATGATGGATGTGCCTGTGATGGCCAGGTTCGATGGCTTCAATTTAAGGAAAGCGTCGGATGCACTGTCTAAACGACTGAAAGGTGTAAGCACAGGACTCCATACAAGGAGAAATTCGGTTAGTGGAGAAACGGCAAGCGAGATTACAGAAACCATTTCTTTGGACAGGAATGAGCACCAGAATTTCACCCCAATATTTTTCAAGTATTGAATATTCAAATAGCGTTTCCTTGCAATAGAAGCAGCTTTGAGACATAGCAATTTTGTGGACTAGGGTCTCCTTCTAGAGAAGAGTTGTTACGTGCTCCTCTATAGAGTGGCACACTAAAGGCAATACGACTGCACCTATTTCTTTCTCAACGGTAGAAGAGATTGGCAAGCCCTAAAAATGGGGATGCTAGATCGAAGTGGCTCTAGTCATGTACTGCGCCGGCCTACACAAGTGCCGATTGGTATCCCTCGAATCCCAGGGTCCAAGCTGTGTCTCATCCACGTACGTAGGTTGACGGACGAGTTGGACACTATGGCGTATCGTCTCATGATAGGATGCCGGTAGAAGAACACGATTCAAAAGAAGTATCCAGGGACACCGACTGCGCGCAAGTCCTCCGGTATCTCAGACCGGCCTATCGATGCGTGCGTGCAAGAGTTCGGGCCCATCGTGGATATATATGTGTGCATTCGTGTCTTCCCAGAACGACGTTGGTAGTGACGCGGGAAACATTCAGCGGACGTGAATAGGAACACTGGAAAGATATGTACGGAATATGCGAAAACAGAGCTTCCAATGCTGGGTAGCTCGGAGTGAGACGAGATAACGATATGCTTCTCTTGCCCCTTCGTTGTCGTTTCTCAGAGGTCGACGAACCAGGTTTTAATGGTGCGTCTGAGCCTGGGGATGAAGTCAATAGTGGATGATGGGTTTTTGGGACTGGGCTATGTCGCATGGGTAGTCTGGAAGTGGGAGGTTGCTGATGTACATATGCTGAGAAGAGATAGGATAGAGAGCTTTCCGTGTTTGATTGATCCGGGAGTAAGCATTCATGAACGCTTTCCAGATGTAGAATGGTATCTCTACAAGTTCTGGAAGAACCGTAGTCATAATGAAGGAACAAGAATCAGAAAGACGTGGCCCCGAGGGTGCAGTTGTTGCTTCGAAGTCTGAGATCCGAACCCTTCGGCTGTGGATATGTCGCCTGCTGATTATAACTTGAATTTGCGGGGTGCCAAAGCACTGGCAGGTAGCTGGGAAGCAGACTCGGAAATGATTCGACCCGGGGTGACGTACAGTAGACCTCTTCTTCACGCAGTCGTGGGACGTCTAGGTCGGAGATGCTCCCTATACATTGCTTCAAGGCCGAGGAGCTTGAGTGGCGAGATGAGGCAGACCGGGGTATAAGAATGCGATCATGTGATTCTGAATACACGTCTGACGTATTATATAATGTGTATCTAAAAGTATCCCAACTTTGAGGGTCATGACGTTTGCGCCCTTTCAGCAATGCACGGAGCCTTTACAGCTCATATAAAGCCTTTCGTATTTCAACTATGTTCTGCGTCTTCACAGTGGGCTTTTGTCATGCTGGCGCGACTCCTCGCTGTATTTGCTGCGACTTCCGTTGCCTGGGCCTGCGCTGACGGCGATAGACACGTCCATGAACATCCTAGAAGGGCAAATCCTTCGTCTCCACTAACCCCACCGACTCGACCATTGGAATGGGGGGATATCAACATCATTCACACCACGGACACTCATGGATGGCTTCTCGGTCACCAAAAGGCCTCGTTCCCGGAACCTAACTACAGGTGAGTAGCCAATATTTTAAATATTCTATACAGCATCTCATACGCGATGTCAGTGGTGATCTTGGCGACTTCGCGTCGTTCGTGACGCATATGAAAGAGATTGCAATCGTGAGTATGCATCCACCTACATCTCTTCCAACTGATCGTCATTCCCGTGTATGTAGAAGAAAGATGTGGACCTTTTACTTGTAGATTCCGGAGACCTACACGATGGTTAGTATGAAACGAACAAAATCAGAATTATGTCTGCTAACGTCAAATGAACAGGCACTGGTTTATCGGATGGTTTCCCTCCCGGTGGCGTAGACGGTCACGAAGTTAGTTCGATTGTTGACATTCTTCCATTCAGTCAGTGACAATTCTCATCTCCTCAGTCCACCAAGTTCCTCGCTGAACTTCCTTACGATGTCATGGCCATTGGAAAGTACGTGACTCATGAATGAATACATGGACGTTCTGACATTTGAATGCAGTCACGAGTTATACGTCTACGCTAAGACTCTTGATATGTTCGTCTGCACAGCTACATACGACTCTTGACAGGTGCTCATTTCTCACATCCACCCAGGCATCAAAATCTTGCACCGAAGCTGAACGGCCGATATCTTTCGTCCAATGTTAATATCACTTTAGCCGATCAGAACAACAAGACTGTCGATATTCCCGTGGGTAGTACGTGTTCCTACCATTTTAATAGCGTGTAACACGAAATAACATATCCCCCCGAGGTCGATTCGCCAAGTTCAAGACGCAGAAGTAAGTCACACCCTCCTTAAGCGAAACGATTGCATAAATCCTTGTTAGAGGCCGAAACGTTACTGCACTTGGAGTTATCTTCGACTTCGCCGGCAATGATCATAATACTACTGTCCAGAAAGTTGCAGGATATGGTCAAAGAGTCTTGGGTATGTCGTAGTCTCATCACGCCGGCGAGAATATACACTTACGTGGTTTTCAGTTCTTGGAAGCTATTGCGGATGAACCTGACTTCTTCTTACTAGCTGGGTTAGTCCGAGAAGCATTTTGCGAATCAGACTAATGTATATGAATGACATAGACATATGCCGGTTTCTCGTGATAATTGTTCGTACCTCTCGGAGATTTTGTGCAAGAAATTCCGTCCTCATGCTAGGCATGGCTTACAGGGCCCTTGGTTTTCAATGCTATTCGCGCTGTTCATGCAACAACACCCATTCTCATTCTCGGCGGTCAGTACTTTCGCTCACTCAATAGTGAATACTACAAGGCTTACTTCGATGCCAGGTCACACCCACATCCGAGATTGCCGTGCGTGATCTGATCATACTCTGGTCATAGTAGTGTACTGAATATATTATTAGTTCAGCTTGACGGTCGATCTATGTCCCTAGAAAGCGGCCGTTATATGGAGACTGTTGGCTGGATGAGTATGTCAGTCATGCTGTGCTGGCCTGGACTGACCCATGTGTTCTCATTCAGGTGTCAAGCTCGATACGCAAAGTAGTTCCGAGAATCTTACATTCAGCCGACGCTACTTGGATCCCAATCGCGTCACTTATGAAGTATGCGTTTTATTCTTATCGACACCCCTACTGACTAGGCCCTCAGTACCACACCCGAGAAAGCCAGGTTTCTTTCGATACCGAACAGGGAAAATTGATTACTGCGGGATTGAATCAGCTTGCTGTTGACTTTGATCTAAACTTTACATACGGAACGGCGCCGCATGACTTCACAATTACCCAGTACGCGCTTCGTGTAATTTCCCAATAGGCACTCATGCTTCGGCTCAAATAGGGCACCATACCCTTCCAATGACTCTTCATTATCCCTCTTTGCTGAGCTGGTATGTACAACATCGTCTCCAGCATCCAGCGTCTCACACAAATGCTTCTAGGCTACTCCATATGCTTTATCGGCCAACAGCGGTCGTGCCGACATCCCCAACTACATCCTCGTCAACTCGGGTTCACAGCGTTTCGACATCTACGCCGGAACATTCACCAAGAACGATCAGCTCACTGCTTCTCCATTCACGGATACATTCTTCTACATCCCGGAGGTGCCACGGAAGGCGGCACTGGATACTCTGCAGATGATGAACGAGGATGGTTCGAACAATCGGAAGAGAAGCCTGGAGCGGGAGGAGGAGCTGTACAGACGAGGAGATATCCGGACCAGGTACATGGACTGGCTAAGTGACATGGACCAACGATCCTTCCAGCCGGGAGGCCTTGTCACAAATAATTTGACATTGGGATATGTTACCAAGGATGTAAGATCTCCGACCTATTTTCATGCCTCGCCATTCTCAATCTCATTCTCATTCCAGTCCTGCCCGGGTGTTGGCGACGATGTTATTCACACGCCGCTTCCATTCTACTCTGTACCCGACTTCATTGGATCTACTTCGCCGGACGTCTCGAACGACACACTCATCGACTTTGTCTTCGTCGACTTCGTGGTGGATCAGGTAGTGGAGACGTTGAATATTGTACAGTCGGATAAGGAGTATACATCGAGCGATGTGGCGACGTATAGCACACTTGAGATAAGCGACGTCCTGGGCATGTATGCACAGTTTGCGTGGAATTAGGCACTTTTTATAGTTCGTTGATATCGGTACTTGTTCTTGCTGATCTACCACACTACGCCGTCAATTGTTGCTTCACAGACAATATTTGGGGATCCTTCATGCGAGGTTAATGTTGTAGAAATGGACAACGCCGCCACAATCCCTCTGTAAGACGACTACTAACGTCGGAGGACTATAGGCCGAGTAAGAGTACGGGGCCCTCCAAGTATTCTTCCAGTGTCAAGCTAAGTCACGGCGAGAATTCATAAGTGCAGCAGCATCTTTGTGTACTTATCGTGGACTCGTATATTCTTCCCAGTGGTTAAAGTTTGAAGTGACTTGCGGGCGGGAGGCATTACTGCTACTAGTCACGGTGTAAACATCACCCACAAAGTGAGACTAAGGGTCTATACAGACAATTTTTGGATACTGACATAAGATTAATCCTTCAAAATATACAACGGATCATTCAAAGGATCGACAACAGAAACAACCTAGCAGGAAAAACTCAGTAGATACAAAGTTGCGTAGTGGAGCATCACGCACCCAATGGTATAAAAGCTCTGCGACTGTCTGGAATCCTTCTTGGAAGCATCTTCCGCGTCAGGGTGAGGTTCCATTATAGCGAACGGATCGCCTTCATAGGGTATGCGATGCCCCTGCTCGTCTTTGTCGTAGAGCGAAAAGATCCCAGTCTGCCCATCCGACAGACAATATCGAACAGCCTTACTCCTAGGTAGGTCAAGTTAAGATGGTCATCTATACTCAGCAAACTCGGCGACGCACCCAGTAACCTCACAAAGCGACGGCCTGTCTAGTTGCTTCTGGCATACTATCATAAAGCTCGATCTTCACGCTTTCCTTCCACCCTGGTAATCCGGTTCTTTCCATCCATCATGATACCGCCGCCTTGAGAATTCGAGCTAAGAGACAATAGAGACGCGACAAGAAAATGCGAGCTGGGATTTTTGTACATCTCATGCTAGCACCGTGAGGGCAGGAAAGATCCGAATAGCGGAGAAGCGGCACAGAGACGGCTTCTTTGTTCAGTAATGAGCACCAGAATTCCACTTCCCTCCCCGGCTGTTTTTTAGTTATCGAATATTCAAACAGTGTTTCCTTGCAATAGAGGCAGCTTTGACGCATAGCATTTTGAGACCAGATTCTCCTTCTCGAGAAGAGTTGTTATCCGTTCCTTAAAAGGCGCACTGAAGATAAATACGACTGCAGGTGTTCAATTCTCAATGGTAGAAGAGACTGACAAGACGCCTCAACTTGCCTCAACTCTAAAAACGAGGATGCCAGACTTACGAGATTGAAGTAGCTCTAATCACGTACTGCGCCGGCCTTGTAAGCCATCCACAAGTGCTAATTGATATCCTTGAGTACATGGATTGACGTGTGCGGCGGACGCTATGGCCTGTCGTCTCGTGATACGACGCCGGGTGGAAGAATGACATTGATATGGGTGGTGGCCAAAAGAAGTCTCCAGGGACACCGACTGTGCGCAATTCTCCCGGAAACAGAGCACCAAAACTACGACTGTTAGGTAGCGCAACGAGATAACGATAGTGTTCTGCGAGGTTGACGAAACAGGTAATGGTACGAGTAACCTGCCGAGGAATGAAGTTGTGGTAGAAGTTTGATTTTTGGGATTGGTATGTGTTCCATAGGTAGTCCAAAAATGCGAGGTCGGTGAGGTACATATTCTGAGAAGTGATAGGGAGTACAGACAGCTTTCACGTTTGGTTAGAACTGGAGCAAGCATTCATGAACGTTTTTCGGATACAGGATGGCATCTGAGAGTGCCGTAAATTATCTTTACAAGCTCGGAGGGAACGGAGCCGTGGTAAAAGAGTAAGATGAAGCACGTATCGCTTCAACTTGAAAGTCTGAGATCTGAACCTTTGACTTTATGCAGTAGGGATAGTGTGCCAAAGCAATAAACTGTTGTACTAACGGAGCTCTGTGGAAATTCAAGAACGGCACAGCGCACATAAAGCTTGGAACTTACCAGCTTTATTACCGCGCCGTTGTAGTCGTAAAGATTGTCATGTCCTTTTCCTCTTCCGTCGTTTTTCTTCTCGTTGGGCTTCAGTGACATCTCCTGCCCTTTTCTTCGTTCGCTGTCATTGGGCTGTCACCGAACCTCCTTGAGGCAGATACATTTGGTGCTCAAGGGCTCACGGTTCGTTTACTAGACGCAGATGAGAAAAAGAAGAGCATTGGAATGGAAAGAACCCTTACCAGATATCAGTAAACAGCAGTTCAAAGCCCTGCCGAATATTGGTGTCGCTGATTCAGCACCATACTAGAAAGCTTCCTCTTTGTCGTCGGAATGTGGACGACCCCCTTGTAGCCTGAGCAGAGCTACAGGTTGATACGAGCTCAATTGGAAGTCTGAGTCGGCCGTATATTGTACAGTATTTCAACAACAAGCAGATTGAGCGTCTGACGAGACTGGATGAGGGTTGAGCGGACCGGAGTACACGGCCGCCTTGATAAGGATGCGATCATGTGGGCACCCACGCGCATATGGACTTATTATATAATGAGTATCTAAAATTGTCATTTTCCCTTTCGAACGTGTGAGGGTCATGACGATTGAGCCCGTCCAGCCATGCTCGGCGCCTTTACAGCGACTACCATCATGCTGGCGCAATTCCTGGCTGTCTTTGCTGTGATTTCTGTCGCTTGGGCCTGCGCTGACGGCGATGGGCACGTTCATGAACATCCTAGAAGGGCAAATCCTTCGTCTCCACTGACTCCACCGACTCGACCATTGGAATGGGGGGATATCAACATCATTCACACCACGGACACTCATGGATGGCTTCTCGGTCACCAAAAGGCCTCGTTCCCGGAACCTAACTACAGGTGAGTAGCTAATATTCCTAAATATTCTATACAGCATCTCATACGCGATGTCAGTGGTGATCTTGGTGACTTCGCGTCGTTCGTGACGCATATGAAAGAGATAGCGATCGTGAGTATGTGCCCGCCTACAACTCTTCCAACTGAACTCCCGTGTATGCTAGAGGAAAGACGTGGACCTTCTACTCGTAGACTCTGGAGATCTGCACGATGGTGAGGATGAAACGATAACATCAGAATTATGTCTGCTAACGTCAAATGAACAGGCACTGGTTTATCGGATGGTTTCCCTCCCGGCGGCGTCGACGGTCACGAAGTTAGTTCGATTGTTGCCATTATTCTACTCAAGCAGTGACATTTCACGTCTCGTCAGTCCACCAAGTTCCTCGCCGAACTTCCCTACGATGTCATGGCCATCGGAAAGTACGTGATTCATGAATGACTGCACGGACATTCTGACCTTTCAATATAGTCACGAATTATACGTTTACGCCAATACTCTTGACATGTTCGTCTGCACAACCGAATACGCCCTTTTGCAGGTGCTTATTTCTTGCGTACACCCAGGCATCAAAATCTGGCTCCGAAGCTGAACGGCCGATACCTTTCATCCAACGTCAATATTACTTTGGCCGACCGGGACAATAAGACGATTGATATTCCCGTGGGTAGTACGTGGTCTTCCTGGTATAATAATGAGGTAAAATATGAATCAACCTATCTCGCCCTCAGGTCAATTCGCCAAGTTCAAGACTCGGAAGTGGGTTACTTTTTTTAAGCGAGACAATTGCATAATTCCATGTTAGAGGTCGAAAGGTTACTGCACTTGGAGTTCTCTACTGACTTCACCGGAAATGATCAAAATACTACTGTTCAGAAAGTTGCGGATATGGTAAAAGAGTCTTGGGTATAGTCTGTTTCTCATGCCGGAGAGAATATACACTTACGTGGTTTTACAGTTCTTGGAAGCTGTTAAGGATGAACCCGACTTCTTCCTACTAGCTGGGTCAGTCCCAAAATCCGATTTGACCAACGACACTGATATGTTAAAATGATGTAGACATATGCCAGTTGCTCGTGATAACTGTTGGTGCCTCTCGAAACGTCGTTTTGCCCAAGAAGGCTCCTTACTCACTCTAGGCATGGCTTATAGGGCCTTTGGTTTTCAATGCTATTCGCGCCGTTCATGCAACAACACCCATTCTCATTCTCGGTGGTCAGTGCATTCTCTCACTAAATAGTGAATACTTTCAAAGTATATTTTGATACCAGGTCACACCCACATCCGAGATTGCCGTGAGTGCTATGGTTATACTCTACATGACACTAGTGTATTGAATGCATTATTAGTTCAGCTTGATGGACGGTCTATGTCCCTGGAAAGTGGGCGTTACATGGAGACTGTTGGTTGGATGAGTACGTCAGTCACGCTGTGCTGGCCTGGACTGACCCATGTGTTCTCATCCAGGTGTCAAGCTCGATACTCAGAGTAGTTCCAAGAATCTTACATTCAGTCGACGCTACTTGGATCCCAATCGCGTCACTTATGAGGTTTGTGTTTTATTTTTATTGACGCCCCTACTGACTAGGCCCTCAGTATCCACACCCGAGAAAGCCAGGTTTCTTTCGATACCAAGCAGGGAAGATCGATCACTGTGGGGTTGAATCAACTTGCTGTTGACTTTGATCTAAACTTTACATACGGAACGGCGCCGCATGACTTCACGATTACCCAGTACGCGCTTCGTGTAATTTCCCAATGAAGGCACTCATGCTTCGGCTCAAATAGGGCACCATACCCTTCTAATGACTCTTCATTATCCCTCTTTGCTGAGTTGGTATGTACAGCATCGTCTCCAGCATTCAGCGTCTCACACAAGTGCTTCTAGGCTACACCGTATGCTTTATCGGCCAACAGTGGTCGTGCCGACATCCCCAACTATATCCTCGTCAATTCGGGTTCACAGCGTTTCGACATCTACGCCGGAACATTCACCAAGAACGATCAGCTCACTGCTTCTCCATTCACAGATATATTCTTCTACATCCCGGAGGTGCCACGGAAGGTGGCATTGGACACTCTGCAGATGATGAACGAGAATGGTTCGGAGAATCGGAAGAGAAGCCTGGAGCGAGGAGGAGGAATTATACAGACGAGGAGATGTCCGGGCCAGGTACATGGACTGGCTAAGTGGCATGGACCAACGATCCACCGAGCTGGGAAAGCGTCTTGCAGATAACTTGACATTGGGATATGTTACCAAAGATGTAAGACCTTTGACTTCTTTTCACCCCTCACCGTTCTCATTCTTATTCCAGTCCTGTGCGGGTGTTGGCGACGATATCATTCACACGCCGCTTCCATTCTACTCTGTACCCGACTTCATTGGATCTACCTCGCCGGACGTCTCGAACGACACACTCATCGACTTTATCTTCGTCGACTTCGTGGTGGATCAGGTAGTGGAGACGTTGAATATTGTACAGTCGGATAAGGGGTATACGTCGAGCGATGTGGCAACGTATAGCACGCTTGAGACAAACGAAGTCCTGGGCATGTACGCGCAGTTTGCGTGGAATTAGGCAGCTTTTTATAGTTCTTTGATATCGGTACTTGTTCTTACTGATCTACCACACTACACCGTCAATTGTTGCTTCACAGACAATATTTGGGGATCCTTCATGCGAGGTTAATGTTGTAGAACTGGACAATGCCGCCACGAGTCCAAGTCCCCTGTAATACGACTACTAACGTCGCATGATTATAGGTCGACTAAGAGTATGATCCTCCAAGTATTCTTCCGGTGTCCAGCCAAGTCACGTCGAGAATTCAAAAGTGCAGGCGCATCTTCATATAAGCAACATAGCCAGTCGAACTATTCGTGTACTTGTTGTGGACCCATATATTCTCCCCAGTGTTTAAAGTTGTCAGTGACTCGTGGGCGGGAGGTATTACTGCTACTAGTCACGGTGTAAACGGTGATGTTCCATCCCATACAAAGTGACGCCAAGGGTCGATATAGACAACTTTTGGATACCAAAATCAGATCAGAAATCGTTCATTGTATACAACAGATCATTCAAAAGATCGACATCAGAAACAACCTAGTAGGAAAAACTCAGAAGATACAAAGTCGCGTAGTTGAACGTCACGCACCCCATGGTATAAAAGCTCTGCGACTGTCTGGACATCCTTCTTGGAAGCATCTTCCGCGTCAGGGTGGGGTTCCATTATAGCGAACGGATCGCCTTCATAGGATATACGATACCCCTGCTCGTCTTTGACGTAGAGCGAAAAGATCCCAGTCTGCCCATCCGACAGACAATATCGAACAGCCTTACTCCTAGGTAGGTAAGTTAAAATGGTCATCTATACTCAGCAAACTCGGAGACGCACCCAGTAACCTCACACAAAGTGAACGGTCTGACGAGTTGCTTCTGGCATACTATCATAAAGCTCGATCCTCATGCTTTCCTTCCACTCTGGTAATCCGGTTCATTGCACCCATCATGATATCATATACCGCCGCCTCGAGAATTCGAGCTAAGAGACAATAAAGACAAGAAGATGCGAGTTGAGATTTTCGTACGCCTCATGCTTTCGTCCTTGTAAATGCAGACGCAATGTAGTTCCAGTGAGCCAGACTTCATAACCGGTAGTGAGATTCTGGATGGGAACACCGTCCCCAGGTGCCACTCACATCTCTGGGAAGATGGTCACTGGCAATTTCGCTCCCCCATTCACCGATGCTTCCGCGACGGTTAACAGAAATGCTTCGAGGGCCATTCTGACCCCAGGTTTATGCTGCAACCGCTCAACAGTCAGGTTCATAACATCCACGTACGGCACTGGATTGCTCATTCTCATGCTGACATGGCGATAGATACGTTTCAGTTGCGTTTGAAGATCGTTTAAACATGTCGCGTCGACTGCCGGGCTCCCTAGCTGCTTCGATAACTCATCCTGATTGACAGCTAGACGCTTGCGTTCTACCCCCAAGTTTGTCAGGTCCGTCGTCGACACGGTGGAAAACGAGATTTTCTACGAGGTTCCGAACACAGGAGAACAAGAGGTGCATACGTTAGAGACCAAGAATGGCATCCAATGTGTCGGCATAGGACATGATTTGCTGTACTTCTTCTTCAGTTTCCTCGACTCTCAGTTCCTCCTCAAGTGCTTGCGGATGCGTCCTGACCATTTGCATCTTTGTAAGATTTACGGGTAAGTCTTGCAGGCTCCGTTTTAGTTCATGAGTACTGCTGGACATGATGAGATGTGGAAAGAAAGTGACGAACGGCTGGTTCCAAAAGATAAGTTAAGCTGGCACTAACGGAGGCAAGGCATGTAAACCGGTAACCTAGACCACGATTCGAGGGCAATAGTGCCTTGGGTTTCGTATCTACATATATCACAATGTTTTTGGTTTCTCGTCGTAATGATACGACTCACTCAGCCGCGCCTCCCTCCATAACGCGATGGCCGTAAACGCCGCACCAGGCCCAACAGCCACAGAGCCAATCACAATCCACGCCGCCAGCCCAAGCACCTGCGATACGCTCCGAGCAAACCACAGAGAGCCGAGAAGGCAGCACCCGACTCCCACAGCGAAATCCCACTGGAAGAGGTTGGCGGTGTGCCACAAGACTGCGTCAGTGGGCGCTACTCCATATGTTGCGGGGAGGAAGAAAGCGAGAGCGTCATCCAGCGACGTGAACTTGGAAAGGGCGGATAGGTGGATGGACGATGCCACGAGAAAGGCGCCGATATATGCTGCTTGGACGGTACGGAAGCCTGACTGCGAGTACACAGTAGGGGGACGGAAGAGGAGGTGTATGCTCCCTGCAATAAAGCCAATAATAGGTGCAAATTGCCAGAGTCCCGTAATCCCTGGGTCCTGCATGGCAACCATTGCCACCGAAGGGATGACCCATCCTATGAACAGTCCAAAGACCGCCGCCTCTGCTTGCGCCTGTGTCACTCTCCCGCCTTTTTGCCTCTCCAAATTGCCTGACAGAATCTGGTATACCCAGTAGAATGGTGTTACAGCTGCAAACGTTACCAGCTGCCCCAGGATGCCGAATAGGACAGCGGAATAACTGGTGGCGAAACGGCGCCCTTTTCTTGCAGATTCGAAGGATTGAAACAGGACGGCAACTGGAGCGAGGGTTCCAATGAAGTAGACCAGGAAGGGCGTGAGCTCTGGTTTCAGGGCAACATGGAACACCGAGACTAAGCCGCAAAGCCGACTGTCGAAGAGGTCGTAGTTGGTGTGAGGGATGAAATGAGGTGATCCTGGCTTGCAAGTAGGTCGGATTTCTGGGCCGAGGAATTGGAGACTGGGCAAGATGTTTGTCACCTCGAGCACCGTGAGAGCAGGAAAGAGGAGAAGGGGGAGAATAATGTTGGTGAGCATTGTCCCAGCCTCGTCCTCGAATTTTTTGGGTGACAGGTTGAATGATGCACTGAATATATATGCCGTGTACCACGTGAGCTGAGCCGTGCTTCTGCAGTTCCACTTCAAAAGGCCGCACTTTGCGAGTTAATCGCGTCTGGACCCAACTAAATGTGAGTCTACTTCGTATTGCCATCTGAATAAATTCTGGCCGTGGAATCGACGGTAATATCATCGCCACCTAACAGGCCAGAACTTCGGAGCGAGCGGCCCGGAGTTTCAATTTCCAGTAATGAAGACCACGCAAGTACTCGCAATCATCTGAACGTGTTAGAACCAGTCTCACCAGGGGAACAAGGGAAGCGAAGACGTTCAGTGAATACAAATGGATGATAGTCTACCACCGCATTGGCTGGTATGGAACCTTTCTTATTTTCCCTCGACTATCGCATGCACTTACGATATGTTCCGGTGCAAGCGAAAGGGACCACAATTTGCAAGTCAACTTCCATTACGATCCGGGTCGTACTTTTAGTCTTACCATATGGTCTGGTATCAAGACAGCGATGCCCAGGGGAATCAGAGAAGTGGTCTCGAACGAGCACAAGGCCAGATGACCAAGGACATGGGGAAAGACGCACAGCTGAACTAGTCAGCAAGACAAGCAACGGCCTTGTGCGTGAAAACACTGAAGGGTCGTACACGAAGCTAGTTTATGGCTGCGCAGGTCCATTGCTGTGACTCCGTTGTAGTAATGGCATACCTCAATGGACAGTAAGGTAGGCTAGCAGCCAGGCAAAGCCGTACCCAGCTGAACCGAACATAGGTGACCGTCTCACATTGTGAGGGTTCTTTCGTCCATTGTCCTTCCGCGAACTGGGGTGACAGGTGATGTAGGTGAGAGTGTGAGATGAGAGAGGTATAAGCCTGGTGTCTGCGTTCAATGGTAATACAGTATTCTATATTCAACAATACATTATTAAAACCTGCGACCTGTGCAAAATCATGAGGAATATCGTGCAGACAACATTGAGTCTACGCACCCGGATCCCAAGATAAAAGAAGCTAAATTCGCCGAATGCGAAGATTAATAGTGCTCGTAGGGTTCATGCATCGGGAGCCTCAAGGTTGGTGTAGAAGCATGAGGATAACTGTATATCGAGCCGACTGAGACTGGCTTTGGCTTCCTTGATACAAGGCGAGTGAACCATCGAGCAGTAGATACACTGGGAAAATATGAGATACTTATAGACGACTCTAGCCTCTTTAAGTAAGACTCACCAGATAGATCTCCTCCTATGTCTAGGCTTTGAAAGCTCTCCTGGCAGACGAATGCGCCTAGGCGTGAGGACGATGTACGAGAGACTAAGCATGCTCAAAGGGACGGGTGAAAAGGACGGGTGAGGATCCTGAGGATCTGTCGCCGCCCTCCCTTTATAGTATCGCTTTCACCTTCGAGAACTTTTGGAGGTGACATGGCTCATGGCCGCACTGTTGGCCCATTGTTCACAGAAGAAGTGTCGAGAACAAAGTGATAAGCAGTGCGTTGCTAGGGTTGGACAATGGTCGTCGAAGCGAAAGACAAGCGACAGGATCCACCCGCCTTGTTTCCGCTTTCGTCCTATCTAATATGGACGTAATTACGTCATCATTAGATAAGTAGTGGCCAAGGGCCTATCCGCCCAGAATGATAAAATTACAGCAAAAATAACATGTGTGATGATGCAATGATCATTTTTTATATAAATAAGTCGTTAGTTATCGGTCTCGTATCTGCGCGGGGCAAAAGCATGCTGCGATTCGGTCGCTGACAATGATTCCGTCAATACCCCGAGATCCTAGGCGGACAACGTATGGACTCACAGGGCAGCCCGTTCCTGGGACACATCAAGCGAATTCGAAATATTTGGCAGTTCAGTCGTCACATTAAGATCTGAGGGCAGTTCGAGATGCTGCGGCATAAGGAAGTCCTAAAGACTCACGTTTGGAAGACAACACAGTCGTCTTGCTCGTATGAACACTGGCCACGGGAATGGGGATTTTTATGCTCTAGAATAGATGATGTCAGCAGGGTACCCAACATTGCGAGCGTCCACGGCGCTCACCGGGATGCTGCTGTAGTAGGCCATGATGAAGAGAGGTAAGGAGGAAGATGCCTGATTTCAAGGGTTGAGTACAGGACAATTTTATAGTCACTGATCAAGATGGTGACGAACAAAGAGCGTCACATTCAATTCTTTGGAAGAAATACGAAAATCAGTCGTGGAGTAGCTCATGTGAAATTCGACCTCGGAAGCTAAACACCAGCACCATTCCATTCAGTTCTTGGAATATTCATTCAACACTTGTCTTTTTTGAGGCCTGCCGTCTGTGAATGAGACGTGCACGCGACAATTTCACATGCGATTCGATGGTGTCTGACCGATCATCCTATTGCAATTAGATCAAGACAATTCACAAAATATCAACCAAGCCTCGACGTGAAGAAATAATTCCGACTACTTTGGCCTCAAAGTCGAGCAAGGAACCCGACCTCGTAGCCACCAAATCGCTAGCGTTATCTTCGACACCGAGGAGGGTTTCGATATTGGCTGACCCTAATGCTAACACCTCAGACTTCGACAATGCCGCACGCGTCTCCAAAGCCGCCTGTTTTTCGATCAGATACAAGTTCCTTAGACAGAAGCATCGTAGTCACTCACCCAAGCAACATCAAAGCGCACATTCCTCACAGACCATGTACCACTGCTTCCGATACCGACAGTTACATTATGTGCTTGTAAGACACCAATGGCATTATCCTCGCTCAAAGGAGGCCCAGGAAGACTATAATTGCCTCCTTAGACATCATATCATTTCACAATCTTCATTTGGACTCACATTCTGCGAAGCTCCCATGTTGCTGGGAACGGCCGCGACGGTACCACAACGACACCAATGCCAGCATACCCAATTTCGGCTGCAAGCAAATGAGCTTCCGCGGCACCTGCAAACGTCATTCGCAACGGAACCCCGGTAGTCCTTTCTATTTCGGACTTGAGCTGTATCAACGAGGCCATGATGTCAGCATTGTCGACGTCAATAACAAGCGGGATTTTTCCCTATTGAAACAAAGGGGATGAGAATCCAACCGTACAACCGTTACACCAATACTACATACAGCCGCGACGCGCTCGAACTGAGTCCCGAGATCACCACTTCCGCCTCCTAATAATAGACGGCGCAGTGTGGCGATCTGAGTACTAACACTGATCGGAGAATTGAGGGAAACGATGACATGCAGAGCAGTCGCGTCCTGAACCACAGCCCCCTTCTGCAGCTTGTGGGCAGAACCCGTGGAGAATGCCGCTGTCAGTCCGGATATCAAGCCGCGAGCTACAGGTGCTACGATGGCCGTGGTTACGCCGCTGCGATAAGCGAGTCTGCCTCCTACGTCAGTCAAAGTCATTTAACCCAGGGAAGTGAACGCACAAGCTATCTCTTGAGGCAAATTGTAGCCCATCCGAGGCCCGGATGACTGCATCGTCTCCACCCAGAATGCTTGGGACATTAGATAGCAGAGGTCCTATGATTGGGCCATCATTGGTGCTAGCTTCACCGGAAATATGGCTTAGACCCAGTGCACTGCCAAACGATACAAATCCTGGACTGCGGAAAGAAAGTCAGTAAAACTCTAGAACTACGGAGACCTGCGGACGTACGCCACAGAACCCCCGACAAGATCTACAACGACAGCGTCGTGATAGGCATTTTCTGCCAGACAAGTAGCCTTGACACCTGCGCAGGCGATTTTTCCGGCCTCGACCACTAAAACACCTGCTTCATCGTCTTGTTGCCCAGAGAAGCTGCGCTTCACTGTGTGATGATCTCGTATATAAACGTCAGAAACGTTAACGAAAACAACAGTTTCGGACGTGGTCTGCTTGGTCTCCAATGGAGGTAGCCCGTCATGCTGAAGTGTTTCCGCAGCCTCTTTATCGAAGTTCGGCGTTTTCGGTACACTTTGTAATGCGGTTGGTTTTGGATTAGAATACGCATTTTCGATTTGTTCGATTCCATCGATATAGACCTGTTTCGGCGTCGCGCCAATAGCAAGAGGGTGGCTATCCCAGACCACGATATCTAGAAGTAAGGTAATAATGCTGTATCGCGCTTCATTCATAGGTTGTTACCTGCATCATATCCTTCGTTGATGAATCCTATTCTGTGGTCTTGTCCCATTACAGATGCAGGCGTAGACGTCACGGACGCTAGCGCTAGGTTATCTCCTAAACCATAATAGTGCGCTTGTTGCGCTTCGTGAAGAAGGTATCGCGAATTCAAGACTGGGTGGTCACTCTATGAGATTATATAAGTAGGAGAGCCGACTAAAATATCAGAGCGTCTCGCCTTCATGACAACATTGAGCCCATTATCTGCTAAAATACGGGGCGCAAATTCTGATCCACGATACGCCTCGCGTTTATATCTGGAATTGGTGGCAAAAAGAGCAATCGCGGGTGGTTTGCCTGAAAAACAGTCAGTGGAAAATGCGTCGATGATGTATCTCTAACCATAAGCTTTCTTAAGCAAGTCGGGAACCAGGTATGTTTCATGTGCATGATGGAAAGCAGCAATAGAGAATTTAAATTCATTGGTGAGCTGACAGTCTTGTTAATACGGTCCTCTTCAATGTGCAGGGTCGAGCTTACACGGACGATCCCATCCAAGTCGACAGCTTCATAGCAGTGGTTTTGAACCTAGCTCGGAATGAGAGAAGAAACATTTTAATCGGATAGCTGCGAACCTTGACCCTGCCTCTCAACACATCAACAAGAGCCTCCCATTGTAATTCTTCTGGAAATGCGCCTAGGCCTTTGCCAGTTACCGGTAAGTGCTTTCGCACAGTAGTCATCCTGCTTTTCCTTGATCTGGCGAGCCTTTTCATATCTAGAGACGTTCGTGAGACCTGACCATGAATAGATCTAAAATCAGGAACGAAATACCCATTCCGGAGTGCCCATATAGTGTCCATGCGTGTGCCAGAATAGACACGACCTACACAAAGATAAGTCATTTTAAAGAAGGCTCAAACAGGACATACTGGGGTTTTCTCCTATAATGCAATTATACATGATATCATTCCTTCTGGAAAACATTGCTCTAGCAGCACATACCACAAGCATGCTTCATTTGGCGCCACCGGGGCGGTAAAGATGGATCTACTTCAGTGACCGTTGATAGAGAAAGGTGGTTCCAACAGCAAAGACGATGGCGATCGTTCAGCAGTAGGGACGCAACTTGATGACGAACCCTTGTCCACCAATGCCATTTGCAGAACCAGGAAGAACAAGAGCTGTAGTAACACCACCAGAAACGGAGAGACGGTAAGAGTCATCATGACTGTTAAGTCCATCAAGACTGCGAAGCCATGGCTGAATAATACCGTGGCGAGAGTTTGTATCACTCGCCCCGGACAGGTGAGGTGAACTACCGACACCAATATGCGAATGAAGATCAACGATTCTGAGATGACATGAGCAAGGAAGGATACAGCTAATCGATTGCATACCCTGGAGAAATCCATGCCCCACCAACATCATAAGTGACAAGATCCTGCATCGTATACGCAGCCAGGGCATCGGAATCAACAACTCCGACCACCTTGATGATACCCCTTGTCTAGTAGGATGTGTCCCCTGACAATTTCGAGTCCATTTACGCGTCCAGTCCAGATTGTCGCGTTCTTGAGTAGAGTAGCCTTCGTGCCCGGTACGAAACGGTCCGATTCTGTCCGCGAGTGGAAACCTGGTGGTGGACCCGGTGGCACATCAAGAAGCTTGCATTTCTGCAAAGTCTCTGCTGCATGAAGGGGAATAAGCGTAGTTTTGTCTTTTGCCCAGTGAAGCCATAGTGCCTGCGAAGCGAGTAACAAAAAGCAGACAAAGATTCCGGCAAAGAGTCGGGGGAAAACTGCCGATTTCTTCCTTCCGTTGAACTGCTGGAGCGCATAAGGCGCTATCAAGGCCTTTTCAGACATGGTGGCCGGCCTTGAAGATGGGAAAGCGACGACGGCGACATGATGAGATAGCAATGATAATGCATACAGTCACGAGGAGAGGAGATAAGATGGCCGCCGGCCCTTAATAAGTCCACGGACCGGCACCCCAAAATTAGCCGGATAATTCACCCACAGCCTTCCTCTCGAGCAGGATCTAGATACTAACAGTAAGACTAAGTTCTTACTGGTACCAAGAACGCCAAATTTCCGTCACGATTCAATGGAGTCTGTATAAAAGTACTACCCAAGCTGAAATCCAGACTCGAAGATTTGAGGTCATAGTAGCAACATATTAGTGAGCGGTGGTGTTATCGAAGAATATTCGTACTTGGTCTCTTCTTTTCCTTTCGGAACAGGCTGGATCATAAGACGTGCTGTCGGGCGAACCAGTCGTCATTCATAACAACAAAGTGGAAGTATGAGTAGGTCGTGTTCACATAAATCAACTTCATGACATCCATCAAACTCAAAAAAACTAGCCGCAGAGAACACGTCGAGGATAAAGCCACGCTACGAGTCAAGTTCAGGCTGGGGAATGTGCCACATTTCCTAATTTATGGTAAACATCCACATCAGTATTTCATCACGGGCCGCCTACTTAGTACTAGCCACAGCCTCCAATTGATGCAGTGTTACGCTAGCAACGGTCCCGGGCTTCCTTCGTCTCGCTATGACAGAACCGATTGCAGATCCGACACAAGTTATCTCTGAGCGAATTCCTTTGCTACAAAATCGCATTGTCAGTCAT
The DNA here is from genome assembly GCA_030407055.1 of Armillaria mellea. Taxonomy (NCBI): domain Eukaryota; kingdom Fungi; phylum Basidiomycota; class Agaricomycetes; order Agaricales; family Physalacriaceae; genus Armillaria; species Armillaria mellea. The sequence continues at coordinate 2,572,693 of JAUDZF010000007.1, forward strand.
ACAGTTCATGCAGGGAGTATTGTACGGTAAGACGTCACGGTCTATCGCGCTCACGTGCCGTTTTTGCTAACAGTGCGATTATCAGGCTCTTTCCCGTTATTGTGCTGTTTTCAATACAGGTGCATATTTTGATTATGTGCAGCTTTATACTGATCGATTCCAGTGGGGCATTCATGAATTCTATATTCCATTTTATATCAAGAATATATGGTACATTCCTAGAGTTGGAGGGGTAGGCACTGGGGATCGTAAGCTTCTCGTTCAGAGAGGTCTGACTTGCTGCGTCTCATCTTCCTCTCCTAAGTTATGACCATATTCCGCGTCTTGTTTACCCTCGTTTCTATTGGATGGTGGGGTCGCCTCGGAGATATATGGGGCCGGAAACCCATCCTGCTTTTAGTTTGCTCGTTTCTTCTTGTTCTGTAAGTTCCATAAACTATATGCGAGTCCACAACTTTGAACGTTTCCTCTAGAAATACTTTTTTGATTTGCATTGATCGCAGCAAGTGGGACAAATGCTCCGATCCTTTTGGCGCTATCTGTATTGCAAGGCTTGTTCGGGGGACATGCACTGCTCTATGGAATCCTACATGCGTACGTAGTCGCCTTTGCGTGCCTTGAATTCAATGACGTCCGGTACACAGTTACGTAGCCGACTGTACTTCGTTGTCCTCCAGGTGAACGCAGCTCTTTATACGCCCACTTCTATTATCAATACATAAATCAGGTTTGGAAAATTCAGTTCGCTATTTGCCGTCGCATATGTCACAGCCATTCTGGCTGTTCAGGTGTGTCCGACTTTGTCCTCGTTCTCTCGAGCAGAAAGCGAACTCAGGCTGGTGTGTAGTTCGGTGAATTCAACACGTTGGGTGGTCAGATACGTCCCGAAAATTCTTATCCATTCGTGATGAATGCACTTATCCTTGCTGCGAACCTACTGTGGATAGCCATAATACTTCCTGAATCCCTCCAAACCAGAAGCAGGCAGGAACGTCGAGATATAGTGTCTGACTTCCGTGTCGAATTCCCATATTCATTCGCCGCCTCACCTCCCCACCGTCAGCCATACTTAATCCTAAGTCTTTCAGTGTTTCTTTATTCGTTGACATTGGTAACACCTCCTGCATCCGAAAGCGACCTGATGTTGATTTGCTCCGGTAGGATTTTCCGTACCTCAAATTCGCTTACGAGCATCTGTGGCAATATAGACGTTTCAGCGATTTCGTGAGTGTCGGAAGACTGGAAGGGATGAAATTTCTAAAGTGTAATAGGCTTTCTTTTACGCCCTGTACATTTTCGGAGCGACCTCAGTCGCTCTTGTATATATATATCCTGGTAAGCCTTGTCCTGATTCATTATTGGCATTTAAAAGATTTGCTTGAATACAGGTTTGAACCGCCTGCTGAAGCACATCTATGGCAAAGATCTACAATCCTTATTGTATATCACCTTGCGGTCGGTCCAGTATAGTGTCTCCCTAGACGCTTTTCTAGCCCTGTTGGTCATTGCTATACCTACAACCGAATCGGCGCGGCTTGTCCACCTCTTCTTCACCTCTGTTTCATTTCTATTTACCGGCGTCATTCCGGCCTTATTTTGTTTGGCTTCCCTTCAAGCCACGCAGGTTGGACACACATCTAGACTTGCGGTTTTATTTGGAACCCTTGCCGCCATTCAAGAAGTAGGAAGAACCATGTCGGTACGTATTATCAGTGTATGATATGACCTACATTGACTGTTAGCCAAGACGAGTTTTATACAAGGCACCTTGTACAGATCGCCCAGTATTGGACAGCTAAAGATCTTGTACATCGTCATGGCTGCATTTCTGATTCTGACCTCGATGTTGCTCGGATTGGGAAAGTGTCAAACTGATGTTGTCACCGAGGATGGCGACGGACGGCCGTACAGATGCAGTATAGACAGTTAGTCTACAGTAGTAAATGTCCTATGAACATGTGTCATTGTCTTTCATGTGCTTGGAGTGAGACATGTATGGTAGAGAGCGTGTCCAAAATCCTGGTTTTTACACTGAGGCCTCTAAGGGAGAAGGGAGCTACGTCGTGGCCCTATGTCAAAGGAAAGTTGAAATCAGATAAGTAGAAGCTACCCACTTTCTTCAAAGAAGACCCCGAAGCGCCGAGCGCGACGGATTTCTCTACTGTCTCTCTTAAGCTTTCTGGGCATTGAGATGATGGAGACAAAGGCGAAGCCCGGAGGCACGAATGAGAATCGCCCCGACTGCCTGGGGCGATTGGGCTGACTGATGCGCTTCCATAACAATACAAACCACCTCTTCAAGGATGTACGGTGGCGTCGACGAGATTGAGGAAGCTGAGCGGCGCCCTCTGCATCTGGACCAGAGTGCAAATCTTGCGATGGGAGGCGTGAAGGTGCACTGGACATTCAAATGAAGGAACATAAGAGGAGAGACCATAGTGCACAGAAGGGGTGCCACTCACGTAGATTTGAAGAGTTTTTTAGAACGACGCAGAGGAGAGCTAGCTAGGCGTTGTCGGAATGAAAGGCTGCGCGGCATAATTTAAACAGAGGAACGACGGCGAAATTTGAATGAATGTGATGAAGATGGCTAAGCTTAGAGTGTGGTGTATCGTTCGCCTGGAACGGTGGGGTAAGAAAGACTCGCGACCGAGAGAACGCGGTTTATTAGCTAGAGCGGAGCACGAAGCCACTGTGGCAAAAGACTTTGTTGGACAATGGTAGTCACCGCGTTCAAGAGTACATTATCCCAAGAAGTCGCTGTTGATGCATGAAGGACAAAGGTAATAGTAAGGGCCTTATTGACACAAATGCGTGGTAACAAAGAAACACGTAAATGGCAAGCAAGCAATGTGATGCATTACTAGGACGGCCCAAGTTACGGACTTTACTATGAGAACATAGAAAAATCATCTCTGTGGCATGGGTGACCACCACGATAGCAGGCTCCATTTAGCAAGCTGATAGAAGCCCCAGGCGAAACTTAAAATACTAAGAGAGGGTAGAAAGTGGCAACAAGGAGCAGGTCCAGTCCAAAGCGAGACGGTCAGCAAGGTGTAGACGGGATATGCCGGAAAAACTATTTTGGTTACTTTTTACAACTCCGACAAAAATTTTGGCTTCACTTGATCTTTTCTTTTCGTTAATCCCTAACCACCATCTTCCCTCATCTCTCCCCTTTCCCCCCTTCTTCTGCCCGCTACGATGGCTGTGAGCTCTCTATCTGGCATGATGTGCGCGTCGCCAGTGTCTAATCTTCCATTTAGTCCAATTTCACGGAGGGTTTACTTTCCCTGCTCAGACAGACTCTTTCCAACGACACAGCACAACTGAAAGCTGTGAGACCCATTTAATCGTGCTACGTTTTTTATGCTCAGATGCGTTTTCTCGATCGTAGGCAACTGCTCAGCTGAAGCAACAGTATTACAAGAATGCGGAGTGCATCCCTGCCCTCGCGTATGTCATCGCGAATTCCGAAGAACAAGCCGTACGTGTCGCTCGCTTTGTCAACCGGTCGAAAGAGGCATAAACGCGACTGTGTATCAGATCCGCCAACTCGCGGCCGTAGAGTTACGAAAACGCATCGATTACGATAGTGGAAAGTTGTGGATGTCCGTTCTTCAAACGGAGCGCGATCAGCTGAAGGCAAACTTCCCCGAGCTCATCTTAAAAGAACAGAGGTATAGTTCTGCCACCTTTTCGAGTTGCTCTGTTCCTATCTGAGTCATTGGCTTTAGCACCCTTGTCAGACACTCGGCTGCACGCGTCTTAGCCGCTATCTCATCGATTGAAGTCCCTGCAGGCACTTGGCCACAGCTTCTGCCTTTTCTCCATCAGGCCTGCATCTCTCCCGTGGTTGCCCACCGCGAAGTTGGTACATTCATGCTATATTCCGTCCTTCGAGAACATCTGTGAAGGTTTCCAAACTCACCTCCTGGAGCTCTTCAAGCTCTTCAATCAAACTATCAATGATCCAGAGTCTATCGAAGTTCGCATCACCACAGTTAGGTTGGTACAGGTCGTTGACTTGTGACGTGAAGTTGATGCCGTATACAGGGCGCTGGGGGTTATCGCCCAGTACATCGATTCTGACGACAAGCAGGAGCTCGTATGTGCTCGTTCATTTTAGTTTTAAAATGTCTTCTGATGACATTCTAGGCCATGTATCAAGCCCTCCTTCCTTCTATAATTCAAGTCATTGGCCAGACAGTCGAGACTGGTAATGACTGGAGGAGCGCGTCATTTGTTTGATGTTCTGGAGACTCTTCTCATCCTTGTAGGTATCATTCAGTTTTCGGCGTTGACATTGTCATCTTGACGCTATCTATAGGAAGTTCCTATCCTTAGCAAGAACATACCGGACCTTGTCAATTTCCTTCTCCAATGTGGCGGCAACCGCAGCTTCGAGGCTGACTTGAGAGTTCTAGCTCTGAATGCATTGAACTGGACTGTTCAATAGTGAGTATCAAGGAATCTGTTGTGCCGAATTTTACTGAATTCGTAAACCATGACTAGCAAGAAATCAAAAGTTCAGAGCGCCGGTCTTGCTCCCGTAATGTTGGAGCATCTCATGCCTATTACGACCGAAGAAGAACCCGAGGACGTAGACGACGAGGCGCCTTCCCGCGTGAGCATGATGTCTTCTTGGCATGTAATTTGTCTTTGACAGCCTCATTTTAGTCTGCTCTTCGTATCATCGACGGCCTATCCTCCAACTTGCCACCCACTCAAGTCTTTCCATTCCTGCGGAGCCTCATTGTGCAGTATTTCTCTTCGGCTGATCCTACCCAGAGGCGAGGTGCCATGTTGGCTCTTGGTGTTGCTGTCGAAGGTTGCAGCGAATTCATGGGTGCTCAGATGGCTCAAGTCTGGCCCATGATCGAAGTGGGCTTGCAAGATAACGATGCTGGTGTCAGGAAAGCGACCTGCGCTGCTGTTAGCTGCCTCTGCGAATGGCTTGAAGACGAGTGCGTTGCCAAACACGCCATGCTCGTTCCGGTAAGTGTTGGTTCCCTATAAAGGGTATCTGCATCTAAAGCACTGCGACTTACAGGCCATAATGAACCTCATCAATGACGAGCCCACCCAGCGTGCTGCCTGTGGGGCTCTCGACACTCTCCTTGAGATCCTACACGATGTTATCGATCAATATCTTCATCTTATCATGGAACGGCTTGCTGGTCTCTTGGAGACAGCGCCTCTTTCCGTAAAAGCCGTCGTCACTGGTGCTATCGGGAGTGCAGCACATGCTTCCAGGGAACGTTTCCTTCCATACTTCGAGCACACTATGTTACGTCTGCAACATTTCCTTGTGCTCACCGGCGAGGGAGAGGAGACCGAGCTTCGAGGCATCACCATGGATGCCATTGGAACGTTTGCCGAAGCTGTTGGCAAGGATCTTTTCCGGCCCTACTTCGCTAACATGATGAAGCAGGCGTTCCAAGGAATCGAGATGGAGAGTGCTCGTTTGAGAGAATGCAGTTTCTTGTTCTTTGGCGTCATGGCCAGGGTCTTTGGTGAAGAATTTGCCCCTTATTTGCCTAACGTTGTTCCTCCGTTGCTGCAGAGCTGCAAACAAGACGAAGGCGGAGCTGAGTGTATGCATCATTTCACTGTTGTCTTTTCGTATTTTTGATGCTTTCCTTTTTAGTCTCTGTTTCCGATGCTGTTGCGGCGTTTGACTCCGGGTCTTCTCCTTCCAATGCCATTGCAATCTCTGATGATGATGGTCACGGTGCGGATGGCGTTGAGTTGGACGATCTCGATCTCAACAAGATGATGGATGTCAACAGCGCGATTGCGGTTGAGAAAGAGATTGCTGCTGACACCATTGGCACTCTTTTCGCTTCCACCAAGCATCATTTCTTCCCTTATATTGAGCCTTGCTCTTTGGAGCTCACTGAGCTTCTTAATCACTACTATGAGGGCATCAGAAAGAGTGCGATGGACTCTTTGCTCGAGATCGCTAGGACCTTCTACGATCTGAGTGATCACCAAGACTGGGTCCCCGGTAAAGTCGTGGTGGGTCGCAATAACAAGTTCAGAATTACCAATGACCTAACAGTGCTTTTAGCAAGTGCCTGTTCAAAGTACAGTGCGGGACCTCATTAACCACGTTGTTCCCAATTTATTGGAAATGTACCAGACGGAGGACAACAAGTGAGTTTTGATTCTCCTTCCATGTCAGCATTATCGCTGCGTGATGAAAAATTTAACTCAGCTCACTTCGACGCAAATGCGCATGAGACTATTTTTATTATTATCCTGATCATATACATTAATCATCTTCTACGGAACTCTGAACTAATCCTTTTTCATTTCATAGGTCTGTCGTCTCATCACTATGTGTTGGCTTCGCAGAAACTTTGAACAAGATTGGTCCAGCACTTGTTGACGGCTGTACGTTCTTTGCCGATTTCACCTCTTTCATACCCTTATGAGTTGACAGACCTCGACCGAGTGTCTGAAATCGCTCTTCAAATCCTAGGCCAAAAGGCGTTCTGTCAACAAGATCCTGACCAGGATGAAACTGAAGAAGCCCCCGAAGATCAGGCTGAATACGATTCTGTCCTCATTTCATCCTGCTGGAGACCTTGTGTCCGCTTTGGCTAATGTCTTGGGCGCTGATTTTGCTCCTGCCTTTGGCACATATTTCCCCCTCATCTCCAAGTTCTACGTAAGTGCATTCTGTCGGTTTGAGCGTCCTGTCAACTGAATTACTCGTTCATTTCAGAAAAAAGGCCGCTCGCTTAGCGATCGTTCATCTGCCATTGGCTGCTTGGCCGAGATCATTGCTGGCATGAAAGAGTCTGTTACGCCATCCTCAGAACCCCTTCTTGAGCTCTTCTACCGCGCTTTAAGCGACGAAGAGCCCGAGGTTCTCAGCAATGCCGCATTTGGTATTGGATTGCTTGTAGAACATTCTCAGATGGACTTGTCCCCTCAATATCTTCATGTCCTCGCAGCTCTTCAACCTCTCTTCGTCGTCGTTCCCGAAAGTCCGGCGACCCGCCTCAATGCCAAGGACAATGCGGCTGGCGCCGTTGCGCGTCTCATCGTACGCAATACCGCTGCCCTGCCCCTCGACCAAGTCCTTCCTGTCTGGCTCAATGCCCTTCCATTGAAGAACGACTTCCTAGAGAACCGCCCTGTGTTCCGCGCTATCTTCCACCTCTTCCGAACCAACTCCAACGTCCTCCTCCCTCATCTTGATACCCTCTTCGCAAGAATTTGCTTGTTGTTTTGCCACCTCAACCTGACCAAATTGGTGACGAGGTTCGGGCGGAGCTGATTCAACTCATCTCTATGCTAAACCAGGAGGACCCGGCGAAGATCCAAGCAGCGGGGTTAAATGTATTCTTACCCGGTGCTTGAGATCAATGAAATGTTTCTGTTGTATTCTCGTTATTTTTTCCTTCACGACATTTACTACCTGTTATGGATCCATCTACTTACGACGCATGTTCTTCTTGCTTTCTTTCATCATTTATAGAGTAGCATGTTATATTGTTGGTATTATTTGTGTTAACACTGTCGGCGGCCTAGTGGCTACGCGTGACGAAAGCGGACTGCGTTGTTGGTGTGTGTTGATTAGTGTCTTCCTGAAATCCGCCACCATCGTCGCGAACAGTGAGCTCGCTGGGCGACTCGTCAAACGAAATGGCGCGCTCGCTCTTGTCCATCTCTACAGTATCCTTTCTTTTGCTCTCCCTGATTTCAGCGTTACCCGTCCTGGCATCCGGCGTGTTCGTCTCGGTTGAATTAGCATCACAACTTCCGCTTGTCGCACGCGTTGGCGAGGACCTACCTTTGGACAATTTCGAACAGTACCTTTGGCGGATGTAGTGACGTGCTGAATCTGTCGACGTCGAGCTTGCCTACCTGGCTATCTTTTGACCCCAACTCAGCCACATTCTATGGGAAACCGACGGCGAACGATAGAAACAGCTCGGGCATCGAACATCACAGTGATTGCTCACGGCTGTGGTTCCTCTGCTTCTTCGTCTTTCAATCTTTTCCTTACATCCAACCCGGCGCCTACTCTTAACACTCCCGTTGCATCACAATTTCGATTGCCTAATCCTTCACTGTCATCCGTATTCGAAATTAACGCGACTTCTGCACTGGCGACTCAGAATCCTGCACTAGCGGATCCCGCCAAAATGGTCATTTAGCATCGGCTTTGAGGGAAACACGTTCACTTCCTCGAATCGCCTGTACTACGCATTGTTGCAAGCAGATGGCTCGCCTATTCCCTCTTGGATGCGGTATAACTCCCAAGAATTTACTCTCGGAGGCGTCACTCCGTTACGGGAATCTGTGCCTATACCTTCGGCATACAACCTGGTCCTGCATGCATCAGATGAAGAAGGGACAACTGCGCTACAACAACGATTCGATATTGTCTTGGCTGATCACGACGTTTCCTTATCTCGTGCAGTTCTACCCACCATCAACGTCACTGCCGGCACACCTTTCAGCCTAGCTCTGAACTCGTCGCTGGATTTCTCGGGTGTTTTAGTAGATGGCGAACCATTCCAACCCGAATACCTTGCTGACCTGTTAGTCGATACCTCTTGCTGTGCGTGGTTATCGTATGACCAGAAGACGAGGCACTTGTCTGGAAATTCGGCCTCGGACCCTCAGAGTAGGCGAACCAGTTCTTCTCGTCAAGTTGGTCACCGTCTTTAACGAGACACTCCAGACGAACGTATCCTATAGCTTTGGTTCCTTCTTATTTTTCCACAGACACAATACCGTCTATCGTGGTCGGTGGAAATGGACGCTTACAATTTGATCTGAAGCCCTATTTCTCTAACACCAGCGAATCGAACGATGTCGACTTGAGTGCCTCCTATGATCCTAGTGAAGGCCGGCAACGTCATGTCCTTCGATGGCCAAACTGGCCTGCTGAATGGCACCATTCCGAGTAATTTTTCCAAGAAGCCCATTAACGTCACCTTCGCTGCGTATTCCCGTACTACACATTCGACTTCGCACACGAGTGTTTCCGTCACCCTTGCTCCTTCTAATCACAAATCAGAGGACTTTGATGGCTCGGGTCACCATGGCGGCCTTTCTGGTCCAGCCCACGCTAGGCTTGTCCTAGGATTGAGCATAGCGTTTGGGGTGATTGGTGGGATGCTTGGCCTAGGAATTCTTCTGGCATTACTCAGGCGCTGCGCGCGAGTTGAAGATACGGCTTTGGGAGGCCAAGTCGGTCAGCAAGCCTGGTCTGAAAAGGACCGTAAGTGGTATGGCGTAGAAGAAGGAAAAGGATACGGGTATTCGGAGAAAGTAAGTTTCCGCCACCTTGAACCATCTCAAATCATTGATTATATACCACCAGCCACCAGCGCATACTCGAAGCCCCCTCAATTATGGAAATCTTGGTCTACATCGCGTGTTGGAAAGAAGTCACTCAGATCTGCCGTCCCATTCGACCAGTGCTGGCCCGCAGAGTCCCGGAGTAATGAGCAAGCGGGAGTTTATCACGCGCATTCGAGAAACCGTACGAACCGTCAGTGACAAATATGCTCGATCACGGCGAGCTCCTCAAGCCATCAATCTGAACCGCCCAGTCATTGGAAAACCAATATTGATCACCCCGGCTCCGGTTTCTGGTTCCCCTCATGATCCTTTCAGTGACCTCAACTCGGGTCCTGGCAGCAGTTTCTTGACAAGAACGTCATCGTCGTCCGATGATGGCTCTATTCCGCAGAGACGGACTGACTGTTTGACTCGTCCTTCACCTGTTGTTCATTTCGAAGATAGTCGAAATGTATCCAGGGACTCCATCGCATCTGTTGTCGCTCATGCCGCCTGAAGCTGTTGTGCAGACGGCTGAGCATACGAAGTGCCTTGTCTACATCTTCCGACCATCACGAACTTTTGCCATCTCCTGTCGCTGTTCGGCCTCGTCTAGTACCGTTCACCAGTGCGACTCGTGTCCCAGTTCCCAGTATGTCTGTGACATCTCCTGATTCTCCCGAAAGCAGCTTCGAGGGCCCTCAACGAGTGGTGAGCCAGAAAGCGGTTGTACAGAAACAGGCACGGACACCATTCTCTGGTGTGAAGAAGAGCGGAAGCGGCGACGAACTCGCTATTGGTATACATTATGTTCACGCGCTTGGCGCAGAACATCCTGTAAACACTGCTGGATCGACACTGACGGTTTCGACGAATGTCCGGTCTTCATTTTCTTCGCTGGAGTCTTCCCACGACGGGCATCAGACGGGCGAGATCGAAGCAGTCAAAATGGTAGCGAGAGCTGGGGAGCGGTTCAAATTCCGTATCGCCCTTGAAGCGACGTCTCCAGGTTCTTATGGTGGATCCCATAGCTTGCAGGCGAGACTGATCTCTGGACAAAAGTTGCCGAAGTTCTTACATATTGACCTTAATTTGAGACGAGGATCGGGCGCCGTAGCGTTTTATGGTGTGCCCAGCACGGCGGACATAGGGGAGTTCGATGCGGGTGTGTACGACGGGGATGTTTGTGTCGGTCGACTGTACTTGGAGGTCATTGGCCGAGGATGAGATCTCCTTCCACTCTTTTTCTTCTCTATTTTCTCGCGGACTATAAGCATGTATCAACAGCCCTAATGTATCTAGCACTAGCACTGAGCAACTTCCCTCTATTTGTATCATACATACTATTTTCTATACCCTTATTTACATACCACTAAACATCATTATTACTAGATGCAAAAATAATCGCACATTGTCTCCATCACGGCAGAATTTAAAATCAGTCCAAATTGCCTTGTGCTTCGATCATCGCCTGGTAGAGACCATGTTGCTCGCCCAATCCATAAGTCAATGTCATGCGCTCAAAGATGTCGATGCCGCTCGTAGCCGCAGTCTCGAGCTAGGTGGATAGAACGAATCAGGCAATGTCTATACATCATTACATTGACACTCACCAGAGATATGACGTCCTCTAAGAGATGTGCCTGCCCCACAGCCATACCAAATCCCGGCCCTTCGTAACTCGCATTGGCGATGTGGATATGGAAATGATCTGATACAGGATGAGAAAATCTAGGCCAAGGAAGATCAAGGATACGAACAGTAACTGGGCTGATAATGGATCCACATTCTAAGTGAACCGGTTGGTAACCCCCATTTCTCTTGAACGACCCGATACGCCTCCTTCCGAATGGACTTCAAGAGGGGAACGTGCCCTAGACGATAGCTATCATAGCGGCCGCAGTTCCGATACTCAATGTATGCATGCTCTTACCGAAACGCAGGTCACGAAGACTGCGAAGGGTGTGATCTCGCGCGATCGCGACCAGGTACAAGCTCCCAATAGTGTGTCGGTCCCATTTCATGTCAGGCAGGACTATAAATTCAGGAGAGGAGAACAACACGGCCTCTTGTTCAGCCTCCCCAGAAAGTATTTTTGTTACCCTGAAAATCATGATGATGAGGACGACAGCTGCTCGATATTTAAGGGCGGACGTACCAACGCGTCCGAGCGGGGGGAAAGGAGTCGATGTAGGGCCTCACTACACTGGCGTATAGTTCTGGAGTCTCACGCACGAGGGTATATTTCTGTGGGGAATACTGTTACTTTCTGTGAGTATCTAGATCGTCCTCCAGGGCCGCGGACGCATGATACCTTCCGAATATGATCATCTGTGGCAGGGCATATGATGTCAATTTTAACATCCCCCTGCCGTTGTTGCTCCTCTGAGGATGATAGCCAACCTGCGAGCCACGAGTACTGTACCGGGAGATTAATTCAAGGACGGGGATCGACCGTGGGAGTTGCTACCCACGATGTCGGTCGATTGGATTAACTTCGCGCTGGAGACGACCCCCGGCTGTTCAGAGTGGAAGAAAAATTCGGCAAGCTCTGGAGCGAAAGCGGTCTTTTCGATGCGAATGATAGCCCTTTGGCGCTCCGATGTGTATTCAATTCCACGGGTCTCGGTGCCGTCTGGACGGACCAGCCCCCAGGAGGCGGGGAATGACCCAAGCAGGGCGATTCTTTTCTTTTCGGGCTCTAAAACCGAAAGGGTTAGTCCAGGGAGTCGGCCGGGGAGTGGGTGTGTGAGGGCACCTTCGTTCAGAGTCCTTTCAAATTTGAACGACTTGAGTGAGGCCAAGGCGTCCATGATCAGAGTTCGGAGTAACTTCTGGCGGCTCAAAGAGGCACATTTGTAGCACAAATGACATGAGTTGTATTGGTTGCAACATTATTTAGCTCATCCCCAGGGATCGAGTCAGATATGTACACACGAAAGCAACAACATGAACAGACAAGAAAAAGAATATGTACCGTCGACTACTAAACGGATAGCTAGCGTAGGTTCAATTGTTCGTTCTACCGCTCCCATTAGTGATAATCCCCCCTCACCGCCGCACCACCCGGTGCCAACACACCACACGACCAGCTCTTTATGACTTCCAGATGAGGATAGCGAGCGAGCCGACGTAGAAATAGATGAAATGCTTGGTTTCTGGGGGAAGCGAGCACATGAGCAGCTGAGCGGGACGCGTCGGGAGCACCGAATCCCATAGAGAGCACTCACCATGTGTAACATAGCTCCCAAAGTTCTTCCCGACGACGACGTGCCATGTAGGACCGTGTCTTCTATCAAATTCTTTCTTGATCTGTGCGGCAATATCTTTCTCGATGTTGTACTTCTCGAGTGCCGCTGACGCGATGTCCACACTCTCCTGCTGCATCTCCTCGCTCATGTCCACATTCTTGATGATTGCCTTTGGCGCTGAGGCCCCAGTCAGTAACACGGGGGCCGGAGCCGGCGTCGGTGGAGGAAGAGGTGGGCGCGTCAGTTTTCTCTGCCATCATGGGTGCGTACAGAAAGGATCTGGGAGATACGGTGAGACGAAGAAGCTTTTATATGGTCGAGGGAGTGCCCTTCCGTGATCTGCAGGGGAAGTGAAATGGAGGTCGTGAAACGAGCCGGTCGTAGGCAAGAACCAGGGCTGAAAATTGGGGCACGTGGTCTGGGCTTTTATGACTTGAGCACGGACACTGGCAGGCTGTAAAAGTAGCATGCACATGGTACCCATCCCCAACGGCTGCGGTCGTCCTCTTTTCGGGCTTTCGGGCGATTCATTTACCAGCAATCTACCATCTGTTTGGTTCGTTTTCCGTTTCCTGGTTTGCCTGCCATCCTCGAATTTTCTAGCCTGGGGCGCCCACATGCTTCCGTCTCACGGGTCTGCGCTACTACTCCCTTGTTCGAACTGGTTCTCGACTTGCTGGCTTTCCCCAACTCAGAGAAGCCGCCGCCGTGGCGTAGTGGAATAAATTTTATATAATGATTCTCGTGATTTGCTTCCCCCCCTTTCCTCGTAGAACACTCGCCCATATGCGCTCCTCGAAAATTTGTTCGCCCCGAGGCCTGGCTGTATGATCTCTGTCGTGGCGTGCAACCATACGACACTGTACCTGTCTGTGCTTCCCACCCTCGACTATCATCGTACCTGGTCCTTTTCTCGCCTTGCCAATAATGCGAGTTTGCCGCCTCGTATTCATAATAACATCAGGGATGTTTCATCATCGACCTGTTCTCGTGTTCTCCTGACTCAATGCCGCTCCTTCTGCTCCATATGCTTACCAGTATCCCTCGATGTTAATCTATTGGCTTCTTCACGTACGCATAAATACCCGAGAAGCCACCTCATTCCTCATGTTGACCATCAATTGAGCACCCGTTCATGTGGGCTGGCATCGTATTTTACGCTTGATTCAATGCACCGACCACATGTTCGCGTTCGCTATACTTGTCTCTTCCATCTTCGCTGACTTCAATGGTCTATTTTACCTTCGACTCGCTTGTTCCACGTTCTGTTTAGACCCTATCGCGTCAATCCGCAGTTTTCGGACACTATCTTTTGGCTATCATAGGTCGTGCGCCATGGAGAACGCACACGATCTGTGACAATCTATCTATCATACGTCGGTTCCGGAGAAACTCCAACAGCGTCGGAATGTTCACGGAAACACGACGCAAAGCTGACTGTAGCCACGTTCAAGTTCTTGCGTTGATGTAAAGAGCGCTCTTGGCAATTTGTGTGTGCCATCGATGCGGCCTCTGACATGTACAAGGACTTGCCGATCGTTCGAAATCACCACGATTAGCAAGGTGTATATTTTCCAACATCCTTCTCCTTCACAAGTCATGACATTTGGCTCGGGCAGGTAAACATGATTTATTCATCAAAACTGTTCACGATCAATAACGACCCGACACATGTAAACTGGTATACAGTATGAGTCCGGGTCCTCCGAGCAAATGCTGCCGATTTCTTGAGAAATATGTGCACGTTGCACTGCATGAAATAGCAACACAATACATTACATGTAATCTGCCCGAAGCCTGGTAAGTAAATCCTTAAATCCCTCTCAACTGATCAACAACTGACTCTAGGATCATGATTTTAATCGCACAGTGCGCATGCCTCAGAACGAAATCAGAGCATGTCTCCACGTGTAGTCTATTTACAGCTTGTAATATACTTTGCGTGTTGCTCCCTTGCAGATGATACCGCTACTTGTCACGAGTTTAGCATTTCACAAGGACGCACTCCTGGCACGCCTGAGTGCTCGCACAAGTGTACAGCTTCCCTCCGGCCAGAAGCATAGTTCTTTCCGCCAAAGTCTGCTTTCCAACAGACGGAAACGTGTCTACGAAAAAATTTTCAGCTACGTGACCTATTTCTGTCAATTTTCCTTTGAGCCGAAATTATTGGGAGTCAGGAGTGATACCTACGAATTGCTGCCTTTGTGAGAACAAGTGGCCAACTTGTCTCGCAGGAGCGGTCCGTTCTAGAATCGTACGCTCAAGTTAATCCTCCATCTTGCCTTCATCTGAAATATTATCTGACCCAGGTAGACCAAGTCGCGTTAGGCCGCGGAGAAGCTCTGCCCCATAAGAGCGGCCCGGATGCTTTGGTTCCGCTTCCGAAGTTGGGGCGTTTACTCTGGGACACCAAAGATTTACACTAAGTACACATGGGCACAGCGAAAGCTGCAACTGAGGGACGCGATCAGTCATTATACGGGGATTAGGGCTGTGCGTGGAGACAAAGACTCCGAGAGCGTTATCGGTGAATAGAGTTATTATTATTTAGCCGATTGATGCTCATACTAGCATAGAGAACATGAACGTTGTGGTAAGAGGTGTTCAAAATCTGAGCAGGACCGCCATGGAATGTAGTCGGATCTAGGGGTGGCGACCTGGCATCGCACTGGCACCGGGATTTGCTATCAGTGGTTTTATGGTGTGTGGATATCCGTATTTCACGGAGTCGCAATGGAGCCGAAGTAGCTACAGGCGATGCGATAGGGCCCTTGTGTTGCTCTCGAGTATATATTGATCCTGAATGTTTTTCTCTACCTCGTTCAAGAGATGCAGTTGCTGTCACAGTTCACCTACGTGCTGTCATTGCTGTGCTATGTGATAGACTCGTTACAATCAAAATCGGATAGCATCCGACTGGAATCAGAGCAAGGGCCAACGAAAAGGCAGACTGGGACCTCCCCAATTGACGTCCGAGCATGCCTCGGATGGGCCGATACGCGACATTTGGGGCGCCACCGCGTCGATAGTGGCCGGTAATCATCCCCAGAAGAAGAAAGTAGATCGAACACCAAGGAACGAGATTATCGACTGCCGTAAAAAGACCCGTACAGATATTGACCAGCCTAGGATGCAGAAATTTCTACAGATTTATTTTTCTCAGAGAGGATGATCACTCCGATGACTAGATAGACTCCGTAGACGAGTGCATGGGTGAAGGAGAACGGACGAAGGACTTTATAGTGGGACGGATGACGTAAGCAGCGAGATTTTTGGGGGCGCTTCCGATCAGTTATTGCCCCCAGTAAAACCCGGGGCACCCCTTGCTTTTCCTTCATTACCTTCCACTGGGTGCGCCTTTTTAACAACCAGTTCGACCTTTCTCGTCGTTCTGCACATCCAGCGCCCACTCTTGAACCGCCATGTCGGCCTACGATCATTCCAGAGTGCAGCACTTCATCGGTATGCCTTTTTTCGAGTACTTTCATGTGGGGCTAACGCGCATTTTTCATAGGCGGTAACTCTTTGGACGCGGCGCCATTGAGTAGCATGCTTGATTTCGTCAAGGAGAACGGAGGACATACAGTGATCACTAAAGTACGTAGAAATACAAATTCCGGCTGGCGGAGGCAGCTCATCATCATCATAGGTGCTCATCGCGAACAATGGTATCGCTGCCGTCAAGGAGATTCGTTCCATCCGTCAATGGAGCTATGAGACGTTCGGACGAGAACGTGAGGTTGAGTTCACCGTCATGGCGACTCCGGAAGACTTGAAAGTCAACGCCGAGTACATTCGTATGGCCGACAGGTACGTCGAGGTTCCGGGAGGCTCCAATAACAACAACTACGCCAATGTCGACCTCATTGTCGATATCGCTGAGCGTGCAGGCGTGCATGCTGTATGGGCTGGATGGGGTCACGCCTCCGAGAACCCGCGTCTTCCGGAGAGCCTGGCGGCCAGCAAGCACAAGATTGTGTTCATTGGTCCCCCGGGAACCGCGATGAGGAGTTTGGGAGACAAGATTTCGAGTACTATCGTCGCTCAGCATGCTGAGGTCCCTACCATGCCATGGTCTGGTACTGGTATCTGCGACACGATCCTTTCAAAGGAGGGTTATGTCACTGTTCCTGATAAAGCATATATGGACGCTTGTGTCACCTCGGTTGAGGAAGGTTTGAAGAGGGCAGAGGAGATAGGGTACCCTATCATGATCAAGGCCAGTGAGGGTGGAGGCGGAAAGGGTATCCGAAAGGTGGAGGGTCCTGAAGCATTCAAGAACGCGTTCCATGCTGTTGCCGGTGAAATACCTGGTGCGTTTCCATTCCGGACATTGTTTCTGCTTTGCTGATCTCGATGTAGGATCTCCAATATTCATTATGAAGCTCGCTGGGCAGGCGCGTCACTTGGAGGTGCAGCTCCTTGCCGATCAGTATGGAAATGCCATCTCCCTCTTTGGACGTGATTGTTCCGTCCAGCGACGTCACCAGAAGATCATCGAAGAAGCGCCCGTGACAATTGCACCTGAGGCTACTTTTGAACAGATGGAGAGGGCTGCTGTTCGTCTCGCCAAGTTAGTGGGATACGTCAGTGCAGGAACTGTCGAATGTTCGTGTCATTGCTCTTTTCCTTCTTTCGATCTTCAATTTACACGTTTCGTTAGACCTATACAGCCACTCTGAAGACTACTTCTACTTCCTTGAACTTAACCCGCGTCTTCAAGTCGAGCATCCGACTACCGAGATGGTCTCAGGCGTCAATTTACCCGCCGCGCAGCTCCAAGTTGCTATGGGTATCCCCCTTCATCGCATCCGTCATATCCGCCAACTCTACGGTGTCGCACCAAACGCGTCTTCCGAGATTGACTTTGATATGATCAAGCCTGACGCCAATCAGCTCCAGCGCAAGCCCCGGCCCAAAGGACACGTCGTCGCTGTTCGTATCACTGCCGAGAATCCCGACGCTGGTTTCAAGCCATCCTCTGGTTCTCTGCAAGAGCTGAACTTCCGTTCCAGCACGAACGTTTGGGGTTACTTCTCCGTTAGCACCGCTGGTGGATTGCATGAGTTCGCGGACTCGCAGTTCGGTCACATCTTTGCTTATGGCGAGGACAGAAGCGAGAGCAGAAAGAATATGATCATTGCTTTGAAGGAGATCAGTATCCGCGGAGAGTTCCGCACCACTGTCGAGTATTTGATCAAGTTGCTAGAATTGGAGGCATTCAAGAATAACACCATCACGACTGGGTGGCTCGACTCTCTAATCAGCAACAGGCTTACCGCAGAGCGCCCTGATGCGACTTTGGCTGTTATTTCCGGTGCCGTTACTAAGGCATACCTAGCCTCTGAGGTGTGCTGGAACGAGTACAAGCGCATTCTGGACAAGGGCCAAGTTCCTTCTCGAGATACCCTGAAGACGATTTTCAGCATCGACTTCATCTATGAGAACGTTCGATACTCGTTCACCGCTGCGCGCTCTTCTATGACCGTATGGACTCTCTACCTCAATGGTGGACGGACCATGGTCGGCGCACGGCCTTTGGCTGATGGTGGATTACTCGTTTTGTTGGATGGAAAGAGCCACTCTGTGTATTGGCAAGAGGAGGTCGGCGCGTTGAGGTTGATGGTTGATGCCAAGACCTGCCTGATCGAGCAAGAGAACGACCCCACGCAATTGAGGAGTCCAAGCCCCGGAAAGTTGATACGGTACTTTGTCGACAGTGGCGACCATATAAACGCCGGTGAACAGTATGCGGAAATCGAGGTGAGAGCTTAGTGCGCCAACTGTCTTCGATTATACTGAAAATTTTGTTCTTAGGTCATGAAAATGTACATGCCACTCGTCGCCTCCGAAGATGGTATCGTCCAGTTGATCAAGCAGCCTGGTGTTAGTCTCGACCCCGGAGACATCGTTGGCATCCTCACGCTCGATGACCCTGCTCGTGTCAAGCACGCCAAGCCTTTCGAAGGCCTTCTTCCCTCGATGGGTACGCCTGGTGTCGTCGGTAACAAGACTCACCAGCGCTTGGTCTATTGCCAGACCCTTCTCAATGATATTTTGGACGGCTTCGATAACCAGGCAATCATGGCATCCACCGTCAGAGATTTGATCGAAGTTCTCCATGACTACGATTTGCCCTACTCGGAAGTCAGTGCCATTCTCTCGGCTCTTTCGGGCCGCATACCATCAAAGTTAGAGGACAGCATACGTGCTGCCCTTGATGCGGCTAAGGCTAAGGGAGATACCCAAGACTTCCCCGCCGTTAGAATCAAGAAACTCCTTGAACATTATGTTCAGGACTACGTTCTTCCTCAGGACAGGACCATGTTCCGTGCTCAACTTGGCGATCTCTTTGACGTCGTCGAACGGTTCAAGAGTGGCTTGAAAGGTCATGAGACCGAGACGATCACGAACCTCTTGGAGCGTTATGAGGCCACTGAGAAGCTCTTTGGTGGAAGCATCGAAGCTCGTGTTTTGGCTCTCCGTGATCAACACAAAGATGACTTAGACAAGGTCGTTGCCCTCGTTTTGAGCCATATCAAGGTTCAAAGCAAAGCGAAGCTTGTCATGACTCTCCTCGATCACGTCAAGAATGGTGGCCTCGGTGTTTCGGATCCGGAGAGTCGACTCTACCAGGTTCTGCAAGGTCTTGCTGGTCTCGAGGCGAAGTATGGTCTCTCCCTGCTTGTTTTCATACCGATACTGATCCTTTTCTGTGTAGATCCTCGACGTCTGTGTCTCTAAAGGCTCGTGAAGTGTTGATCTTTGGACAAATGCCATCATACGAGGAGCGCATGGCGCAAATGGAGTCCGTCCTCAAGAACTCGGTCACGAACCAGTACTATGGCGAGCAAGGCCGGGGCCGAAGGTGCGCGATTTTGAACCAATGTTGTAGACCTGGATGTGACATTTGATTTAGGACTCCTTCTGCTGAAATATTGAAGGAGCTTAGTGACTCTCAATTCACTGTATACGATGTGCTTCCGACATTCTTCAACCACCCTGACCCTATGGTCACCCTTGGTATGGTTATTTCCATCATACTCAGTCCGCTGATCTTCTGACCCATCATCAGCTGCGTTCGAGGTCTACGTCCGTCGTGCATATCGGGCATACAGCGTACTTTCGATTGACTATGAGGAGGGTGATACCTTGGATGACGGCGAGATCCCTAGCGTCCTTACATGGCGATTCAATATCGGACAATCTCACTCTCCTCCGTCGACGCCGCGTATTGCATTTGGGTGGGTAACTTATGCCACATAATCATGTTTGTCCCGCTTAGACGCATTTACAGTGAACCTCGTCGGTCTGGGTCGGTCAGCGACCTAACGTACTTGATCTCGAAGAGCCAAGCACAGCCCATCCGTACCGGTGCTATTGCTTCCTTCCCCGACTTCGCTGCCCTCGTCCGCGGTTTCGGGAAAGTAGCATCAATGTTACCTCCGTTCGATGCTGCGGAACACACAGAGCGTCACGGAAAAGACGACCAGCCGCCCAATGTCATCAACATCGCTTTACGTCTATTCAACAAAGAGGATGATATGTCCGAGGATGACTGGTTCGCGAAGATCACGCCATTTATTAACCAACAGCGCGAGACTCTGACTCGTCGTGGTGTTCGCCGTGTTTCCATTCTCCTTTGCCGACAAGGTCAATACCCTGTTTATGTTACCCTACGCGAGGTCGATGGTGTGTGGGGTGAGGAGCAGGCTATTCGTAACATCGAGCCTGCTCTCGCTTTCCAAATCGAATTGAGCCGTCTCAAGAACTACATCCTAAAGCCCGTTTTTATCGAGAGCAAGCAGATCCACATGTACCATGCTGTTGCTAGGGAGAATCAATTGGACAACCGGTTCTTCGTCCGAGCGTTGGTCCGCCCTGGTCGTCTCCGTGGCACCATGAGCACGGCCGAGTACCTCATCTCTGAGACCGATCGACTTGTGACGTCTATTTTAGACGGACTCGAGTTTGTTTCTGCCCAGTACCGCAACGCCGACTGCAACAACATCTTCATCAACTTCGTCTACACACTCGCTGTGACCTACGAGGATGTTCTAGCCGCCATCTCTGGTTTCATCGAGCGCCATGGCAAGCGGTTGTGGCGTTTACATGTCACCGGCTCTGAGATTAGGATCGCTCTAGAGGATGAAGAAGGCAATGTAACCCCCATTCGTTGTGTCATTGAAAATGTATCCGGCTTCATCGTGAACTACCATGCCTACCAGGAGATCACGACGGACAAGGGCACCACCATCCTCAAGTCGATTGGCGAGAAAGGACCTCTCCACCTGCAGCCCGTCCATCAAGCATATCCTACGAAGGAGTCCTTGCAACCCAAGCGCTACCAAGCTCATTTGATTGGTACCACTTACGTCTACGACTTCCCCGACCTCTTCTCGAAGGCATTGCAAAACGTTTGGGCTGCGGCACGCAAGATTGATTCGTCTCTTGTGCCGCCGAAGTCGTTCTTGGAGTCCAAGGAGCTTGTTCTTGATGAGCACGACCAGATCACCGAGGTAGACCGTGCACCGGGCAACAATACCTTCGGAATGGTTGCTTGGGTGTTCACCATGAAAACTCCAGAGTATCCCAACGGAAGAAGGGTGGTTGCAGTTGCCAACGACATCACCTTCAAGATCGGTTCTTTTGGACCACTTGAAGACCAGTTCTTCTATCTCGTGACCCAATACGCTAGGGAACATGGTATTCCTCGCATTTATCTGTCTGCCAACTCAGGTGCCCGACTTGGTGTTGCTGATGAAGTTGTACCGCTACTCTCTGCTGCGTGGAACGATGATGCGCAACCGGAAAAGGGTGTCAACTACCTCTATTTGACACACGAGAACTTCCTCAAACTGGAAGAAAAAGGTCCCTCTGTAAAGACAGTCGAGGTTTACGAGGACGGTGAACGCCGACACAAGATCACCGACGTTATTGGTTTGCAGGACGGTTTGGGTGTAGAGTCGTTGAAAGGCTCTGGTCTCATTGCTGGAGAGACATCCCGGGCATATGATGATATTTTCACAATCACCCTAGTTACCGCCCGTTCCGTTGGTATCGGTGCCTACCTTGTCCGTCTTGGAGAGCGTGCCGTCCAAGTCGAGGGTCAGCCTATTATTCTCACTGGTGCTGGAGCCCTCAACAAAGTGCTGGGCCGAGAGGTTTATACCTCCAACTTGCAACTCGGTGGTACCCAGATCATGTTCAAGAACGGCGTTTCGCACCTTACAGCCAGCAGCGATCTCCAGGGCGCTACCCAAATTCTGGAGTGGATGTCCTACGTTCCGGATGTCAAGGACGGCGCCATTCCAGTTCGTGAAACCCCCGACAGCTGGGACCGTGACATTGGCTATACACCTCCGAAGGGCCCATACGATCCTCGTTGGTTCATCGAAGGCAAAGAGGATGAGACTTCGTCAGAGTGGCTCAGTGGATTCTTCGACAAGGGTTCCTTCCAAGAAACGTTGAGTGGTTGGGCGCAAACAGTTGTCGTCGGTAGGGCCCGTCTCGGTGGTATTCCCATGGGTGTGATTGCCGTCGAGACTCGCACCATCGAGCGCATAGTCCCTGCTGATCCCGCCAACCCGGCGTCGTTCGAGCAGCACATCATGGAGGCCGGCCAAGTTTGGTACCCAAATTCCGCCTACAAGACTGCCCAAGCGATATTCGACTTCGAGCGAGAAGGTCTTCCTCTCATGATCTTTGCCAATTGGCGCGGTTTCTCTGGAGGTCAACAGGACATGTACGATGAAGTTTTGAAACAAGGTTCAAAGATTGTCGACGGTCTCTCCAGTTACAAACAACCTATCTTCGTTTACATCGTTCCTAATGGCGAGCTTCGTGGTGGTGCTTGGGTCGTCCTTGATCCTTCCATCAACAAGGAGCAGATGGAGATGTACGCTGACGTCGATGCTCGTGCCGGTGTGTTGGAACCTGAGGGTATCGTCGAGATCAAGATGCGTCGCGACAAGCTGCTTGGACTGATGGAACGACTTGATGAGACCTATGCTTCTCTCAAGCGCGATAGCAAGGATGTCGGCAAGACCCCCGAAGAGCGCGCTGCTGCTAACGCTGCTCTATCGAGCCGTGAAAAGCTGCTAGCACCAACGTACAAGCAGATCGCCATTCTGTTTGCTGATCTCCACGAGTAAGTACAGCCTTCATTTAATGACATTGCAGTTGGTTTACCTTTTTTCTCTAGCCGTACTGGTCGCATGGAGGCCAAGGGCTGCGCGAAACCAGCGGTTTGGAAAGACGCTCGTCGATTCTTCTACTGGGCCGTGCGCGCACGAGTCGCACGATCTGCTGCGCTTCGCGAACTCGCCGATGCTAGCCCCGGAGCTACGTACGAGTACCGTGCCAGGCTGCTCGACACTCTTGCCTCGCTCGAGCCGACTACGCCTTACCGCCAGATGGCCGAAAATTTAGAGGATTTGGACCTCGCACCCACTGTCGTTCAACTACGCGCTGACCATCTTCTCCGACGCCTAATGGAGCTCGCCAAAGAAGATCGCAAAGCAACAATGAACAGCATCATGCGTCTGGCTGATAATATGTCTGAAGATGAGAAGACATCGCTGATTGGTGTTCTACAAACCTCTTCTCGCTCACCAGGTTAGCTAGGTTCAATGTCTTCCGTATTCACTATCGCTGAGAGTCCTTTATTCAGGGCCTCCATCCTACGCTCACTCCTCGTAGAATTTGTCACCAAAACCCGCTTGTTAGTTGTAATTATATCATTGTTTCTCTTTCACTCGATACGTTAACCCTCATCTGCTGTATAACCACTTCAACATACATAGACATACTTTATTTGCTTCACGTTGCTTTACATGACCGGATTTAAATGACGTCGCTTTCCATCAGTGCACATTACCTCTGCCTCGTTGCCCGTAGACAGTCCGAAAGAATTTAGAACGTTGCCTTCATTTCATTGAGGAGGGAAATATTATTTCAATAATAAAGATCTTCCTCTTCTCTATCCACGAACAAGATGTATTTCTGTTAGAAGGTAGATGTCAACACCATATCATATTATAACTGCCTTTAAATAGTATACGAAGTGAAAATTGAAAGGAATTGATATATGTAATGAAAAGGCATGCATGTCCCCGTCCATCAAAGAGAGGATGTGAGGTCCAACCCCCCTGCTGTGGCCATGGCCTCGGAACACAACGGTAGCCCGGTCGAAATCGGTCTTGCAGCAGGGAGGCGACGGTGCAAGTTGCCCCCGCAGTCCGCTATAAGTCCCTCCGGTACAGCTACCTACCTCGACATCGTCGAGGGGAGCACGCCCTCCAACACCCGAGAAATCCACGTCAACAAAAGGATACAAGAGATATCAAATTTTTTTCCAACGCCGACCCATTGTCCTAGCGGTATTTTGTGATACTGAAGGAAGAAACTAAATTGTCCGATTCTGCAAAGTCCCAATAAACTGAAATCTGTCCATGCCACCCAACCATCGTATCGAAGCAGCGCGATTGCAGATGTTTCAATTTGATGCGGGTGGTCTAGAAAATCAAAAAAGTGAAGAAAATGGACAGCAAAGCAGGGAGAAGACGCTTAGCTCGGAAACCGTTCCAAAGGTCCTTTTCGACTTGCGAAAGGAATCTCCAGGGCGGAATTAGAGACTGCGATCTCCCTTGCACCGCGACCGTGGCGGGTATCTTGGTGCGACTCCGATAGGAGAACTTGAAAGTTGATGCGCTGCAGGCAGAGGACCCATCGGATGGCCTTGGCCCAGGACGACCGTCGGAACGCGAGTAGGATTGATGACAGCGAGTGCAGGCAGGATCACTGCGGTACCACGAGGAGATCTTCGAGGCGGTAACGGAGGTGGAGAATCTCGTACAATCTTTGAGACTAGAACCAAATTGACGACCGCGGGTGGAGCCTGAGCTGCGATACCACGCGAAGACGGTCGAGGCGGCAATGGAGGCGGAGCACCTACTGCATGTCTCTGACAACGGACATTGTCTGCAGGTTTGGTGACCACAGGCAGTATAGGTGCGAGTGCGACCCGATGAGTGGATGGTCGAGGAGGTAGCGGCGTCGGAAGTCCCCTTCGATGTTCCTGACCAAGGCTTGAAGCTCGAATAGAATTGAAAACCGTGAGCGGAGGTCGACCAGAGGGCGTGATTATACAGATTCCGGGTGAGGAACAAACAGACTTCGATGGCGAAGAAAGCTCAATAGTCGATGACGATGGCAAAGGTCCTAGCGCGCAATCCATGGGAAGAAGCAATGCACTAGCAAACGGGAATGAGTCGATGGCTAAAGAAGAACAGGGCTAAGGTCACATACTCTTCAGGGTCTTCACATGGCTTCACTTCTACTTCAGTGATGACTGTCCGCGTTTCGACGATAGGGATTTCGACAAATGTTGCAGAAGGGAAAAACGTATCGACATTTGCGACCAGATTACGAATGGTCCGTAGCGACGAGCGGCCGTGTGGCTCAATGTCAAGCATCGAATTCACGATTTCATGAGAACCAGACGAAATAGCAAATTCATTCAGGAAATATCCTTCAGGATCATTGCAGTATGCCCGAAAATGACAGTCGGAAGATTTCGCTCGCTTCCATGGACGGTGTCCAGTCACTAGATTGACGAAAATGATTCCGAGAGACCAGATATCGTTGTGCCGACTCGAGTAACATTCGTAAATGTCATATTCATCTATCACTTCTGCAGAAGGGCGTCAATGTCTGGATATCGCAATCCGTAATAGCAGCTTACCAGGACTCATATATGCAAGCGTCCCACACATAAAGTCGTCCGACATTCCATCCTCTGTCGACAATCCAAAATCTGCTAGAAACACTTGAGAACCATCCTCTGAGCAGAGGATGTTCTCCGGCTTGAGGTCACGATGGTAGACTCCGAGATTGTGACAGTGGGAAACAGCGTCGAGCATTTGGAGAAACGTGGATCGTATACGCTTATCATCGTCCAAGAACGCCCCTCTCTTCATCACAGTATGGAGGTCGTTGCCGGCACAAAAGTCCATGACCGCGAATAGATACGACCCTTGCTGGAAGAGGAAGTGAAGGCCGACAATGTTGGAGTGCTGAGAGACTCTGTGTTGAAGAATAAACTCGAGCGGAGCGTCCATAGTGTCCGAAGTGGCTTGTAGGCATTTCACGGCGTACATAGCTCTCCCGTGAGGAAGAGTGGTAACGTCCACAGCGTGATATACTGTGCCGAAGGCACCAGCGCCAAGGTAGTCACCTAGTTTGAAACGATCGGCCAAAATGACACCGGTCATCTTTGGGATGTTGTACAAAGACATCTGTAAGGGGGAATCAATATGACCAAGTAGAAGAAGAAGAGAGGAACTACGCACTTGGTAAATCCGAAGAAGTGATTAAATGTGATAAGCAAGACTATCAAAGTCTTGTATTTGCACAAAAAGATTGGTAAACAAACAAAGAACAGAGGACTATCAAAGTCTTAGTTCTTAGGAGATGATGGGAGTAGGAGGTGAAAAAGCAAAAAGGCGATTTCTACCTCCATTGATTCCTTATATGCACCGTGGTGGGTCGAAATAGAAATCCGATGTCTAAGACACGCCATCATGTGAAAAAACGAGCAAACCGCGCGCTTCGACAGAGAGCGTCGCGGTCGAAGTGAAAGTTGATGGAAGAAAAACGGGAAGATACGCGTCGACGGGCATGACGTCATGGAGATCCAGATTTCCGGACCGGGGATGGAGCAGCCATATATGGTCATGAACGTCTCATGGTGAGCGGAAGTTTCATTTTCCTATTCTCCTTCTATAGGAGCCACTAAGAACTGATACGTTTTTTATGGATTTATTCTCTTCCACTTTGTGAGTATGTAGCCTCCCTTCAAGCATCCCGAACAACAGCTCAGGTCTTTGACGCAGTGTTGTCCTTAAGGTGCTAAGCTTAGCTTAATTGAGCCCCTAAATCACACTTAAGTTAAGCCTTAAGCAATGGCTGGATAATATTTAAGCCTTAATTAACCTTAGAGCTGTTATCATGTGACTGATTTTCCAGTCTGGAAACGACTGGTCAGCGGGTCCGACACATGTTGGCCTGTCCAACTTCACATGAACAATATTAATGAGTGGGTTATTTCTGCCTAAACTGCAGATAGTGTCCCCTATTTCCGAGGCTGCCTTTAATATGTAGACTTTGTGACCACAAAATCAACTTGAAACTGCTGTTGACATTCTAGACTAGATACTATAAGTGCATAACAAATTTGAAGACTGATGAAGCTTCATGTTAGAGCGATGAAAAATAATTTTATGGACTCAGCTTAAGCCTTAAAAAATACCTTAATTAAGCCTTAAGCCAAAAATTCACCTTAATTAAGGCCTTAATGCCAACACTGCTTTGACGGCAACTTTGCAGCGCAGGTATCGATCTCCCTACAGTCACCATTCTCACGGTCGGCGCTTACTGCTCTTTCGAGTTGTCCTGACATTTCAAATGTAGCGATCTATGGTTGGGTATGGCTCCGTGGTGGGGCATCCGGAGTGACTTCGTCCAGGGAGCTGCAGCGAGCGAGAAAAAAATGCTGCAGTACTCTGAGTTGTATGAAAGGTCGGTCGATCTGTTGCGAGGTGAGTGACCTTGTATCCCTCACCTTTGATTTTTACCCTGCTTTTAGCCATATGCGACACAATACCCTCCATGAGAATATTGGTCTTGGACAGCCCTCGCGTCATAGATAGCCGTCAGGAAGTTTGTTGCCTCGTCATCATTGCTAGTACTACTACCGCCTTTGTCTGCACTCCATCGAATCAGTGGATTGCACACTGTACCTTCTCTCTCTCTCTCTCTCTCGTCGAACTGGGCCGATCAGATTCTTTGAATCTATAATCTTCTCAATACTGGCGAAAAGGGCAAGCCCAGTATTTATCGATGCTGAATATAGTATCTGCCTTCAGCAAAGAGATCCTCGTACACTAGAACTTTCTCAATCTTCTCTTGCTCTTCTGAAGACCGGCACACGACAGTCAAGATCCTCTCGTCCCCTTGGTTACTGTCCTTGAAAATAGATTCAACCGCTCCTGACTTACTGTTATAGAGCTAATAAATGACATCGACTTTAAGAAACGCTGACGGGTATCACTCAGGGGATTCGGTCATCGGGTACTAACAACCGTTATGGACAGTAGACCGCACTTGTTAATATGTCTAAGATGTTGCTGCATACTACGGCACAAACCCATCACCGTACGATGAGCCCATGTGAAGACAAAGCCAATAGAGATAGTAGTAGAGTGAATTCTGCTGCGCTCCCGCTTCATACACTATCTGCTGCTATATCTGCTACATCCATATATATATCTTTATATATTCCTGGGAAGTAGTTCACGGGTATCAATGGTCTCTCCTAGGCAAACTCACACATCTCTTGATAGGCAATCAATTGAGATTTGTGGCCCCCAATCATCGTCGGCGCCAAAATATTGGGTATTGTGTCGTGTCCAGCTAAGACCGATAAGTGGGCGACGGTTGTGGAGAATACAGTACTAAGTTTGCGTCGGCGGAAGGTAAATTCATTCATTTCGAAGTATTTTTAATTTTAAGTGCTTTAGCAGTGTCAACATGGACGGATCAGTCTATGTATGCTCTCTCGAATCCACACTACGTTTCGAATGTAGCTATACCTAACTGTCAGTTCGACTCAGATTGAAAAGAGTATCATAAAAGGAAAATCTAACTAGCTCTTCCAGACAGTGGTTTGGCATATGTCCGCAGAGGGATTGTTTCTAGACCAGCCTGAATAGTAGTTAGTAGCGAGCACTTATTGACGACAGGAGAAATGTTGTAGACAAACGATGCGGGCTAACGGGGTTCATATCATGTCAATGTTCATTAGCTCATCGCGCCGTCTTTTGCCACTCCGCAGCCGCCTTGCTAACAATTCCTCTCGTTCTAACTGGTACTAGTCATCGATCATCCTGCGTTTCTGTTAAGGAGCATCTATGACTCATAAAATCGTCTTGCCAGATGGTCTGGGACATGACTCATTTAAAGGAACCTGCTGGTAATTATAGCTTCATTAATCCATTGACTCCTACTAAGTATGTATGAAACTTCCTCATGTTACGTATGCTAAATATCAATTGTGTTAAATTACGTCAAATGAATAGGTCGATGTAGGGTCAATGAAAATTGAACCACGCCAAGTTCGCCTACGGATTTACCGACTAAAATTGACTGGAGATGTGTGAGGGCGTTCTTGTTACCCTGAACTACCCTGGCAGGGCCAATTCCGGGTAGTTATCGGGGGAGCCGAATAGACAGGGTCTAACTTGAAATCGACGTATTAACATTTTACAGAAAGCAGCTAAGTTTGAACACAAACATACGGTACCTTATCATTGACAAGGTATTCGGGACATTGTATCTCTTTGAGCTTACGAAACGACACAGCGAAGCGCCTTGGAAACACGTCTGAATAGGTGTAAGGCGAATATTGACTCCCATTTAAACGAGTCAGCTGCCTGAGCTAGATGGACATTCGTGGAACATTTAAGCTGACAGAGTGCCGTCATAACCCACAGTCGTATAGAGGAAGCCCTGGACGTCGTCGACGACGATGTCCGTGTTTGTGCAGAGGACTTGAGTGAGGCCAGATATCCTGCCGGTGTTCTCGGTCCGCTAGCCAATCATGACAACGGATTCCCACGACCATTTCGCCATTGACGTCGATGTCGGAGGCGCTAGTGACCTGACACCAATATCCTCAAGGCTCGACGACAGCTGTTCTACAGAGAAAGCACAGCTTGGCAGTGATCCAATTGCGACTTGTGATTACTGAATTGCGATATTGCGCTTGCTGACAGAGGGGTTCCAAAAATGGGCAGTATAACCCCGCGTGCCTCTGTGCTTTGGTCAGAAATGGACTCTTACTTTGCCGACGATGACGATGTCGAGCAGCAGCAGCTCATCGACGGCGACGACGAACTAGATGATGGGCGGACTCCGGTGTGTTGCTTGTCGTTGGCAGTATCTTTTTCCTCACTCGCCTGCAGCTGGATAAAACGATAGACCGGATTGGTATGGGCAGCTACCAGTGGACGCTCCTGTCCCTGTGCGGTTTCGGTGCGTTTTCTCCGTATTCCCTTTCGTAGCGTCGAGTGTAACAGCATTGCTTAGGTTGGATGGCCGACAATGTCAGTATGCATTTGCACAAAACTCTTCCTTCTTGACAGGATATTCAGATGTGGATTCAAGCAGTGGCCATCATTTTACCTCGTGTACAGCTTCATTATGCCGGTGTGTACTATTTAGCATGCTGCATCGCCAGCTACAACTATATTTTTAGTACCGGACAGGTACATTGGGGCCGTCTCCTCCTCGCTGTTCTGTGGCATGATGTTTGGCGCCGTGGGTTGGGGGACCTGTACGTGAAACCCGCCTTTGCGTAGCGCTCAGCGCTTATCCCCATTTCCAGGTTCCGACCTTATGGGTCGAAGCACCGCGTTTAACGCCACGTTGTTTTTTACTTCACTTTTTGGGTTATTGGCGTCCTTATCCTGGTCGTACACGTCTTTATGTATCCTTCTCTTCCTTTTGGGCACAGCTGTGGGCGTAGGTCGCGTCCACTATACAGGTTGACCCTTCATTGACGCGTACTCAGGGTTCAATGCCCACTGATGGGACTCTCCTTTTGGAGCACATGCCGAAAGGGAAGCAATACCTGGTGACTGCATTGTCAGTCTTTTTCTCCTTTGGTGCCGTCCTGTCCGCCATCGTAGCCCTGCTCATTGTACCACACCATTCGTGTCCTCCGACCCCGGCCGGATGCAATGTCGATATAGAGAACCAGGGATGGAAATATCTTCTCATTACATTGGGTCTTATCGTACGTTAATAATCAATGTTTTATACATTGACTAACACTTCATCCCGCAGACGCTCAGCATGTTCTCGGCGCGAATGGTCTTTTTCCGGCTGCACGAGTCTCCGCGTTTCCTTGTACATGCGGGACGCCATCAAGAAGCTGTCGAGTCGCTGCAAATGATAGCAAGATTCAATGGCGCTCCGCTCTCTCTCGACCTCGACGATGTAGAGGATGTCCGGCGCAGTGTACACCAACCTCCGTCTGTGACACCGGATATGGGGCCTACAGGGGATGATGGCACCAGCTCTCCAACCGGAGTTGCTGATTATCATTCGACGGGGGAATCGCCAGCGCAGCAGCTAGAGTCGCATTCTTTCGCGACTCCGACGATCTCATACCAGGAGCCTCCTTCACCCAAAGAAGACGTCGAACCGATAGTCCGGCCACGTCAGGTCCCATCACGCTCTGCGTCCCTATCCCGAAGGCGCACGTCATCTGTGTACGAGAAACAGCTATACAGTGTCTTACCAAGTTGGTTGAGACGCCCGCTCTGGGCGTGGTGGGATCGGATTTTGATGGTCCTCACCCCGGAGTGGTTGAGAACTACCTTGCTTGTGTGGGCAGCCTGGTGCGCTATGTCACTCGGTAAGAAGCACTCTCCTTCCGAGGATGCGTTCTTATCTCGTATGTTTAGCCTATACCATGTTCAACGTCTTTCTCCCAAAACTCCTTGAAACTGGTCGGGGATTATCTGGGGATACTGAAAAATCACTAGAAGACAGCTTATGGGATGTGGTAATATTTACTATTGGTGGCTGCCCCGGTGCTATTGTCAGTTTTTTTTTTCTTCCTGCTATTCATCGCTTTCATGACTAAATGGCCCGAGCAGTTTGGCGCATATATGATAGAATCCCGTCTCGGCCGCCGTTGGTCGTTGGCCGGGAGTACGTTTGTGACAGCTATTTTTTGCGTGGTGTTTGTGATGGTGGAATCTTCATGGGCAGTTAGAGCAAGTACGGTTGGAATTAGTCTCAGTGCGACAACGATGTGGGCGGTCCTATATGGGTATGTGTCCCTACCTTCGCCCAAGCTAGCATACTGATGATTCGGTATCAGTTGGACCCCAGAGATATTTGGCACAAAAGGTAAGATTCTTCCTTTTTCCCCTAGTATTTCTACCTTTCCTAAAACGTTCACAGTTAGAGGGACTGCTTGTGGGATCGCGTCTGCACTGTCACGAATGTCAGTGTCTTCTCATCATCGCACCGTGTAGTATATCTAACTTTTGTGTGTTAGTGGCGGAATGATAGCTCCTCTGGTCGGTGGAATGCTTTTGATGATCGATAGAACGGTGCCCGTATACACCAGCGTTGTTGTATTCGTCATTGCGGGGATTTGCGTGCTCTTCTTGAAAGAACGCGAAGGACATGGTATGTCTAAAAGCGGTGAAAGAGTAGTTGTACACTAGGCCAGCATAATCATCTTGTCAGTAATGTATCGTACCATCTAGCTTCTTGCAGAACTCTATCAAATTCCTGCAATTAAATCAGGCACTGGGTATAAGGGGGGAAAAACAGGACCACGCCCAAATATATTATCATGTTTTACTGCGGGCAGTAATGCGTCTGGATTTACCAAGTCTCTTGGAACTATGGCGTCCACCACTACTTCCACCGCCTCTTCCAGCGCCAACGCCTCTACCACCTCTACCACCACCCCTTCCACCCCTTCCACCTCTGAAAGAACCTTTTCGAGATCCAGCTTCAAAGTTATCTGTAGACTCTCGAGTATTTTGTTTTGACCGCCGATCTCCACCACCAAATCCGAACTTTTTGTCCCGACTCTGACGCGAAAGACCGCCACCGCCTCCACCACGACCGCGCTTTGCAGGACGATCCGAGATAGCATCCTCAACAGCGACGTCGAAGGCGTCATCTTCGGCATTGGGGTTGTCAAGGACATCCTTTCGTTCTATGGGAAACCTTTAGTTTCCTAGCGCGTAAAGAAAAGAAAAGAAAGCATACTTCGCTTCAGACCCTTCAGTCGCTCTTCCATGTCTTTCTTGGAGCGTTCCCTCTCCTTGAGTTTTTCAATCTGTACCTGCTTCCCGAACTTCTTCCCCTCCCTCTCTTTGCGTTTGTCCTCGCTCTTTTTGATGCCCGAGCTCTCGTCCAGGAGACGTTGCCGTATCCGCTCCATATGTGCGTCTGTCTTGACCATCTCGGCAAAGTAATCCGCAGGGCGCGTGAATGGGAATTTGTGTTTTGCCGCCAATGTTCTACCGGCATTGGCTCCGTGCAGTGCCTGTTTATAACTGAGAGTAAAAATGTTAGGACAAGCTCATGTATTGGAAAAGAGAATACACACAATGCAACTTCGCGGTTCAGGTCGTCATTCACGTCGACGTCTATGGTTTCTGGATACGACAAAACGAGTGTCTCTGTCCATGGAAGCGAGGTGTCCAGCTGTATAGATTCGCGTATGCGCACGAGAGCAGCCTGCATGGAGAGTACATGAATGATGATACCCTCTAGGAAGGAAGACAGGAAGGAGGACAACACGTACATGGTTGTCAATTTCTATTTTTTGCCGAGGTACAACATCGTCATCGACGTCCTCAACGTCTTCAAGAGCAATATCTTCTTCGCCATCGTCCCCGTCGTCTTCGCCAGCTTCCTGTTCTTCCTCCTCGTCTTCTTCACTGTCGTTCTCTTGGAGGCCCTCGACTTCTTCGTCGCTGCCATCTTCATTTTCGCCTTCACTGTCTGACTCATCGTCACCACCGAGGGCTCCTAACTGTGCCTGGTCGAATTCATCCAAACCCTTGTCTCCCAGGGCTTTCATGAGACGCTCCATTCCTGCTTCGTCGACGCCGCCATTATCAGAATCTTCGTCGTTTGAGTCCGAAGACTCGGCGGGCACAACGATAGGAGCAGCGATGACCTTGCCTTTTGTACGCTTTTCCGGCGTTTTAGATTTTGAGGAAGCCATCGAAATGCGAATTTGAGGAAATCCGAAGAATAGGAAAGGCCAAATTTTCGGATCGCCTCCGTAAGCTAACAGGGACAAACAACGCGTCATGACCCTTGCCGAACGAAGTTCGAATTCGTCTGTTCTGCACGCACGACAATTGCATGATGATGTAGCATGGGCTCGATGGTGTCGACGACGATGTGCTCTGTCTCTCTTTTGATATAGTTGAGACTCGTGACCTCCGTGCTGCTCATCTGCATCTCCGATTCTCGCTAAAATCTGTAGTGACGGCTCTAACAGTCACTGAGCTGGTCTATCTCGGTACATCATCGATTGTTGACCGGGAAAACGGTGTAGAGGAGGTATATTGCAGCCTCTTGCTCTTAAAAGATTTTTATTGGATGTTCTGACTTATGAAATACGTCTATAGTTGTCAGTAGCAGAGGGGAAGGAGGGGAGACCCAAGTGCAGTTGTTGTTGAAAGAAGAGTTGTGTGTGTATCATCTGTTTCGCTATATGTCAGGATTTTAACACGATTGTCTAGATCTCTCTGTTTACCATATCTGTACGCTGAAAATGTATATCCTAACTTCTGCATCAGCTGAAACCGACGCCGAACACCCAACTACAAGGCCGCCGTTTCCGTGCTAAGTATGGCACTGCTACACATTCCATTATGTTTGCTGAAAATAGGAAGCGAATTGTGGCTTGCTCAGGAAGCACGGCGATCCGCAAGTTTCGGCGTACCGAGCTGAAACTGCGGGAGTCTTGACCGCTCATCTATAATATCGATTCAAGGGTCGCTTGTACTTTTGCCTGGCCGCAGCCCGATACCACCTGGTGATCCAGCGGTTAAGTCACACGGGTCGGCTTTGCGTTTTCAAGCTGCGTTGCAGATATACTTAGTTTGCCATAGTTGTGCTGGTCTCACTCAAATTTCTTGTGACATATGCAATACAAAGGCCTGGACCACCTCGGAGCAAACCACTTGGTTCTGCGAGGCACTCTGTAAGCCAGGTACATTGCAGTCAGTAAATTTTTATGGATCTAAGTCAACGAGCTAACCTTGGCACCTAGATTGATATGGGCGGTATTATCTACCCCGGCCCCATCCACTGTTGCGGTATTTCTGAATCAAATCCTGTCTCCAAAAAATGCCCAAGTTCTCACAGTTCATATTCGCGGCATTACGTGTAGTTTAGCAGAGGACATCGCGCGCATGAAACGGGAGGAGATGTACCATTCCCTAGATCATTGGATGGGGACCTCATGGTCTTCTATTCAGATACCCTCGCAGCATCAAGCTAACGCCCTTTCCCGTATTATCAGTGCCTGACCCACCACTGATCACCAGTATAAATTCTGCACAGAGTTGATCGTTATGCTATTCCTATGTACTGCACCGGGGATTGTCGTGCAGCGGGGAACTGCAGAGACCATTAGCCCGATGGTGGGAAATTTTTGCTCGGCTCAGTGAAAAAGCCGAACGACTTCCAAGCTTCTGCTTTACCAAGGCAGTTCGCCAGTGCGCCTATGCACATTACCTGATGAAATAGTCTTTGATAGATAAGTGCAACCAGTCAGGTTTACATTGTGGGGTCACAGTCGCCTGACTGGTAGCTTACGGCCACTGTCTTGTTATCTGGCGACTTGATAGGATCTCAGAATGAGAATCCCTGCATACATCTAGCAACCGCCGGCACTGATGGAGCTGTCTTAAGTATATACCGTTTAACCTCCCTCTTTTAGCCCGCATATACTAGCGTGTTACAACCAAAATGGATCATATAAAAGCAAGCGCTGCACGCGCCCTTCCCTGGACCTGCGTTTCGAGCCTGATTTCCCTGCGTATACTCTCTCCATGACAGGTCCCTCTTCCACCTACGATTATGTGACTTTTCAGCTCTTCGATCCGGCGAAGGTGCTGGACACGAACGCAAAGGGTACTACATCACCTCGCAGTCTGACATGCCCAATCTGCTCTGCTAAATATACTCGGCCTACTCATTTGCATAAACATATACGCTCTCGTGGGTACTCCAATCTCAATGACCTCCCGCCTAGACAACCAATATTTTACAGACACTTACAAGTGTATGCATCAATGCATCGTAAGTCAAAGATACAGTCTTATATCATATTTTTACCTATTTTTCAGCGTTGCGAAACTCAATTTGCCCGACGCGACGTTTTGAAGCGACATTTGAAGACTTGTAAGGGAGTGTAAGCTTCTTTAGCTGCGTGACCGTATTGAGATCCCTGAATGTGTCGTTAGTGTCAATCAACACTCGAGGAAGAGAAGGGCATGCAAGGTACGACGCATGGGTGGGTTCCAAGAACCAAAGTACTGATCATCAGTCTGATATCTAGGCCTGTGTTCTGTCAAGAACGAAATGCGATAGACAGCCTGAACAACCCTGTTCGAGATGCGTTGCTCGGGGAGAGGAATGCGTGTTCATCAGTCAGCCGCCCCTCCGGCACCCTGAAGGCAAAATAACAGACGCCTCCAAAGGCTCCCCTAGTTTGTCGGTGTCGTGCGTTCCACCGTCCCCAACCTCTTCTTCGACGTCTACCAATATCACGTCGGAAGACGAGACGCCTCATTCACCGCTCAGACCCTTAGACTCGTTGGTAGTGGACCGGGTTTCTCGATCAGGATCACCTCAAACTGAACATTGTCAATCTCAACTCGGGTCAGAGAGGCCCTTCGACGTCTTATATCCGGATGACGACTATATAAATCCACACGAGCCATTAAGCGATGGTCTCCATGTCTCATGGCTCAACCCTAGCCGCGATGGAGCTCCGCCATACTATTTTTCGCAGGGTCATCCATCGCCGTTGATGGATGTTTTTGCGAGTACTCCAGAAGATCAGGGCTACAGTGGGTCCCAGTTTTTAATGCGTTGCTCGTCTTATGGGGACTTCTTTAGTTCGCCACTTCTTCTCCGACTTCTGCAAACACTTTCCCTTGGTGCATCCTGCTACGTGGTCAGCAGATCATAAGCCTTCCATTCTCGTTCGCGCCATGCAAGCGTGTGGTGCGCTCTTCGTCAAGACAAAGCAGGCTGCAACGTTCATCAAGGAGACGCTATCCTCGCGCAATCTCCTCATACCGGAGTTTGTAAGTCTCGGAACTCGGTATTCTTCAAGTATTGATGCTTGTATTCAGGCTGGCAGACGTGAAATCGATCGAAACTTCATCATATTAGCCGCTGTTCTACTTCAGACTGTCGGCCTTTTTCACCAAGATGCCGAACAGCAAGTGACCACCAGCGTTTATCACCGCATGCTAGTTATGGTATATCTTCCAACTTAGTCTCTTATTCTGTCACTCATATGCTTCGCAGATGATCCGCCAAACCGGGTTGGTTACGCGGCTTCGCACTTGGACGGTTCCTGACTTGAATGATACATTCTCATTGGAGCAATCCTGGCGTCAATGGGCCATGCAAGAGACTATGAAACGGTATGTCGGATGCATTGGTCTGCGTTCCTTGATCTCACCATGTCACCACGTTATAGCACACTGGTCCTCTCATATTTTCACGATTGTTGTTACCCGGTCTATTTTTCGAGGTCGGCTTCTTTTGAATCAGCAGAGTTTGATGTCAATTTGCCATGCGATGACGACCTATGGAATGCCCCAAACTTTGTTGAATGGCTTGAATTGACCAGAAGGCCCTCGTGCTTTTCCACGGATTCAACCAGGTTGTCTGGCGTCAATTTGCAGCAGGCGCTCGTCACTCTAGCTGGGGACTCAGAACCATTACTCCCTCATCACGGCTACGTCTTTGTCCCGCCGCCAAATCCATTTTCCCATTTCATCTTGATTCACGCCATCCTCAAAGATATCTATTCGTTACCCACCTCGTGCCACCCCCGTTTCCAGTCCATTTTATACAACTGGCTCCGAACGTGGATTCGTTGCTGCGATGTTGTCGGACCGGTCTATAACAAATCGTCCTTGATATACAACACCTTGCAATTCTATTGGCTCGCGCAAATTTCACTCTATGCGATCGAAAATAGTGGTCTGGGATGGCTGGAAGTGAGTGCCCGGTCGGGATGTAGGTTTTCTCTCTTGAGGGAATGGTTGGAGCGTATACGTCTCTCCCTGCAGCATAATCGTGAGATCCCTGCGCGCTTGTGGGGGGAAGAGATGATCATTTCCAGCGGTCAGGTGTTCCAGGTCGTCGAGTTCGATGATACGGTCAACTCTCAGGCTGAACAGCCAAACGGTCTATTCTCTTCTTTCTTTGATGTGCATTGATTTCTCATGCATGTATTTCAGCACAACTATACATTTTCTGTACTATCACACCTCTAATGCAGTATCTCGGTGTACCATATTCATCTCTACTTACGATCTCAAAAGTCCCCCAGGCATTCATCACCCATCCATAAATAAATAGATAGATAGGTAGATTACCGGATAAGCCCACAAACAGGAACGCTAGGGCTCTGTGCCGGCATAAAACATATCGTAGACTACATAGATGGAATGATTTTCTCGCGTCACAAAGGATTTTAGTTTGGGCTATCGTCTTACAGCTAGCTTTACCGCAATCTAGTAGTCTCCGTTCTGATTTTAACTTGTACTGTCATTAATAGATTTACCACTCACTCAGCTAACGGATCTAAAGGTTGATAATTCATGCCAGCGAACTGAGGTTGATAATCTTCCTTTCCCATTTCTTGGTTTGGATCCCAGTGTGGTTCACATTATTGTTACAAGTGTTGGTATCTCGGCATCAGAATTCTGATCGGGTGCGTTTCTTAGTCTGTTGTTCGAACAGATTGAATCAGATAGTGCACGATCTGTACCCGTTACCCACGCATCAGCATGAAGTATCAGATGGTTGTCACAGATCAAACTCGGAAGTGGTATCGCACCACGTAACAATGATGTTCACATTCATAAATCATATCCGATATATCTGCAATGGCAGAGAAATAGAAATGCTTCAAACATTTACAATTTTCGCTCGCTCATCCACGCACCATTGAATTTCTTGAATTTTGCCCTCGGGACACCGTGTAGCGATTGCCTTCGAGCGCTTTCCGATAATCAAAACTCCAAGATTGATACAGGCGCTAAAGACCGTGTCTGTAACGCGACTGCGTGCTGCTTCGGCCTGTGCTTGCACCTTCTTGCGGATCTCGCCGCCGTTCGGACCCATGATATATACGTTCCCACATCTTGGAGGATTGAATCCGATGCGTAAATATGGGGCGTCCACCAGTCCAAGTTTCTTCAGTTTCTTAAACCGATTCAGTGTCGGGACAAGCACCTGGACAATAAGAAATATAAGCGCGGTACTAGCATAAGTCTCTGAGCGGACCACCATCTAAGGTCAGTTTTTGGATAGAGGGCATCCCATCATATACAGCTGAAAGCGGAATGAAAATTAGATGCACCATGCGTCGGATAGCGTTGTTGTCTCACCGTGCAATAGGCTGGCAGACCACCATTCATTCATTTCAAAGTGCCTAAGCATCTTGGCATCACCCGCAGCGGCAATAAGCCTGAACGAGTGCTCTCTGGTCGTAGACCCACGACCTGAGTGAAGCCATACCCAGCCGAAGGTCACTACATGTTCAACGTTCGGGCAGAGACGAACCATAAAGCCACAATAGGCTCCCACCATGAGATCCGGAGTGACGGTAGGGAGCTCGATGTGTGCCACGCCAAATTTCTCATCGAAAAAATGAGCCTGTTTTTCGTCGATGGTAAAGACAAGAGTATGCAGCTGATGGAAGGGGGAGACAAAAATTCGACAAGTCGGGTTGGCAAGATGGACGGCATCGGATCTTCGCTTTTATCCGAAGAGCGAATATCAAGAAATCTATCAAGTTTGGATGTAAATGATACCCGCGAAGTCCACCCTAGTGGCAACCCCACCTAGTGTATCGGACAACGTCGTCGAAAGCCATGGAAGCGAGCACGCTCTCAATGGTCTCTGTCGCTAATTTCCACGCATCTTGGATATATGTAAAGTGGAAACATACACACCGAAAGAGCGGCACTGGAGAAATCCCTCTCAGTCGTTTGTTGACGAGTGAGACCTGTTTTAACTGTAGGGGATCAACTTAGAGAGTATATCGACAAGTAAACACTCACTTCACGCTGCCCAAGCATGGTACAGATAACACGAAGTACATCGTCGTCGACACGTTGTAGAGTAGTAGTCTGAGTGGATATCTTCGTAGATCACAGTAAGAGAAGGGATCGGTTGTACCATCAGGCATCAGCGCAAGATGATAACATCACATGGTTGTGTCTCCTGCCAAACAGTAGAAACGGGTTCGGTCATTTCATTTCAACACTTCAACAATGGAAGGTGTGGAGCAACTTCCAAGTCCTCACTGCCACTCCTCAGCAGCTGGATGAAATGCATGAGGTTAGTGTTCAAGTAGGTTCAAGTTGACCACAATCCGGATGACCGGATCGCTGTGGGATGTGTCATGTATGTATAGGGGGAATGATTTTTGACAGCCTTTTCAGGACAAAGAAGGGATTTTTGGATCAAAATCTTTTAAGGACATCAAGTATAATCACCTAAACCTTGCCAACTTCTGTGCCCATTGTTGACCCATGACGACCAGGACAATGCCGAAGTTGGCTTGGCGGCATGGACGTCTCTAAAGGATGTCATCGCACAGTAAAGTTATACCGAATTGCACATCAAAGGATTCAGATGGATTCTTAAAGCATCCCGTATTCCAAAAGTGAAACTTGGACCATCACCGCTCACCACAGAGCGTTCATGACCATATATGGCTGCTCCATCCCCGGTCCGGAAATCTGGATCTCCATGACGTCATGCCCGTCGACGCGTATCTTCCCGTTTTTCTTCCATCAACTTTCACTTCGACCGCGACGCTCTCTGTCGAAGCGCGCGGTTTGCTCGTTTTTTCACATGATGGCGTGTCTTAGACATCGGATTTCTATTTCGACCCACCACGGTGCATATAAGGAATCAATGGAGGTAGAAATCGCCTTTTTGCTTTTTCACCTCCTACTCCCATCATCTCCTAAGAACTAAGACTTTGATAGTCCTCTGTTCTTTGTTTGTTTACCAATCTTTTTGTGCAAATACAAGACTTTGATAGTCTTGCTTATCACATTTAATCACTTCTTCGGATTTACCAAGTGCGTAGTTCCTCTCTTCTTCTACTTGGTCATATTGATTCCCCCTTACAGATGTCTTTGTACAACATCCCAAAGATGACCGGTGTCATTCTGGATCGATCGTTTCAAACTAGGTGACTACCTTGGCGCTGGCGCCTTCGGCACAGTATATCACGCTGTGGACGTTACCACTCTTCCTCACGGGAGAGCTATGTACGCCGTGAAATGCCTACAAGCCACTTCGGACACTATGGACGCTCCGCTCGAGTTTATTCTTCAACACAGAGTCTCTCAGCACTCCAACATTGTCGGCCTTCACTTCCTCTTCCAGCAAGGGTCGTATCTATTCGCGGTCATGGACTTTTGTGCCGGCAACGACCTCCATACTGTGATGAAGAGAGGGGCGTTCTTGGACGATGATAAGCGTATACGATCCACGTTTCTCCACATAGCTCGACGCTGTTTCCCACTGTCACAATCTCGGAGTCTACCATCGTGACCTCAAGCCGGAGAACATCCTCTGCTCAGAGGATGGATTCTCAAGTGTTTCTAGCAGATTTTGGACTTGTCGACAGAGGATGGAATGTCGGACGACTTTATGTGTGGGACGCTTGCATATATGAGTCCTGGTAAGCTGATATTACGGCATTGGGATATCCAGACATTGACGCCGTTCTGCAGAAGTGATAGATGAATATGACATTTACGAATGTTACTCGAGTCGGCACAACGATATCTGGTCTCTCGGAATCATTTTCGTCAATCTAGTGACTGGACACCGTCCATGGAAGCGAGCGAAATCTTCCGACTGTCATTTTCGGGCATACTGCAATGATCCTGAAGGATATTTCCTGAATGAATTGCGTATTTCGTCTGGTTCTCATGAAATCGTGAATTCGATGCTTGACATTGAGCCACACGGCCGCTCGTCGCTACGGACCATTCGTAATCTCGGTCGCAAACTGTCGATACGGTTTTCCCTTCTGCAACATTTGTCGAAATCCCTATCGTCGAAACGCGGACAGTCATCACTGAAGTAGAAGTGAAGCCATGTGAAGACCCTGAAGAGTATGTGACCTTAGCCCTGTTCTTCTTTAGCCATCGACTCATTCCCGTTTGCTAGTGCATTGCTTCTTCCCATGGATTGCGCGCTAGGACCTTTGCCATCGTCAGTCGACTATTGAGCTTTCTTCGCCATCGAAGTCTCGTTGTTCCTCACCCGGAATCTGTATAATCACGCCCTCTGGTCGACCTCCGCTCACTGTTTCAATTCTATTCGAGCTTCAAGCCTTGGTCAGGAACATCGAAGGGGACTTCCGACGCCGCTACCTCCTCGACCATCCACTCATCGGGTCGCACTCGCACCTATACTGCCTGTGGTCACCAAACCTGCAGACAATGTCCGTTGTCAGAGACATGCAGTAGGTGCTCCGCCTCCATTGCCGCCTCGACCGTCTTCGCGTGGTATCGCAGCTCAGGCTCCACCCGCGGTCGTCAATTTGGTTCTAGTCTCAAAGATTGTACGAGATTCTCCACCTCCGTTACCGCCTCGAAGATCTCCTCGTGGTACCGCAGTGATCCTGCCTGCACTCGCTGTCATCAATCCTACTCGCGTTCCGACGGTCGTCCTGGGCCAAGGCCATCCGATGGGTCCTCTGCCTGCAGCGCATCAACTTTCAAGTTCTCCTCTCGGAGTCGCACCAAGATACCCGCCACGGTCGCGGTGCAAGGGAGATCGCAGTCTCTAATTCCGCCTCGGAGATTCTTTTCGCAAGTCGAAAAGGACCTGTGGAACGGTTTCCGAGCTAAGCGTCTTCTCCCTGCTTTGCTGTCCATTTTCTTCACTTTTTTGATTTTCTAGACCACCCGCATCAAATTGAAACATCTGCAATCGCGCTGCTTCGATACGATGGTTGGGTGGCATGGACAGATTTCAGTTTATTGGGACTTTGCAGAATCGGACAATTTAGTTTCTTCCTTCAGTATCACAAAATACCGCTAGGACAATGGGTCGGCGTTGGAAAAAAATTTGATATCTCTTGTATCCTTTTGTTGACGTGGATTTCTCGGGTGTTGGAGGGCGTGCTCCCCTCGACGATGTCGAGGTAGGTAGCTGTAC
The DNA here is from genome assembly GCA_030407055.1 of Armillaria mellea. NCBI lineage: Eukaryota > Fungi > Basidiomycota > Agaricomycetes > Agaricales > Physalacriaceae > Armillaria > Armillaria mellea. The sequence goes on from JAUDZF010000007.1 coordinate 2,615,316, forward strand.
CGGAGGGACTTATAGCGGACTGCGGGGGCAACTTGCACCGTCGCCTCCCTGCTGCAAGACCGATTTCGACCGGGCTACCGTTGTGTTCCGAGGCCATGGCCACAGCAGGGGGGTTGGACCTCACATCCTCTCTTTGATGGACGGGGACATGCATGCCTTTTCATTACATATATCAATTCCTTTCAATTTTCACTTCGTATACTATTTAAAGGCAGTTATAAGTATGATATGGTGTTGACATCTACCTTCTAACAGAAATACATCTTGTTCGTGGATAGAGAAGAGGAAGATCTTTATTATTGAAATAATATTTCCCTCCTCAATGAAATGAAGGCAACGTTCTAAATTCTTTCGGACTGTCTACGGGCAACGAGGCAGAGGTAATGTGCACTGATAGAAAGCGACGTCATTTTTCCTGAATACATAAAACGGTGCTTCACTCGTGACATCAAAAATCCGTCTCACTTTCTGAGTTCTGGCTTTTTCAGTCATTCATTCAGCCATGCAAATAAGGACCCAGTGTGATTCACGCGCAGTGTTACTCATTCATAGAGCCCTTCTTTCAGTCTATTTCCTAGAGCAGCGCACAAATAGAGATATAACATTCCAGGTCTTATGCAACTGAGAACTCGTAGAAAAGCTAACCAGGAAGTGTAGTCCCGTGAACGTATCTTCCACGAATAAGAACAAGCGGGCATCGCATTGAGTACCATCGTGACAGCCAACAGGTTCTCTTGCCACCTTGGGCCCGTTGACAAATCAGAGGTACAGGTATGGTGAGTTGATCACAGCCTTTAATATACGCACCTTCATTTTCACAATGCAGTGATGTCCTCGATAAGGAGAACTAGATCTGGCACAACGCACAAGACTACCGGAGTTTTCGACAATCGCCCAAGGATGATTCAGATGTAGAGGATAAGCCCCAGATTCGAAAAGTAAGGTCCGCTCAGACCCATATGCGTTCATCCACCTTCTGGAACCCGCAGGACGATAAGCATTCCCCTTCTGGCTCTGACATGCGATTCGTTAGCCTCTTTCATACAAATTGGGAAGTTCTGTCATGCATGGAACCACTGATTGATGCCGATATACTCTGTGGCCTTGAACGATCGACTGGGCATTTCTTCGCCCAAACACTACAGCACCCTACCCTTTAGGGTGTTGCCATGACAGAAGACTTGGAGAAAAGTGCCTTGACACGTCGCATTGCAATTGGCGCTGCAGCAACTCCCGAACGCTTGAAATTCGGAGGACATGACGTCACAGATCAAATTAACTGCTCCCTGTGCATGCGAGTGAAATGGCGATGATATTATTACCTCGAGCTCTCGCCTTCTAAGTTCCCACCACCTCGTCCTTCTCGTCCACGTCACCCATTCCCAGCAGCGATTGCATCCTCATGGCAGCGGCCTCTACTACATCTTCCTACCACCTTCCGAACCTATACAACCTCCATGGCCTAGTCGCTGTTGTCACAGGTGGTGGAACGGGTATCGGTAGGCGTACCACTGCGATCGGTACATCTTTCAGCTGATCTGTAGCGACTAGGACTGATGATCGCACGCGGTCTGGCCGAGAACGGCGCACGAGTGTATATCACAGGGCGACGGAAAGAGATCCTTGAAAAGGTGGTCAACAGTGGAGTTATCAAGGGTGATGTCGTCGCGTACGTCCACGGCTGTTCCCTTGTTACGACTCCACTGATGATGGGAGGGATGCTTTAGGCTACCTATGGACGTGACGAGTAAGCCGAGTATCTTAGAGGCAAAGAAAGTTCTGCAAGAGAAGGAGGGCAAGATTCATGTCCTGGTCAACAACGCTGGCCAAGTTGGACCCATATCGTCGTGGTTCAATGACCTCTCTTCACCGAATCACAAAGACGCCGAGACGCTTGGACAAGCCTTGTTTGACGAGTCAGAGCAAGGCTGGGCCGACCTCTATGCTATCAATGTCTACCCTCTCTTCTTCGTAACAATGGCTTTCCTCGGATTACTCGACAAAGGTGCCAAAGACCCACAGAAACCTGGGTACACATCCAGTGTAATAAACATTACCAGCATGAGCTCCATGATGAAACAAGCACAAGAGCACTTCGCGTACAACGCTGCCAAAGCAGCAGCATCACACTTGACGCGCATGATGGCAACGGAATTTGCTCTCAAGCACGTGCCAGTGCGGGTGAACGCCATCGCGCCTGGGATGTATGAGAGCGAGATGACCAAAGACGTGATCTCGCCGGAGGAGCTCGATAGAATGGCCAAAGGAGTGGTGCCAATTCCTGCAAAGAGGCCTGGAACGTAAGCATGATCGGCGCCTCGCTATAATAGATGCTAGAGACTAACTGTTTCTGATACGTGACAGCGGTGAAGAGATGGCCGGGACTGTGGTGTACCTTGCGTCGCCGTCGGGCTGTTATGCCAATGGCCAGGAAATTGTGATCGATGGAGGTTGTCTTGCCGTGAATCCTTGAACTGAGTGAAGGAACTATGGGAAGAAGCCAGAATATACGATGTATTCAATATAGACCCTCCTGTAAGCAGCCGCTGCCGTAGACACTTACGTATAGCGCATGCATTTTGACGAGACTGTAAGCTAGAGGAGGCCAGAGGCTCATACCTATTTCACATCTTGAAACATGTAGTGCTATTGTCCGCAGATGTAATACGCATATGTATTCATATTATGACCAATACCAGTTGTTTTCTCCGAAGATTTGGAAATCTACGAGTGGTAAGTTCGTCACCAAAAGAGACGAGGGATATAGATTATTCACGTACTCAGGTGAAGTAGGTTTTTGCAGTGAAGATTTGGAAGTGCAGCTTGTATTTCGTTGGTGAAATGGGACACGGCTTCGTCCCAATGCTGATCGAAAACTGCAAAAAATACAAAATGTACTCGGACGTGGCAGCCTGTACCTGAAATTGAGTCCAAAGCAAGCCAATCCTCGTTATATCCATGTAAACCTTCCTGCTCATGAAATACTTCGAGGTGGACAGTGAACTCTTCTACGGCATGCAGCTCTCCCTCAATAACATCCTGCGCAAAGAAGGACGTCCACTCAGAAGGGCTCATGAGAGTGTCCGTGAACAGTTTGATCGTCTTCAGATTTCGGAGAGACTCAAAAGATGACAGGGGGCCTGAAATGATAAAGTACATCAGTTGTGTCATAAATCAGCATAGAGAGTGTCACCTACTTGACAAAGCATTCTCGAGACCGAGATGTACAATGGCGCCTGCTTCTATGCGCTTCAAGATGCTCTCGAGCGCACTCAAGCTTGGTGAAGTACTGGCTTCGGCGCCCTTGTGCGTAGACAGCACCGTGAGCCTTCGTACTTGGCCAAGATCAAAGCGCAACTTGTCACTCAAAAGCCACTGCGTAAAGTGATGTAGTAGGTCGGTATCCAAATTCAAGTGAACAGATATTAGGCGAAGGCACCCTCTGTCGTCTCGCTTAGCCGACGTGACATCGTTGGATGATTTGATGGTAATAGTTGAGAAATTAATCTCGCGAACAGCAAGGTCTGAGATAAGATGCAGAAAATTGGAATAGAGGTCGAATGTCATCCTAGATGGATATCAGTGAGGAAAGCGGTTCGAAGCGTTGACTTGTAGACATCTGCAACGGACAGCCCGACAACTTTGTCCCAGACGTCGCTGTGCGTAAGTCGGAACGAAAGCGACTTCAAGGTGGTTAAGGGGGTAAAACTTCGGGAGATACTATTTCCATTTCATGGCGCTTCCAAGGGTGCACCAAATCCTTCCACCCATCCGGGAAAGCATTCAACTTGATCACCTTTACGAAGGCACCTAAGCGCGGAGACATGCGAAGGAGATCTCGAAATTTATGAAGATCGCCTCGAGTGTCGTTAGGCGTGCAAAAGCGCTGTTCGTAAAAAATGTTTTCCTGTGCATGTTCTGTCCAAGCCCGGCATACCAAGGAGCAGGCATGAAGAGAAGGAATAATATTTGAAAGACAGTCGATGATGACATTGACCAGCTCCTGAAGTAACTGCGAGAGTGAGCTCGCAGAACCTGAGCTCGACATTTGAGCTGAGGAACGAAGGGGAAGAAGGGGCCTTTTATGTAACTTGCGAAATCAGTACCGGCCCGGTTCCGATGATGGCCCTTGCCTTTTGCCACTCCACGTGAACTAGACTTCAGTTCTAAGTACTCATTCTAATGGCTTTTGCACCAGTTCAAGGAACTGATATCCTATATAAGGGGATCCTACTACGTCCTTCAGGTTTCCAACTGTTATTGACAACGCATTTCTGTCCTTGCCCTCTGTCGATGTCCGTTTCAGGTGGATGTTCATCATCCCAGGATCAGAGTTGTGTCACTACTGGACGCTTTGTTTTGTCAGTTGAAATTTGGACGCGATTAGCCAGTATTCCAAAATTCGCCAAGAGGTGGCAGTGGAGCATGGTAACACTGCCATCCCCAACACCCTACCATCAGTCAAAATCACCATCTAACGTATCGAGGCACTGCAGACTTAATGTTCCAGTACTTAAATCTCGATCAAGGCGTCCGGTGTGGGTTCTGTTATCTTCCCCTTCAAGATGTCTCGCAGTGTACGTACCGGACTCTACTGTGCGTCTCTCTTCAAGTTCGACGCATAACGACCAAATAACATACTTCCTACTAGCAACCATCCTGACATTGTCTGTCCTACAGACTGGCATCGCTTTAGCCGGTGCAGTCTTTCATAGGGATACAAACCGGAGGTCGTGGGTGACACAGAGTACGAAATTTTCTTCTTCCAATGCGATAGTTATGTTTCACTTATTTTTTCAAAGCCATCTTCGAGAGCTTCACAACCTTTTTTGCCGTCGTCACGGCAACGTGGATGTGCACTCTGTACGCTTTCCCATCTCTAGAATACATTAATGACAGCTGATGCATTCCTCAGGCTCTTTAACAATACTAAACCTCACTCGACACACTTGTTTGCGCGGTTCATAACGCACATATATTCGCTCGGATCTTTGACGATTATATGGCTTGGTGAGTTTCCTCACTATAAATCTACGTATCGATCTTACCATATTTCCAGCGCTGGCATTGATGCTCTCCCCTCAGTTGCCGTACAATTGTGACTACGCAATCATCCCTCCACCACCGGACACCCCTGAGGATAAATGGTGTTCTCTCAATGCAACATCGGTGACGCTAGCATCCATGATATGCGTATTCTGTATGGCCTTCCCTTCCTCAGTGTGTAACACGCTGACGATCTGTATTGAGGTGGTGTAACAACATACCTGGTGCTTCGGTCCTCAAGGAGAACGGCGTCGGTTCATGATAATGTTGCCGTACACGACGCTCAAGATAAAAGGGACAGACCGCGCCGTGCGTCTCTGCCGAAACCGGCGAAAATTCGAGTGCATCTGTATTGTAAGCGTATTCAAAAAACGATCGTCTGATCATGCTGACTGTGGTTGACCAGCGTGGATCCTTGTCGTTGCATTCATACAAACAGGATGGGGTATTTGCGCGGCCTTAGCGAGCAATGATGTTGACACCCCTGCCCAAAGTACGCCATGTATTTTATCACTTCTGTGTCACAAGGTGCTCATGAATATCCCTGAATATCTCGCTAGTGGTCTTTGGCTCCATTTCTGGATTTGTCGCCCTTTTCAACTGGATATGGGCCAGTGTCTTGTGCGTCGTTCATTTTTTTTTACTTTTAATCACTCGGTTGTGACTCGCTTGTATACTAGACTCTCATACAACCACCGCCCTAGCTCAAGACACGCGCTCACAAGCACCAAAGCACACCTCGTATCCTATGCCACCCTGGCAGTCATATGGCTAGGTATGCATTTTGAATGTAACTCAATTGCGTGGCTAATCTTCGGTCCATGGTAGTTCTGTCGATATGTCTAACGGAGCAACTACCCCATCAGTGCAACTTTGAGACACCTTCAGATGGAGAAGCGTCTATATGGTGTATGGCGGACTCGGCAGCAGCTGGCATGGGATGGATTTTGACGATTCTTTGTGCGTCTCAATTGTACTACTTCTTCCACCGCAGTTAATAACTGATATGAATACAGGCGTCGCTACGACGATCGTCATTTACAAGAGCACATGCAGAGGCTGGACTAAGGGTACATCTGTTAACATCACGTTGTATGATAAAGGATATCAAGAAACCGTGTAACTTATGAGCTTTGTATCATTATATTTAGACTACATTATTATAATCCACGAGGAATGTTGCCGTCTGCGTTTTACAGCGGTTCGTTGTAATAAGAACTGCACGGGAAGGTCAAATACTAGGCAAACCCGATTTTCAGGCATGCGCGGCCGTTTGACAACATCAGTCTATTCATTTCAGCATCGAAGGCGTATAATACAATTATAGGGCATTCCGGAATATGCTTCTGGAGTCTTTTCACATTATCATCTCAATTGACGAGACTTCCATGTCTTGTCCATAATGGTATAATTTAAGAGCTCAAATCACGCCCTTGATAATATCCGCCGCTATCAAGGAATTTAAGTACAAGGCCGACTCAGAACACTAAAAACGAACCTTGCTCAGCAATTCCGTATGCGAGTGCTAGATGAACCAATTTAGGTACGAAAGAAGAGGGTATGATAGGTAACTTACATTGGGTATGCGCGGCGACTAGAATGGGTGCGATAGATAGATCCACAATGCGAAGATTTGTGGTACCATATACCTTGAGAATTTCCACTTTAAGTACACTAGCATACAGTAGTTGGACGGACGAAAGGTACCTTGAGTTTGGAGTCGACGACTCCACCCTTGCCCTTCGGAAGCATCGAGGCGCTTCCGACCGTGTCTATAGCAAGAAATATGTGTGAGTTTCGTTTTAAAACTGCTAGGGGTTATGACATACGCCAAGTTGAGGTCAACATCTGTTTGACCCAAGCTGAAGTAACAGTGAGAAGATACACATTTCATGTAGGATGTTCATTACCACCAAGCTCTTCGTCAGTCTGGACGTTTGGACCCGGGTTGACTTCCACCGGCTCCTCATCTGAGAGGTGAAATTGAGTGAAAAGGTCAACAAATATAACAATGTCGCACCGAGAACATCTTTGAATGGGGCTGTTCGACAGACCTTCCTCGCAAATTTTACGGTTTCAATCAAGGCTTCAAGATCTAATAAGTTGTGAGACAGGCAATTAGTCTCGCGCAGTTGTATTTCTTACCGGCTTCATCTTCGAAGTAGCGAGGATCGTACGCAGGATGCACCTGGGGATCGCTGGAGGTAATATGCTGTGATATGTTCAGATATGAATCGAAGAAAATTTGGGAGAGAACATACCGCCGTGCCTCTCGAGAACAAACTGTTATTCATGCAGAAAATGTTGAAGTGTTTCTTCCCTGGCCTAGGGGGGTCTGAAGAAGGCGTTGAGCGGAGCAGGGGTAACTATCGGCGGATCCTTACTTGGGCCTGAAAGGAACCCTGGAATAGTCGTAATTTCGCAGTCTAGGACATTTCTTCCGACCTTCTGAATTTGCATTTTGAGGGTCTCTGTAGCTCCGACGGGATATTTTCCTTGGGCAATCTTCTCTTCGATGGAGTTGATGGTCCTTGAATATATGGCATCAGAGCGGGGTGACACCTCACTTAGAGGCAAGAAGGCGAAGTTGACGATGCCCATATTGAAGACTCCCTCGCCACGAGCGCTGCAATAGATTGTAAGGTGCGGCAGATGTCAAAGATATGTCATAAACGGACTGAAGATCGATCTGTTTTTGGCGTTCAACTTCATCACCAAGAACGTCGAGAGTGTCATCTGTGACACTATCTTTCAATTCTGGGATGGGGCGTCAATGACTCAAAAGTAGAGCAATTTCATCAAAGACTGACCATAACTCAGCGACGCGAACACATGCTCTTGCACATTCTCCCCCACAGGAAGATCAAGCCTCGGGGTGATGCCAGCTTGTTTCAGTACGTCAGGGCGTCCAATTCCCGACAACTCCAAAAGATGGGGCGTCTTCAGGGCTCTGAACTATGGTTACTTCATAGGATTCTATGGTGAATGATCCAACTTACCCAAGGCATAGAATCACCTCCTTATTCCCGCGCACCAGGTGAGTTTTGCTTCCATGAATGAATTCAACTCCAGTAGCAGTGAGGTCTCCTTCCGCATCGGAAAATGTCACTTTGGTAGCACATGCGGATAGCAAAATGGATAGATTCGGACGATCCGAGTTTCGAAGATAGAAGTCCTAATTCGAGTTTGCGTCAACTCCTTCAGGAAGGAAGCACGCGTACCGTTGAGTAAGAACGCGAATAAGACAAGGGATCCAACGTATTTCCCGTGAAGAAGGTACCGTGAGGCTGCGAGGGGTCAGAGAGAGGTACACAGGTACAGATGCACTCACATCTCCGTCAAGCTAAGATGTTTGGATATTATGAGTTACTAGGATTTTCAATTAAAATTTCACGAACCGGTAATGGGGCTTTCGGCACGCCCAAATTCACCAAGGCCTAGAGACCATTATGTCAGTATATTATTGCGACCGGTATGAACTGAAGAGAAACCTCGTGAAAACGTATATCTACGTCAGGGAGAGTGCGCGGAAAAGATATTTGAAGGGGACCTTAAATGATTGGTGGAGATTAATATCAAAATCCCATGCCACTGTTGAGAAACAAGTTTACCGTTCTTTGGTAAGCTCCAGGTTTCCAGGCTACCCCGTCGTTCAAGTTGTGCTGGAGAGCCGCTGGGGGGAGTGATGCTGAATAAACGTATCCGTGAGACAATATCGACCTATAAAAAGAAGAGACCTTACGATATTTGCTGAAGTTTCCCCAGTTCCAACCGATATTGCCGAGCTTCTCCCAATCTGTACGCTGAGATCAAGCGTGTGATATGCTGATAGGAGGTGGCCTAGTACCGTCTATGTCCCCTTTCGCGGGATTCGTCCAAACGGAAAAGTTGATGGCAGAACTCCCCCCAAGAACTTTACCTCTGATCCACTACGATAAGCGGTAGGGTGGTTTGAAAAAGATGGCACTTGCCGGTCCCATCCAACCTGTCTTCCGGCAACATTCTTCTGAGGTACCTAAAGACAATCATTGTAGTTGCTATTGTAAATAATTAGCAGGTTGCAATGTCACTTACCGTCTTGAAACTCCAGGCGTAAGCATCCTGTCCAAGCTGTGCACCATACTGCACCGGACGTGCTAGAAGATGAATCTAGCGATATGTCGCGGAGGCAAAGTACCAAAAACTCACATATCAGCTGATCTCCTGGATTGAAGCTGCCAGCTTCAAGAACGAGGACAGATACAGAAGGATCTTCTGAAAGTCTTGCGGCAAGGGTCAAACCTGCGGTCTGTGGGCCATTGGTAAAAGGGGCTTGCGATTGATGAGACGAAGCACTCATACCCCGCCGCCTATGATCAGATGGCGAAATGAGGTTTGGAGCCGAGAGTTAGACGCTTGCAAGACACGCACCAACAAGCACATAGTTGTATGATTGAGATACACTATCGTCCACAGAGATGAAAGGCATGGTTTGCAGCGTCGAGGCCTAATAACGTGAGGGTGATAGAGAGAGATAGGGAAAGGTTACTGCACAACGTGCCGAGATTATGTACCACCGCGGAAGCGCGTTTAAAGGGAAAAGTCGAAAGCCCCTCACACACTCCTTTCGCGAGATCTGAATTCAGTCCATGCACAGCCTGGGCATTCCAAATCTTGCCAACGGGAATCAAAGGGAGATAGATCAAATGACCCTGTAACCGTATCAGAAACCAGAAATCAGAACAGCGGAGGGTTGGGAGGATAGGTTTGACAACATGGACATTCCAGGTGGCGCCAGGGAGAGGTACAACTTGTCGATTTTGAATAATAGGATAGTCAAATGCTCTGGATTTTCATTTAGAAGAGGAAGGTTCATCAACAGCTTCATCATCAGCTGTCCATCATCCGCTGCAATTACCTTCACGCAAAAGCGAAGTGGCGACTCCGGCATTCTCGGAGCGGGGCAACCAAATTCCCACGCCCACGCGGCACGCGATCTTTTCTCTCCGAGTCCACCGCGTTCAACTCGCTGCTTCCTTCCTCCTCTCGCTTCGATCAAGCACCGCAGAGCATTGGCCTGCATTTTCCATATGATATCAAGTCTCCAAAATATATTTCCAAGTACCACTTTTATCTCCCTACTTTTAAACTAATTCTCGGAATCGTCGGGGTTCCATGTTCGTGGATTTGCAGAACAGAAATACAAATTATTCATAGATCAGAAATGGCAGATTTGTCACTCAAATATTGCATACTATTTTGGGTGTCAACTGCATATCCCTGACCCGATAGGAGACTTCGAATATCACCCTAACGCCGTTTTATTGGTGGGGATCTCAGGATGCACAACTCTCTTCCATAGGATGCCGAAGGCATGGGATACTTCCTCTGATGGGGACTCTTTTCGCGTGCATCGCTGCACATTTACCTATACGCGTCAAAAGCTATTCAAAAGATACTCGTGACCCTGGATGGGCCAAAGTTTTAAGGTTCAGGTCCTATTGCTACCAGTCGACATGGAAATTCGTCACCCGTGGTCCATGAAGTTCCTCGGCGAGGCATATCCGAGCGGAATGTGACAAGGCCTCAGCCATAGGTTGAAGTTTTCTTTTTCCAATTACTACCAGTCGACTCTGCCAGCTTCCCCCCACGTAGTGAATATGTCAAATTCCTCAGACGAAATTCCCACTAATGTCGCGGTGTTGTGAGTACAAAACTAATGTTTTCTCTCTGACTTGTCACTCATCCGAATTTGAATAGAACCGGTGCTGTGGTAGGTGCCGGAAATCGAGATTGTACACGTCGTCTCAGTGCTTCTGCAGTTTATAGGCAACCTTTTGAATTGGGGACTATTTGGGTGTTTGGTGGTTCAAATACGTACGTCTTCTAAAGCCATTGCACGCGTGATCCTTCTGAGTGTTTGCTAGATTTTTACTATTTAAATTATTCCTCGGACAGACCTATAATTCGGGGTCTTGTCGCGTTCGCGTTTGTTCTCGAAATCATTCAGACAATCTTGGTGACGCATGACGCTTTCATAACGTTCTGTTCGCAATGGGGCACACCGAGCGCACTTCTGCGGGTCGGCTATATCTGGCTGACCTTGCCGATATTTGGGTCTTTAAGTGGGTGGTATTCTACAGCTCAAATGTTTCCGATCGTTTATCCTCTTTAGTGAGCTTCGTCGCGCAATCATTCTATGCTTGGCGGCTCCGTCTTTTGACAAAATCATTTTGGCTTCCTACAATCATCGTCTCGGTGAGTTGATGATGTATCTCGTAAGCAAGAAGTTGTGCCTATTGCTTTACAGATCTCCTTGGCACAATTTATCGCCGGTATAATAACCGGAGTGATTGTGATAGGTATAAATGATGTGAGGGAGTGTGCGTGTCGTCGTCTTCGATTTTTTCATATCACTCACTACCGAGTCATTGATAGTATCGAAGTCATTCAGAGCTGCCTCGGTACGATTTAAGAAAGAATCCACGGATCGTCAACTCATCTCTTATAATTATAGGTCTGGCTCGCGGGAACAGCAGTATGCGATATCATCATCGCAGGGTGTATGGTGTATTTCCTACGGAAATCCAAGACTGGCTTCCACCGGACAGATGCGCTCCTGACACGAATCATTGTCGTCACCATCGAAACTGGCCTTGCCTCTGCTGCAGTAGCGACATTGGACATGATATTGTTCCTCAAGTACCGGGACCAAAATTGGCATCTCTGTACCGCAATGATGCTATCGAAGCTCTACGCAAATAGTTTACTCGTGGTAAGGAAGATGGCATCTTGACGGTCGATGTTATGACGTATATTCGCTTTGCAGGTTCTCAATTCCAGGAGACGCATTGTCACTCAAACATTCAGCGAATCAGATAACATGTATTCCATGGGACCTGTGTCATCGTCAAGTAGGGCCGCTAATCGACCGCGCACTATCAACATCTCGGTATCTCGCGAAGTTCATGGCGACACTGGGGCCATTCATGTTCCAATGGGCGATAGTGATATCAAAGATGTCGAGACAGTCAGTTCCTCAAAAGCGCAGGTTTGAACGTAGAAAATCGAGATAATAGATTAGACATTGTGACAATGACTGATGGTCATCATCCGCATACATATATCGTCGTGCTTCGTCTCAATATACGAAGCACATATACTGCCAGTGTTGAACGACCTAGCATTCTGTTTTCATGCTATGAATAAGCGTTCTGATATTACCTAGAATTACCTGGTGCGCCCTCTAGTCCAGGATGCAGAGTCAACTTCACTAGACGCCCATCTTCATTCCCATTTTATGTATCGGCATTCGCTCCCCATTCGTTGAATCCCCTGAAATATCTTCGTTGTAGGAAAGCATGCAAAATGGCGGAAGCAATTTTCTGCACATTCCGCAATTCATCCCCACCTAGTACGGACCTAGATATCCTGTCCTGGTTCCAGTCAATGACGAACGTATGGTTACTGAACGCATCACTGTAATTGTAGCCATGAATTTCCCAAATTTATCCAAATATGGGCGATGTCAACCAGGCGGCGGCGTCGCGAAGAAATTCGTTTGCCAATGATCGATATCACCGCCAAGAATTTTGATGCCAATTTCATCTTGACTGTCTAGTTCATGATGTGAGATTTGATGATGATGAAAGTGGAGATCCGCCACTGTTCGTAGGACATATATACCATCATGCCAGCGGACCCGCAAACGACACCGGCCACCTAGTAGCAGTGTTATCTGGCAATCACTCCGGTACGAGCATTGCGAAGTATATCCGAGACCTGGGAATTCATTGTGTAATCCCCTCAAAACCATCAGTAGCTATTCTTTCATTGCAAAGTTCCAGACTGAAATTGCGCTGTTCATAGTTGTACTCACAGGTGCGAGGCTGGAATCCTTCAGACTTAATGAAACTTTTCAGGAGGCAACTTCCTTTGTTCAAAACATCCTCAAAACAATTAAGACGCACACACTTCCAGCCCAAACAGAATATGACACGCTGTTCCTACCATAGCGAGACGCCGCAAAACGATGAGAAGACATCAAGAAGAAATTCTGGAAGATATAAAGCGTCGTAGTACCATTAATACGAGATAGTAAACCGGACTGCTCATCATCTGTACCAGGAATATCTCCGGGGTAAGTGACAAGGAAGCTTGTGGAGGATCAAAGACATGGATATGGGGAGCTGACTCGCGGCGAGCGCAAAAAAAAAAAAAGGCAAGGCGAAGCGTTGTTCCCGAGCGACTAGAACGGTTGTTGACGAAGAGCAAGATCTAACTTGAATAGGAAAAGGTATTTAGTAGGGAACAACAAGCGGCCATGAGACACGTACCTGATTTCCTACAACTCGGAAGGTCGTCGCGGAGTCCTTGATCATCTGTGTCTCTTCTTTCGGAAAGAAATCAAGTATCCCCACCCAACTTGAAGAGCTGCGCCGCCCCCTCCTGAATATCTGCGTTGTCTTTCAAAAATTCATTGTCAGACCGTGGCTTATTCGCGGTGTATTTGATCCGTAAAACCTCCTCGATGACCCGCTTTGCACGGACAAGACTCGTTTCAACCTCCCATTTCTCGTTATTCTTTACATTGTAAAGAACGAGGTGAGGAAATGGTTGCGTTTGATTGGCCATAGCCCATAGGTAGCCATAGATAACCACCTGAATGACATGTTCATGGGAAAGCGCCGTTACAAACTTGACTTCCCAAATTGCCACATCTCGCTCTTTGCTTCTCGAATGAATCATGTCTGCCCGGCCTATCAGGGTCGTAGCACGACCGTTCATACTCAATCGTTGCCGCAGTGGTACCTCCATAGTAAGGTCTTTGGCAAGCTCAGAGCGACCGTATTCTGAAAATTGCTCCGACAGACGTTGAGTAGATACCGCAAGGTATTGGCCCATCCAGTCAAATCTATGGTGCTTATACGTCATCTGACACCAACGAGATCTGAAACCCGAAGTATTCGCGTCATATCGTATGGCCTCCCTCGATAACCATACGGCACGAAGTGTGTCATCCTCTAATGTTTTATTTGCCGGCATATGCGTGTCATTCATGAGTACAGCCACCTTCCCCGTTAGCCAATATTCGAAATCAAGAGTGACGGTGAGGCCGTTGACGTCGCTCACAGGCTCCCAATGGTTCTTCATGACATCCGTGCACACCTTATCAGGCGCATGAATCCAGTGGGAGGAAGGCAAAGGCGACTGGACCTTCTGAACATTCAAAAGGTCCGGATGGCAAATAATCTTGTTAAGAGCTTCCTCCCGTACATATCTTGCTGCGCCCGAGACATAGATAGTTTTGGGTAACGGCACGTCCAAACGGGAAGGCCGTCCCGGTTCGTCTTGCGCCCGAGGTTGTTCATCCTCTATGTTAATAACATCTGCACCACTTTTGATGGCCGCCCAATCGACAAACGGCATCTGGGGTTTGGAGTGGGAGTGGAGGATGACGAGCTGCTTTCTGGCGCGAGTGAGGGCAACAAAAGTTGCATTTGGACAACGATTGTCCGGTAGTTGGGGTGCCCACTTAAAATATGAGGCATCAACTCCAAGCACGATGACGAGATCGCGCTCGCTCCCCTTGAATTGGTGATATGTGGATGGAGTAATCTTTCCACGGGTGATGTCGTCGTCGAGCCCCATCTGGTCATCAGATACCGCATGCGCAGCTGGAAATTTGTACTTATCCCACAGCATGTTGATGATGCGTACGACGACTCCGTTCGAGCGAAGGGATGGAGCGAGGATAGCGGTGTTTTCGGGACCATATTGCCGAATGAGGGGATGGATATATTCTAAGATTTTGGCAGTGTGGTCAAGATTACCGTGTATGTAGAGTGGTTTTGGACCTTCGTGAGAACCTTGCATGTAAGGTTCTCGATCAAGAAACGCATCGTTAATGAAGTTAGCCATTTGATGAGAAAGACGAAAGCTCTGGCTGAGCTGAGCGCTCCTCCATTGATGCGGCGATACGGAAGATAGAATGTAGGGTGCTTTCTCTAGGTATCGTTGGTCAGCCCCACGGAACTCGTAGATGGCCTGCCGTGAATCGCCTAATACGAGGAGCTTCGGGGGCCGAGCACTTACTTGGGTTAAGAAAGTGATAAATACGCAAGTAAGCCAATACAGGTTCTCCGTGAGATCCTGCATTTCGTCTAGAATAACAATCTCATATCGTGGAAGATCGATCCACACCGGAAGTATCGCTGACTTTCGCACGTCAGCGAAAATGGTGTCATTGTAGATAATAGTTCCGAAGAGGCGCGATGCCAGCCCATGAAAGGTGAAGACATCGACGAGAGGGTAACTTTGAAAGCGACGTTGAGTATCCAATTGCAACCGCTTCGAGTACGTGACCACAGCTATTGGAATGTTGGGATTGGCCTGTGCAACAGCCTCTGCAGTCGCCGTTTTTCCTGCACCCGGACGGGCAGAGACCATGACATTGTGCGTCTTCAGATGATTGACAATGGCAATCTGTTCAGCAGAAGGTTCGAATTTCCGCTTGCACAGGTGATGGGAAGTGATGGAAAGGAACCGGGCACTAACAGGTAAATGTATCGAGAATGGATTACGAGTCTGTAGGGATCTGGACGCGAAGAAAGCTAGCAGCCTGCAGAGATGCATGTAGGCCCTTGCTGAGGTGCACGGTTGGAACGTGGGCAAGGAAGAAATCCAAATTAGTCGCCTATATTCGGCCCGAAATTGCCGGTCAACATTGATCCACCAATACTCCCAGAACTTCTCCAAACCTGAGGCCTGAGGCCTGAAGCCCCAGGTTACGCACACTTTTGAGGATACTCGGAAATGCAAACTGCAGGCTTCTCAATTCAGGACTTTGACCTGGATCATCACTCTGGGCCGAGATGCAGTAGTCGGCAATGCTGCCAGTGTACGCCGCCTGACAGGATATATATTAGTACCTGACGGCTTGTATTGTTGAAAAGAAATACCCAATTAGGCATATTCATAAGCCTATCAGCGCACTGATCACCTGACGGCGTTGGGTTACCACGAGACCGCTCCATACGGAGGTGTTCAACTTGACTGTCGTTCGGAACATGACTATCGCAACAAGCGCGCCGCCGTCCGTATGTATCCTCTCGTTCGACAGTTCCGACATGTAACTGCAAATCATCACTCTGCACAATACGCCAGTCTTCTTGAAGACTACGACGTCCGCGCCACGCTTCCCGAACTGGGTGTGTATACCTTGCACGAGGATGGTCGTCGAGGAATTACATTACTACACAGGCAGTAGCACTGACATTAACGTCAAGAAATGATACTTCACTGACTATCCTTTCTTCGATTACTTGCACCAGTGGAAGCCAAATGACTTGAATATTTGAAAACGACTGTATCCGCAGGTAAATATCAAAATCATTTCCAGAGATGTTTTGCTCTTTGTCCCGGTAAAGTGTCCGTACGTCATCAACCATCGTTTCAAGATACGAAAACAGGTACTGCTGAACGAGCTAGCATTCGACTTTCACGCTATGAATAAACATTCTAATATCACCCGGTGCGGTCTTCCATTCAATTGGCCCTTTAGCCCAGGATGCAGGACCAGCCTCACCACTAGCATCCCAAATTCCCATCTGAATTCTCATCTTATGCGTCGGATAATACGTCTGTCCGGCATTTGTCGAATTCTCTGTCATGCTTTCGTCAAAACAAACACGCAAAACAGCACTGGAAGCTCACTTCTCTGCACGTTCCGCTCCTCATGATCATCGACGGACCAGGATATCCTGTCTTGGTTCCAGTCAATGACGTACGTATGATTACTGGACGCGTCACTCTCATTATAGCCATAGGTGTCTCCGAAGTCCCCATATATGGGCCGTGAGCCAGACGGCGTTGCGAAGAAATTTGTTTGCCAATGATCGATGTCACCGCCAAGAATTTCAATGTCAACTTCATCCCGACTGTCTAGTTCATGATGTTAGATTTGATGACGAGATCCGCCACTGCTCTTTGGACATACCAGAGCCTATGAGAATCATAGCAGAGACGACACCGGCCACCTTGGGGGTCTCCGCCACAAACGTCACTTTTCCATGTCTATTCAATGAGGATTAGTTCCCTCAAAGCCCAAAGCTGCCATGTACTCACGACATAGGCTTGGTAGCATTGACCGTAGCTCCCACACCTACTTTGTCATTGATGCCATTCTTGGTCGTAACATCGCCATCAGGCTTCTGGAGCTTTAGTTCTAAAGCACCGTTCCCCGTGGTGAACGACCCTTTCGGGCTAGTGGCTATGAAATGCACGTTGCTCGAGTCTGCATCAGAATCTATCACTGAACCTGCAGGAAAATCGGAATCGAAGGCTTCGCAATCGCCGTCACCATCCCGGGGAACGACGGCCAGCCCTGCGGAGAGAAGCACCTGCATTAAGAGAAGGAGTGGAAGGGAGATAGCGAGCATGTTATTCTAGCGATACCAGATCGTCTTTGGGCTGGACTTCCTCTGCGCCAGGCAGATTTGGCTTCCTAGGTCGTTGAACGCAATTCAAACAGGAGATGCACACAGCGCTTAAGAGGCTGCCAGAGGGTGCACATTGCACAGCCTGTTCATACAGACCTACATCCCATTGTCAACTCGTCGACTCTTTCCAACAACAAAACAAATTCCGTAGCGCAAGGCGGCGGCCACACTTCTGGTTGTAGTGTTTTGTAGTGTCGTTGATCCTTACGATACATCTGATGGGAGGCGAAAGGAATCCCCGCCATCACTTTTGCTGTGTGACTGTTGTCCTGGATAGATTAAATTAAAGTACACCTTGCTTAAGTTATCTGAAATTACATAGATTTGACCCTTGTGGGTCATGGTGCCGCACCCCGTCCAACAAGGACCATCTCATCGAGAATCTCATCTTTCTCAGTCTGCTTATACGTTCTTATAGTTTCCCCATAATCTGAAATTTGGTAAACCCGGAATCGTCGATCGAACCTGGAAAAAAGGTTCAGAACGCGTCGAAAATCTCAGATGAGACGGAGAGTTTGCTTACCCAATCTTTCCATAACCCGAATACGACCTAAAGCAACGTCAGCACGACAACAGGTACTACAGCACGTCAAATACTCACCCTCCACCGCCGAAGCACAGCCACACACCGTTCACGCGACGGCAATTCTCAGTGACTAGCGAGAGTTCAACGTCAGGAATATAGGCGACGACCATAGCGAAAGAGATTTGCGTACGGTGACAATGGCCATTTGCCACGACTTTGACTTCGTGCTCAGTTCCCGATGAAACATGCTCGCTCTCCAATGAGGTCAGCAATGCTTTTTCAAAAAATCCATCAGTCCCCTTCGCATTCCCGGCTGCTTCTTCTCCATGGATACCAACGTCGAGCGGTTGCCCTGTTCGAGGGTCAGTATCCGCTGGTGTGTAGGATTCAGGTCTAATCAAGCGTAAGGAAGCGATGGTCATGAGAAGACAAGTAACATACAAGGGAATGTGGAAAAACATTAGGGCATTCGGTTTTGCCAGCTTGCTCGTTGTAGGAGTCACTTGGTCTTCCTGTCGCTTGATCCACGAGTCCCCAAAATCTTTGGTTGTATCAGGTGCAAAGGGACGTTCGATCGGTGATATTGAACCTATGGGAATCGCATGCATTAGCATGAACAGAGGAGACCAGTCTGATCGCATACCTGATTCCTGCAAGAACCAATCGATTTGATCCTGCCGTATCCAGTCATATGCGGTGGGCGTGAACGCCCCCCAGAAGTTGTAGAACCCGTTGGAATAGGATCCCGAGTCCAAAAAGTATAGGGTCAATAGGTGCATCTTGGAGCTATATGTATCCATGTCAGTTTGGTTCTAGGATCAGGCAAGTGTGCGAGAAACGCACGCGTCTGCGCTCATGATTTTGAGGACGTAATTTCCGACGCCATGTATATCCTCTGGCCCCCGCTGAACAAGACTATAAGGCAACGCCTTCATCATCTCCATCTGCTCTACTCTCCCGGTTCCAACTTCACTATCGTGGTTTCCAAAGATGGCCGCCCAGGGTATTCCTCTTTCTGTCACGGCCCTAGAAAATTTTGCTAGAACCGACTTGGGATCCCAAGACGTGCCTTGCCCATTAAGTTGATCACCACTGAAGACCACAAGGTCAGGCTTCTCCGCATCAATCACCCTTCCCAGCATTGTGGAAGTTAGGTTGTCCGAATTCTCGCAAGGGAAGTCGACCTCTCGACATTTGCCTTGGGAGACCGAAAAATGAAGGTCAGCTACCTGCAAGATCTTGAAGTCACCAGAGTGTGAGAAATGAAGGGGTGGGGCGCGTGGAGGAGGTTTTACACCGCGGCGGTATGTCAACCAAGTATCAACGGTTCGTCCGTTGGTGGGTAGTGTGGGCGGCTGCAGCTTTTCGAATCCGTACCACGGAACATCCTCCCCGTATAAAACATCAAGTTCGGTTATTATTTGACTGCGTTCTTCCGCAGTCATGGTACCTGCAGTCTTTCCTAAACGGTACCACAGGTGCATGGCTGGAATACCAACAACACCGGACCGAGCGGAGAGGGAGACCCGATGCCAGCCATCTGCCGAGTTCAGCTCCTCATCTTTAGGAAGCAAGCGGATATCAGTGACGAGGTTTATATCTTGTCGTCGTGTACGTCTGTAGTACAAGCTCTGCGACGCACTCAGTCAAGTTACAAGAAATCAAGAATACTGCCCACCAGGTACCCAGACCAATATCCTGCTTCCACGTTGAGATTCCTTTCTACACGGACCCAGTTGCCTCTGATAGCATCCTTTTCCGGAGTTGTATCAGGCGCACAGAGATCTTCCGCAAACTTGGGGTCAATTACACATCGCGTAAGGGTGATTTCAGACACTAGATGCGTGTAAGATGAGATGATTATGATCAAGCATGTAGCACATACGGCCGGTATCATGAGGCAGTAGTGGTCCCCATACATCCAAAGGGAGACTAGCCGAATCATAAGTCGTGCCGTCTTGGGTGACGTTCCACCAATCCACACCGTCTGGAATGTCTTCAACGGTTCCGGACGTTGGGGTCGTGGAATTTGCAGCAGCCAAGTCACTCTCCGACATCGATACAGTGTCCCACGACTGCCAGCCAAGTCTCTGCTTTATACCAGGACCAGGCGTCGGTTGATAGAGAATGAAAACATAAGTGAGCATAAGGGAGAAGCATATTATAGCTGTTATGGGGGCACATGTCGACCTCAGCCCTCGGAAAAGGCGGGTTATAAAGATAGCCATGGCGTCTGGGCCAGTTCGAAATAGTGGCCTGCTTGCACGTCAGGTCTTGCTGGCGACGATGGAGGTAGGAAAGAAAGAAGCTTAAGCAACAACGCTAGGGGTGATGGGCGTGTCTGTGTATCACGTGTCGAGATTTTCTCTCGACAGCGACGGTCATCACCGGGTCACGCAGTCGGCAGTGAATTCACCAACACCGCGGTCGACGACGACAACATGCTAGGCATAGCGTTTCGACGTCTCTACTCGACGAGGCGGCCGGCGTCTGAGACGGGCATCGCCATTCGATCTGCAAAGGCATCAGCTACCGCTTCCTCTGGCCCAAAAAATGTCAAGGTCAAGCGACCGTCCTCAGCCATGCCTGAAGCTGCTCTCGTCGCTCGAACAGCGTCTACTCCCATCGCTGTTCGAGCCCGCCGTGAGAAAAAAACGAGTCGAGTAATCAAGCCGGGCGAAACCGACGCAACATTTCTTGGACTCACGCCCAGTGACCACGCTCGTTACCTTCGCCGCAAAGCGCAGGGTCTGCTTTCTCACAGGGATGGAGACGAGTCAGAAAAGAAGTGGCATGAGAGGCAGAACAAGCAACGGTCACGGATTCGTGGTATGAGGACGGTCACTCGGGATGGGAAGCAAGAAGTCGAAGTCGTTGGCCAGACCATCTACCTGCCCAATGTCATTTTTCGTCTCGTACGAAACAATACGCTGCCAGGAGAGCCTTACAATCCCTACGAAGCTACCTTCCGGATCCCGCCCTCCATCACAAAGACAGACATACGTTCCTACCTCCTCGCTGTTTATGGCGTGAAGACCACTTACATCCGAACCGACATCTACCGCCCCGCCGTTCCCAGACGTGGAGCACCGCAAACCAAGACGGCTTACAAACGAGCTGTAGTCGGGCTTGTGGAACCCTTTTACTACCCTCATCGCGTGGAGGAGATGGATGAGAAGGCGCAAGAGGAAAGGACGAAGAGGCTGGAGGATGCATTCCAAGTCGCCGAGGGCAAGGAGACACAGAAGCTGATGTTCTTGAGGTTGACCCGGGAGCTCAGTACGAACAACAAGATCAAGAACCCGATGGCCATGACACGGGCTGCTATATTGACACGGGTATCGGAGCGGAGGAAGTTACGGGAGAGCACTGTCGAAAACACGGTCGTGGACTGGTGGCAAAAACGTACAGAAGGACAGACCATACAGCTGGAGGATCTCAACAAACCTATCTCACCACCAGCAACTCCTCCGTAATGTTTAATTTAATTTAATTTTTTTCTTTCTCGGTCACATGACTCTTCGCTAGGCGCGTATTTAACTTTAAGTTTCTCTTTTGAACGCAGTGAAGTAATCATGTTTATCTTCTCACTCTACGGTCTTTTCCTCATTCTCGCATATGGATGGGCGGCTGAAGCGTCCGATTCCAGCTGCAACCCATTTCACACAACGTTCCCTTCTGGCTCAGTTGGTCCAGATTCATTCTTCAGAGCCCTCAGCCCTCCGGAAACATACGAGATTTGTGACGATGGACTCGCCATGTATCTGCTCAAACCCGAAGGATCTGTGAAGAGGACAGGCAATGTGAACGACAAAATTGGCCAAGGCGCGACAATCAACTCGACAGAACTCTGCGTGTGCGTACTTGCACCTTCCCATTAACCCACCCTGTTCAAACAATCATAATATTAGGCACGGAAACCTATCTTTCGAAGTTACAGCCCCAGCCGTTCCGGGCGTGGTCACCGCATTCATCCTCGTAGGCTCAGGTAAGGACTTGAATCACCCACCGCCTCTATCATCTCCTCACCACTCGTTAGACTCATTAGACGAGATCGACGTCGAGCTTCTCGGTGGAGACCCGACCCACTGGTCTACCAACGTCTTCGTTTTCCTCCCTGGCGAGACAGAACCGATGTACAACAAGTACAGCTCTATCGAACGCGTAGAAGGGAGTATTGCTCAAAAGCATACGTACTTCATAGACTACAACTTGGACAGGATTGTTTGGGGCATCGATGGGAATGTCGTGCGAACCCTCACGAAAGGTCAGACAATGTCCTGTCCCCGTAGGGAGATTTGTATTGATACATTTTCTAGAGCAAGCGGGAGAACGTTATCCCAGCCATTGTCTTCGCATTCAGTGTGGTATTTGGGATGCGAGTGAACATGAAGGGACATCTGAGTGGGCGAGAGGTCCCATTGATTGGAGCCAGCAGCCCGAGAAAATATCCGCGTACATTCATAGTATGACATTGAAATGTTGAGTTTGTAGCACACCCGGTACCTTCGTAGATGTTCATTCCACTTGAAGGGTATTGTGTTGTATGTCTTTACGGTTATATTAGTTTATTTGTGATGTATGATGTCGACTCGCTTCTGCGTCTCGCATTTACTTGGGACATGTTAACCCTCTGTCAGCGGCATTCACATTTGACCATTCTGTGCCGTCAAAGCTCAAAATACCATCAGCTTGATGCAGAATCGAGCTATGAAGTCCAAGATCTAATGCCGCTCTGAAATAATTAAATGAATGATGTGAAAGCAGGAAAGCAGAATACAGCACTATGAAACACCACACAGTTCATGCCTCAGAAAAAATGATGACGTGAAAAGAACAAACTCCAAAAGTGTATGAAAGTATATCCGAAATTACGAACCCGAAGAAATATCCGGCGAACTCGACGGAGAAGCTTCGCTTCCCACCATCGCGGCACCACCGCCACCATTAAACATGGCCTTCAACGTTAGATCGTTCCGCTTCTGCCTCACCCGTTCTGCCTCCTCTGCTCCTCCCGTCATCCTCAACCTCTTCCCGCCAACAAAATCCGACAACTCAGCATGCAGATCATCCGAACGGCTCGCCAGTTCCTTCGCCCGAATCCTCCGGCTCTCCTCAATCGCCTTCAGCCGTTTCTCAGGATCGACAGCCGCACCGCGAATTTCCATCATGACTGTACTCAATCCGCCACTCTGATTCTCTTCTGGCGGTGGTAACTGGAATTGCCGCCCCTTCGGTATACGTTGTGTGCCCATGCTGACCACCTGGTTCAGATGTCCAAATAGTTCGCCCAGCGCCTTGTGATCCTCGAGAAGATCGTTGAGCAGCTCTTCATTGTGGGTCATGAACTGCTGTTCCTCAACGATATTTTGGAGCTCCTCCTGCCATGTCTTCTTCCACATCGGTTTGATAGTCATGATGTGCTCCTTGAGACTCTCAAGTTCAGACGCCGCTGCATCCACGTCTTTCTGGACCGTCTTCATGTACTGAGGTTTGGGTGTGATATGCCTTTTGAGCACGTCTCCCTTCACTGTGTCAATCGTGTCCTGCAACCTCTCGACTTCGGTCAAGATATTCTGGCTCCGAGTGTCCAGATTCTTCTTGCCAGCATCAATGAATGCCCGAGCACCGCCTACGCTCACGTTAGCTAGCTGCTTGACTGATTGTGTCTGCGTCCGCAGATTGCCCAAAGACTCTTTCGTCTGCTTCATAAACTCTGTATACAACTGTCGCATGACTCCAAGGTCTCGTCGGAGATTTTGAACCTCGTCGAATTGAGTCTTTAAATCGGTCATAACGCGTGTTGAGTATTCTGAAAATACGGAGCTGCCTGTCATCTGTGGCTGTAGTGATTGTCCAGTGATTTGCGGCATGATAGAAGGCATAGGAGTAGGAGTAAGGGGAGATGAAGGAGAAGAAGCCGAGCCAACGAATCGAGATAGCCGTCTAGCGACATGCTGAAACTGCTTATCGCTGGGCCGTGGAGGCGCGGGAGTGCTCTCTGCGAGAGGCTGGGTAGCAATAGTAGGGAACTGCGCAGATTGTCGATTGTTATTAGCAACAACTGATCGTAGTTCTTTAATATCTTGAGACAGGGTCGAAATTTGGGTATCAATGTGCTGCTTGATCTGGTCAAGAGCTGCGAATGGAATGAGTAAAGACATAACTGCCGAATAATTCACTCACGTTCGATGTTCAGAGAGAGGAGACACTTCTCTTTAACCTCATCCATATCCTCGAGTTCATATTGCACGCCACTAGAAGGATCGCGAATATAAATGGCAGGGAAGTTATCGAGACCGGGATTATACGAAAAACGATCCACGAATAATACCCTAAGTGATGAAAAAGACATGCCAGGTTCTATGATCGCCTTCTTAACTTCCCTACCAAGCTGCAAGAAAACAGTGAACTTTGATGTCTCTGGCTCCTCCTCAAATTCAGCTGTTGCAGTCGGCTTCTTTACTGAGAAAGGAGCCTCGGGAGGTTCTGGTGTCCTAGCAGGTGTTGATGGCAAAGGCGGCATAGGAGGGGTTGTTGCTTGCCGTTCTGAACCTCGAGAAGGAGAACGAAGAGATACGGATGAGCTCCCTCCTCGCGTTGGAGGCGGAGAGGGAGTTCCTTCGTCGTCTACTTCCGTAAGAACAGCCAATTCTCCTGGTGTAAGGGCAGATGAAACTGCCATGGAACGCCGATTCGCCTGGCCTCGTACGGATCGCTCTCGCGAGCTGGAACCTGTCATTTTGGATATATTATATGTTGAATATCGCTTTGATGCTCTGCGTTCTAGAGCATCGCTTTGTTTGAGAGCAGCAAGCGAACTCGCCACAGCCGGAACTTGCGCAGCATCAATAGTCGGAGTTTCTGAGGGCGGAGTCTCTGGCGAGGCATTCCTCTCGTCTGAGGGATGTCCAGGGCTTGAAGGCTCGACGACAAGACTAGGAGCAGGAGGAGGCGACGTCATCGGTTTATCAACCAAAGAATAACGTTTCATGCTGGATGGAACTGCGGGCTGGGGTGATGTGGGAGGTTTAGCTGTAGCAGCAGACGAGTCATCGTCAAAGGAAGGGTCGGGAGGAAGAGGTTCATTGGGTGGCGGAACGGGAGGAGGCCCAGTCGGTGTATCGTGTGGATTAGGCATCTCCCCGGACATCTCTGGATCAGGGCCAAGGGGAGGCGACGTGACTTGAGGAGAAAACCCTCCTACGAATAACGAGTTTCCGTTAAGTTGCTCGCGAGATGATTGACCAAGACTTCTCCTTCCCGATGATGACCCGCTTCTCCGATACTCCCCATTTTCTGCAATAGTTCGCGATAGCTGACTTCGATGAGAAGGCTCTCGCCGCGTTGTTCGATCGCTACGTGACGACCGACTGTCGATCCTCTCGTGGCCAGACTGCTCAGACCTTCGTCGATGGTCAGAGACAATGCGCCGATATATGGACTGCTTGCCCCGCAGACCTTGCAGTAGCTGCGTGATGATTTGTCTGACCGTCGGCAGGTATATCTCAAGATTTTCAGGCGTAGGATCTTCAGCGAGACATTGCTCCAAGACCGTTCGCAAGTCATCCGGCACAGATAGAAGCTCGCTGGACACGGTGAATAGACATAATCGAGACAGTCAAAGCAACACTCACTTCATGTCGATATTGAACGCAGCGAACGCTGCCACCGCGGCATTGAAGTCGTTCCCTAACTGAACGTATACATCACTGACTTGGTTTTCGTCCACTTGCATGAGACTCCATTGTGTGAGCGCCTCCAAGAGCATCTTGATAGACATCAACAGACGTGTCACCGCAGACTCTACCGCTGGCTGCGGAAATATCAGTAGGAGGAAGATTCGTCGGCTGCAGCACGCTCACATGTGCCCGTGAAGTGCCTGCTCGTTCACTGCGTCCCGAATGGTTGGAGGAAACAGATTGGTTGTCCCGACGCGAGGAGTGGCCTAAGGCGACAGAATTTGACGAGTTAGACCTACTCGATGACATTGTGGAAAGGTAGTGTTGGGTGTATGTGCATGAGGCACAACAAATGAGAGTAAGCCGAAAGTGGGCCAAGTTCTGCATCGATCGTGGGAGTTATATTCCATTAACGGATACCACTCAGACTCGGCAGCACCGGCCCGACTTTCTAACCACGACGCAGATAAATTTCTCGCTGCTATTTTGCCCTCAGTTTAAACGGCTATAGTTGCTGGTCCCTCGCATAAGATAACAGTATAAACCCACTGTAAGCCTAGTAGTACGAGCTTCAACACCTTTCGGCAAGCCTGTACTGCATACTGAAACTTGACCAGGCCAAGGTCTCTTGGCAAAAGTAATCGAATGCTAATGCGCTGGAAGGTTTCCCTCATGTTTACTTCTCGTTTGAGACCAATGCATAGTGTCAATGACAATCCGTTTTTATTTCTAGCGATATAAAAGTGCAGTAAGCCCCCATAACCCTAGTAGATGCATGTATGTCAGACAAATTAAATCCACGTACGGCGGCGGGGTCGTTTAAACGCTATCCACAAGTTACAATTGATATGGTTCAGATCCCTGATTTCTTTGTAACAGATTCGTTGAAACCATGAGGCATCAGAAAGTATCTTCTGGCTATGCGAAGATACTTTGCATCGAATAACACCTACCTAGTTCAACGCTTGGGTGAATGCTTAAACCTGCTTCCGTAGTATAAGCTCAACAAAAGGTTAGACTGCATATGTAGTGGAGACATTTACCTCCATCCGTTCGCAGAGTGCAGACTGACGGGATTCTGACAAATACCGACCGCAGATAACGCGAATAGGAAGACCACGGAGTATCGGTGGAGATCATAGATGGCTTCCGTCCATTTCTCCTTGCTAAATTCCAACGCCGTACTGACCCGGTAGTCGACGAAGCAAGCAATGTAGCATGTAAACTGGGAGATAAAGTCATAGTAGGACGGATTTTCGCCATCTGACTATACCGCTAGGCAGTTTATGTATTCGAGGGTGCTGATGTATAATCCCAGGAAGCCATTGAAGAATAGACAGTTCTCCGAATTCGGTTACAGGGGACAAGCAGCTGTGAACGATTTCCGGATGTGGGATGGCCTTTCAGATTGCCAGGCGTTATATAGGATTATCTATATAAGCTTCAAAGGAAATATTGTCATAGCGCACAAGAGGAAACTGCTCTCATTCGGCAGAAACATGGTCCACTTGAACGTAGGGGACCGTCGGATCGACCACGCCGAAAAGAGCACAACGCACAGATGAACTAGTCCAAGGACAGAAAAGATGGCGCTAAAAGTAATAGCGAAAGTCGTCTAAACTATTTACGAGTAAATGGCCAACTCACCGATTCATTGGCCATTTCCTGGCAGACTAGAAGTTCCTGTCCATACCAACAGTAATGTTCCATTGCGTGATGAATACACCGTTGGTTACAGTATGCTCTTCACAGCATTGAGGCAGTCTAAATGCCAGGACGAGCACATGCACACAAGACGCTAGAAACCCAGCTTTCGTAGATTCTTCGAAGATCTATAATTTTACTCCAGAACGATCTGCTGATTATACGCTGATTGAGTGATTCCAAGATCAAGCAAAGGCGATGTCAAACGACGTGGAGACAAACGCTATCGACTGAATATCGAGTCGTCCCGCCTATGCATCAAATAGTCCAGAGTTAATCTGGGATCGATGAATCCAGACCGTGTTTACTGCGCCTGCGTTTACCGGCTCTGGACGATTTGTCGGTGTCTGCAGGGCCATGAATAACTGCTTCGCGTTGCCAGAGACCTGAAACTGGACTAATGAATCAGAACCGCAAATCCCCCTTGAACATACGGACATTCGTATTTGATGATCCCCAGGTTGTCGGTATATCGACGGAGAAGTATGTTGATAGTCTGCAAAATGACATCGTCAAGACGAAAGTAATATCTCGTTAATGCCTACGGCCTAGTCTCCTAGAGGCAACACCCTACAAGAGACCATTTCGAGCCCAGACTCGGGAGACGCCCTTTAGATGTTGCGACGGCCTTGGAACACCATTTTCGAAAATGAAATCAGGACAGAAATATTAGCTACCTGCGACATCTGACGAAGCGCTTTTTGTCGTGCAGGAGTCATGAAATAAGTGGTGAGAAGTCGCTATATCGGACACCGCGGTTGAGAATACATGGCGCGTGGATCCCAGGCCTTGCGACATGAGTGCTCTCGAATCCGGCAGTTCCCGTTGGGTTGTGGGAAATCGGTAACAAGTGCGCGATTGCTATAGACACCCATGTGGCGCGAGAATTCAGTGTTCAGGACCCACCTTCATAGCGAGGTTCTGGGCCTGGAATGCATAGAAGCATTTAGGAAACTAGGAGTAGATGAAGCCCTTCGTGAAAGAAGTTCAGAAGGGGGCGGGCCGCTGTCAACCGCTTCAATCCCTATGACTCTGCAGAAACAGCAGTGCCTGTGCCCTCCGGGAATCAGAACATTCTTCATGACGGCAGCCTATACGCAATTAACATGCCTCGTTCTCCTCATAATCGACGATCGGACGCGTGGGATGCATGGTCAGTATTTGACCAATGATTAATGACGCGTAAGAAAGGCGGAGCCGTCGAACCTGAATATAACCGCGCGTTTGGCGTAATGACGCCCATCTAACAAACGGGGAGATAATCTGTCGTAATCAGTAAATCCGTTCCATGATGTGCAGGGCATGAAACACATGAGGCTGCTGTGAAGGAATGATGATGTGAAAAGATGCTCTGGAAGGCACAGTGCACTGGGATCGGCGTTTTCCAAACAAATTCTATGTAGGAGACCATACAGCACTGTGGGAGCCAACAGTTGCAAGAAGAGGAAGGGAAGTTACCGTAAGATGGTCCAAACAAAGCAAGTCCCGATTGATTCCGCACAAGACAAAAGGATGAAATCGATCCGAATCTTTGGCAATCCCAGAGTAAAGCGGCTGTGAGTGGACAATTGTTCAGAGTCCCCAGCAACCATCGGATCCCAGCAGGGATGAAGGCAGGGTTCTCCCTTGTTTCGATGGTGGGTGCGAACAGGGATGGATCCAAAACGGAGTTCACTCGCTCGCTCGCTGAGTTTGATAAGCATCTGTGGTCTACGAAGACCGACAGAGATCCGAAATGGAGGTTCTGCACCAAGGTACGAAAGTGTCATTCAATAAAGATAGCTTACGTGTAACGGGCCGGTTAAAGAATGAGCATATGCATGCCAGTGTATAATATCGTATACGGACTAGTACATCGTCTGTGTGTATGTATGTGCGAGTGGATGATCAACAGGCTCGTTAAAGGAATAACCGTGAGAGGCGAGAAGCATATGCATGTTGTACAAAGAGATGGGAATGATGACTGGTAAAAATACAATGCAAGGACGAAGAGCGGGTGGTAATGAAGCGAAGAGAAGAAAGCGTAAGTCGCTAGGAATTATGCATAAAATAAAGAACAATGTTCGTTTATGATAGAGTACGAGTGGAAGGACGAACGGCGGCGGGTAAAGCGAATGCGAATGCGAAGGGGAGAGCGGAGTCCGTAAATATGTAGCACGAAAGGCGCAAAAATGATATGGAGGGGGAATGTTCATGCCATAGCGATCTCGATATAGCTCCGCCAGCCCCAGCTGCTGCTGCTGGTCAAAGATGCTCTGTCTTTCTCACGGGTACTGTCTTCGCGCTCATTCCGAAGATCAATGAAGCTCTTGAGATGCAGCCAGTCAGATCTACTTCTCTGTGAGCCTTGCGAATGCTCTGGGACGGAGGGAAATACGTCAATGAAGCTCTCATCAGAATCCGAAGACTCGTCGTCGTCGTCGGCATCGGAGAGCTCATCATCGCCTTCGTCGTCGGAGAGACTGATAAAGTTCTGCGACGTCGAAAGCGACTGTGTACGTTTTCGGTGGCCCTCAAGAGCTGCTAGTGCAGAGGTGCGGCGGAGGGCGCGGTAGCGGGTAGAAACGGTAGAAGTGGAGATACTGCGAGCGACGCGAGGGGACAGCAGTGGCGTTTTGACCACGGGGGATTTTGGGAGGCGGGATGAAACGGGTGATGGCATTTTTGGTCTAGTTACCCGGAGAGGCTTGGTGAGGGAGTCTGGGAGAGTGCGAGAGGAAGAGGCGACTGGGGACGGAGTCGGCACCACTGGCAACTCGGGAAGTGTAATGGACGGGGCAGGCTTGGGAGACGGCATGGCGCGCAGCCACGGAGATGCCGAACGAGAAGTAAATGTCGGGGAGTCGGGAAGGGGACTGCAGACAGAGACTGGTTAGCCAACGAACAATTGAGAAAGAACAAAGCACATACGGGTGCTGCGCCACCACCACCGACCAGTGATTGTTCGACCCACGCTTTGAACGCTGCGAACGTGTCTCTGCCTAGGTCGAGAGATAGAAATGAGCGGAACTCATTGACATCGCGTCTAGACTGGAGAGTAAAATGATAGGCTGAGGAGCGGTCGGAGGACGACGTTGGGAGGCTGCCTCTGCGGGGTCCGAGCTCATTAAAGTCGATGGGCGACGCTGGTGAGGCTGGCGAAGACAGCAGGCCGGAGGTGAAGAATGGCGAGTACGGCGAGCCTGTGCGGAACATCGTCGACGACGAATGAAAGGTGCCAGAACGCTAAGAGGTCGAGTTATATACCTGCCTCATGGCAGGGCCGATACAGTTACCGCATCGTTTTTTTCAGAATCATAGAATATCAAATTCCCAAGTGGGCAGCCAAGATCGGACGTGGCAGATCCCATCTGGGTTGCTGTATTGTCACGGTCACAGTCACGTTGTGCTTCGCGGATCCTGTTTGTCATTGACACTCGACATCTTGGAAACATACTCGAGTCCACATCGTCGATTCTGCGAAGATCATGTTCAACAGCCCAGTACCCACCTCAGTTGGAAAGCTAAGCGAACATTCGTTCAGCTAACTGAAAGCGTCTTCGGATGCGCCACAGGCACCGCAATCTCCACTTGTCTTCCAGCGCCTATCGTGCCGATATCCCTTCCTCCATCCGTTACAAAAATACATAACAATAAGCCACTATATCATCTGTTCCGTCTTGGTATACCAACATCCTTTTCTGAGACTACATTCACCATTTTAGCTTCGATATATTAACATCAGCGTCTGTCCAAGACGTCCTCGATACCCGAGTCAATCGCTGCGAGCACCGCTCCCGCCTTCTAATTCGTTTGTCATCAAGACCGCACTTGGCTTCCATGGTAACCACTACAGCTGTATATGGAACGTGGCACCGATCCGAGTGTATGTACATCGTCCGTCCATCTTCGGTCTGTTTCATCTTTTTAACTTTTTTTCTGCTGTTACTGGCGCTGAGGTGTCCGTAATCCCACGGCTTCGCATCCACATGGTGATTTTCAGACTGCGCGGTAACAGTGATGCTAAAGGACCTTTATTCTCTAGTCGCCTTTGTCCTGCCTCGTTCCCTTTTACATACTCAATCACCTCGCTGTCTATAGATACCCTTCAGCATCCACATGTTCCTGCCCTTCTGAGCTTTGGTTCATTGATGATTTGCCCTGCTTCTGCAGTCTAGAATACTGATTCGTATAATGAACGTCAGCTCTAGCGACGTCCTTCGCAAGACGAGAATGACTCCTTCGTTCTCGGAGTTCTCACAGTACTTTGCATCACGTTCTAGTGCTCTTCTGAGTTCTCACCTTTCTTCTGTATCTATTTTTTATGCACATGATGCATTCAACGAACAATGGAAGGGTCGTCCTGAGATCAAGTGGGTCTCCATTGTCTTCAATCTACGGATCAAGTCCCCTCTGTGTTAACAGTTGAAATAATGCACGTCGCAGAAAAAGGAAAACGTCAGTTAGCCGTCCAACTCCATCCATCAGCTTACTTGACCGACGTCCACCTCCTATTGTCCGATGTCATCGTAATTCCTTTAGCGATCCTCAGAAAAGAACTGAAAGAATTCCCGTGTAGTCGGACTGCTACGAGTGCCTGGCGGTGTATGTCTGTCTGGCAAGGTCGGGGAGTGTTGAGCGGTTGGACGCCGATGACTACAAACTTGACGCACCGGCGAAGCATTGGAGTGCGGGATAAGAGCCCGAGGCGTCATTTTCCGAGGCACCAAAGCTCATTGGAGCGGTTAACTGCAGGGTTGGTACAATTACATCGTCGGGAATGTGGGGGTTCATGATTTGTATTAGTAGTATCGATTGTCTGATTCGGAATACTCCACGGCTCGAATTTGTAGGAAATCCGGCGCTATGCGATGCAGGCTTATTGGATCTAGTATTACGCGCTGTGGAGTCATCTCAATTAGCTCTAGGGAGTTGCTATGCTCATTGGAGTCGCACTGTCATTGTTCAATGCTTATGGTAAGTAATATCTACTCGTGTCTGTATACAAGTACGTATAAGGACCTGTAACGCGTATCCATGTCAGTCTTCTCCTTGAACTACGGGATCTACTAGTTCGTAATAATCACCGTCGCCATACATACTTACATAGACTTAGAGGCGGGACGAGCCAAGCACCTCCACAATCGGTGGTTATGTCAGATAGATGTGCTAAATTTTCATCGAAGCCCAGCGAAGCGTCGGCCGAGAAAACACGAACTGTCCTCGCGTATCCTCGTTGTTATGTCGAGGCGAGGACCACGGCGATCGTCAATTCCCCCACTTCCCCAGACGATTCCTGAAAAATGCTACCGTGGAAGAAATTTTTGGTTCCAGCTCTCGAATAGCTCGCGAGTAAACGCCGTTAAACGGCGGGCGGTTGACGGCTCAGCAGTCAGAATTTTAGCGGCGGCAAGCACATATGCATGGTACCTGACAAAAGTGGCGCTGCGACCATGAATGGTGTTGTGGGCGGGCATTACTTTGGCGGATGTCTCAAATCGTACGATACGACACAGCCGGGATACAGAGAAAATGGGTGGCGTAGTTGTCAGGCGTCGCGGCACGAGGCAGAGGGAACTGTTCGTTCCTATTGGACGCAAAGCGGGTTTTGTCGTCAACTGATATTTGGTCAGGGTTAAGCCTGGATTGGGCGACGAAGAAACGAGGCTAGCATGTGTAACCGGATACTGAAGGGGTTGACGGTAAGCAGCCTCTGGAGGGACAACGTCTATCCACTCACGAGGCGGGCCAGAGTAGATAGTGATCTTGAAAGGCGAGGAGTTCTCAGTGCTTGGATGGCATATAGGAACGCCGGTATTCCTCCTAAGCCGGAACTAACGTTACGAGATGCATGTTTGCAAGACTCATGATTTCATCTTTCGTTATCGCACGCAGCGGATGCAATGCAATTGAAACTACAGATGGTACGATGGTCAGAAAATGTGATAAGAACGAGGGAAAACGACGTACTTCGAGTACCTATTCAAGTTCAAGCCCTGAGAGAGCGTTGCAATGGTTGCGTTGTCAAGTACATAGCCGAAGATGCATCAATCAGCACTTGGGCCATGGTCTGCAGAATTAGAGCGGACAGACCAAGATAGACCACCGGCTCCGTTAAGACTAGTTCTGAAAATCAGGTCTCGACCTTGACCAGCTACGGGCGCCACAGAGGGTCGCAGGGACCGATGGGCAGCCCTTGAGGGGAAATAGAGGGAAATAATAGCAGGCTCGAGAAAGCTGTTGGCCGGAAAATCATGTCATGCCAAAGGGGGCCTAGAGAAAGGTAAAATTATTGTGGTGAGACATATCTGTTATCATGGTGCAAGGCTGCGCACATCTCCTCATTGGATATCATTGCTGAAGGCAAGCGTTAGCCGCGCAGAGGTCATAGCACCACAAAAATACTTTATCAATGAAATATAGAACTGGCAGCACCATCATTTGTGGAGAGGAGATGCAGGGCTCCACGGAAAACGTACGCCGGCGATGATGATGAGGTTGATGATTGATTTTTGTCCAGTAGAAATATCGCCGGCGGTGGAGGAGATACGGGAAACCGGTGAATCGCCGCACTATGGGCGTTTGACGGTCACTATTATTTTTGAAGGAAAGAGACAAATAAAACGGCACACTTTGGCTTCAAGTTGGGCCATAGCAAATTCTTCCTTTCACCTTCCACCTATGCTAAAAGTCAACTCGTCCGTCTCTCTTCCCGTGGATATCTCTCAGCCTGTCAGCGCGTATCTAAGCAGCAACTCCAAAACAGTAGTCCGTCTCGCCAAAGAAAACGCACGGCTCAATGCTCTGCTCAAGACGACACAGACCAAACTTGATCTACTGGAACGCTTTGTACGATTTCTAGCGGCGTTTGGTGTGGATCCAGATATCATGGAGAGGGCTGAGAAAGCCATGTGGGATACGTCGATTTCCATGATACAGAGTTTCGGTCTGCAGACGAGCTCTTCGTGCGAGTTGGCAGTGGACCGCCATGGATACAGAGTCAAGGAGAAGGAGCAGGCTCCAGATTATATGCTGAATCGCGACCACCTTACGCCAGAACAGCTTCGCGTCGTCGAATCGATTGAAAGACTCTGTGGCCAAGCCAGCGGGACAGACTTGGGGTCGTTAGAGGGAAGCAATACGAGCGTTGAATCCGCTGGGGTACGGGTTTTCGAGATCCTCGTTTATCTTGGCTGACTCTGGGCAGACGTATTCTGTTGATCCAGATAAGACTATGGTTGAGCAGGAGGACCGGACACCCAAGAAAATCAAAGCGCCGCTTACTTTTGCTCTTCGACCACCTGCAACGAAACGCAATCCGAACAAGTTCCGGCTGGATCCGGCGACTCCTGTAAAGACCAGAATACCTCCAACTTCCCGAACAACGCCCACTGTTCTGCGAGACCGACCACCTATCCCAACGACATCCATACAGCGAACCAAGCGCAGAACTCCAGTCAAACAACACACTAGCTCTGGCTATTTTTCGTCTACTCCAGTTCTGTTGACTCCGCGCGTCAAGACCTCGAAACCTTCACGTCGCCCAAAATCCCCAGCTATACCAGTCCAACGATCGTTTTACAAGCCTACAGCATCCTCTGCGATGAAATCCGTTTCTGCTGGCCAGACGCCTCGATTGCCTTCTCAGAGAAGATTCCTGCAGCCCAGGAAGGAGAAAGAAAACATAAAGAAGCACGTTGTATCTCATTAGAGTAGATTCTGTATCATGTAACTGCGTTCTTCGTAGAATCGAATGAATTACGAGATCACCAAGCCCAGACTCCGAAAGGGACGGCTTTCGATACGCGTTGAAGTACGCGACGTGATCACATGATGTCAGGTATTTATGGTCGCATGCTTGCTTACGCTTTCTTCTTTCTGCTTCCATGTACTACCCACGCACAAGATCTATCTCCCCTCCCTCGTCGTCGCCGCCATCATCGCCTAGCCCATGCATAGACTCGTCCCCTGCGTCCTCGCCCACATCCTCGCCCAATATCTATGCCATTGACAGTGAGCCCGAGTCGTTCCATCCGTCGCCCCATCCCTATGCTGCCAGTATCAAAGCAACGAAAAGGCCTCCAGAATATGACGCTGAGAAGGGAAAGTACGCGAACAAGAGACCATTGCCCCAGTCACCTAACGACCAGGTGGCCAAAAGAAGGAGACAGACGTCGCATATGGACTTGAAGGAGTTAGACTATGATGACATGTTGATCGAGGCGGTCGAATTAAATGTCGCGCATACCAGCCTTGACGACCCCGATACATCCTTTGAATTGGATTCGTCAACTCCTCTTGCGCAGGATGAGGAGATATGGGAGGATGCCGTGGACGAGATCTACGGGACGGGATGCGGTCAGGTTGACTTGGTGTAAGCATCATATACTTTTCTGTGGTATTCTTTGCTTAACTTGTGGTAGTGGGAGGGGTCTTCAAGTTATCCCAGATGCCGCCATTGATGGACTATCCAAATTCTTTGTTCCGTCCGATAAACAGGAACGCGAATATGTTTCAGAGTCTCCAACTAGTCCAGTGTTGCAGCAGAAAGTGTTCAGGAGAAACTTTACAGCTCCTGCGACCACAGATGCCTCAAAATCACGATTTGCGACGCGTCAGTCGACGCGTAGTATTTTGTCGTTGGGCGTACCTCGGGAAGAGATCCATTTGCAGTTGCGGAATAACGCGATTTCCGTGCTGCCTATAGATCTCTTCGACCTGCAGAAATTAACCCTTCTGGGACTTCGTGCGTCTACATATCTTCTTGCTGCCGGTTGGGTCACTGATTAAGGCGCGCCCAGAGCAAAATCGCCTGACATCCATCCCTCCCGAAATCGCTCAGCTGGAGAACCTTCGCGAGCTTAACCTTTCAATGAACAAACTTGAATATCTCCCGTCCGAAATGTTGCACATGAAGCTCACAAAACTAGCGCTCATAGGCAATCCATGGAAACAGGCTCCAGATCAATCCCAGCGGCCCATCTCAGAGACGCGGTATATTCTCCCACATGTCATTCCCCTTTCCGAACTATGCCTACGTATTCTACTCTCTCCTCCCTCTCCTGGTCAGACGGTTCTAGAGAGATACTACGATCTCCCTCTTGCTGAGGACAAGTACGATATCACCGACAAGAAGCTGTGGCCCTCTATAGGCCCACACCTAAAGAGCATACTAGTTGCATGTGTACCGACTTCAGTGTACGTCGATCCAGACCTTCCACAGGCGATGGGGACAGGTGCCTGCGGATGTGGTCGTATCTTTGTGCAGCATGCAGAGGAGAGATATACCTGGGAGAGCATTGTCGCAGGTTTTGACTTGGGAGACAGAGCCAGGGTGCCGGTGAGATGGAGGGGCTGTCGATGGGGGTGCTTGGATTATTTGGAGGGGTCGCAGGAGAGGCGAAGGGGGACTTTCGACAAATGTTCTGAGTGACGAAGATGTAGTCAGGCCCATTGAGGTCGGACAAGGCCAATTGGACTTCTCGGATGATGAGGCGTAGAGTTCGACGACACAATTGTATCAGCAGTTCTTCGGAATAACCATGTCTATTATTGTTGTACTGTATATCCAAGATTGGCCCAGCTGGCGGTAATCCATGACATTGACAGGCAATCTGAGGATTTATTGCGGGACTAGAAACAACGAGAAGATGTGAAACTAGTTAGGTCTCCAGAAGGGATCTCTGAAGAACCAGAAGAGCCTCGTAGATTTCGCTCAGACTGTCCTCATTGAATGTCATATTTGAGTCTGGTGACCCCGGCGAGGTCGATGTTCCGCTCTCGTCGTCGTCCGACCCTCGTCTTGAGGAGGGGGTTCCATACTGCATCACAAACCGCAGATAAGTACTGTATCAGAAAGTTGTTCTGTTGCCATGTCAGAGATACGATACCTCGCGTTGTTTCTCCGCACTAAGCACCACGTCAGTCAGTCAGTTCTGGCGTAAAGAATGCACCGCCAGAGGGATGATTTGGCTTCTCTGTTCAAAAGTGAATCGGTGAAAAGATATGACCGTACAACCAAGGCCATTGGGTAAGAGCATGACCAGCGAGTAGAAGACAGTGTTTGACGGCGTTCTTGTATGTGTCCTGATCTTTCGGGTCTGAGATTATCTTGGACATGGGGGGCTTCTCGGGATTCTTAGAGACGTCGGGGAACAAGCCTTCTGCAGAGCAAGAGCGTGTTAATATCAAGAAAGGTATCTATGAGACATCGAAGCAACGCGTCGCAATCGTCAAGGAATACAAGGTGTGTCGCCTCCCCACATCGCCCAGTTGTACAAGACTCATCTGGTCACAGGAGTATGCCAAATCCATCAGCGAGGAGCAGAGCAGAGCATCGGATCTTGGCCTAGAATATCCTCAAGTCGGCGCCAAACATGCTGCTCTAAAAGAGGGTCAATGTCGTCTGGATACATTTTTCAGGATGTCTGCTTTCGAATGAGACATCGTCTTTTTATACCGCAGCGTCTCCAAAAGTCCAACTCCTCTCTTCTTCTGTTACCATGATGACGTTTCCTCCAGAGCTCGTAGAGATGATTGTGTATGAGGCCTGGCACTCTGAAATGCCGTCCTACATCCGGAAAAGGCTCATGACCGCTTGTCCTAGCATTAACCGAGCATGGAAAGCTGTATACGCCTCTATCGCTTCCCAGGACACATACATCACCAACCTCGCATTTCTGGACTATCTATGCCGCATAGCCCAGTCGCAAACATCCATCGTCTACCACAACTTCATCCCCCGGCTTACTCGTACCATTACCTGCTTCGTCGATCTCCAAAAACCTCGAAGGGAAAGAGCGGCAAAAGGGGTATATCGTTACCTCATTGCGCTACCCAACACTCTTGGTTTCCAAGTTCTGTTCAAACACATGTTCGCTATATATCTTTCCAGCTGGTTTGGACTGGTCGTGGCTAGGAATCATGTTTAGAGTTACCGGTACCATCGCTCCATGGTATTCCCATCCACGCCCGTTACGACCGGTTCCTGTCTGATGTGTCCCCGGCATATCCCCTCCGGCGGCCGCCTCGATAGGACGGCGCGACTGAACATATACTTTTCCATGATGGACTCGCCAGGAAACTCAATGGTATCCTGGGATTTTACGTTTACCAAATTGATTGAAGTTGGTGTTCCTGTCTTTGATTTGAGAGTCTGCCTAGGGGAGACTACGGTGTTCCTGAACACCGCTTCGGCGGTATCATAGACCCAGGGCCGTTTGAAATGGTGGTGAAGGACGGTGTTCGACACCTCCGTCAATCCACATACACATATGAGATGCAGCTTGGAATCTGAGATTCAAGGAATATCAATCAGCGCTTGTGGGTGGCTTCCAAGGGACGACATAGTACGTGATTTGAACCACTTCCAATCTCATTAGTCTGACATCCCATCTCTATCTTACCAGTCTCTTCTACCGACGGGACTTTAAACGTGTACAATCGTCTTTACTCATAAGGTGCTCCATAATTTGGACGACAATATCACCGTCAGGGCGGCCTGCCTCTCCTTGAGAGTGTGGTATAAGCTTCAAAGAAATACTGTACTTACAAGCTGCTTGTACAGTACTATTTAATTCTTTCTCGATCCTGGTTTGTTGTCCTGGTCAGGGCGCTATTATTCTTGACGGTCAGACTGTCAGATTCTAAAGACAGTGGTTCGTCGTCCAATTGCACTGTTATATTTGTCTCGATACTGCTCACATCTGACTGGAAGTGCAGTGCGAATCAGAGATATTAGGTCTATATATACGAACATATCAAAGATGCACATAAGTATGCTTTGAAAAATCACTCACACTGCATATATTGATATAACGAATGTCACACAAATAATCAGGAGATCGGTTAACTTTATTGGCGTACCAGAGGTGATGAAGGCGACAAAAACCCGCCCTGTCACATCGCCATCGTCAGTTCTTTTATATGCCCAAGTTAGCATCATATGTCTGTGCGTGGATGCCATCGCTACGGGATATGTTGATGACTGAGCCAGTGCAAAATCTTTTGTCCAAGATGGCATACTGAGAGAGCCGGAATGACTGCCGCAGAAAAGATCGCGATGCTTGAAGAAATTTCCTGTCGGTC
Organism: Armillaria mellea; assembly: GCA_030407055.1. NCBI lineage: Eukaryota > Fungi > Basidiomycota > Agaricomycetes > Agaricales > Physalacriaceae > Armillaria > Armillaria mellea. The sequence goes on from JAUDZF010000007.1 coordinate 2,654,819, forward strand.
CGAGCATCCGGAGAGTAACGGGAAATGATTTCCAAACTGGGACTGAGCACCCATGAAATTGTACCGACATGTCGCTCTGTCCAGGCTACAAGCAGGTCGACGCGTTCGGACCAGACGACGAGTATGAGGACGAAGAAGAGGTATCCTATATCACCCTCGATCTTGGAAGTGTCGAACCATCTCTACTTCCCAGCTCAGCAAGCTACCGGCTCATTGGTCTCGACACACCCACTCCGTTTTTGCAGCTTTCTGGCACGGTACTGAAGGGGCGACACGAATCGTTACTTGGAACCGAACTGGTTTTTGCTGACGGCAAAGGTAAGAGTCCTTGAAACCCTAACACCCTTCTGTTTCTTACCTAGACAGACGCATCCTGCCGACAGGAGTAGACGAACTGTAGCATATCTTGCGAGCACCAAACAACGCGTCTGCTTCAAAGAAGTCCGGCTGCAACCTAAAGGCGAAGGGAAGGAAAAGGATAAAGAGCCTCACAGCCGACGAAGACAATGGAAGACACGCGCTGGATCGAACAACTGGGAAGCAGGCGCCACCTCCCCGAAAGAAGCGGAGCAAGAAAAAGGCAGAAGATGGCCCTGAAGGTGAAGGTGCAGGGCCGACGAGGAAAAGCGCCAGAAAGGGGAAAGAAAAGAAGAAACAGGTTGACAATGACGACGACGACGAGATGATGTAGCTGGTATGTTCTATGCTCTCTATCCGCTGCACTCTCCTTCAATCCCCTTAGGGCTGCTTATTTACAACGGACTATTTGTTACTCATCGAATTCTACACCTATTCATATCTCCTTGCGGCGGAAATTTGTGAGTATTTCTGCATAAGTGACCAGATCTGCACCCTAACGAACCCCGACTGACAGATACACACTTCTATCAATGGATGTATCGATAATTTCCCATTCTTTAGAGTTGCAATACTTCATGTTCCCGCAGAAGGTGCTAATTCAGACTCACCAATGTTGAGTCCGCGTCTGAACCAACACCGAACTGCTGATCTAGTGTCTCGATTTATGCGGGCATGGTACTCTGCTGCGGGTTGTGAAGTTGGGTTAATGACACAGAAGCTGCCTACCCCATACCATCAATTTCACTTGCGACCTCAACGCGCTCTTCTCAAAGCTATCTACTTTCATAGCTGCTGGTGCATGGGTTGACTGCTGGGAGTTGAGGCCTGAAGCCACTGTGATATGCGGCGGGACGTGATGAGACATTGGAAGAACGTCGGCTCGATGTGTTTGGTGCTTGTTTTCATTCTTATCTACGGAAGTCATGGATAGCACTTGATGGCGTCGAACATTTCCGTCGAATCCAGAAAGTATATCCGAGTCAGAAACAAGGGGCCTTGAAGACATTGAAAGGTATTCATGGATAACATCCAGAGGGGCGAAGACTTTCCCGTCTACCATCCACATCTACGACTAATAAAATCTCCTTCCTTCCTTTTCCATCACTGGGAATACAAATAGGCGCAACAGCCTTTGTTTGATTAACCAGACTTTATTTACTACGGTTCCAATGAATACAGCAATGGTTGAAAGAAATAGTGCGTAACATTATCTAGTCACTGCTCAGGCATGACTCGATGACTTTCGGAATCTTCTCATCGACTTTGGACAAGATATCGACCAACTCAGCCTGCGTTGCGATACTATCAGCAGGGATATGTCGGACCGAAAACACTGCTCACCCATATTTTCTCCTGCGCTTCCTGCCCCGTTTCGCTTATGGCATAATCACTGACCTCTACTATGTCCGAGAAAGAAACATAACCGCCGCGCAGACGCTTCTCATCTTCTCCTCCTCCAATGGCAGCCCAAACCAGCTGTCGACTACCCTCTTCTGTCGAGTAACCAAGCAATTTAACCATTGCCCACTCAGCAAAGGCCATGTACCAGCTGCTTGTGATACTTCGGCGCAACTCTGACTCGCAGAACCCAGGATTGATGGCATTGACGATGATTGACTCGGGTAGACGGCGCTGAAGAGAACGAGTAAAAAATACGTTGAGGACTATACCAAATGATTAGTTGTCTAGTAAGCAGGCATTCACAGTAACACTACGTTTTGTCACATTATAACGTTCGCCCTGCATGTTGCTACTCACACAGATTAATATAACGTACTTGATGAGGATAGGTGAGAAGTACCTTGGTGTGCAATACTCTTTGCTTGAGAGTGTGGCCAAAATGTCGCCGTCCGTAACAGTTTTCGGAAGATTCGCCCAATAATGGACATCGCTAGCTACTACGCAGATGCGCGGCGTTGTGTTGTGTTGTTCAGCTGTATGCAACATACGAGGAAGCAGACGCAATGCAAGTAAAGGGGATGCGATATCATTGATCTGCAACCTGTATTAAACATTAGAAAGGCGATGATAGGATCCCAAATACGTGGAGACATACGAGGATTCCCATCCGTCAACAGTAGTACGGTATTCCCAGTCCGGAATAACACCCGCATTGAGAACGAGGATATCCAGGCGACCACCATCAGCTTCGAACTTGTTCGCAAAGGCGGTCACAGACGAGAAACGACTGAGGTCAACCAACCAGAGCTCAGCTTTCTGGTAGTCCGTTTCAATCTTCAGTCCTAGCAGTGCGAAATTCAGCTTTGCATATTTCTCCAAGCGGAGACGACATACTTTCCAAGGCGGCCTGTCCTCGCTCCTCGCTCCGGCATGCCAAGATAAGTCTCTCTGGATTCATTGTAGCGAAATGTTTGGTAGCTTGAAATCCTAGACCAGTGTTGGCACCAACTACAATAACAGTCTTTCCAGAGAGATCGACTTTGACGACTGGAGGCATCCCCTTTCGTTGGTCTTGGAGAAATGCGAAGAATGATTTTTGGGCCATGGCGTTGATGTTGTGAAGGTCGAAGTAACATCTCAGAGTTTGCCTCGATTTTATGTAAACCGTCTCTGCAGATCGTGATGCCGAAAATACGTACGATGAGTGACGTCAGTAGGCACAATGTTAGCAATGCCGAATGTACTCGTCATGATCGAGTTGAGACCGAGATCGATGGACTGGAAGCATCACATGAAAACGGATGTATTACGCATGTAAGTAGACAGTAAAATGTGAGTAACAGTACACAGTCAAAATTAGCGCCACTTAGCGATAGAGGAGACGTAAAAATCCTTCTACTCCGCTTATAAGTAATTAGTACAGGACAGGCGACCCATTTTTGTATAGCAGCCAGCAACTACGGTCTTGAAGCATTGATTTGAGATCTCGTAGTAGTTGTTCGGTGACAGTAAACCTCCAGTCTCCGTGCAGATACACAGTATCCACGGCTGGAAAGCACTCCGTGAACAAAACATGCGTGTGAACCTTCATCCAAACATTAAGGTTTCGGAGAGGACCAAATGGACTTGCAAACAAACGAATACGCTTGATTGAAGTATAATACTTCTCCGCAGCATGTCTCGAGGATCCGTGCTTAGCAACATGGGCATGGCCAGCCGGAACAGCAAGTTCCTCGCAGTTGGGGAACACGTGGAACAGGATGGACAAGCGCATTGCTTCCAAGAAAACTCCGTCTTGTAGCTCCAGCATTGTGACTTGCGGAAGCTGAGGAAGTTGTGAAAGATGGCAAAGGCTGTGGATGACTGCATTATCAATAATGACGTGTGTCAAACATGGGACACGGAAAGGTAGAGGCATGGGACACTGAGGTAATGGGCTCGCGCTGAGCCACGGATTGTCTACATATGCCACAGGAAAACGGATGACATTTAACGACGATAATGGTATTTCATTGTTATTGTCGAAGAGTTTACCGAGCAGTGGAGTAGACGAAGAAAGATGGTTCAAATTTGGAGAGTGCACAGCGATGGACATGAAGGCCGATTCTGAGGCACGGCAGACTTCGGGGCCACAATTGCGGTGGCTCGAAGTCCAGTCAACGCGTCTGAGGTAACAGAGCGAAGTATCATAGCTGCTGAATCCGCCCCAAAAATTCGGAGAATCAAAGTCTGCAGAAGATAGCTTTGCTAATATTTCGAGACGCGGACATCGTCTGAGTACGTCAATGAGCCTAACAGAACAGTGCTCTGCATCGATTGCCTGCAACTCGACACGGCGCACCCAACGGCCGAACAGATCCAACATTTCCAGGGAAGGTACGCGTGGTCCAATTGTGATATCTTCGAATAGAAACTCCGTAACGATGCTATTCCATGATTTGCAGACCAAAGATATGGCTGTCTTGACCTGTGAGGGTATGGTTGAGGCGTCATCGATAGATCGCGAATGCTACTCACCTCCCAAACTTCTTTTTTGGCTCTGACAGTTTGCAACATGTCGTTGCATCCATAATATTGGAATGGAATGTAGGAGAACTCCCGACGCGCTCTCTCCAGCCCCTTGGGTGACCGAGTGGCATACCAGAAAATGATATGAAGCAGCTCAGGCGGAAAATCTGGTAGACATCCTTGTGTAGTGGAGAACTGTTGCTGAGGCAGGGAGAGCATGGCAATATCGGTGTCCATTGGTATCTGAGTCCTATAGTGTGAAATCGGATTGGGGGGGGGTTCAACGCTCAAGTTAACGTTAACACCGGGTCCGGTGGCACGCGATTTTTATCACGTGGATATCATGTGTGAAGATGACTAAGCTAATAAATCCAGGCGCGTGCTTGTGTTCTCCGTGGTCGGTACGAGTGATATCAACGATATTCGCCAACTGCACACAATATTCAAGAAAAGCTTCTCACCCGTCAGTGATACAGACTGACACGTACAGTACCACGGGTCATTGTGAATGACTCGAGTTTCAATCTTATTTGGGTATTGAACTCTAACATCGTAAATTCGGACCCTGTACGGGCGTATGGCCTACGCCACAAGCTTCAGCTGCCCAGATTTGCAGTTCGCCATGCAAAGGGGGCCGGGCCGAGACACCTTCAAAAACAATGGCGGCAGGCAATGCCACGATGGTCATTGCCGTGAAATTGAAGTGATTTCCATTGTCCCACGAGATTGCAAATACAACAACAGCTACCTACTCTACAGTACATGTTTTCAACTCAGGCACTACCACTTGCTGAATGAGCTACGTAGTCTCATCTGCTCCCCGTGATAGTACACCCATATCGGAAACGGTATTCCCAACACAATTGCCAGTCCTGGATGATAGATCAGCTTGCATTCCGAACAGATAATACTACATACCAGCAAGCAATGAGTTCCCTCCTCCCAGACCCAATGCATTAAACATCTGGTTGGCGAAGAGAGGAAAAGCAAATCCAAATAATGATCGAAACACCTGTTTACACAGTGATTAGCTTCAGGAAGCGCCCAAAAGCTTCGATACTCACTGAAGCTGCAGCCAAAGCACTGGCGGCGTAGGAAAATGAGTCCACAAGATATAACTGAATCGGGAGACTGTTCTTCTCGTCAGAGCGATTTTAGGGTCCGACAGGAGGTACCTACTATGTTGTCATCATCCCTACCGAAACGGTGGTAAGTATCAGCAAGGGGAGACGAGTAGGAGGAACATACATACCAAATCCATATATTGCCGAACCAATGATGGGCATCATCCAATGCGCATGCAACTGCGCAGACCATCCGTACCACCTAACACAACCAGGTGTGAGTGAGTCTTATACGATGCTGGTTAAAATCTCATACAGAAGTCCGACCGGGACAAACAATGACCCAAAGAAAAGTGCAGGTACTCGCATTTCAGGCGTTCCCTGGCCACCGTTTTTCTCCGCGAGCTAATCATACGATATTAGGGAAGTTATAGCATGCGTGCATGCACTTCGACGACGCACATAGTGATATACTTGATCAGCGAAACGGGCACCAAAGAGAGTCGCTAAGATAAAACCTCCACCAAGCCCGAGATAGACAAGACCGCCGATGCCGGGACCGAATCCGTATGCTTCCTTGAAGAAGTCTTGCCAGAAAAAGCACATTGATCAGGAACAGAAAGATCCTGCAAGTGATGGGACACTCACTTGCAAAGGTTGCGAACATCAAGTAGTAGATCCCTGGATCGGATGAGTAATGCTGACTGTAGAGCCAGCTTACATAGACTGACCATACATACTTCATTCAGTCGTCAGAAACTCAAGTCCACGGGGAGACGGGAGGAAAGTACTCACAACGCCATGTAAAGACTCAATACAAAACAGATGAGGCTCCGCGTAAGTAAAATAATTGGCCTACTCAAGTTCAGCCACAGATATCGCCATTTCGATGTTGGCAGTACTGGTTCTTGGAATCGAGACATGTGTTCTGAGTCCGGGGACATTTTGGCGCGTCGAGAACGAATAATGGGTGCGTAAGTTTCGCGGAGGAGGGGGAGGCCCACGAGACTGGCAAGGCCCGATGCGCCTGTGCGATTTACTACCGTCGGTGCTTTCGTCCTTGTTTCCGTGTAGTTGATGACTCACCGGCGATAGTTACGAACACATACTTAACACCGACGGTTTGCGCGATGAAACCACCCGCGATAGGTCCGACCGCCGGGCCCATCAGCGGGCCCAGGGTGTATAACGACATAGCAGAAGCTCGGTCCTTTTCCGAAAAGAGGTCACCCACAGAGCCGCCTCCACACGCTATCGGGGCACTTCCAGCAAATCCGCCTGCAAAGATTGCCTATCAGTACGATTTGAAGTGTAGAGATAGAGGCACGAACTAAGGAACCGAAACGCTATCAGTGTTCCGGTATTGGGCGCGAAGGCACAACCTAGGTTAAATAACAGGGAAAAAATATTCCCTATATGTAGAACCTGAAATATGTCGAAAAGGGTCATCAATAATCAGACTGCCGTGGAGATAGCTGGTGACACAGACCCATGTCCGACCATACATCTCAGACATCGGAGCCATGAACAGAGGCTACGATACATCAGCTATTGATTTCGAAAAAAACAAACAAACGGGTCACGTACGCCAATAGCAAAGGATATCAAAAACACGCTGAGAATCAAGGCTGTCGTAACCGTATCCGTGACCCCATATTTTGCCGCGACTAGTACATAAAATAAAGGTCAGGTGTATATCACTAGCTTGTGAGCGGACATACTTTCTGGGAGACCGGGCGCCATCATGCTTGAGGCTAGTGGCGGTATCAAAGTGTAGAAAGAGACCTACAATGCAATACTTCAGATTATATCCAATCCGGATGACAATATAACCTACGATACACACCGCGGTCCATTTCTTTGAGCTAGACCAGTTTCTAGCATTCATAGGATCATGTTCCCAATCGTCCTCAAGGTTATTGGAAGCTTTCTCCTGCGCGTCAAGAGGTGACACAGGTTTTCCGTGCACGTCTTCGAGTGCCGGGTCCGCCGGCTGCCAGACGTGAGTTTCGGTGGAAATAAGTGAATCGGTATGCAGTAGGTGCTGCCCCGTTGGGCGCGACAACGTAGGGTGTAGATGTAAATCTGCCATGAGAGCGTAGTAAGAAACGGAATGTCTTGTAGACAGTTTTATAGACAGTGGACTGCAGGGTTGAGAAGAAGGATTTCTCCATTACGGGTATTTGTATGGAAAAATCTCCGTGGGATGATTTATCAGCCCTAGAAGGTTCTCTGTGTAGAGAGTTTGTACAAACCCACACCAAAGCGACACGGTCTGATCTACACGTCAGGGCCAATGATTCTTCCGTACTGTCTGTGCCGACGGAAAGGCAATCGAAATGCCGATAGGAACGTTCTGATATGTCATTTCATTTAGTCAGTCAGTCATTTCATTTCGGTTTTGTGGAGTTGTATCCTTTCAAAATGAGCTGTTATTCTGATAGCGGGAAGTAGGGACTGAAACTACGGAGAATGAACATGAGGAGAGCTCGTGGACACGGTTATAATAAGAGGGCTTAAAGAGATAATGGGGGATTTCCCTATCGAGACCAATAGCAATAAAGAATCCATTTCAAACTCATTACAAGCATCCTGGAAGTGGGAGATGATTAATGATCAGGACACGGAAAAAGTTAGGACACGCACTATCGACGCGTATTTTGAGTTTACTTGCCACCGGTCGTACCCATTCCCATAGTTGCCTTGAAGGTGTCATAGATCCACCATTGGAAGCCTAGAAAAAACGCGTAAAGATGTGTGCGATCGAGATCAGCGTATTACTTACCAGTCAAAGTACCTGGAGTAATGCCGAGGTGAGGACATGTGTCAGTCAAGGCGTAAAAAGCACGAACCAATCATGAGGACACGAGTTCCGAGACCCTTTGTGGCCAAAGTTCCGAATCCAACCTCGCTGGCGATGGTACCGATCGACTTGCCCTTATTAGCGACCTTTCCGAGTTGCGAGACGAGGGAATCGGCAGGGTGCGAGACAACGGCGCAAACAATACCAGCGATATAACCAGACGCGAAAGTGACACCGAGCTGGGTGGTCTTGCTGTAGGTCTCCTTGGGTTCGGGGAAGACGTGAGTGTAAAACAGTTGAACGGTCTTCTCGAAGAAGTAAAACTTGGCCATGGTGTAGGGGATCTAGATATAGATAAAGATAAGGGGGAAGTCAGAAAAACCTAACTTTAACACGGACCTGACGCGACCAGAGAGGGACAAGGGATCCGAAGGGGTAACGGGTTTCAATCTTCTGCTTGCTCATTTCCTTCAAAGCAGCACCAAAAGCGGTGGGGAAAGTGCCGGCGGGACTGGTCTGAATCTTAACTTTGGTCATCTCGAGGGGGCAGAGGGCGACATCGGCGAAGGCTTCAGCGGAAGCAGAACCGGCAAGCCAGATAGCACCTTTGTACTTCTCGGCAGTCTCCTCACCGGCCAAGTTCATGTAGAAGTCCTTGAAAACTTCATACAAACCGTATTTGAACATGCCCTGGAGCGAGTAGCCGACAAACGTGGGTCCAAAGCCTTTCCAGATACCATTGGCACCCTCCTCCTTGAGGAGGGTCCTGAGGCCTGAACTGAGACCGGTAAATTTCGCGGGGTTGACCTTGAGTTCATGAGGATGAAACAACATCAAGCTTCATGAAAGTGCAGGTACGCACCTGCATGTTACATTTGGTAACATCCAAAGGGGTGATACCGGCGTGGGTGATGCCACAGGCAAGGACACCACCGAGCATACATTTTGAGTAGTAGGCGGCGTCGTGGGGGACGGGACCAAGATATCTGTGGAAAACAATTGCGAAAGGTAGAGCAAAACCAGACCCGGTGAGCCACGCCTAGAATCGGCGGATGCACAACATACCTAGCATCCCATTTTGCAGACATAGCGCAGAATTAGAAGGTCGTTACGAAAGTAAATCTAAGTCTATAGCAGCCTTAGGATTGCCTGTCCCAAGTGCAAGATAGTAGAGCTGGAGAATGCTCGTGAGGGTTGGAAGCGAGCCCGTGAGTTGGCAAGCGGGACTGAAAAATATCCCGTAGCACTCCGTGATTTGCCGAGCCAATCGTTCCTTGCCGCTGATGTAACGACGGACCTGTCCTGCGGCATCCTCCGCGCCGAATCGCACTCTACTAAAGGATTTTTACTAACAGATAAAAGACTGCCATCCGTATACTGCAGAAGGAATGGCAGGGATTGATGATCTTCCTCTTGTCTGAAAACTGGAGATGGGCCTACTTCCGAACCTCGGTAGGCCTAAATGTCATAACCGAGGAGTCAGGCACGTGTTGAAACCGGGTAACCGGTGGCGCAAATGCCAGGATTTATAGCTTATCTCTGACAACGAGCTTCAAGTTTTCAAAAGACTTCCGTGTGTTCCTGGAAAAATAGAAAGGTTCCCAATGTCAAGCTCATAACTTTGGAAGCTCAAGTGCAATGATAGTACCTATTCGTCCGAGCGTCCGAGGTAGTACCATCATTCATTACAACTGAATATCCAGGGTTGCTCTATCACAATGTTCCGCGGTAACATTCAATTGCCAGTTCAGTTGACAGAAGGACTACGCCTCGGGGGACAGAGCGTCAGTCAAAGCCCGAATGTGCGTGGATCAGATTCAAATACTTCGATACATTGAACTTCCATGTAAGTAAACGATACAATTAGTTGAAACTACGGAATTGTGGACTGTTGTCCGAGAAGAAGTGAAATACATTACTATTAAGTAGGATTGAGATAAACACTGTCCTTGCAGTTCCTTCTGGTCTGAGGTTGGGTAGGCTCATGACTTAGGCGCGCAGATGCGTCATTGTTCCCCCGAACCTAGTACCCATCGCAAGTCACTGGGGGAATCCCTCACTGTACGTCCTGAACTTGAAGGTCTTTCATCTGGGAAACCTCTGGAACGACGCAGCTCCTCCTTATACGCCAATGAAGGTGGCAATACCACATTCCTGGAGACAGGTCTGTATAAGATCAAGTCGTCGGCAGGAGATCTCGGACGGGGAGGTAGCGAAACCGAAAGCCCAACCTCGTCAGCGAGTGTCCTTTCAGGTGCTTCGTCTATGTGGACTTCAGGCATTCTCGGTGGGGAGGCTGGCGGAAGCGGAGGTGGAGGCGGAGACTCGGGTATGTGTGCTGGAGACGGTGTACCAGCATCCACCGTTCGAAGCCAATCATGAACATCAGCATGTTTCGACTCGACCCGCGGTCTTTTCCACGACTCTACGTTTTCAGGACCTCTGTCTTCCTCGTGAATTGACTTTCGTCGCTTTCTTGGCGCTGGCATTAACGTTGGAACGAAAGTCGGCACATTGTGAGGGAGCCATACTTCTCCAGGGCGCAGATCGTCGCGTGTTTGGAAGCGTTCTTGTTCCTGGACGTGCGAGCGGGAGGGCGCCCATGCGGCGTCCGGTGGGCCAGCCGCACCTTCCCCGCCAGTTCTATGATGACGATGAGTTCGTTCATCGTAAGGAGAATGTCGGGGCCTCCATGATCCCTCCCTGAGTTGGGGGGGATTTTCGTAGACTGTCCTTCTCGGTGGCTCTGCAGGGGGAGACTTTGGGTAATGACGACTCTCCGTGTATGGCAGGCGATGCCAGTCCGAGAATGACTGTCTATAGTCTTCCGGCGACACAGGTCGGTGATGAGCGTGTGAGTAGCCTGCTCTACTTTCGGGTAACGCGTCGGTGAAGTACCTGGAGCGCTCGGGCAATAGGTCGTGAGTGTCTGATGGGTGGCAAGATTAGAATTATAACAGACAAGAGAAAAATTTTACGGACTTGGAGAATGTGGCACATACGCCGGGGGAACATAGGTTGTAGCTACGTCGTCCCTTTGGCTAGACAAAAGTCAAGCCGGGTTCGAATCAATGAGGCATCATATAAACGTACTCATACGACGATCTTCTTTCGCTGCAATATGAATAAGTTCAAAAAAATGCAGGAAACGTTTTGGAAATGATGTACGTACAGTGGCGGGGGATAGGTAGAGGGAGGAGGAACATAGTCCTTCACTAGCCTCTCCAGGTAGTACAAGCGATCAAGTACCTTGTCAATGAACTGACGCGTTTCCAGTATTTCGTCGGTGATTTTTTGGTGGAAGTCCCACTCTGTGGCGATGAGTGGCGGAGTGTAAGGGCGCGTAGGTGCTCGGGAGGATTGACGGTAGTATTCGCCAGACATGCTGTTTCTTGGATTGAGTTTAACGTGAGAGGATTATAGCGAAATCTGAGTGGACACTGGATGTAGTTGTAGTGAAAGAGCCACAAAGAGAGGTGGCTAACAACATTTATAGGGCGTTACAGTCACAATGTTCCTAACAAAGGAAACAAAGGCAATCGCAAGTGCCTGGCGAATCAAGGACAACGTGGCTGTGCAGACAAAGGAAGCCCTGCTCATCGTCTAAAACCTTACGGGCCTATGCAACAACTTCCTGAAAGAAATAATAAGCGAATCGACAGGCGGTGCCGGTGAACAAGATCGGACCTACAGAAATTATAGCTGCAAGAATAACAATTAAAATAACAGGTACCGACGATAGATTTCGATGCCTTGAAGGCGGGAGCGCCACCGATACATTACAGGGGACGTCAGAAAAAAATCTATAAAAGCATTATAGATCGAATAAGGTACTGCGATAAAAAAGCAAGTTGGAGAGTCCCTCATTTCAAATTTTAAAACGTTCTTCATTCACGATTCTTCTGCTCACAGACCTTCTGCCTTTCTCGCTTCTGCGAGCATCTCTACACTGATCATTTTAATCCCCCACTGGTCTGCGAAGGCACGGCAATCGTCCCGGCGCATCATGCTTCCCTCTGGGTTATCGTTTACCAACTCGCACAGCACCCCGGCTTGCGGCAGTCCCGTGAGGAGACAAAGGTCTACTCCCGACTCTGTGTGGCCTCTACGGGTAAGTATGCCGCCCTCGCGTGCGCGCAAAGGAACGATGTGCCCCGGAAGCAAGAAATCTGCGGCCGTCACGGTGGGTGAGGCAAGAGCTCGAGATGTCAGAGCTCTGTCATGGGCAGAGATCCCGGTGGTAGTCCCTGTATTCTCGTATGAGCCGACAAGATGCTAACTACAGTATTCCGTACTTACCATGTTTGTAGTCGGCCGTTATGGTATAGGCAGTCCGATGGCGATCCTGATTGTTGTCAGAGACCATCATAGGAAACTCCAACTGTGCTACTCGTTCCGGAGTGAGCGCAACACAGATATAACCACTATACAGGTGATTCCAGTGAGAAAAGGGACCTTTATTCCAACCGGAGAATCATACCTTGTATGCTTGATCATCCAGGCCATCTTTTCCGTTGTGACCGCGCTGCCAGCAATGATCAGGTCTCCCTCGTTCTCTCTGCTCTCATCGTCCATGACGACCAGGAACTCGCCCGCCTTGAATGTTGCCAGCGCATCGTCCATCGAGTCAAACGCGAATTCGGATCTTACAGGCGGGCTCTGGACCAGCGTCGGACGCCACGGTTGAGCCTTGGAATTTACGGGGGTGGTGGACATCGTCTGTGGACTGTGAGTTGCAACTGGCGCCATAGTAAGTGAGAGGGAGGACTATGGTGAATGTGTCATCCTACAGGCCACGGATATATAAAAGGAGGAAAAGGGATGAAGCCGGATTGCTAATTGATCGCATAACCGGAAATTGTCAGCTGACCAACGCGGTCACTCGCTGCTCGTGAAATTTATTTGAAGGTCTCCAGGATATATTTCCCTCCTACCAGGCAAGTTTTATATGCCAGAAAAAAGAACGAACTAGTATTGAATTTCCATGACACTAGTTTTCTATTGTAAGCGGCAGCGCTGGCACACCTCTACTTCATGCCCTGCAATTTACTCTGTACCACTTCGGCTAGGCGACAAACCTTGGTCTCATGCGGCATATTTATGGTGTCCGAACTTCAGACTCCATGGAATTTCATCGCCGCCTGGGGGGAAGCCGCATCACAGGATCGAAGAATGTACAGTTCGGGACCCCATACACCCAGAACCAAAATGATACGAGGGTGAGTGATAAAACGACCGCGACGAAGAAAGGCAGCAGAATGTAAGGCCGCCATTAAACATTAATGCTGCGTCTTCTAGACAGAACCGTCGATCTAAAGGAATGTGTGCCGGCACTGGGTTAACGTTTACAACAACACCCGCGTATAACGAGTAACTGAGTTGTCGTAGTTTAAAGGTAATGTCACCTCAAGGGATCACTAGCACTTTTAAACTTAGTGATGCCGACGGCAGGATAAGCGATCAGTGAAATTTTTGAATGAGAAGGATGCTTTGCTGCGTCGTCACTGGTCCAGCACTGGTCAGCATCTCAAAGCATTGCATGAGCGCGCAATGCGGATACCAGCACCTAATTATTTGACAACGCAGTCAATCATAAAAAATTAGGAAACTTTAATATTTAATACGGAGATTATAGAGCGAAGAACATGCAGTCATAAAGGCCCGGACACTGACACTACGAATATATAAATCATAGACGAGCAAGAACAACACAGATATAAGGATAGGATAAATATTAATGGGTACACGACTCTTTCACAGAAGTCCCGACAGAGTCCCCAACCTAAGCCAGTTCAGCAGAATCACAACGGCAGGCGAAAATGAAAGCACTCTACCTTCACCAGCGTCTCAAGTGTTTCTTCCGAATTTTTTATCAGATCAGCATCAAACCTGGGAAAAAGAACATCAGCCTCAGCGGACCCAATGAGTAAGAAAATCACACACTCTAACAATCCCCTCTCAAACAACGCCACGATGGTGCTGCCGCCATATTTGAAGCACCCCAATTCCTCCCCCCTCTTCACCGCAACAGACTTCTTATCATCCGCATCTCCTCCGTACGTCCAGATGACACTGCCCACCAGTAAGGCGCCAATAGCAATGAAAGCCACTTTCTTTCCAGTTGGCTTCGTGTGTCATGTATATTATCGACCGGACGTTCGCCGTGAATACGTCAAACGAAGGCTGGTTGACCGCCTGCGGGTTGACTAGAACAGCATCAGACAAGCCATCATACGCGAATCGTGACAAGTCATACCCGTGTAGTATTGTCCGGGAATGTTGACGGGCTCTCCATCGATCATTCCGTCAATTGGGACAATGGAAGCGGTGGTAATCCTGAGGCGCCAACCGGAATACCGCCATACTCGAACCATCAAAAGTGATAGCCGTGTCGGAGGTGGGGGGAACATTCAACAGCTCGGGAACGGTGAAGTTGCGCCCTTTCACCCAAAACTCCCGTGCCAAATCGAAGGTCTGATATACAACGAGTCTGCAATCCGCTGCGCTGCATATTCCAAGGGGATCTTGAGCATTTTGCACTGGTCGAGCGTCCGGCTTCAGTTTCCTGGAGAAAAAATCATTGAAACAACCATATTTCTTGATGTCGGGTTCCAATAGCTCCTTCAGCGAAAGAGAATACGTTTTGATAAAGGAAGGAATAGAAGCCACGGATTGCGGACTGTCGTAGATCTTGCCTTGCTGGTAGACGGCTTAGCGGCTGTAAAAGACGCGGAAATTAAAGCTTTACTTTGATGGATAGTCGTTTCAAAAAATTTGCAACAGTTTCCGTTCCTAGGAGGAGAATTTGCCCTTTGCCGTAAAACAAAAGATGCATGCCAATTCTACCCGAGCGATCAGCACTTCTTTCGCAGTAGGATAGCATACATACCTTGCATAGATCGGCATACTTTCGAAGACCCTCTCCCCCGTCGCTCTAATCACCACATAATTTCCGATGTGATATTCAGCTGCAAGTTTTTCCAGCTCGGGTATAAGTTTGTGTATCCACGGGATTCTGAACATATGCATCATATGCATATCTACCCCCTGAGTAACATCGCCTGCATTCGTTGCCGAACTATCAATGAGCGCTTCGAGTGTTAAAGCTAAGTTGTCCTCTGTCGTTGACGGAAGGCTTTCGAGCTGGATATCCGTCTCTACTGGCTTGTCGGCTATGTCGGTCATAGACAATTGACGCACTGCGACGACAGGAGAAGCAGGAAGGCCATGCTGGGATAGATTTGTAGAGTTTATATTTGAGAAAGTTAGGTATTGTGGGCGTAGGGACCGCACAGGAGACCATGGCTGAGGGGAGGGAGTTGGGGAATGAATGGAAAGGGTTACAGACAGAAATATTGCTAGCGTGATTTTGCTCGAAATCCGAAGCATTCAGGGGCACATCAACATGTCGATCAACAATTACGAGAGTATAAACGTTCGAATAATTCAGGAGCTTGAAGCGCGGAGGTATATTGAAAATGTTGGAAGGTATACTTCAACATACCTCCAGAAAAAAATGAAGGATACTCTTTCAGTTTCAACCGCGGTTTCTTCAACCTGTGAAGTGCCAGCGTCGTCCTCAACGGGAATAATACGGCACATGTGGGTAAGATCAGCTGCTGCATCCATGAGTAAACGAACGACGAGGCAGCACATCACTTACTTAAGAAACAGGGTCACACCATGCGTAACGGAGATGAGGCCTTGGCGCCCGATTGAAAACTTCTTGGTTTTACGGAGGCCATCTTTCACACTGTTCCTCAGTCTTCGTGAGTGCGTTAGCTACGTCAAAAGGCTGCGAGCTTGCAGTGAATGGCAATCAGGTGATAATGTTGAAGGACGATCTAAGAAGGAAGTCTGTTCCGGGCACGGTTGTAGGTCGAGCTCACGCGTTCAGCGCGTAGGAGAAGGCTTGAATGGAGCATTGCGCCCACAAGATTAAATTGCTGCACCAGCGCCCTATATGCACATGATGCTTCCTTTGATATAGTCAGGTTCAGAAGCTAGGCGGACCAATCAGAAGAAGGGAAGCTAGAGCAGGATACGACGAGAAATACTCTTCAGTGCAGCTTTGCCTAGTCTGAAGAGACCCAGAATATGGACCGAGTATGGTGTACGAGTTTGCTGGGTCGATGTCTCTCTAAGACACGGCATTGGACACCCCTGGAGCACTATAGGACTATTCTTAGATGGTCTACGTGAGATCCGAGGAATGAACAACCGGATAAAATATTCGGGCGTCTTGTTGGTGAGAATTCGAGAGAAACCATGCATCGGCACCTGCCGTGAAAAGTTCAAAGTCCGTCGGAACGGAACTTTCGGGCCGACATTTACAACCTCGAAATAATTTGATGCTCCTTCATGAGCGCTTGCCCGGCGAGCTAGCTGAGATACTTATGACTTGAGGTAGGAAATAGTGTCTCTTGACACGAATCACAAGTTACACTTTCATTTTACGAAGTTCTATGGTTCTTTCCCCTCCAAAGGTAATATGGTGCAAGACTGGTGGACTATACCATGGCTTGTCCAGCGACTGTTCGCGATATCTTGCAATCCGAATAATATTTAAAGCTATAGTTGCATGTTTTGTGGCGTCATTCTGGACTTTAGCCTATGTACTAGCGCTCGGCGCATCAAAATATTCGCCGGTACAGTTATTTGAGGCGCGAAGACAAAGGTGCTTTCATACCCGCTGGGACGCCATTCCTCTAAACGCACGATTTCTCTGTGGGCCGGCCGCAGGCCTTGTCTAAGGAACACTGCAACGCGAGGCAAATATCTTGTCACAGGCATCAATGGCATTATTCGAACAATACAGAACTAAACGCCCCATGATTCTTGTATGATCTGAGCATGGTTCGGTCCCTGGCGTTCCGACGGGAGCAATGGTAGTATCAGACAAGGAGCGGTTACGGCGAGCGATCTGGACACACGCGATTGTCAATACATACTCTTTCATTGAATGTAAACGCGAATTGGAGCGCGTTCTGGAATAACAACGCGTGCAGCCTCGCGTTATTCTAGCTTGTCATAGAAAAGCCCTAGATGGGGGTCTCTGATGGTCAACCTAGGGGGAGGGACTTGATAAGAGACGCGTCGAGGAAAGTACTGGGCGCGTCTTCTCTCGACACACGTCGGCTTTTCGGAATTCGGCATGTAAGTTTTCTATGTCAAGTTGATTATGTCCCGCTTATTCAGAGACATGCGAATAACCGCGCAACGGCGGAGTCGAAGGTGGAGCGGCATCAAAGGGTTGTGGCAGGAATACGAAATGTGGGAGTATTCTGGGCCGTGGCAGTGACTCAGATAAGGCCAAATGGAATTATCTGATAATCATGCCACTTCTTGGCCCCCGAATCTAACCAAAATAGGATAATGAGGAATGATACCGCGCGTTGATAATAAAAGACGTGCCGTGACAGACGCGTTTTTTCCGATCACGTGCGCGACTTTTTTTATTGGCGTTGTTTGTTGTCATTCAACGAACGTTGGGTATATAAACCACGCCTTCTGTCTAGCCCTTCTGTCCTCAGTACCACCTCCTTCGTCGTTTCTTCTTTACCTACGAGCTACCTTCGCCCTCTTTAACTATGTCTGCTATCACCGTCCCCTTTGCGCTTCCTGCTACGCCCAGCAAAAAGGTATAGTCCTTTTGCAGCGCGTCCTTAATTAAATTTTAACCCATCTCGCCTAGATGACCGCGGACTTTAACACAAAGTTCTCGCTGGAGTCGCCTACGAAGAAGGTTGTCGACGACGAGCATCGCTCAACCTCGCCTAATACTGTTGGTGATGTCAGCGAAGAAATCGAAGCCCTCAGGATGCAGTATGTTGGTGAAGTCGAGTTACCTGAGAGTACGTTGTGTTAATCCTTCGTGGCAGTTGACGGCTAACTCGGCTTTAGGCGAGGAGCCTCTCTTGAAAGAGACCAAGAGCCGTTTTGTTTTATTCCCTATCCAGTATCATGAGGTACGCGATGCGTTTCATCCACCGTATGAAGATGCTAACCGCCATTTAGATCTGGCAAATGTACAAGAAGCACGAAGCGTCTTTCTGGACGGCCGAGGAGATGGATCTGTCCAAGGACCTCCACGACTGGAACAACCGAATGAATGACAACGAGCGTCACTTCATCTCTCATGTCCTCGCCTTCTTCGCCGCTTCTGACGGCATTGTCAATGAGAATCTTGTCGAACGTTTTTCGAAAGAGGTTCAGGTTGCTGAAGCTCGTTGCTTCTATGGCTTCCAGATCATGATGGAAAATATCCATTCCGAGACCTTATTCCCTGCTTATCGACACATACATTAAAGACTCCGCCCAGAGGGAATATCTCTTCGACGCTATCGAGACCATTCCTTGCATCAAGCGCAAGGCCGACTGGGCCCTTCGATGGATCTCTGACGAACGTTCTACTTTTGCTGAGCGTCTCGTTGCCTTCGCCGCCGTTGAGGGCATTTTCTTTTCCGGATCGTTCGCTTCCATCTTCTGGCTGAAGAAGCGCGGCTTGATGCCGGGTCTCACGTTCTCAAACGAGCTTATCAGTCGTGATGAGGGCATGCACACCGACTTTGGATGTCTTCTCTTCAGCCACTTGAAGCGTCGTCCTCATCCCGAAGTCGTCAAGCATATCATCACTGATGCGGTCGCCATCGAACAGGAGTTCCTCACTGGTATGTCCTTTACTTTTCTGTACGGCTTTGATGACTTATACTTCTCGTAGACGCTCTCCCCGTCTCCCTCATTGGCATGAACTCTAAGCTCATGTGCCAATACATCGAGTTTGTTGCTGATCGTCTACTTGTGGCCCTTGGCAATGACAAAGTGTACAACTCAACAAATCCCTTTGACTTCATGGACATGATCTCGCTCCAGGGCAAGACCAACTTCTTTGAGAAGCGTGTGTCTGATTACTCAAAGGCTGGTATCAACCACTCTGCCACCAGTAGCACTGTTGACTCGTCGAAGACATTGTAAGTCTATTCGTCCTCATCTTGTACCTTGCGCTCATTCTTGGCCTTCAGTGTTCTCGACGAGGACTTTTAAACCCTGTCCTGCACTTCAACCCATCTTATCGCTTTGTATTTTTTGTTATTCTCGTCGCATCTCACCGTTTATACATGCATTGAACGACATTATTATTGTTTTTATCTATGCTTTCCCCTTTAGATTTGTAACAGGTGTAAAATTGTAGGATTTATATAATGGCATTAACCAACTCATCGCATTGCGCGTTTACTTTCGCTGCTAAGGGCACACTTGCTATAGCAAATCACTAAACTGGCTGAGTGGATGCCAATGGTTATTAGACATTGCATTCGCAAATTCGAGGTGTCCGCCAACAGACTCATAATCTCGACTGCTTGCTTGTCGAGATTAAGAGTGCCTAGGGGAGACTAAGGAGGTGGAGGACGGTGAAAGTCTCAAGATGAAGCTAAGTGATCACCCTCCTTTATGTCAAGAGCACTTTTGATGTGCTTTGTCTGAGCGTCAAGTTGCAAGGGCGCTGATTGGAGTGCTACTTAAGATTTATCTTTCGATTTTCAGGCATGAATAAATGCCCCGCATATGATTATGAATTGGTGTACGAAAAAATCTTTTTATTCGGTGCAACTGACACACCATTATGACGATCCAAAAACCAGATACAATAGATCAAAAGAAGATACTAAAGGGCCCGCCGGCACATCCATACCGTTGTGACCTCCAGGGCCTTCCCATTGGCGAAATACAGAAATAAAACAAAAATTGAACATGTCGATATCCATAACCAGCCTAAAACGGAATACCCTCCGTATATTGACGGGGTGACGGTTTGTAGGATGCTGAATATGTTGCGTTAGTTCGTCGCAGACGAGGATAGATAGGAACAGAAACTTACGATCGAGACGCAGGTTCAAGACCTCAGAGCGATCCAAACCCTCAAAGTATGCATGATTGAGGATATCACGAGCCGTGCTTCGTTCGCCAGCGCCATCTTCGATCATCTATGTCAGGCGAAAGGACATGAATATCAGACAAAAAGGTGGAAGTGATAAGACTTACCGAATGCACCATGTCTGCTGCTTGAGCACCGAAACGCTCCCAGAGTCGAGGAGGAATGTGGAGGCTCCCGAGATCAGTGAAGATATCTCTGTGCTAATTGAGGTCAAAGTTAGCTTGGAAAGGCTCCATCAGCGACTCGACACTTACGTTTGGGCAAGTAAACAGTTCGGCGAAGACGACACCTAAACTATACACGTCTGCTAGATCAGCTTGGTGGGACGCGCCCTTGTACTTTGGGACGACTTCGGGAGCCATGTAGCCGATAGAACCGCGCCCGTCAGACTCGATGATGAAGCGGCCACGAGAGGCCAAGCCAAAGTCGATGAGCTTGAGATGGCCGCGCGCAGTCGATCATGACATTTTCGGGTTTGATGTCGCGGTGGAAGATCATACTGACATGGAGCATGTTGACAGCGGTTATCTGGGGAGGATAATTCGTCAAGGTGAGATACGGGGGAAGAGGTCTGGACGTACGAGTTCCATGCAGTAGAGCTTGACAAGATCGAGATCGATGGACTGGTTGGCTTCGGAAAGATCACGAAGACGGGACACGAGTGACTGAGGGTAATGTTCCTGCGAGAATTGTTAACTGCGAATTTAACGGGGTATAAGGATGTTCTCACCATGAGAATATAGCACCAGTGCATATCCTGGCGATAGTCCAGTATTTCCGCGAAGAACGGGCATTGAATTCGGCGTACGTCTCTGAGGATGGCGATTTCATCTCTGATGGCTGCATGGTGGCCAAGTGCTGTCCGGGGTCCGCCGTCCTCGATGAGAGGAATGCCATCAAGGACGTAGTTGGACTTGTCGAGGGCTTTGACGACGATGACACGGGCCCGACTGTCCGATTCGCGTGCTAGGACAACCTGGGCGGTGGCACCGTTTCCGACAGTACCCACGAAGACATAGGTGACGGGACCAATTTGAAGAGACTTTGGAAGAGGGTGCTCGTTCTGCACGTCCCCGGGGAAGGGAGTTTCGGAGCGGGCCGAGTCCACGGTGGATAAGACACTGCTGAGCAGGGTCTCGGTGCCAGCATAGGTCCAGCTAGCAGGAGCCGAAACGACTGCGACAGTGTGTGGCATCGCACGCGTCTTGGTCAGTGAGACCAGACCTGGCCTTCACTGACCAAGCCTTGGCCTGCGCTTCCCTCCCGCAGAGGATTGGTTGGAAAAGGCACTTGACGATGTGGAGAAGCTTGGAGAACATTGGACAGAGTTGAATAATGGTGGAGTAGCACCAAATGTGATATTTTTATAGGCTTTTGCATTGCGCGCACCGGCTGACGCGTGCTGTCGTCCATTGTTGTGGGTGTGAATGCCACCGTCTGAGGGGAGTTGCCTTGGTCGTACCGAGCCGATGTCCGAAAGAATTCTGCCACCCATCTCAGAAAGGCGTAGGCTCGCTTTTTGGTCGACTCGTGCTGAACAAAGTTGGAAACGTGGAATCTGCGTACAATGTTGAAGGAAGAGTTGGTGCCACCCAATGAACAGTCACGTGGCACCGCGTAAGATAAGATCAAAGATGCGCTCGGTCATCTCCATCACGTAAGGCTATCCAGGGAATTTCACCCGTCGTTCGACGTCCCTTCTTCCCTCCACGACGACCGCCACATTGCCGTCCTCTTTTCCGAAGGCGGGCGGGCCCTATACACCTCGTATATCTCCATCTCTAGCCACCCTATGTCTGACTACGACTCGTCTCGGGAGTCGTCCCCGTGCCGCGACGACGACAAGTTTTCCCACCGTAACTTTTATCTCGGTCTCAGCCAGGGAAGGCAGCCTTCAGATGCATACGACACTCTCCTGCCCCCGTGGCGGGCAGCCATCCGGAGAAAGCTCACCCAGACTGTGCACCTCGAGTCCAAGGTGATAGCGAGCATGCAGGTGGGTTGTCGAGGATGTTTGCTTGCTTCACAGCGTTGAGGTTCTGCAGGAATACATACGCACGCCCTGGCTAGACGCGTACTTTGTGTACACTTCGTCGTTAGGTTGGTATGGGTCCGATCATGCGTCAGACATTGTCTGACCCATTGCCGGTGTAGGAACGCATACCTTCTTCATGACTGTCCTCCCGGTGCTGTATTTCTTTGGCTATGAAGACATGGGTCGTGGGTATGTACTTGCTGCTATTTTCCCAGTTTGACGCCAAGTTATTCATCTAACAATGAGGCTCGTTATCGTTTTGGCTCTGGGCGTGTATTTTTCCTCCTTTATAAAAGACCTTTTATGCTCTCCCCGGCCCTTTTCGCCTCCCGTCACGCGCCTTAGTGAGTGGTATCTCGAGATGGAACGAATATTCTGATATTCCATCTCAGCCATCGGGACACACCATCTGGAATATGGCTTTCCTTCGACTCACTCTACAAACAGTGTCTCCATCGCGCTGTTCCTGTTCGGACATGTTTACCTACTGGCATCCGGTTCTGAGTTGCCCCCCGTGATATCCCCATTCACCTACACAGTCCTCGTCGTTCTACTCGTATTCTACACCTTTTCCATCGTCTTCGGCCGACTATACACAGCGATGCACTCCTTTACTGACTGTGCTGTCGGCGTCATCCTGGGTGCCGGTCTTTGGTGGACGCACACCAGTTTCCCCGGCATCCCCGTCAACGTTCCTTATACTGTCTACGATAGTCCACTTCGCGCGCGGACTAGGTGCCGGAAAATGGATGGACGACTGGGTGCAGAGCGGGGGCTGGGAAGTGCCCCTTATACTCATCTCTGTTTGTCTCCTTGCAGTAAATCAGCACCCCCAGCCAGTCGATGATTGTCCCTGTTTCGAGGACGCCATCGCCTTCGGGAGCGTCGTGCTCGGGCTTTTAGTCGGGTCTTGGGGTGTTTCTTTCACGAATCTCTCCGAACGCCGCGCAGTGGTTATGCCAGGGAGTGGATGGGTATTTGATCAAACTCTAGCAACATGGATAGCTGTGGAGCGTGGATGGCAGGACGTGTGCCTGTGGTGGGGCGTGGCAGCTTTGAAGATGGTGGTGGGGATCCTGGCCATCTTTGCGTGGCGTATCCTAGCCAAGTCGGCACTTGCACATCACTCTGCCGCCGCTTTATCGGTTGCTTTCCAAGAGCTTCCGGCTGCCAAATCGAAGGTTCTACACACCTGCGACGGATTACAAAAACGTACCTAGCGAATTTGCTCACGAAGGTGGTTTGAGGCCGATTCCTAGTGTGATTGATCTACCGGGAAGCGTGGAGATGGAGATGGGTGAAGGAAGCGCGTTTTCTTACTCGGCACTTGGAACGAGGGCGGTCAAGATAAGGAACGGGAATGAGAAGGTGAGGTTTGCGAATGGCAAAGGCGCTGTTGAGAGGGAACAAGAAAAGGAAGACGAGGTCAAACATTACGACGCTGATGGTAAACTATTCTTACCGTTATTGATTGCTATATTGATTTTTCGGCTAGTGCTTACGAAGGTTACGGTCTACGCGGGTATTGCACTTTTGGCGAGTCAGGTTTTGCCTGTCATGTTCGATGTTCTTGGTTGGGGCGTACGGTCGTGGCCTGTCGATGCCTAAGGATGAGATTCACTACTACTCCCACATTACGCTACCATACAGTACTATTACCATGTAAACTCGGAGGTTTGGATACACTAATTTATTCCACCTGTTGATGCATCTGAGACGAGCAAACATTGCTGCGCCTGGCAAATCCTTGTTTCGACTTGCGATACTGCGGGATGCGATGGTGTAGGCCTGCGAAAACCAAGTTGACGAGTTGGCAGCGGAAAGCGATGCACCTTGTTACATGCCGTCTCCGTGCTTTTATATCATCTTTTCTATCAGAGCGCTCTCTTCATGAGTCTCGACCAGAATTTGTTCACACTCCTCGTTACGCCCAACAAGGATGATCCCAATGTTATCGACCTCGTCGACCCTTCGGGGGTGACCTATTACAGGAAGCAACGGGTCGCTGGCGCTGTGTACACGGTTGAGGTGTACGGTACGTTTACCACCTCTTTCTGCCGTCTTTTATGCTCATGAACAGGCAGATTTCATGTCCGAGTCGCTGCTTGTAACAGCGACGGCCCCATCCACCTCCAGCAAGACCAAGGTCCTCGAGCTATACAACCCGACCACGACGCTCGAGCTCAAGTACACCGGCACGCTGACCTTTCGATGGAACTTCAAGTGGGAGAAGTGAGTTGAGTGGACCTTGAGGCCAGGTTGGGTGTACTGAGAGCCCCGCTAGTTTCGACTTTGAATGGAAACGCGAAGAATGCTTCATGCTCCGGAAACCCGACCCTCCAGTTCTCGTCGCTATCACCAAGGAACCCGCTGGACGACTCAAGACAAGCTCGATACAGATTTTGGACTACAATCTGAACCGGTAAAGGGCATTGCTCTTCATCACTGGCATTGATTGATGTTTATCAGATTCGACATAGACGATAGGAAGGGCCTGGAAATCGTTATACTGACGGCGCTTCTGACGTTCCAGGATGCAAATGATAGCTATCATGCCTCGCCTAGTTCTGAGGGGCTAGTCAAGACCAAGTCGACCCCGACACCTCCTCCTCCGCCACCCCCAAAGCCGCCTGCAAAGACCGGCGTGGACAGGGTAGCAGAAGTACAGGCCATACGTGGGGAAATCAACGAGTTGACTGTGGAAGAAGAGGGGGATATCACGGATTACGCCCAATATTGCTCAAACTTGCTCCACGTGCGCTACCATCTTAGTGACTGGATTTCACGTTAATATTCTTCCAGGATGAAGCGATGTTATTCGTCACTGTGCGGTCGTCTTCTGCGGCACAAGTGTCCAAGGTTCTTCAAGTAGTAGAAGAGACGAAGCGTATACGGCATAAAGCCGGTCTCGACGACGAGATCTTCCAGTATGTCCTATACGACACCCTCTCGCAGCGGCCCCGGCGAATAAACCTCAACGACGCCCCCGGCAATAAATACGTACCCCCCAATAGCCTCGTCGTCCACTTGAGCAAGATACCCATGCCAGAGCTGCAACCCTCAGTAACACCCTCGTCCACGCCTACGAGCACGTCACCCCCAGTGTCCTTCAACACCCCGGAGAAGAAACGTATGCTCTTTTAACCTGTTATCCCCGTGTGTCTGGTCTCATGGACAATAAAGCGAAGAAAATAGTTCGACGGTCTCGGTCCGGCTCTAAGTCTCCGCCGCCCCGCGTTCATTCGTACCAGGTGCACCCTCATCAGCCTTCGCCTTCGCCTTCTCAGCTGAATAATCCTGGGATATATACCGCACCTCCACCGCCACTCCCAGCGAGGCCTGGGAATAACATGGTCTCGGGCTTGTTTGATATGCTGCATTACAGGAAGTAGGAATGGAAGGCTTATGTTTGTTTTCTGTCTGATTTTAATACGAGGAAGGGTGTATACAAAATGAATAACGATAATTGTAATTTCATCGGCCTGATCGCCTTGATTTTAAGCGTACCATTGACTTGTTTCTCATCTCACTTTTTCTTGCTTTCACATCAAAGGAGCGACGTTCGGTCCGAGAGCTTTTCCACATCTTCGATATAAAACTGGACAAGAATGTATAAAGGCGCTACGCTACCTTAACGAAGGTACAATCCAATGCAACGCCCAGGTTGCTACGATCCTTGATAATTGTGTCCCCAACGACCGTCAGCCCACATTCGTTCTTCTTCTGATCCCGAGCGTACAGCGCAATCCTACGATTCAGCATCTGCTTCGCGATGAACCCATATGACTTGCCCGTCCCCTTCGGAGCATCCTCATACGTCCAGAACGCGAGCACTTCCTTCTCCCCAGGAGTCGACAGCGAGATGTACTTGTTTACGCTCTTACCGTCGAGCGCCGAATACTTCCCTCCTAGATAGCCCACCTTTCCGGACTTCCAGGTTTTGTCCGTGACACCCGGCTCGAGCGCGAAGGTGAAGACTGCACCGGAATTGCTCTTGCGTGGACTGACGAGGGTGGTGCCGCCCATGGAGTATCCTAAGCCTAGATGGCCAGGCCCGAGCTCTGTACCGTCAGCGAAACGGATCTTGTATTTGGAGCCTACAGAGAGCTTGGCGCCCTGTGAGTCGACGAGATCCTGAAAGCGAGATAAATGTTAGTCTATACAGGTTCAAGAGGGACACGAGTCACATACGCCGCTCGTATCAGTCGGTGGATGTGTCCCCGTTCCGGTGCCAGTAGGCGGGCCTGTCTGTGGTTTATCGGTACCAGTCGAAGGTTTGTCTGTGCCGGGCAATGGTTTGTTGGTCCCAGTCGACGGTTTATCGGTGCCGCTGGGTACAGGTGTTCCAGTTCCAGTTCCAGTTCCCGTCCCTGTCCCCGTACCAGTTCCTTTATCACCAGTCCCAGTCCCAGTCCCCGTACCAGTCCCTGTCCCAGTTCCCTTATCCCCCGTCCCAGTTCCTGTCCCCGTCCCCTTGCCAGTTCCAGTGCCTCCTTTATCCCCTGTGCCGGTCCCTGTACCAGTTCCCTGTCCCCGTCCCCGTTCCTTTGTCTCCAGTGCCAGTGCCAGTCCCTGTACCAGTACCAGTTCCCGTGCCCTTATCCCCAATACCAGTGCCGGTACCGGTTCCCTTGCCAGTACCTGTACCCTTATCTCCAGTCCCAGTACCCGTTCCTGTACCGATACCTGTCCCAATGCCCTTGTCTCCAGTCCCAGTCCCAGTCCCAGTACCCGTGCCAGTACCCGTTCCCTTCTCCCCTGTGCCAGTGCCAGTGCCAGTACCAGTACCCGTCCCAACGGTCGGCGTACCGTTTGGCACACCGTTTGGTTTGGTTTCGGGAACCTTGGTGTGGGGATCTGGTTTCTTCGGCGGGTCCGAGGGCTTTGTTGTGCCCGTCCCAGTACCGGTACCGTTAGCGTGGGGTTCCTCAGTTTTCTTCGGCGGAGGATTGCAGTCGTCTGTTTTCTTCGGTGGGTCGGATGGTTTCGTCGTGTCCGTTGTTGTCTTTGGCGGGGGATGAGAGTCGTCTGACTTCTTTGGTGGAGGATCGCTATCTGTTTTCTTTGGTGGGTCAGTTGGTTTTGTCGTTCCCGTGCCAGTCCCTTCCGTTTTCTTGGGTGGAGAATTACAGTCGTCTGGCTTCTTCGGCGGGTCAGGTGGCTTAGTCGTCCCCTCATCTGGTTTCTTTGGCGGCGGATCACTGCTGCCAGACGGAAGTTTGGGAGGTTCCTTCGTCCCATCAGGTTTCTTCGGCGGGTCAGTTGGTTTGTGAGGTTCTTTCGTCGTCGGAGGGCACTCTGGATCTGACTTCTTGTCGGGAGGCGGGACGACAGGAGGCGTTGGGGTGCCAGTGCCAGTGCCAGTGCCAGTGCCCGTGGACGGCTTCGTTCCTGGCGGGCACTCGGGATCTAACTTCTTGTCCGGAGGCAGGGACGAACGGGAGGCTTTGGTGTGCTTGTACCTGTGCCAGTTCCAGTGCCAGTACCCGTGGATGGCTTCGTTCCTGGCGCGCATTCGGGATCTGACTTCTTGTCGAGTGGCGGGACGACAGGATGCGTTGGCGTACCTGTACCTGTACCTGTTCCAGTTCCAGTTCCAATAGGCCCTTTCGTCTCTGGCGGGCAATCTGGTTTCTTCGGCGGCACCGTCGTGCCAGTTCCCGTTCCCGTGCCAGTGCCCGTGCCCGTGCCCGTACCCACTTGATCTCCCTTCGCAGCCGTGTTCTTGAATTGCCACAGCTGTGGACGCCCACTATGGGTCTTCAAACGGATCTGAGAAAAACTCAAGTCAGCTCATTGCAGGACTGGCGATACGACAAAAACGGCGTACCCTAGTACCGGGCGTATTCTTATCGAGATCATAACCAAACTTGGAGTTAGGCCATCGTATTCTGTGCAGCGTGCTGAGAACCAAAAAAAGTAAAGGATAAGATGGACTTGGCGTACTGGAAGATGAGGTTTTCTTCGTCTTGAGCTTGCAGGTCCCAGGCGACAGGGTAAGGACTTGTCACAATAGAGACGTTGTCCGCGATGGCTGAGTCGACAGTGAGGTACGCGCCATCGAATTTACTTCGAATCACGTATCCAGCGCCAAATGCCGTGACTTCCCACTACATTGTCGTCAATACTATGTCATGTATTACAACAAGGTTGGAGCATATACCTGTTGATTCTTCTGGTTGTTGACGGGAGTATAACCTTGTTACCGAATTCGTGTTGAGAGGGATTTTGCGGTACGTAGGATATGCTCACCTTGGACGTACTTCAAGTCTTCTAGAACTTGGTCAATGACTGTCTTGTGCTCGACGCTGACAATGACATATGTTCCATCCGACAGTTTGCCGGATTTGTTCTTGGGAGGTGGGGGTATGGGAGGAGCGGCCATTGCGACGTAAAGAGAACGATGGGAAGCACGGGTTTAAAACACACTCGCTCAAGAATATGTGATAACGCGACCGGCCGTTATGCAATTCAAGTGAGAAGAGAAGCGCTCATTCCACCTGTCGACTGGTTTCCAAAAATCATAATTCGTCTGCGGATAAACAATCTCGGACCTTGTACTTCATTTTCATCACAAAAAGTAGCGCGCAGTTGGGTGTCATTAGGGCGCTAGTTCTGCCACTTGTATCATTTTGTCAATAGCCAGTTCCGTTGACCCTGCCATGACGCCTATTTTTCGGTTCTGCAAGGCAGCCGGTGCGACTAATCATACACTATTTGTCAATGATAGGTACCGGTAGGTCAGCGGAAGTGAAAATGTGCTCACCTTGGGGGTGAACCTGACTGAACGCGCAAGATCTGACAGCGGGAATGCAAGATCAAAAACATCATATACATAGGATATCTAAAAAATGTGAATTCTTGGAACGTGTGACAATCAGAAATTAATTGGAGAAACCTACCTTCGGAAGGGATAGAAAAACGGAGGGAAAGCACTCTTTTCGACTAACAGTTCGACATCTTCTCGCCCAATCGAATATGTCTCAGAAAGTCGTAGGTCTCCAACATTCGCGTCCCCGTTGACATTTCTGAACCAAGACGACAGAACCTTCTCGATTCAGATGGCAAGAACATCGAGAACCAGCACTACTATAAAATCCGCCTCGCCGATGGCAGTGAACTTGGATATGCGCCAAGTGGAATGTCCATCACCAGCGCCAAAGCGATCTGCACACCGATGCCCTCAAATGCAGGTGCTCTCTTCCGGTTCGTACCCAAGGACGATAGCAAAAACGGGGTGCCGTGGACTGTCGGGGATGTGGGGAGTCTGAAAGGACTGCAGAGCAGAGAAGATGGTACGGTGCTCAAGTTGGGCTTGAGCTTGTCAGCTCCTGCGACAGGCGGCACGGCGGCTTTGGGATGGTATGACTCGGCATCATATGGATTTACGGGGAAGCAGCTGGCTGGGAATAGAATTGCGCTGTATGCACGGAACAAGGACGCGAAGGATGTTGGGCTGATCGTCGTTGATCTTGGAAGGAACGAGTCGGTGCTTGTAGAGGATCGT
This sequence comes from Armillaria mellea, assembly GCA_030407055.1. Classification (NCBI taxonomy): domain Eukaryota; kingdom Fungi; phylum Basidiomycota; class Agaricomycetes; order Agaricales; family Physalacriaceae; genus Armillaria; species Armillaria mellea. Next base: position 2,684,432 of record JAUDZF010000007.1, read on the forward strand.
TCAGGCGACTCTATTCCGTTGGACTGCCAGTTTGTGAAGATGGCTCCGATTACTGCAAAGTTCTAGATACCAAGATGGTAGTAGTAACAATAGCCAATGTGTGACGTGTTACACTGTTACTCTCTGGACCTGTCTCTCTCGTTCTCACCAATCTGCTTCTCGCCGCCGAGTCGAGATTGCTATACTGTACATTATCGAGAATAACTCTTGGGTCGATGTCACGACCTGAACGTGGTCACCTACCTTGGATGCCTTTCCCATCAGATGATTCCTCTGAAGGTCTGCACGTGCTCGCAATGAACATGTCGAGCCCTTGTATTCAATTCAAGACGTCCCTGAGGAAAAGCGACCACTTTGGAGAAAGCTCCAACGTCGGCTGAAAGAGATCACCGTTCTCCATCTACTTTCTCGTGTTCTAGTGTTACTTACCACTTGGCAGGTCAAGTTATTACGACGCTGACAAAATACTGTTCTCCTTCCGAACCTTGTTACACTTCCACTCATTCAAATTTGATCTCGAAAAGGTATGTTCTTTCCAGATTTGTTTCCCGCTGGCCATTCTAAGCGTTCGGCGTAGAATTTAGCTAAGCACAACAATTTTGACGGGCGTCAATGCAACGCCTGTTTTGATTTTGATTTCGGTTTAGCAGGCCGTCGCTGATGCGCTGCTAAAATGCTATCTGTATTTCATCCTCGGGCCGATTTTCTACATCAGCTTAGTGCTGAGCTCATCGCTTTGTGAGTTAGCTACCAGTGGATAACGTGCATAGCATCTTTTTTTTTTTTTAGCTTGTATCAAGCAAAAATCACATCAGTGGCTACTTCGGAACCACTGAAAGCACGAAACAGCGCTGGGCTTGATATACATACTATCTTCAAGCGACATCTTTGGACGAAGCCCAAACGTCGGCTGAAAGAGATGACCGAGATTTTGCTTAGGCAGGTCCATCTATCTAAACAGGCTTCGATGTTATTTACCCGCTTGTTAGGCTAATTTATTGCGGCGGTATTTTGCCAATGCTATGGTTCTGTTTACAAATATTGTCACACATTGCATAGCGTTAAACATAAGCGGATTCATTTCTCTCCAGTTCCCTCCATGTCAATTCGGTTCTATGTGATGGGCGTCAATGCTTCGCCTACTTCCATCTTGGGTAGAATCTCAGGTCTAGTCCTTTCCAAGGTACCAAGCACAGGTAGTGATTCACTAGCAAGGCCATTACTCGTGTCGCTCATTCCACTGTTTGAATCACGTCGACATTCACTTTAAAACGGAGATCTGTAAAGAGTATGGGTTTCTGTCTTATTCAAGCTCTCGACATCTCTCAAATCTCCGCAAGGCATAAAATTGATACTCAGGTACATCAGCTGCGATGGAAAAAATGCCAAATCGACAGCTGCTAGCCTAGATCGTCTGGCGCTCAACGTTCAACGCTCACTCAATGGGGCTCGTGAAGCACACGATGCGCTAATTTGACCGTGTCTAGTGCTCCACACTAGCAATTTCAGGCCGCCGTCTAACAAAAAATATCACTTTTATCTAAGGTACAAATCTGAATGTGTACTGTCGACAAGTTACTGCAATTGTATCCACGTTCACTGCATGCACATGGCCGCATTCTCCTCTTCCAGCTGTCAAAGTGGCTTTGCGTCAGCCTTCTAGTGGATGATCATCAAACCCAGTGATTGCAGGGTTGTCAGGATCGCAGCCTGAGTAAAGCGCTCAAACACGTGGACTCTAGAACATATGTTCAATTACTTTCTTTGACATGGTATATTTTCCCTCGTCATGTCCTTGTTATCACTAAATATGTATATCTAGGTAGAATTGAAGTTTGTGACCAAGTAAAGGACGAGGACATATGACTATGTCGGGTACATTCTAGGGGAAATGCACACGCCCGAGTCAGTCGACCCACAACGGAAGTACACGAGTAAACAAGTTTATATACGACGACTCTAGGAATCGAGTCATCGTCGTCTCTCGCAATGTTTGGACCTCCGCAATTTGGACCGCCTGGCTGCCCACCACCCCCGACGTGCCCGCCCCCGACTATGTGCCCTCCACGCCCGCCTGTTTGCCCGCCACCTCCAGTATGTCCACCTCGGCTGCCTGTTTGCCCACCTCCGGTCCATCCGCCGCCGCCGGTCATTGTGCCGCCACCTGTTGTCGTTCCGCCGCCGGTTGTTCCCCCTCCTCCGAAACCACCCGTTCATCCACCACCACCAGTCGTGTTTCCTCCGCCACCAAGGCCTCCTCCTACCCTGCCGCCGCCGCCGAAGCAGCCGCCACCGCCGAAACAGCCTCCTCCAGTTGTGGTACCGCCAAAACCTTCTCCTACCCCTACCTTGCCACCGCCGCCGAAGCAGCCACTACCGCCAAAACAACCTCCTCCGCCTCCGAAATGCCCGCCTCCTCCGGTTGTGGTACCGCCGAAGCCACCACCCCCGAAGCAGCCACCTTCCGAGTGCCCGCCTCCAAAGAATCCACCACCAAACCAACCACCTCCTAGTTGTCCACCACCAAACAAGCCGCCTCCCACTAAACCACCACCGACCAATCCACCTCCCCAGTGTCCTCCGCCGAGTAAGCCTCCGCCCGAGTGTCCGCAACCGAACAAACCCCCACCCGAGTGTCCGCCGGAAAAACCGTCTCCCGAGGGACCTTCTCTAGATAAACCTCCCCCCAGTAAAGAGTGCCTGCTGCCACCTGCATGTCTAGTTCCTGAAAAACCCTATCCAACTCCACCAGGCTCGCCTCGAGAATGCCCCCCTCCGTGTCTGCCACCTACTACTTGTCCTCCTGGAACGGATATCAAGCCCACCGATGGAATCCCAACAACGAAACCAACCTCTGCCTCCGTTAGCACCCCTGCTCCTGGTACGAAAACGAGCGGCACAAGTGTAGCTGTCGGTGCCACCATTGGAAGCAACAACAACACCTCAGAAACGGCGACAGACACTAGTGGAGTACGACCCTTTCCTTCGTCGTCATATTTGTACTGATGGAGCTTCTCAGGACCTCGTCGACTCTCTCGGTGTTAAACTCTTCACCGGATGCTTATACAGAATCCGTTTCGCCGACGGGACCGAGCTTGGTTCTGGTCACCTCGGGTTGGGTAGCGTCATAGGCCACGTCCCGCTTGCTACCCCTTGTAAGAGTAACAGTGGGGCCATCTTCTCCCTTGGAGGCACATGGAAACCAGGAGGCGTGGGTTATCTAAAAGGAAAGCATTCCGGGTTGGATGGGAAGAGCACGAACATGACGATGTCGCTGTCGTCGACTGGTGTGCTTACGTGGCGACCATACACCGATCCCAAGAACGAGGCGGGGTCTTCATATGGGTTTACAGCTAGGCAAATGCCCAATCGGAGGATCGCGTTGTACGGGTATGATGAGAAACACAAAGAATGCGGACTAGTGGTGATGAGTGATCAGATTGTCAAGGATCCCAGTGGTCTCGGTGTTGCTCTGGATTGTTATTTTGTCAGAGTCGCGTAGATGTGGTCATCTGGCCATTTCGTAGCTTCGGCATCGATCTATAGTGATAACAGATACAGTATTCAGGACAGCGTAAGTATATTAATAACTATTATCCATTCAGTGTTTTCTGTGTAAATTACAGTCGTACCTCAACGTACTTCCTCCAGTACATATTCACCATCAGACTGACGACGTTCCGCCACCGATACCGGATCTTCACCAAACTCGTCTATCACGGATAACACGCGGAATTCTATGGGTGGTAGCGCATTCGATACTGTCCGTCGAGAGTCGCTGCCAGTCATCAGTGCAGACTGTTTGTGTTCCCAGGTGCGAAGTTGTAACAGGAATCTGGCAGTAAGCAGACCTGAGAGTCTATGTGACATTGACATGAGACAGCGCATTTTAATCCGGCGCAAGAACTCACGGAAGTGTCAGGGCGTTGAGGAGTCGCTGGGGAAACCCGGCCTGAAGGTCAACGAGTGAATAATAGCATTGACGCTACAGTAACATAGAACAGGGTCTACCGAAGCAGTCTGTAAAGTTAAGTGAATGGAAAACACGGCGTAAGACTAACCCACAGAGTTTAGCACAACAGCACCCATCGTTAATAATGTCACAACACTGTCTTTCCGCCTGAGTCTCGAATATACAGGATAGCCAATCAATGCCCACCTAAAGTAGAAGATACCTGCAAAAAACTGCGCGTAAAAACTCTCATTACCATTTAGAGAGTAAAGTGCGACCTTGCTCGAATATCACATATATAAGGCTCTGGCGCTGCATGCTCCAAGCCCCGCCAATCCTGAATGCTTGGATGCTTCGTATTGCCATCAGTATCGCAGATGAACACTCAAATATGACCAGAAATATCGAGAGAAGGAGACTCTCTATGGTAAAGGGTTTAGCAAAATTCCCTGTACCCGAAGTACTAAGAACGATTACCACTAACACATCCGTAAGCACCAACAAAAACTGAAGTACAGAGAGGACGCACACGCGATCGTTTGTTGACCCAATGCATTTGACGTCCGGGACGTGCATCTATCGCTGCTGTGTTAGTGTTTTTACTGATGCGACGTTATTGAAAGTCAAACAATATCAAGTATGATGCACGCTAATCCTATAGCGGCAAGGCAAAGCAGGATGGCCTTGCTCCTAGCGAAGATGGCATAAGTGCGTACGGTGAAAGTCACTAGATGAAAATTTAGAGCGTCCATCGACATCAAGCAGGCCACTTCGGGCACGTACCAATAACGGCACCGCGCCCAATAACGCTCAGGGCCGCGATGATTTTGTACCACGTATCGCAGCTGGAAGAACAGACCAGTTAGCGGTCTTTGAACGGGATGGCTTTCAAAGGAAACGACCGTGCTGAAAAAATGAATTACATGAGAACGAGCCAGAGCGAAGATAGCTGAAAATATTACCCTAGCGCCTAGTTGTCCGGCTATAGCGAGAAGATAGAGAACGTTTGCCACCAGAGCGTATCGGCAACAAAGATACAATATAGTCGACAATCTGAATTTTGACCCCCATATGTACTTCACTTCCCCTGGTAAGGTCAGGACATAGTCATAGTAGAGCAGAGCTAAAAATGGGTTTGATGTCAAAGTATACTAGTACGAAGTTAAAACATACCAATGCTGGCGTATTGAATCCGGAACTGGACAAAACTGCAAGAATGTCAAACCTGAGGAAAATGAAAATGAAAGGAAACGGACTGAGTGATAGCCGATTCTGTATGCGTAGGAGCCATGGAGAGGAGCTGAGAAGGTGGGGAAGACTGTAGAAAATGACTTTTCTGCCATTTCCTTTACCGAAGTGGAGCCGGGCCAGGCAACAGAGCACGTTGAACTGCGAACGTGGAAACAGAGTAACGAGAGAAATTATATGCAATGACTAAAGGCCGTTCAACTTATGACGAAGCCCAGCAACTTACACCCTGAAAGATGATTCGCCAAGAACGGGTCCCGGGGGTCAATTGAATGGAGCTGTGCGAGACGGGTGCACAAGGTGGGCTTAGTAATGCCGACTTACGCACTGGGCCAAAGCCTATGGGAAAATTTAGCGGAATATTGAAGGGTGCAATTACGCCCTGGGCAGCTTGTAAACTGTACAGCTTATTTAATGCAACAGTTTCAAGGCAAAAATCTGAATCAGATGGGAGTATTCGTCCTAGGTCTATTTGAAGAGAAAGTATGACCTCTTCGGGAGTGTTCGCATTCATGGTGGTATTTATAAGTTAAGATTCAATTGCAGCACAAGGAAATAAATGGACATGTCGAAGATTTTAGCTTAGTGAGCTTATTAGTTGCTAACTATCCGCTCTTCTCATTATACGTAGTACCCATTGTCAATGATTCCAGAGTCCCGGGAACCATAGTCGATGTGGAAGGCGTATTCTCTTGGCCCGTTTTCTGTGGCATCTCTTCTAACGCATACCCGTCCTGACGACCTGCTATTGATACCGGATCCTCACCAAACTCGTCAATCACCGACAAAGCACGGAATTCCATCGTGTGTATCTGCTGCGATGCGATCCCACGATTTCCGCTGACCACCGCGGTAGAGTGCTGATCCTCCCATACACGGAGGCGCAGGAGAAATCGGGCGGCTAGTAGACCGGAAAGTCTAGGTGAGTTCTGTGAGTATGAGTCGCTTTGAGGATTGGACGAACTCACGGAAGCGTCAATGCATTGAGTAAGCGCTGGAAAAAGCCGGCCTGGAAAGCGACGAATCAATTAACGTCATTGCTCTAGAATAGCATGATTTACCGGCGCGACCTGCGTACTCCATCAGTATGACAAACACTCAAACTGAAGACAGTCAAAGACAAACTAACCGAATTCAAAATGACAGCTGCTGTCGTGAACAACGAAACGACGCTGTGTTTTTCGCCGTCTCAGTCCTAAACCCAGTGCACAGCTAATAATTAATGTTCACCCGAAATAGAAGATTCCTGCAATGAACTGCGAGTAAGAATTGTATTGCCAGGTGATAACGAGATAGTCCAGAGTGACCTTGTTCGAAAATCAGATATATGAAACCCCGCCGCTGTGCCTTCCAAGGCCCACCAACCCTAAACGCTTGTATACTTCGGATCGTCATTAGTATCGCGGAAGAATACTCAAACACGACCATTAATATTGAGAGGAGTAAATTCGCTAGGGAGAAAACGTGAGTAGCATTCATTAAGAGCAATGGATGTCAATACCACTAAGACAAACATCGCCATCAGTGAACGGAAATCGGGAAAATGTGGGTATAGAACGTACAGGGGGTTGCTCGAAGAGCCAACACATCGGAGCCCTGGAACGTGCATCTATCACTTTCACTGTTAGCACCCAGGATGTTGGAATAAACCTGACTGACGATATCTAGTATCACACATGCCAGGCCAATGGCGACAAGGTAAATTAAGACAATTTTGCTCCTAGCAAAGATGGCGTATGTTCGTCCGGTGAAAGTCACTGCAGTATACTTCAACCAAACACGTTTACTGGTAGTCGCTAAAATTGCCTCACGCACCAATAACGGCAGCGCGCCCAACAACACTAAGCGCCCCAATGATTTTATACCATGTATCGCAACTGTGCCCTCACGAATCAGCATGCAGACTGTTGTTCCCTCTTCCAAAGTAGAATTTACTAAAAGATCGAAAGTGAGAAGGGTAAACCGGAAAGGCAACTGAAAAGGCAATACCCTAGCGCCTAATTTCTTGGCTATAGCCAGTAGATAGAGGACGTTCGCAATGAGCGCATAGCGACAGCAGATATATAGTGCCGTCGACAACCTAAACTTTGAGCCCCACATGTACTTGACCTCCGTAGGAAAGGTCAAAGCATAGTCATAGTAGAGGAGTGCTGCAGTGCTGATCAATTTAAGGTAAGAAAAGCATGGAAGCGATCGTACCAATGCTGGAATACTGGATTCGGAACTGAAGGAAACTGGGGCAATGTTAATCCAATAGGAGAAATCCGAACTCAGTAACGTACTGTGTAGCTGCAGCAGCAGCAGCTTTTGTCGCCATGATGTGGAGAAAGGAAGATGGGAAGTGACTTTTATACAGTAATGGAACCGGTGTCAGTTCCGCGTGAGTAAAGATATATATAATGCTGTCAAGATACGTCCTGGAAGCTCCAAAAACCCGTTGCAATGATGAACTCCCCCTTCTTTGATCAAGCTCCACAAGCCATGGTCACGCCTGATAATAGAGATTCGAGATAATAATCAATATAACGAACGTGCTTGTGTAGGTAGCCGGGAGGAGAGAAAGATATCACAGGTGAGCGCATGTTCAGTGCCGGCGTAGAACATGGAAATTAAGAGCCCGAATGCGGTTGAACGGCCCAACGGAAGCCGCTTCTATACACTTGAGTCCTCCGGCAAGGTGCAAGGCACTTTGTAGTAGGTAAGTTCATCAACGCAAATATAGAACTTGCTTTCGCACGTAAAACATCCGTCGAATCAAGCGTAGCCCCCCTTCCTTCTCAGACCAAAACCAAAATTTCTCATTCCAAATTGACCATCGGATGTCGAACTCGTCGATAGGATCGACTTGTATCGGTTTACGGGGTAAAATGCATGTTATCGATCGCGCACGTAAATCAACGGGTGGTCAGAATCAATCGGAGAAGATCAACCCGATCATTGTGTAAGTATCGAAATCTCCGTTTGTCACGGTGTTGGACGCGAGCAACCATGGGGGACCGTGTCAAGGAAACATGGGCCAGCCTCTGCTCAGCCTGTATCAGGGTGCTAACATGTTTAGAAGAGGCTGAAAGATACTTGCATGATCCTTTGTTGTATGTTTCCGGCGATGCTGATTGTAGACTTGTTTAAGCTAAAGTCGGACACGGAACACCATCACCGACACATCACGATACTCGTACAAAGATATCCTGAGGTCGATTGCAGTTAGGAAACCACACTGGAATCTCTCAGGTCGGCGAACGAATCCCGGCATGAGCTGCTACTGGGCGGCAATCAGGTCCAGCATATCAAGTGGAGAGGGCAGAAAGCTATGGATACCTGATGTTCTACTGTGTTCCGTAGCCAATATCATCAGCTGTAGAATCCGAATTGATCAGGTTGACTGCGCTACCATAGCATGATGAAATCAACCTATGTCGTCCGACCACAGAACGTGCGCGTCGAATTGGAGGCGATACATTTTGGTGATAGATACCTGGATCCATTCTACCAGGTTCCCAAGGCATGCCGGTGCCGGAATGGTTATGGCGATGATGAGGAGGCGTTATAATTGAGCATACATACATGATCCCACATATGCAGGATTGAAGCAATAATACATTGGTGATATCGCCATTCTTTGCCCTTAGAAAGAATATGCAGTACCGGGCCGTATCTTTGGGCGAGCATAAGGTCAACAACGAAATGAAAGTTCCCATGTAAGAAATCCCCTACCATAAAATCGTTCAGTCCTATTCCGAGCTGGCTGCCAGTGGCCCTGCGGAGTTGACTCAGATCACCACGGTCGCAAGTAAGATGCATGTATTTGCGAGGATCTATCTATTTGTTACCTTTACAGAGAGAGCCAGAGAGTAGGCTGAATACCGCAGCCCACTCACTCGATTCAGAGAATGGTCTACAGCAACTTGACCGCGTCCAATGTGAAGCCCAACGAGCATAACGTCTTCTTGCCGTTGTCGTCCTATGCATTGTTATTTTTCTGCTGTATCTGACTGTTTTTCTGTCCCTTGTCTTCGCAAACGTATTCCTTTGCGCTCGCAAGAAACACATGGTCCATTTGCTCTGGTCTGAAGGCATATCTATCACGCTGACCTAATCAAAGAAAGACGGAGAATCCGAGAGCCTTCTCACCTCTCCCACCAGCAAACAGCGCTAAAGATCTATGCCACGTCTAAACACTGCGACGATGTAGGAATGAGCTGCCGGGGGCCAAAGTCCAACGAGTCTCGTAATCGTCGCCTGCATTGGTTGTCCTGTAATCATAGGTTTCTGTGACGAGGACATGTCGTAGTTGCAGGTAAGGACATGGTTCTGAAGTTTACATTCCAATCAAATGAAGAGAGCGCCACCCTAGACGACGATAGATGTCAGAGGCTGAGGTCCGGTCATGCTTGGACTCACCGACTGGCTTGCACCTTTATGCCTTTATGTCGTCTCGAGGATGAATGTCCCTTTTCCGTCAATATGGAGCCCCTCGCTGACGTCCTTCAGCAAGGCGAATATGTACAGACTGTTAGCCACCAGTCCGGAAACCTTGCGTATCGAGGTGTGAGCGCATCCCCGGCGAGTCGCAACTGAAACACACACCTTTGTGCAGATGCCTCCTCCAGCGCCAATGCTCTCCAATGTTGACGCTTTTGTTCGTAAAGACATCGAGATCCCGATACAGCAGTGATTCGTATTCGATGTCGATTATTCCGATTTACTTCAGATTCTGTCGCCGAGTCATTGCTTTCAGCCTACCAAGTTTATGGATGCGGCGAGCTGAGTTTCTTTTGACGCGTGTTCGATAAGGTGGTGGGCCATTGAAGAGAGGCTCGAGCCAGTTGACAGTGATTCGATCGACTAAAGCCTGCCCGAGCCGGTAATATTATTCATTTGACTGGGGGTGAGACGGGTTCAATTCCAATTGGAAGAAGTTTTTTTTTTGTTGCGTCGAGGTTGTGCGGGAGATAAACGGCCATTGAGAAGACATGCATGAGGTCGCGGATCCCAGAAATATCTCTTAAACATTCATACTATTTCCTTTTATTTTTGCCCGACGACTGGGAGATAGACAACTACTGTACATTCGAGCTTATTTGATGTCTGGTTGCTAATAATAAAACCTCAGACGGAGACCAAGTAAGCAGCATAATATAGAGCAATGCCCTCAACGAGTCCCATTTTTCGTGGTTGCCACCCAAGAAGAGCTCGAGCAAGATAAGGCTTCAAGAGAGTCGTCGTTGCTACAGCACTCTCGAAGGCTACGGGAGTGTATCAGTCGAAGGTAGAAAGAAAGAGGGACAACTCGTACGGTTAGCAGGTTCTCTGTAGGCAAAACCCTCTGTCCCCGAAACCTTTGCAACGACTGCTAAAATCTCATCGACGGACTCTGTAAAATCATTTGCGGCATCGAATGCCTTCCCTCCACAGATTGCAGCTTTCTCCGCTACCCTCACGTACAAATCTGCCAAATCGTCGGCGTGAATCAGTGCGAATCTCCCTCCCGGTTTTCCTGCAAAGGTCAATTTCCTGCCCTCCTTCTTTGCCTTCTCCGCTTCTCCAAACAAAGTCGCCAAAATCGAACCAGAGCGTCCATAGAGCATAGAGGGGCGGATAACGATGCCGTTCAGGGTCGACTCTGTAATGACCCGCTGTTCTTGAGCCGGACGCCACTTGACTATATCGACAGGACTGGTAAGTGGACTGGTGTCGGTGACAATGTCGGTACGGCTCTCTCCGTGGACCCAAGTCCCGGATGTGTACACGTACGTGAGCTTCGGGGCGCTGGGATCGCGTGAGGACTTGACGGTGCTTATGACGTCTTGCAGAAGCGCGTTCGAGAGGGAAGAGATATCAGCGCTTCCGCCGATGGCGTCAATAACCACATCGAGAGTGGGAACAAGGCTGAGCCACTTGGGTGAGACTGGCTCAGCGATGATGGGGATGATCTCTTCGGCAGCGAGTTGCTTGGCTTTTTGGGCAGAGCGGGTTTGTCCGTAGACGATGTGACCCGCCCGTGCCAGTGCTTGGGCGGCAGGAAACCCGATAAATCCAGAGGCGCTGAACAATCTATTAGGCAGGAAAACACGGCAATGAGTAGGGGGCTTACCCTAGGATGAGTACCTTCATAGTGGTGAGGATGTCAGGTAGGACTCAAGAACCCATGTTTTTATACCGGTGTGTGGGTACTACCATCTGTCAGCAATGTGTGTAAGACCCCTCTTAGTAAGTGCAACAAAGTACGCGTTCACTTGCCGTGTCAAGTGGATGCTGATCCACTGTATTAATTCCAAATACCCCAGGCTCCTGACTGGCTTTAGCAAGAGGAACATTCAAGCGCCAACGAGCTGCTTAGAGGTTATTGCGACGATTCCTTGGATCTAGCAGATGAGACAATTTGACTAAGTAACGGCGAGGCTTACGAAGATGGTCATCTGGCCCACCCTATAAAGGTAGTCCTAATCTGGCCATCACCTCTCATTCACACACCGCGATCACGTTCGCCGCGAAGATGGACAACTCTGTTTTTCAGCTCCCTCTTCCACTACTCCTGTTAATTCATCTGCATATCCTCGAATATCCGCACGTCAACGACCCAGAGTACGATATCAATGTCTTCAATCCCGGAACGCATGGTCTCCGAGACCGTGCACAATCCATGCAGGATATCTTCTACTTTTTAGTCGGAAAGATTGAGAGAACGAAATCCCGCGTCCAGAAGGTACCTGATAATTATGATATTGCTTCAATGTCTAACTGGAATTGGGTAGATCTTGCCTTCGTATCCTTGTCTTAAGCCAGCAGACACTACGACATTTAGAAACTCATTAGCCAAGTATTTGGAGTACTTGAGACATCAAGCTATCGCCTCATTTGCAGATGCAGGGACTCAGACCGCAAATGTGGCTTGGTGGTGGAGAGATGTCGTTGTTAGGAAGTCACTATTAGAACAGTGCGAGGGTGAAAAGTACGTATTCAGTGCGTTATTACGCGTCTTTCGTTTTATGCCACTCAAATTTTCTTAGGTTCATGCGGATGGTTGTCTGCCTTTCAGCCCACGCGCTCTTTGTCGCCGTATCGGCTATTAGTGTCACATCGGTATGCCCTTGCTTCACCTAGCCTCAGTGACTGTTCTTGATGTGTTCGTTCAGAACAATATATCCGAGCTATCCGGAAAATACGCTTCCCGACTTGAATGTATGAAATGTACTAGGAATGGCTGGGTTCGCGCTGGGTTCGTCTTACTACAGCGTAGTCGTGATCTTAGCACGTTGCGGGTAAATGCGTCGGCATCCTCGGTTTTCTAAGTTGCTTACCATATGCGTTAGGATAATCTGGTGAAGCAACCAATTGACCCGTTAAAGTACGGTTCCCTTTCCACACCAAGACTCGTCGCCCTCCTCAACTCCAAGGAACGAGATCTGACACATACTTGGACAAGTCGAACACTTGAGTTCCTTCTTGAACTATCAGGCCTGAAGATGTCCCCTACTCTATCGTTATCCTCTCTGAGCACCATCACCACCACCGCTACTCTCCGTCAACAAGCGCCGACTAGTTCCCCACAAGTCCTGCCTGTAGTCGCAGCCCATCATTTATCCAATCTACGAAAACTGAAGAGACCCATATTAGGTTCTAAACCTCCCCAGTCTGACACTATTGTAAAGACAACCTCGCTAGCACCTCACGTCAGCGCGATTTTAACAGAGTACTATGACGTGGAAGTGCGCATGCAGCGGAACTTGGACAGTGGATTGACAACTATCAACTATGTTCGCGATCGTTATGACTCGCAAATAAGGAAGTCAAGGAGCCAAGGAGCCCCCTCCCTCAATTTAAGGCGACCTCCTGATTGGAGGCTACATATGGAATTTGAGGCGCGTAATCTCTTTCAGCCTTGTTATATACTAATCCGATAAATCCAGAAAGCGCCTGATCTGTCTTTGTTCTCGCTCTCTACACCCGATGTCCCCCTAGAAAAGCGCATAAATCATATCAGGCACAAGCCTCTTCCTGTCCTCCAATAATGACCGGATGCAGCCAATAAAAATTCGACAGTCTCCGGTTGCGATGTTTCGAACTCTTCGTAAATCGTTGTTTTTTCTGCCTTCTGCCAAAAATCCGGCTGACAGCCCCTCAGGATGTGACCTTGCATGTAGACAACAGATGCTAACTCAAAAGCATGAGTGTGTGCGTAGGGAATCGAGATTAGTCTCGGACTTCTGTTTAGTAACCTCATCGAACTTAGGTCCTAGAGTCTGATAATGAAGAGTGGTAGAGAAAAACTAATAGTCATAATAGTGCAGTACTTATAGTCAGTGATTTAGACAAATTCATAAAGCTAGCGTCGCAGACAGCTCTATCTCATGCCTCAGCTGACCGCAAATCTCAGCAGGGGCATCTTTGGACGTGTAGACCCTCAGGCCAAGGAAGATCGAGTCATCATCAGACGTTTGTTTGATGTCTCTGGCAAGCTTCGCCTTTTCATCATCGCTATCGCTGCCGTCGTCGTAGGTTTGGGAATCAGTATCAGTCTTGTCAACCTCGTCCTTTTTGTCGTTATCTGTGAGGATGACACCGACGACAGGGTCTTCGCCTGCTTTCTTTTTATCCCCTTTCCCCTCTTCTTTGTCTCCGGGTGCTTTCTCTGCTATCTTTTCCGTCTCGGGGCTAACGCTATCCTTCGCGTCTTCCTTGTTAGTGTTCTCCTTCGGTGGGTCTTCAGTGTTCTCCTTCAGTAAGTCTTCAGTCTTGTTTCCTTCTTCGACTGCCTTCTTCTCTTCGGCGACCTTCCTTTCCGTAGCAGCTTTCTCCTCCTCTGCTTTCTTGATTGTTAACGCTTTCTGCTCTAATTCGGACAAGTCCTGTCCAGCCAAAATGTCTAAAGGAATGGGCAGATTCTGAGCCTGCGAGCTATTATCAATGAGTATGAGCCATCGAACAAATTAGAAGTTGAAAAGAATACCTTGAATCGAAATCTACAAGAGGAGAACGTCAGTCAAATATGTGACGCAGGCATAATGTTAGTGACACACTCATAGCAACGGATTGACTCTTGGCGCGCTCGGTGAGTACCCTTGAAAGAAAGCGGGTATCCCAATTCTCGATTCCTTCTTGTAAATATGTCTATCAGTCAGGCTTTTATAAGTAGGCATCGCAGATAGATGGATTGGTCGTACCGATGGACGATATACGAAGCGGTCAAGACGAACCTGAGTCCGAATCAGAGTGATATCCTGGTAAGAATAATCAATACGTACGTGTACAACATACGAGCCTGCCTCTAAATCCAGTTCAACGTTTACGCTCCGTGCAACAGATACCGAAGATTGTGTGATAACGTCCTTATTTCCTTTTTTAAACACCACGAAATCAAAGGTCCAGTACGAACGCCCCGATATAGGCTTGAAGTAACGGTTATCCAACTGGGACAGGACAATCACCGCTTTGGTGGCAGCAGGCAACGTGATAGTGACTATAACAACGACTCAGCGCAGCATCTTATGCCAACACAGCAAATAGGACGTACATGATACATCTCCGTATGTCCAGGCTGACGGAAGTGGTCGCGCTGTTACATGAAGCCATTGAGAGGACATGACCCAGTGTGCATCAAACAAGATGGTTTTGTCAATCCGCTCCCAGCATTCCAAGAAGTCTGTGTCTGCATAAAGGTCGTGAATATGAGTGTAATCTGAGGAGGAAGAAAGAAAGAAAGAAAGAACGTACATTCCATGACAAATTGACCATCATCCCCAAAGGAATGTTCAAGTTGGGGAAGTATCTCAAGCCATTCCGGTGTCCACTGTTTCGACCCGTCTGACCATGAGCCAGTCCATTCAGACTCGCCCCACGGATTCCTGACGACAACGAAACGCTTCCCTTTGCATTCAACTGCTCTGAGAACGGAGTAGGCATGTCCGCCCATCAAACCGCTGACTTTGATAGAATTCTCCCCGCTACGACTAGAGTCAAGGTTGTTGAATGAGACCCCAAAGAGACGATCATGGTTGGCCTTGAGCAGCTCTTCTGTCCAAAACAGATCGGGATCAAGAATGTCCTAGAGATAGTTAGCTATCGCTAGGTATAGGAGAAATAGATTAGCTATACATTTGTGGGAATGAAACATGTTACACCACTAGGCCTAAATTAGCTCATGTTATTTAAGGGAAATCAGTCAGATTACGTACCCCGTAAGGTCTTCAACAGCCTCGCAGGCCCAACCACCGCACAAGGCGCCATAGCTCCCGTGGAGTTTCGCGTACGCTTTTTCGATCAACGGCACCCACGTCTCTCCATCAGTGCCGGACTTGGCAAAGTAGAGGGTAGCCGACCCTTGCGTGAGGATCTGTTGTAGAACGCCTTGTCGTTGTGATATAGCTGCTTTTCCGCGCCACTCAGCTCCTCGAATTTTGGGATGGATGTAAAGACGAGGCTACATAGACTAAAACCACTGCAGTATGAATAGGGAGCAACTTACTCGTCGATGACCACGTCGACCCATTTGTTGTCGCGGAAGAAGATGAATCCATACACCCCAACACTTTCGTCTCTCTGAATACGCAAATGAGATCGACATCAACTCTGTCCAGAAGCATACGTACCGCCACACAGAATTTTTCTACCAATCCTTTGGGCGTACACACCGTTGCCAATGCGGAAACAAACCAGCAATCACCAATAGCGCCTTGAACTATATCATTCGAAGATGCGCCATCGATGAAGAACTGAGGATTGTTGAAAACCTGCGTTACGCGTAGTACATCAGAGGGGTTGTATGTTTCCTCGCTTGCAAGTCCATGAAGGCATCGAAACCTGTCATTCTGTAGATCAAATTCATGATCTCTGTGGATGTTGAGAGTGGCTCCATGCTGTAAAGAATAATTGATAACAAACCTGAACTTTCGATTCTTCACCTTGCATTCTTTCGCGATACGTTCAACCTTCGCCTTGCAATCGACTAATGCCTTTTCTAGTTCATCGGTGACTAGTAGGCCGGCCTGATCATATTCTTGGAGGAACGATGTTGTGGTTTTCTCAACAGCCGGTTTCCCTTTGAAGAGATTGAAAAGAGGCATTGGTGCTAGGAAGAGAGTCGACTCATCGGGGCCGTACTATTTAAATGAAGGATCCTGAAAGCCTTTGACGCCCAGTATTTCAAATTTGATTTTGGCGCTTATATGGGCGCTGCTTGAAGGGGTATGTACCTTATACCTCGGCAAAGTCAGATGATTTTAGAACAAAACTTCCAGTAACGCTTCACTAAGTATTTAGTCAAATATTTCCAAGGCTGCATGAAACACACTCACTGTTCGTCCCCATGGATGCGTCGTGTAACTGATTGCAGTAACTGCTGAACTTGATCTGGCGCTGATCACTTATCACTGATTATAATCTCATGGTGACCGAGCCTCAGTGCTGGTGCGGTTGAGGGTTTCCTCCCTTGATTGAGTCCTGGGCCAGAACCCAGACGGGAATATTTGAGATCAGGGTATTCGCTATGTAAGCTGCAAACGCTGCATATCTTGCCCCGCAAATCCACAGCGAGTATGCCCTGTGGAACGTTTCCTAACTTACCTTCTACAAGGTGAAGTTCATCTCCACCCTTGGCAGTGGGCATATGGCATTGATCCTGGTGATGCTGTTTTTATGTCAGCTTCCCTGTCGTAACGATGAAGCCTCTGCAGAATCGCAAGCACCGAGTCTCGACATCCCCGACAAAGAGCCACAAGCGAGGATGTCAGATCATCCAATTGAATAGACATCAAAGTATATCACCCTCCAAGTATTCCGGTGCACGGATACAAGGTCGAAAGGGGGAGTGGCACAGAGGGTGCTATATAGGTAACTAAATTCATCGCCCAGCATGTTGCCTAGGGCCGAAGCAAGGATGCAAAGGTTCTTCCTCCGGCGGCCAAGCGCGTAGAAGCCGAGGGGCACGGCCCGGCTTGTATTATCTGCCTATCATTCGAACGAGAACGAGAGAGAAGGGAAGGCGGCGATTGTCGTCCTGGTGTATTATGATAGCTTCGAGTTAAAGTGTCACAGGAATTGGGTGCATGATACAGAGATGGAAGAGATGGAATCCGCTTCAGACCATGAACAGGTCATAAGGGCTACAAGCGCAAAATGGGCTTGGTGGACTCCATGGTTTGTCTCGTCCATGTTTCTAGTTCCTCCAATGGCAATGTGTTCCATTCTTCCAAAACCTGTCGAAGGTTGTAAGATTCCGACTGTTTCAAAGTCGCACCGACTTGCCTCATCTAATTTCTTAAGTAGCCTAAGCGTTTGTTGATCATTCTCGTCGGTTCGTGTTGCGCTGTCTTGTAACTGAGCGTTCAAAACATTATTCTCTTGTTCAGTCTGGCTCCACAAATATGAGAAAGAGTGAGATTATGAAAAGATCTGGAACAGTCACCTGAGAGAGAATTTCTCGCAGTCGAGCGTTCTCCTCATCCAATTTAGAAATTGTTCTCGCAGAGATAGCCGCTCGAGGTTCTAGGTCTTCTCGCCATTGGTCGCTGCGCTCTATTCGAGCTTCTTTTCGCTCCTTGGCCTCCTCGATGACGCGATGTAGAATGTCAATATTCTCTTGGACGTTGAAACTCCGAAATAGTCTGTCCAGATCTCGCTGCTTATATGGTCAGGGTATATCATAGAATTGATGCACCACATACGAAGGACTGAGTCTCTATGTAGTCCGAGATTTGATTGAAAATGGCAGTAGAGCCATCCTTATCTTCCTTGGTGTATGTCGGGAAACATTCTGCGAAGTCCTCATATCTATTCCGTCGGTGAGGACGACAATACCAAGCGGGTATGAGGCACGCACGTCCACTTCCTTGCCGAACGCCGAACGGCAAGTTGAAGAGCCGAGTGAAAATAAGACCAACGTATGCTACCACCCTGCGAGTTCATTGTTGAAGTTGAAGGTGAAGACGCGTCGCGTGGTGTCACCGACGTGACAGAATGTGACACATCACGGGCCTGTCACCATGTAAGAGGGCAGAGCTGTATAAACATTCAATTGTTTCCACCTGTAAACTTTTATTCTGTAAGAATAAAAAATAAATTAAAATTATAAAACATAAGGCGGTAGCGTCACTGACAGTGAATGGAGGGCAAGGTATGCTACTGCTTTTAGAGTACAATTGGGTACAGGCATTAAAAATCGTGATTTAGAGCATAGTCAATATACTACGAAGTCTGCATGTTAGAAAGGGCCAGTGGGGTGTGATGACTAAGCACTGCTTTACCTGTTGCCAACGTCGATGGACGACCCGCTTCGCGATGAGGAGGCCGGGATTCAGCAACAGCCGCGACGACGCTCGTTCTCATCTGCCATCGTTCTTATGGTCATGCTCTTCTTGCTCACCAGCCATAACGGCGACGAATTTCTCGCCAGACACCAGTATCAGAATGCACTGCAGTCACTGACGTACCAGCTCTCCAACTTTACCGCCTGGATGAACGGGACGGAGACCAATTTCACCGTGGTGCGTGCTGTGTTCCTCCATGCTGTATGGCTTGCTCACTTTCATTGATAGCCAGATCGCGAGCCGTCTCTCACTTCTCTGCTGCATGAATTCATCCCTGTGCACCTGCCTCTCGATCCTCTACACTCCTCGTACTACTCAAATGTCACTGGATTCATTCGGGGAAGTGCCACGTTCTTCAATATCACACCCTCTTTCTTGTCCACCGCTTCGTACTCTTGGAAAGATGCCGCAGAGTCTTTCATGGCCAAGGCAAATGAAACAGAAATTGTCGAGAGAGCTGGGACATGGAACTGGACAGCGTCTGCGAAAGTCGCTCTAAGTGTTTCGGAGAAGAAGCAGCCACAGACGTCGGCAATGTATGATGATCTGGTTCTAATTAACGTATGCCTTTTCCCTCAACGACTAGAAATATCTCACTAGCACCCGCACAGGGCCGGATAGAATTGACGGATGAAAACACGAAGGATGACTTAAAGTTCGATTTCGAGGGAGTACACTTCATGCCCAACGGCTCAATATACGGGTTTGCAGAGCCATCAGGGTGCGTACACCGGTAAATTTCGTCCAATCCAACTTTGACCTTTGCTTGTCTAGGAGAAACATAGACATCAGACTTTTACCCTCTCTTGTTCCAGAAAACCGGAAAAACCAGACGGCCCATTTCGTGGAACCTGAGCTTACATCAAAACTGAAAAAACTTAAGCACTTGATTGACGCAGGCGTCATAGAGCATGAAT
Organism: Armillaria mellea; assembly: GCA_030407055.1. NCBI lineage: Eukaryota > Fungi > Basidiomycota > Agaricomycetes > Agaricales > Physalacriaceae > Armillaria > Armillaria mellea. The sequence goes on from JAUDZF010000007.1 coordinate 2,703,853, forward strand.
CGACGCCTCAAGGTATTGACGATATCTTATTTCCTCATTGTGTGCTTGAATTGTACGAACAGATATGACATCGTCGTGCCCTTTCACTATGTATGCTCAGATAGATCCAGCCAGTATCTCGGAGCGTGAGATGCAGCTACTGGAAGAAGAAATGCAGCACCCGAAAGGTCTTCCCACTGTGTCTCCCCCAAAACTTTCTGTATCAGGTGTCCTTATCAGCAAAGAATGCGGCGTTATGTTTGAAATCCGAGAAACCGAGGGTCTAAGGTTTGTACCTCAACATGCCTATCAGACGATCCAGTGACCATGTCTTTTCAGGTCTCGCACATTCTTCCGCAAAGTCACAACGTGTATGTGCTCCCTTTACCTCCCTTTGTTTTTCTTATCTTCCGTGCAGATGCGGGAAGTGCCACGGTGATTTACTTCATACTCCTTTTTGTCCTAGCACGGCAAATGGAGCGAAGTCGTACCCCATCAGGGATATCGCGAGTATCCCGATGGACGTTCTTCACACAGTCCACTATTGACTCAGTTTCTTTTGCGGGTCACATCACATTTGCTATTATTGCAGAAGGTCGTCCGTCTCTTTCTCTCACGGCACCCGCTTTCTTGGCCTGTACCATGTTTGTGTACGAGGCGGTGAGTCATATTCTCTATCTTCCTCTTGATTCATAACATTTCCTTCCAGCAATTTTCTGTTCTCATACACCAGATTCAGATGCCCGAAGACATCGTTGATTCTACTCCGGCTCCGACTACCGCTGCCCCGCAAGAGCGTCCTGATAGTGTCCCACCACCTCCAGCGACTTCTGCAAATCCAGCGAACGTGGCAACAACGCCGGCAGCCCCCAATCTATCCTTCTGGGCGTTCGCTATCCAGCATCTAAGATCCGACCCAGGTGCCAGACTTTGTGCGCATTTTTTTCATCACTCTCTAGTAGCGTATATTAAAAGTATCGTCACAGGGATCACGATGTTCATCTTCTTAACGTTCATTGTTCGAGTCATTCTATCGCCCACACTATCCCTTATGTTCGTTGCTCTCACATACTCGTCTATTTGGTTGCCTCAAATCATTCGTTCTGTCCGCCGGGGTCGCTCTAGTGGATTTTCGAAAGAATACATAATAGCGACGACAGTCTGCAGGCTTTACCTTGCAATGTGTGGGTGATATCTATGTATCTACGACCTCAACTCATTGTCCGTCAGATTTCCTTACTTGTCCAAAGAATGTTCTGGATGTCGATCCTCGCTGTGAGTCTCCAACCACATCCTTCGTTCTACGATAATTCTGACAGCCCAGTAGCTTGGTCATACTATCTCGCTGTTTTTGTATGTCTCCAGGCTTTTGTAGTCATCCTTCAAGACGAACTAGGACCAGCATTCTTTCTCCCTGCGAAGGTATGTCTCTATGAACGAAGGGACCAATGTGTATTCACTTGTGTTATAGTATGCCATTGTGAAGACCTACGACTATCACCCAGCATTGCCACTTCCTGATCCTGAGGCGCCAGAAAAGTCGCTCGGAGATTGTGTAATCTGTCTGGACGCGATCCTGATTGAGTCGCCTCTATCGCGAAAGAGGAAGTCGACTGATGAGAAGCACGATGACTGGGATACTCGGAGCATAGCAAGCAAACGAAAAATACCGAAAGGCATCGATGCGAGCGGGATTCTAAATGCTGTTCAAGCAGGTGTTGGAAGTGCTGTTGCGAAGAAAAACTACAGCCTTGCGCCTTGCCACCATCTTTTCGTGAGCAGCTTGTTCCTTTTTTGCTACGAGATCCTAATTGCCGTTTTACCTTCACAGCATACTGAATGTCTTGAGAAGGTCGGTTGTCTATCTCTATTTCGCTTCAGCGGGTATTGACCTTCCGACGCTTAGTGGCTTGCTATCAAGGTCAGTGCTACCTATTGCTAGGCTTTTACTATTATTATTTAACATATATGTTGACGTAGAACATCTGTCCGCAATGTCGTCGCCCTCTTCCGCCTCTATAGTATCCATAAATCTATCTATTTAATACCGTAAACCGGAAGGAATGCACTGTATATCTATCACATGTAACTAATCTGTATCTCAATTTTATTCCTCGTGGTACATGTAACGCGTTCAGTCCTCCAGACTGAAATCGAAGACAGCCGAGATTTGAAATAGATAAAAATATAACGCGTTGACACAGCAATTTCGACCTAAATAACTGCGACTTGCACAGTGCTGTCGATATGGACTCTTCGTCTACCTCGCGTGTTGCCTGCAATCCGAAGCAAAGCCATGGATCCTCACGCCGTACACCAGCATCATCCGTTTTGTGGGCTCATTTGCTGAGAAAAGACACCCTGGCCGCACCGCCAAGTTCAGACATTCCTCTTCCACCCATTACGCCAACCGACAGAACAGGCACATCACTACGAATTCTCCTTCATGATACCCAAGCACATGTTGAAAGGTTTTCCGAGCGTGTAGAGAAGCTTACGAAGGGTGTGGATGAGGCAAAGCAAGAACTAGGGCTCACGAAGACGCTTTTCCAACGAGAGCACGAGGAGCTGACGAACGAGATGTATAACCTGGGTGAGTGTCTCTACACTAGCATATATTTACTTTTTGCCTATGCTTTTCGCCAGTCAACCGATGTCAGACCGAGATTCAGAAGACGGCTGGGCGTCCGGCACAGGCTGAAAGAATGGAGGAGTTTTGCAAGGGTGTGCAGCTGAAGCTGGATGGTTTGGATAAGCGCCTAGACGCTATGCAGCTGGTGAGCCGATCGATCCTTGCCTGTGTTGATTTGTTCTAAATAGCTACCAAAGCTCTATCAAAGCAGTTCGCAGACCCTACAGAGTCAATCTCAGACCCTCCAGACCATTCAGGACCAGCAAGGCACTATTCTCTCGGCCCTTCTGCCCCTTCTGCCCCTCCTACAAGCAGTTCCTTTGCACATCGAGACGGCCCGCACTTCCATCAAGGAAACGATAGTACAATGCCGAGGGTCAGAACAGACGTCAGAGAAGACCTCGGATACCCGCTGTAGCTCACCCGCCAGGTTGGACCCTTGCGAACAACGATCACCACTGTCCGGAAGGAAACGGCGTCGTGTGGACGAGAATACATCCTGCATTCCCGAGGATCAACATCACCAGTCCCTTGCCGCTGCAACACGAAGGTCTTTAACGATGCAAAGCTCTTCTCTTTCAAAACGGAAATCCACGTTACTAGTACCTACTCAACAACAGTCTTCTTCAGCTCTAGGCTCTTCATCAATTGCTTTATCTTCGCTGATAGGAATGGGTATGCGGACTCCCTATGTGAAAACGACTTTAGAGCCAAGGACGCCTCGTCGTCCTCTGGCTGACATCGCGCAGTACAGTGATCAAAGTGCTTTGAGGCCGTCTCTCACCAAACAGGCCACTTCCATAGATATTCGCAACCGTGCGTCCTCCTTGCGGGGGCGGCGGCCTTCTGTATTTGCTCCGACATCCCGACACTCTCGTCTGCCGCAGCTTCCTATTTCCGCGCCAACTCCAGTATTGAAATCCAGTGCAGCCGACACTGCTATGACTACAAGCGCCGTTCATCGACCTTCTCATCTCTCAGAATCACTTGTCCTTCCGCACGCACAACCAACGGGGCAAAAGATCCATTGTTTGCCTGCTCATGTTCCGCCCGTAACTAGTACAAGCATAAGTCGTCGGGCGACAACATTGCTGCACCAAGTTGTTCGGACGACCCCACATACTAAGATACTCCCTGCCCCGCCGCCTACTCTACGGCAGAGAAGATCTCCTTTCGTGAGTAATTTCCCCACCTGAACAAGATGTGTATCTGAATATTATGTCATTATAGCGAGAAGGCCGGCGGTTCATACCTTTGGACGACTCTGATGATTCTGATGTCGATGTTGTGACTGGATAAGATTCTTTATTTGTTGTACTCAACGTTTTCTTTACTTTCTTTAGTCTGATGCATGAGTCTGGGTTTAACTACGCGCTGTCTTGAATTGCACTGCAGCCGGTTCTCGTGGAATGATAGGGTGATTCTTTTACATGGATTCATCAATCGAAATGCCAGTCAAAGACTTTGTCACGAGTACTCCAAGTATCCCTACTCCAGAGCATACATATAGACAACGGCTCACAGGCACGAGTTGACTCTTCAAGCTTCAGAAGCTTCAACATCCTTATAGTGACCGTTGTACGTCTCGACGACAGTCGCTGAGACATCGCTTGAAATAGGGGAAGCTTGGTAGGTGCTGCTTGTAAAGTTTGTTCCTCAGTACAGTGAAGCTGATACATGTGTATAGCATTGATTTCGCGCGTCTGGTCCTTGAACAGCTCCACTTCGCTGCACCGACGGATTCTCTGTTTGATAAGACTACGCTGGGAAACACGGAGATACTGGAGCTCGGGTCAGTCTTTCGTTTCACTGAGCGCCTCGTCATTTTTCGTTAAATTGAAGTAATAGGGCGGGTACCGGTCTGTTGAGCATGGCATTGAGTAATTGGGTTAAGAATTATACCGTCACCGATATCCGTGAAATCTTGCCACTGCTCGCAAAGAACATCTCACTTAACTACGCTGATTCTACTGATACGACTAATATATCAGTCGCCGAACTAGACTGGCTTTCACTGCATGCAACGCCAGCGAAACAGCGGTCGCGAGTATTTCAGCTTCCAGCTGTGGATCTTGTTTTCGTCGTGGACTGTATCTATCACCCGTCTCTAATGCCTTGCTCTGATGGACACCATTGATTACGTTTCGACGCCTGGACGGACGACGGTGATGGTGGTTGTTGAACTGCGAGACGAAGATGCCGTACGGGTGTTTCTGGAACTTTGGCTTGGGGCACCTGGCTGGGAAATATGGAGGATAGGACGAAGCAATGGCCTTTCACGACCGTACGTGATTTGGGTAGGACGCAAGGTTGATAACGGTAACAAACAAGGATCTGACTACGCGGCCTAGGCGTAGGACGCCTGACGGGGCCTAGGATGCAAGCAATACCCGGCGCGAGATCGTATAGCTTGGGATATTGAACACGGATGTTATCCGAATTGGGCAATATCGCGAGAAGAACTGTCGGTGTGCGTCATTGTCGAGCGAATGACGTTGACGGTGGCTGGGATCTGCGCTACCTGGGGTGGGCCCTCAGGGTATAAAAGGGCGCGAGGATTCGACAACCCATATCTCCCAACTCTTCCCTCTACTCCCATCATCTCTACTGCTTTTTAGCAACACCACACTCACTACCGTCCAACTCCATACCATCACTATGATCTTCAACGTCAACGCTGCTGCCGTCGCTGCGCTCGCCCTCACGATGGCCGTACACGCGGCGCCGTCACCTGTGGCGCACGAGCTCAAAGACCTCCAAGACCTCCAAGTACGTGACTTGCTTTTGAGCTATTCCACTCTGATGCCCAATGTTTAGGGCTGCAATGACGAGTCGGGCCGTGCCAGCCGCACGGTCGTCGACGCCAACGTTCTGAACCATTCCGACAATGATTCTCATGACGAGTCCAGCCGTGCCAGCCGCAAGGACGTCGAGGTCAACGCTCTGAACAAATCCGACGATAATGCTCGTGACGAGTCCAGCCGTGCCAACCGCAAAGACGTCGAGGTCAACGCTCTGAACAAATCCGACGATAATGCTCGTGACGAGTCCAGCCGTGCCAACCGCAAAGACGTCGAGGTCAACGCTCTGAACAAATCCGACAATGATTCTCATGACGAGTCTAGCCGTACCAGCCGCAAGGACGTCGAGGTCAACGCTCTGAACAAATCCGACGATAATTCTCGTGACGAGTCCAGCCGTGCCAGCCGCAAGGAGGTCGAGGTCAACGCTCTGAACAAATCCGACGATAATGCTCGTGACGAGTCCAGCCGTGCCAACCGCAAAGACGTCGAGGTCAACGCTCTGAACAAATCCGACGATAATTCTCGTGACGAGTCCAGCCGTGCCAACCGCAAAGACGTCGAGGTCAACGTTCTGAACAAATCCGACCATGATTCTCATGACGAATCCAGCCGTGCTAGCCGCAAGGAGGTCGAGGTCAACGCTCTGAACAAATCCGACGATGACGACAGCCACAGGCGTACCAAGGATAACTCTGCCGACGTTACCAATGCCCGCAACGATGACGAAAACCGCAATAACCGCCGTTGTGACGACTGTAAATCTGCATTCTCGCAAGGAGGACGTGTCTTGGTACGGAAAACCGGAGAGGTCCTTTCCGAAGTGCACCAGGCTGTACGTCATGAGGTATTGGACGAACGTTGCTCGCCTGAAGGTAAGACGAGACGTTTATCCTCTTACGCATCTACTCATCTTGATATTTCAGAGGCTGCACAAAGGTGTGGCGTCCACTCTAACAGTATCGTGGCTGGTTATAGAGGAACCGTGAGTTTGCAAATCGTCGCCTGTTTGATGCATTGTCTGACTAACTCTGCCTTTGCAGCGCTTTAACCTTTTCTGCTTCCTCAACGGCATTACATCCGTAACCGATGACTCGCTTCTTCGTGAGTGGCTGAAGAACGGGTGGGAGTATCAGTACCACTATGATTGTTAGATATCCAGGCTTCGATCACCGCTTGTCATTTATTTCGCGTGTTTTCGGTTGTATATCACGGGTGTTTATTCGCTGTAACGGTCATTTGTTTCCACCTTTTCCTGACAAATGCGAAGTCGTCGATGTAGCGGCTCTCCATGACTCGGCCTCCATGCTACGAGCGTCATTTGCAGCACAGGTTCCACAATCAGTCCAACTTTTCATAATTTCTTGGGCCATATTATACTGCGAACATATGTGAGTTGAAAACATGATTTAATGGTTCTTAGAAAAACATCGGAAGAGGTATCGGCCTCAGCCATGTACATATATATATTTCGACCCAATTCACACCATGCACTCCATTTTACCAATCCAAACTTCCACCGGATCAACACCTGTTCCTGCGATCTCGTCAACCTTTCTAAATTGAATGTCAATCTCATTGGCCATGACCCAAATAGTGCGTTCTGCCTCGTCGCGCTCTTTGTATCCCAAGAGGATCAAAGGAGGCTTTGCGCTCATCGTGATAAGATTTGTCAGTGTGCGAAGTAGTGCTGGAAATGAAGAGGTATTGTATGTGACGTCGGCCATGCTGGGTGGTGTAAGCACCATCATTCGTAGGTCGAATATACGTACATTATAGCGTCGAAGCCGTCACTGAACGATTGTATATTGTCAGGTAGGTCTTCATACCAATCTAACACGCTGGTTTCAGGACGAACCGAACCGCCGGGGAGTAGGTGCCCGTTTGACACGATATTGTGCTCTAAAAGCGGGATCGCTGACTCTAGTGTTCTCATAGGTCATAATCCGAAATTTCAGATGTAATTGTATACAGATGTACGAACCCAGATCGGTGGTTAAGATGCGAGATTTGCTGTCATCCCGTTGGTTGACGGATGAGCGCAAGGCGGCTACAGTCAAAGATAGAACTCCTGTTCCCCCACCTGAAAGGGCATAAAATCGAGAAAAAGTTTGAGAATATGTGCACCCACCCAGTTCAATGATGTCTCTTCTCTCTTCAGAGAATAATGCGCTCCGGAGAGCTTCTGGTAGTTCTCCCGATCTTGACTTAGTAACCAGCCAAGAACTGAGTCCGATACCACTGTCCCATATTTTCTATATCTAACTGAGATAAGACGAAAATTTCTAGGAGGAATATTGAAAAACACCTTATCCAAGTCGAATGATGTCTCTTCAGTTATCTTCATGGTGCCGTGATGCAAAACGTAAATTCTTTCAATCCTCCCCTGCTTCTCTGTTGTGGTGGACCGTCCAAATTGTATCGGCATAGATAAGACCCCAAATGGTACTCTCCCTAGCACATTGCTGTCTTGAAGGTTAACAATGACATCTGAAGCCTTGGAAGAAGCTGTCAGGTTGAGCGTCCACTGTTGACCTTCTCGAACTGAAGGGGGTAAAGGGACAACGATTTCCTTGTATGCATTTTCTTGCCGCCAGGTGGTCAATTTATTTGGTCTGGTCTGGGTTCCCAGTGACGACGACCAGGCGTAGAAGATGTCCTGAGGTCTATGATAAAATTCGGTACGAAGATCATTGGTGATCTGCGGGGTGACGGAAAGTTTTCCGGACAAGCTCGCGTTTGATGGAGGAGGACGTAGGAATGAGATGTAGTAGAACATTGTGGAGATGAGTGAGGAAGCTTCTTCAGCGTGCAGTCACTGTCCTCCAGTAGCGGGCTTCCGGAGCGGTTAACAATCTTTTCGGGCAAAATAATCACTTGACTTGACTTAAATTCGCATTGATCTCAGGCTTAACTTTCGTTTATCTACCGTTTTAGGTGTAATTCTATTTCTATGATTTATTTAATTTATTTAGGGGAGGCCATTGCGTATTGCGCCCATCAGAACCAAATTAGGTGAGGGAAACTTTGGCCACGTAAACCGCTCCTTCTTTCTCCCTCCAGCGATGACCTTGTATTCTTTTGCTGCCTATCTAACGAGTCCTCCGATCGTCCAGATTATCACCTGCATTATAATTGGCCTTAAGTACCTGCATTTATTGATTGCTCGACCGATGCGTTACCATCTTATCACGGGCCTTAGAAGCCGAGCTACCTTCCCCGATTCTTTCCGAAGGATGAGGAAACGACAGAGGGTTATAGAAAAACGTAACTGGTCGTGAGTAGTGCCAAACTGTCTGGACAGGGGCTATACTCCGGGTTAGCTTACAAATCTGTAGTGATTGGCGAGCATCCGGCACGCTTCGGCTGCTATGCCGGCTGATTGCCGTTGTGGCTGTCTTTCCGACTTCTCCCTATTGGTTTGTATCATTCTCATTGCTAACTCATCAAAACCGAGCTCGACGTCTTTTTTGTACCAGGACTGACCGGGACCGACGACTCCTCACAAAACCCTTCTCACTCTGAGTGTTAGACTTTCTGGTATGAGGATTCAACTTTTAAATTCATTATTACCACTTGGTGCTCACAAGGGAAACAACCTCCACCCATTGACGATGCTGTACCTTATAATAATTTGGCCCAACGATCTTTTATCGATAAATTGTGCTTCCCCTGAGTCCCACTATTACTTACCTCATAACTGCCTGAGGTTGCGGGGGAAAATGTGAGCTGGTGGCAGCTGTGCTGCCACCGAGCGAACTTTTTCCCTGCAACCAACCAGTGGATCAGATTCATGCATGTCATTTACAATATACAGTTTTGATTTTTTCAAGCATGTCTGAACTCCGTTAATTGAGAAAATCCTATATCGTGCAGGGTAGCGACTTACTTAGTTATCTTTTGAAAATGAATCCAAGAAAAGGAAAGAATCGGGGACCCGGCGTCCGCCACTACTGGATATAATCTCCGACAAAAGAGAGGATAGCCCTGCCCTATGACTCTGTCATCCTTGAGCCGTCTGTCATTCCCGTCGTCCCCGGTGGGTACACTTGTTCTCTCCCTGTGCTTGCAAATGGCACCCGATATTTGATCCTTGATGGCGTACGTGGTCGTTGACATGTACAAATTCACCGTGTAGGACATGCTGGGTAGGGATCGCCCCGAGTTTTAGGGAAAAGGATAGGCAAGATTGTCGTCGTTGTCATTGTCATCGGTCGTCATCCTAGTCAATAGCTTTCGCTGTGAGGGGTCGTGTAGGCACTGCATACAGCGCTGCCTAGGGCGAGGGCCTATATGCGGGTAGGGGGTTGATAATTGTTGCTGACTGGGGGAGCCCAGCAGGAAATTTACACTGCGAGCCCACACACAAATTCCTTACAAGGGAAATTCTGAAGAGAACATGCCGGCCTCAGGAGAAAATCTCGGTTGTCTCTACAACTTGACTTATATGAACATAGCAGGACTTGAGCTCCGCTGCCTGTAGACTTTATTTGTGGTCATGCGTACGTACCTTTTCTTTCAGCGAGCACCTGCGACCACTCTTCCTTTGTTTCTTCTGGCACCTTCTGCCCGAATTGCTCTTGTTCTGTTGTATTCTGACACATATATTTCAGTCATCCGACTGTATTGTTCTCACTATCCACACCTTCATACCTTTGTCGCTCCAATGATGTCTTTCACATTCATACTCCATGATCCGATGAATAGGATCACATCCACCATTTCCATTTGTCTACAAGACTAGAACGCGCACAATTCGTCTCCAAAACGCATTCAGGTCCATCTACTGTGTTGCTCGCACCTGCACGGGCCACCTTTCATGCCCATATCGCGCTACATAATTTATAATGATGAGACTATTTCAGTTGGCATTTGATTGGGCCTCGACGGCGCGCCTGTACACGCCCTCTTGGGTGATCAGGACTTTTCTTTTGTTTCTCGTACCTGGTTACGTGGTTACGCTTGTTTGGCAGGCATGTCGATGTTACTCCTCCAGCATGTTGGTCCCCGATTCTTTCCGAAGGATGAGGAAATGACAGAGGGTTATAGAAAAACGTAACTGGTCGTGAGTAGTGCCAAACTGTCTGGACAGGGGCTATACTCCGGGTTAGCTTACAAATCTGTAGTGATTGGCGAGCCTCCGGCATGCTTCGGCTGCTATGCCGGCTGATTGCCATTGTGGCTGTCTTTCCGACTTCTCCCTATTGGTCTGTATCATTCTCATTGCTACCTCATCAAAACCGAGCTCGACGTCTTTTTTGCACCAGGACTGACCGGGACCGACGACTCCTCACAAAACCCTTCTCACTCTGAGTGCCAGACTTTCTGGTATGAGGATTCAACTTTTAAATTCATTATTACCACTTGGTGCTCACAAGGGAAACAACCTCCACCCGTTGACGATGCTGTAGCTTATAATAATTTGGCCCGACAATCTTTTATCGATAAATTGTGCTTCCCCTGAGTCCCTGAGTCCCACTATTACTTACCTCGTAGCTGCCTGAGGTTGCAGGGGAAAATGTGAGCTGGTGGCAGCTGTGCTGCCACCGAGCAAACTTTTTCCCCGCAACCAACCAGTGGATCAGATTCATGCATGTCTACAATATACAGTTTTGATTTTTTCAAGCATGTCTGAACTCTGTTAAGTGAGAAAATCCTATATCGTGCAAGGTAGCGACTTCAAAACGACTTATTTAGTTATTTTTTGAAAATGAATCCAAGAAAAGGAAAGAATCGGGGACCCGGCGTCCGCCGCTACTGGATCAATAGGGCTCTGTTGCCTTTGTTCTGCGCTTTACTCCCGCAGATTTGGATGGTTCCCACGTTTATTTAGCTCTAGCTTCCCACAGTGAGCTGACTGGGCAGACTCTCTCACCTACCTGACAATATACAATCGTTCAGTGACGGCTTCGACGCTATAATGTACGTATATTCGACCTACGAATGATGGTGCTTACACCACCCAGCATGGCCGACGTCACATACAATACCTCTTCATTTCCAGCACTACTTCGCACACTGACAAATCTTATCACGATGAGCGCAAAGCCTCCTTTGATCCTCTTGGGATACAAAGAGCGCGACGAGGCAGAACGCACTATTTGGGTCATGGCCAATGAGATTGACATTCAATTTAGAAAGGTTGACGAGATCGCAGGAACAGGTGTTGATCCGGTGGAAGTTTGGATTGGTAAAATGGAGTGCATGGTGTGAATTGGGTCGAAATATATATATGTACATGGCTGAGGCCGATACCTCTTCCGATGTTTTTCTAAGAACCATTAAATCATGTTTTCAACTCACATATGTTCGCAGTATAATATGGCCCAAGAAATTATGAAAAGTTGGACTGATTGTGGAACCTGTGCTGCAAATGACGCTCGTAGCATGGAGGCCGAGTCATGGAGAGCCGCTACATCGACGACTTCGCATTTGTCAGGAAAAGGTGGAAACAAATGACCGTTACAGCGAATAAACACCCGTGATATACAACCGAAAACACGCGAAATAAATGACAAGCGGTGATCGAAGCCTGGATATCTAACAATCATAGTGGTACTGATACTCCCACCCGTTCTTCAGCCACTCACGAAGAAGCGAGTCATCGGTTACGGATGTAATGCCGTTGAGGAAGCAGAAAAGGTTAAAGCGCTGCAAAGGCAGAGTTAGTCAGACAATGCATCAAACAGGCGACGATTTGCAAACTCACGGTTCCTCTATAACCAGCCACGATACTGTTAGAGTGGACGCCACACCTTTGTGCAGCCTCTGAAATATCAAGATGAGTAGATGCGTAAGAGGATAAACGTCTCGTCTTACCTTCAGGCGAGCAACGTTCGTCCAATACCTCATGACGTACAGCCTGGTGCACTTCGGAAAGGACCTCTCCGGTTTTCCGTACCAAGACACGTCCTCCTTGCGAGAATGCAGATTTACAGTCGTCACAACGGCGGTTATTGCGGTTTTCGTCATCGTTGCGGGCATTGGTAACGTCGGCAGAGTTATCCTTGGTACGCCTGTGGCTGTCGTCATCGTCGGATTTGTTCAGAGCGTTGACCTCGACCTCCTTGCGGCTAGCACGGCTGGATTCGTCATGAGAATCATGGTCGGATTTGTTCAGAACGTTGACCTCGACGTCTTTGCGGTTGGCACGGCTGGACTCGTCACGAGAATTATCGTCGGATTTGTTCAGAGCGTTGACCTCGACGTCTTTGCGGTTGGCACGGCTGGACTCGTCACGAGCATTATCGTCGGATTTGTTCAGAGCGTTGACCTCGACCTCCTTGCGGCTGGCACGGCTGGACTCGTCACGAGAATTATCGTCGGATTTGTTCAGAGCGTTGACCTCGACGTCTTTGCGGTTGGCACGGCTGGACTCGTCACGAGCATTATCGTCGGATTTGTTCAGAGCGTTGACCTCGACCTCCTTGCGGCTGGCACGGCTGGACTCGTCACGAGAATTATCGTCGGATTTGTTCAGAGCGTTGACCTCGACGTCCTTGCGGCTGGTACGGCTAGACTCGTCATGAGAATCATTGTCGGATTTGTTCAGAGCGTTGACCTCGACGTCTTTGCGGTTGGCACGGCTGGACTCGTCACGAGCATTATCGTCGGATTTGTTCAGAGCGTTGACCTCGACGTCTTTGCGGTTGGCACGGCTGGACTCGTCACGAGCATTATCGTCGGATTTGTTCAGAGCGTTGACCTCGACGTCCTTGCGGCTGGCACGGCTGGACTCGTCATGAGAATCATTGTCGGAATGGTTCAGAACGTTGGCGTCGACGACCGTGCGGCTGGCACGGCCCGACTCGTCATTGCAGCCCTAAACATTGGGCATCAGAGTGGAATAGCTCAAAAGCAAGTCACGTACTTGGAGGTCTTGGAGGTCTTTGAGCTCGTGCGCCACAGGTGACGGCGCCGCGTGTACGGCCATCGTGAGGGCGAGCGCAGCGACGGCAGCAGCGTTGACGTTGAAGATCATAGTGATGGTATGGAGTTGGACGGTAGTGAGTGTGGTGTTGCTAAAAAGCAGTAGAGATGATGGGAGTAGAGGGAAGAGTTGGGAGATATGGGTTGTCGAATCCTCGCGCCCTTTTATACCCTGAGGGCCCACCCCAGGTAGCGCAGATCCCAGCCACCGTCAACGTCATTCGCTCGACAATGACGCACACCGACAGTTCTTCTCGCGATATTGCCCAATTCGGATAACATCCGTGTTCAATATCCCAAGCTATACGATCTCGCGCCGGGTATTGCTTGCATCCTAGGCCCCGTCAGGCGTCCTACGCCTAGGCCGCGTAGTCAGATCCTTGTTTGTTACCGTTATCAACCTTGCGTCCTACCCAAATCACGTACGGTCGTGAAAGGCCATTGCTTCGTCCTATCCTCCATATTTCCCAGCCAGGTGCCCCAAGCCAAAGTTCCAGAAACACCCGTACGGCATCTTCGTCTCGCAGTTCAACAACCACCATCACCGTCGTCCGTCCAGGCGTCGAAACGTAATCAATGGTGTCCATCAGAGCAGGCATTAGAGACGGGTGATAGATACAGTCCACGACGAAAACAAGATCCACAGCTGGAAGCTGAAATACTCGCGACCGCTGTTTCGCTGGCGTTGCATGCAGTGAAAGCCAGTCTAGTTCGGCGACTGATATATTAGTCGTATCAGTAGAATCAGCGTAGTTAAGTGAGATGTTCTTTGCGAGCAGTGGCAAGATTTCACGGATATCGGTGACGGTATAATTCTTAACCCAATTACTCAATGCCATGCTCAACAGACCGGTACCCGCCCTATTACTTCAATTTAACGAAAAATGACGAGGCGCTCAGTGAAACGAAAGACTGACCCGAGCTCCAGTATCTCCGTGTTTCCCAGCGTAGTCTTATCAAACAGAGAATCCGTCGGTGCAGCGAAGTGGAGCTGTTCAAGGACCAGACGCGCGAAATCAATGCTATACACATGTATCAGCTTCACTGTACTGAGGAACAAACTTTACAAGCGGCACCTGGCTTTCCACACCACGCTTCCTGTGTCCCCTCCTCGACTTCGCAATGCGGTAACGTCCTGGGCGACGCGGATTTCAATCGTTTTCCCAATAGGCTTCGCGTCCTTGGTTGGGCGTTTGGAAGAATGCCTTGAAGACTTTGTTCGAGGGAGAGATACCGGAGGAGCACCCGAAGGTGGGCAGAGATCCAGTTGAACTGTGAGAACATCATGCCGTGAATCTTGCTGTCCTAGTCCACGAAATTCCGTCGAATACGAAGATACACGGCTCTGGAGATCTGAGTATATCAAAAATACCTGTTGCAAAAGTCATTACAGTACTAATGCCAAAGAGATTTAGCGAGCAGTATACCTCTTCATCTGCATCGACGACTTCTTGTGAATCCTCTGCCGACCGGATAACCCCCCAAATACGTTCACCGACGTCGTTCATTGGGGCAGTAAGTCCTTGCGTGTGTAAGCCAAGCCGTCCGGCGTCGTAATAGCAAAACTTTGTTGTCAGCTGTTGTCAATGGCCCGTTGATGCACTCTTCGCTTGTCCACCGTTATTTAGCACGGTCGCTATCTCCTTTCCACTCTACCCGTCGATTATTCACCTCTGGAAGATGCTTGAGGTATACTGAAGCTCCTCAGAAGATTTACGAGCCACTTTTCGAGCGGCCTAAATTTGCGGAGCGGCTAGGCCGACCTCAAATAAGGAATCAGATCCTGGTATGCTATATACTGGCCTTTTGAATGCTAAGTGACTGACCGAAAGAAAGTTTTTTGTATTTGGATCATCGCTTGCGTTTTCCTATGCTGCATGGAGGACAAATTTCGAGACAGAGCTGTGGGCGAACAGGCTGGCTGCGAGCACGAAATGGACCGACATCACGAGCGCAGATCTGCGCAGACTCCAACAGATTGAGTTAGTCAAGGTGTGTCTTCTCTGTTCTATGTGTAATTATCGACCCATTCATGGCAGAATCTTCGGGGTCTTTACGCTCTCATCCAAGACCAAGCCTCGCAGATCCCTCAGTTGCTCCGACCGTGGGTGAGCGGACTGTACCTTGCATTCGCACAACCCTATGCAGATGCTTCAGATGGACGACGCCTCTGCTGGAAACTCTGCCTACTCAATGCCGGCGTATGGGCGGCTTGGAATATACCACGTTTGCAGCCTATGATGATCCGTAGTTTCATGCATCACCCGCTCTCCGGCTTGTCGTACACCATGCTTTCAAGCACCTTTAGGTATGGACCTTCAAGCCATTTATCCGATATAATTTACTGACCTGTAAATGCAGCCATAGATCAATCATCCACCTCCTGGCCAACTGTCTAGCTTTGGAAAGCTTTGGTAGCTGTTGTCAAAATACCATGTTGACTCCAGACTCACCCTCCGTTCGCAGGTTCCTCCGCGTCGGTGTACCTCTCTCAGTCCCAGTCGTCTACATCCCCCGATCAACTTGAATCAACATCGGCTTACCATTTTCTAGCTTTTTATCTCTCAGGTGCGCTATATCGACCCTATATTAGTTGAATGATAGTTTTAATCCTTTCCGACTCGATCTAGCTGGCGTGTTCGCTTCCCTTGTTTCGCATACCGTGACCGCTAAATTCAAGTACCCCCGTCTCATATCCCGCTTATCGTCTCCTGCCAATACTCCCAAAGCTATCGATACATGGCAGGCCGCGGTCTCTGCAGTGTCCGCCACAGCGGCTGGTACGACCACCAAGGCCGCAGCTTCGTCGGTAGTTCCTTCGTTAGGCGCCTCTGGTGCCATATATGCCTGCGTAACGATGACAGCCTTGGCATTTCCGAATGGGCAGATTGCTCTGACCATTCCCCCTTCATATCCCATCGATATACAATTAGGCGTTGGCGCTTTGCTTGCACTAGATGTTCTGGGTGTGATTCGAGGATGGCGGTTCTTTGACCATTTTGCCCACCTCGGAGGTGCCGCTTTTGGTGTCGCATATTACACTTTTGGCCCAACGTTTTGGACCTACATGAGAGGAGCTGGCGTCGACAAAAAGTCCGATCAGGAAGAAGAGTAAAGGAAGATTGTTTTCTTAGGCATTTCGGATCTGGACCCGTATAAAGCATATCTCTGTTTTCTGCATTTTCATTCTACACACTTTGTAGATGCGATAGAGCACAAGATATCAGTGTCTTGAAACCGCAACGGGGTAGACTTTGCGAATTCTCCCAGAACCGAGGGTATTATATTGTAATCATGTATCTGTAAGGCTAAGGCACCGCCTCACTTAAGCTCTATATGTTGTCTTTGCTTCGTTTGCAACGAGCAGACTTCTTAGGCTTTTGTGAACATCTTGTTCCAGCACTGAATCGACTGCAACGAATGTGCTCCCGCATCTTGGGCATATTTCTAAGCCTCATTCAAGAGCAGATTAAGATAGAAACTTCGAACGTGTAAATCTGTGTCTGGGTCATGACGCGATTTTCCTTAAATTTTAGTGAACGCATCACAATGTCTCGACGGGATACAGCATTAATCGAGGGTAAATAATATGGCGATCATCTTATGACTACTAGCTTCATGTGGATGAAGGTACTACAAGCACAGTCGTACGTTTGATTACGCGCTGTTCGGCTACTGCGGACCAGCCCCACGCAGCACCGAGGCGGGCAAAGCACAGGGTACAGATTAATTGTAGTTCCGAATGTGTTTGATAGCCAAGAAAATCAGCACATTCGCATTACTTCAAGTCGAAGTTATTGCACGAACTTCAACATCTAGATTATCTTTTCAGCAGAAAGTTGGTAACACTGAGGATGCCGTGGATGACCGATCATCGGGGCGTAATAATACCATGCGATCACGTGGCGGACTTTTGCCTCGATACAACATAATAAGGACCGCAGCTACCCTTGGCTCCCGTCCGTTTTGCCTAGTTCCCCTTCTCGCTGGGCGAGCACAGCAATCTTTTATCCGATTTATACCTCTACACTACGTTCCTTCTCACACTTCTTCCTATCCTTTCTCCCACTCCAATGCTATCGTCGTTACCTCTTTGTTTTGTCCTGCTGCTATGCGCCTCGTCAGATGTTTTCGCTGCTCCTCAACCCAAGCCTGCTGGTAACGGGCTTTCGATGAATCTACATAGACGACGTCCCTCGTACAAGTCGAAGGCAGAGTGGGGTCAGTGGGCGAAGAACACCAGGGAGATGTTGATGACGAAGTATGGTGCATCAATACCTCAAAAGCGCAGTTCGGGTAGCAATTTGTAAGTTGTCAGCTGTTATTGACGAATCCGTTTCTTATTCAATGCTGTCTGTAGATTGGTCAACCAGAATACCGACTCGAGGTATGCTTAGCTTGACGATGAGTGCCGACATTCTTTGACACCACGTATCATCAGTTTCTACGGATCGTTAGCCATTGGCACTCCTTCTGTTTCTTACAATGTTATCTTGGACACAGGTTCTGCGTGCGTCTGTCCTTCGTCATTCGACTAGTTTTCTCTAACTCTAGCTATAGTGATCTGTGGGTCGCCGACAGCAGCTGTGTCACAGGATGCAATAGCATACCCACATTCAACACCGCTGACTCGAGTACCTTTGTCAATAAGAGCACCGATTTCTCTATATCGTATGGTAGCGGCGGTGCTGCCGGCTTCTTGGGTTCTGATACTGTCCAAATGGCCGGTTTCTCCGTATCAGATCAGGTCTTCGCGGTGTGCGATACAATAACGTCGGGACTGCTGTCAGACCCTGTCTCTGGACTTTTGGGCCTGGCTTGGGCGTCAATATCAACGGCGCAAACCACTCCCTTCTGGCAAGCATTGGCCTCCGGGGGCGCTTGGGATGAGCCTTTGATGTCATTCCAGCTGACACGGTACGTATTTCTTTATATCGGTGATTCCGTTGTCTGATAAAAGCTGCAGCTATCTTGGAGTCAACGGCGCCAGTAGCCTCGAACCTGGAGGAACCTTCACTATGGGTATGTTTGCGTAGGACTGCATGCTTCGCTGGACGCTAATTATATCACTATCAGGCTTCGTCAACTCTTCCCTGTATACTGGGGACATCGAATATATGGATCTGGTCGACTCTGGAAGTTATTGGTTGTTGTCCCTGAGCTGTAAGATCTCTTCCTATCCCAATTTGACGTAAAGACCAATATCTGCAGCTCTGACCGCTCAAGGAACCTCAGTGACCATAGGTTCCGGTTCAAATGCATATGCGGCAATTGACACTGGCACCACCTTAGTTGGGGGTCCTTCTGCGTACATCGCTAATCTCTATGCGCAAATACCTGATGCGACTGCGGGTACAGGTGACTATGATGGTTACTATATATATCGTGAGCATTTTAGACGTGGTACTATCAACATTCTCAAGCAATTCTTCAGCTTGCGATACCGATGTCAACGTGACGATGTCTTTTGGTGGAAAAAGTTGGTCTATCAGCAACGATGACTTTCAGCTTACCCAAATATCGCAATCGGAGTGCGTAGGCGCCTTCTTCGAATTGACTACGGGAAATAGTGCACCCGCATGGATCGTCGGCGATACTTTCTTGGTACGATTGATAATTTCAAGTCTACTACGGCAGCACTGACCTGGAAATAACCTAATAGAAAAATGTCTACTCGGTATTCCGATACAACCCCGCAGCAGTAGGGTTTGCTACGTTGAGCGATTATGCCTTGTCTATGAACGGTGACACTAGGGCTGGAGTGCCGACTGCAACTATCGGCTCTATCGCAGCAGCTGTGTCAGCGACGGGCAGTTCCGCGGGAAGAAATAGCAATTATGCAATCCGGATGTCGCTGGGTGCCAGCCCATGGCTAGCATCGTTAGTCGTGGTCATAACGGCTTTCCTGTCATGACCGGATACCCGATGTTATTTAGAGGTTCCTTTTTGGACGTGAGACAGTCTATCTACATATTCTATCCTCCCAGCTGAGTTATGTACAGTGTACCGATATTGAAACGCTCTCTTAAAATTAGATTTGGACAACGAATATAATATTGTTGACTTGCCATCCTGCGTAGGTCTGCCAGTGACGGCCATCACTTCAACATTTGCCGCTTTCAATCCCATATGGGCACATTATTCAACAACGTGGCCCAACGTTAGCCACTGACGACCTGTAGGTTGCGCAGGAAAGCATCCACAGCTGTGCTCACAAGAGGTATTGATGACAGAACACCGTTCACACAGACCAAGTCAGAGAATCACGCACAACGTAGGGATGACCCGAAGTACAAAATGGCAAATATAAATAAGATGATACACTAAGGGTACAATAAAGATAGTAGAAACGGGTCTATGAACGTTCTCCCCTAAGCCTACGAGCCAAAGCCAAATCTTTGGGTTGAATAGTAACACGCTTGGCATGAATTGCAGCAAGATTCGTATCCTCAAACAAAGAGACAAGGTATGCCTCGGCAGCTTCCTGAAGCGCCATAACAGCAGACGATTGGAATCGGAGATCAGTCTATCAAACACCGCGTCAGCTAAAACTCTACCCGTCACATATTCCCATTACACACCTTGAAATCCTGAGCAATTTCAGCGAACCAATCGCTGGAATGGCAGCTTGCGAATAAGCAGCTCCGTCGACTTTTGATACCTCCTGATTTCACGGAGAGCGACAGTTCCAGGACGGAATCGATGAGGCTTTTTCACACCACCGGCAGCGGCCTGAATACATAGCAAACATCAGAAAAAACCCATTCGATACAACCCATAGATACTCACGGCAGTCTTGCGCGCCGACGACTTGGCTGCCAATTGTTTACGAGGAGCCTTTCCTAACTCAAACATCAGTACAATGAAATAATGCCACAATTATCGAATACCAACCTCCAGTAGACTTGCGGGCGGTTTGCTTGGTACGGGCCATGGCGAATAGTAAAGGCGAGTCGAAGTGGTAGTGGTGATGACTGGCGCTGGTGGTAGCGGACGGAACTGAAGTTGACTATCGTTTGGCAGCGCGTTATATACAAACACGACGCGTCTAGCCACGTGATGGGCCGCGGTGTCCTAAATCAACAAAACAAGGAATAAGCACAGCCACCTGTCGGACCTACATAAGGACAGCCGCCTTTGGGAGGTACCTCATTCAGTTACTCTCACCTTCACCGCCATCATCAATATCACCACGAGCCTCTAAGCGGCTTCCGTTACTTTGTTAACTTTAACAACTACAACACTATCGACATGTCTGGACGTGGTAAAGGCGGAAAGGTGAGCTTTGAGAATTTTTGGAAGAGTTTGTTCGTTTGCTGATGATGGTGGTGCTGTAGGGTCTCGGAAAGGGCGGAGCCAAGCGTCATCGCAAGATTCTTCGTGACAACATTCAGGGTAAGTTCTATGGGTGGTTTTCGGTTGTCGTTCGTTGCTGAATTGCCACCCAGGTATCACAAAGCCCGCTATTCGTCGTCTTGCCCGTCGTGGGGGTGTGAAGCGTATTTCTGGTCTTATTTACGAGGAGACCCGTGGTGTTTTGAAAATCTTCCTGGAGAATGTGAGTTTGAGATCTGTTTTCATGGGTGTCCTCGTCTGACTAGATTTGATTTAGGTCATCCGGGATTCGGTCACGTATACTGAACACGCTAAGCGGAAGACGGTGACAGCGCTCGATGTTGTTTATGCTCTCAAGCGGTCGGGTCGTACCCTCTATGGTTTCGGCGCATAGGCGGCTTTCGGTTGTACACGTTACTGTATTTCTATCTGTACCGCTATTATTTATTATCCATTTTCTTATTGCATCTGACTTGAGCTTGAGGCGGCCTGACGACCCAAACAATTTAAGGACGTTTCTTTTGCTTCCGTCGCTCTTTTTTGCATACGGCAAAGTTGTTCAATTGTGGTGTGTCATTCGATGTAGCCTCGTTACTACGGTGAATTGTCTGAAGTCTATAGATTGTCCGACATTTTTCCGCATACATCAAAAGGTTCTTAAATGTTTCTCAGGTGAGTTGTTCATCTCTACTTCTCTTTTTGTTCCAAGTCCTTGCCTTACGGTCCATGTTCCCCAAATTTATCTAGGTATGCAATGTCGGATGTTGTACCCAACATTGAACATGTCCTTCCTAACGAAACCCTTTCCGCCATCTTCGAGATTCTTCCTCTTCCCCTCCTTGCCGACATTGCGCGCGTTTCTCGACGTTTCAACGCAGTCGCTGAACGCGTCTTGTACTCTACCATTCACGTTCGAGACATTATTTCCGTCACGGATTCCCAACCCTGGCGTACAACAAGATGTTGTGATTCTCTCCTTCAGCATCCCCATCTTCTTGAATCGATACGGACATTTCATATCCGCTGGCAGACCCCGGAGAGAACATCTTTATCTGCCCTGGACCTCGAATTAGCTTCGATCAAATTGTCGGATACTCTTCGCACCCTCCATTTTCTTGATTCTCTTGAATTAACCCTCGGTCCTGCGAACATGGCGGCAGCAGACCGCGCCCATCTTCACCCAATTGAACGGATAATCCGCGGATGCCACTTCCCACACCTCCGGGCCTGTTCCTTCGGTGCAGATTGGGCCAAAGGCGTCCAATCATATTCCACCATCTTGGACTCGTTTCTATCGTCCGTACCCTTACTACGGCATCTGAAACTCTCAGATCATCACGGGGTCTTAAATTTACAGTCTGACGCTCTTCCCAACTTATTATCTTTCCGCGGTTCCACCGACACTGCTGCTTACATCCTGCCGGGGAGGCCTGTCCAGAATCTTTCACTCGTAGGTCAGGATTCTGATGTTACCCGGGACAATCTCCCGCGATTCACGCACACTACCACACCATTGAGGTTCCTCGACTTATCGGCCATGTCCGTGAGACCCATTCTCCTCCGTAACATCGCTACCTACCTCCCCATGATAGAGGTTATACGGATAAGACTCACACTGCGTCACACGCTTCACTATGCGCTCTCCGGTATCGTAAGTACACACTTCCGCCTGTTTGTGTCCTTTCCCTGATGTTTCTCCCGGAAGCGATAGAGACTCTTGACCGGATTATCCCCCGTCTTGCATGCGTTTAGTCGTTTGACTTTGCTAGACCTATCGCCCACCGTGGTGGCCGGGTTACCTCAATCCACCAGCAATGAAGAATCAGCATTGTGCAGAGAATGGAGCCGTGCGTGCCCTACCTTGCGGCGCATTGTTTTTCCTTCCCAGACGGAATGGACTATTGGGCATGATGACGTGTGGGAACCCGCCAACTAGGCTCAACAGAGTATGCCATTATCATCGGCAGGCCTCGTCAATTGCGCCTGCTTTGTGGGCACTCATTCATCTTAGCGCACCCAGAGCGCACCTCATAATTTCGAAGACTATATTTGACGTATACTTGTATAGGTTTTTTTCGTACGGCAATCAGATGTCAGTATGACTCTGGTGTACCAGGGCGACTTGTATTAGAGCTCAGAACATGACAAGCCGTCCCAATGAGTAATAAATAAACTTCCAATAATTCATCAGCGATGATAGAGACGATACATGATGTGACGAATACAAGTGCGATGTAAATTAGAGAAGCCGCGAATGATAACAAGATAGTAACGGTAACAACGTCCTGCGTGGGGTATACACCTTTTACTCCGAATCGTCTACGAAAATGTCATTGTAATGTTTGAGTATCGTTTCGATGGCCTACGTCTGCGTCAGAACCATAAAATGAGTCCAAAGTCGTGCCCTTACTAAGTTAGAGAGGTCTATTATTGACGCTCCCGCGTCGTTCATCCCACCGTTCACACTCACGCCAGGAAGAATCTGCCCAAACAGAGTCGGACCGAAGATAATTGACATATTCTGGGCAGTCATCATGTTCACTGGTTCATGGATTATCCTGCCCCGAGGAGTCAGCATTCGAGCGAATTATCCAACAATGATACTTACCGATGCAGGTGACCAAGGAAATACTTCAGCGTTGCGTAGTTCGCGTCAGGAAGATCGTTCACTCTCTCATGCAATCGAATATGTCTTAGTCGGTCATTATCAATCTCTATTAGAAGATATGGCGATTATTAGTAGTCAGAACTGATAGGACAATTGATGGACTGACTGGCAGCTTCGATGAAACCATGTTGTAGACTGACCGTCATGAGTGGATCCGGAAGTTCACGCAACCACATTTTCAATACGCCCGTTACATTGTTGATGTCTCCAGACCATTCCGGCGCGTCGAGATCCACAGAATCCAGGTCTGCACACGATTCCGGTCAGATGGCGCCGCCTAGAACAGAGCGACGTACCTTTATCCAGCTGGTGCTTGAGATTTTGCACTTTACTTGTTGTCCCGCTCAAACGATATATTCCCGTTATATCCATGCCGTACTTCTCAATAGCTTCACAGCATTTTCGCATAATAGGTGGAACTTCAGCATCATCTCTCGTCATCTGTTCTGCAAGATCAACACCGAAGGTGGGTCGGCCTTTGTCTGATGTATGATGTCCGTTCGAAGACGTGTCGGGCGTGTGCCGATCTCTGTTGTAAGCGGGTATAGGCGGTAAAAACCCTTCGTCAGATGGTCCGTCGCGTCGCGGTCCTCTAGAGGTAGAGGACCCTCGTGCGTATGCATAGTTTTGCATGAATGTTTTGAAGTCCCCTCTGTTATCAATAGCTTCAATGGACGCTTTTAACCCCTTTGACAACGTGTTGCCTGACAAAAATCCTGAGTGACTAGTTCCAGCTGACAGAAAATAAACCAACCCTCTTCCTTGGGAGGAACCAACGTCGAACCGTCACTGAGAACAATGCTTTCAAAGAGGAAGGCATATCTTGTGAGATGGTACTGTGTCCCAAGGTCAATTTCGTCAGCACATTCCTTCAAGGCCTAGTCAAAGGTGAGCGATGGGCCATAAACTGTATCGTTTGCGTACCCTGAGAATCCGTGGTAGCTGAAAATTGTAGTACTCTTGTCTCATTGCTTGCGTATCGGTAACGGCCTTACGAAATGCATCAGATGCTGTTGACATTCGAGCCCTGATGTCGTCTTCTTGTCTTTGGATCTGCAAGAAATGAGAGGAGACTTGGGGGTAAATGAAATTGATGTACATTGCCTGGATTTTTTCCCTTCAAAAGCAGACCCCCTTTTGCTACGGCTTTGCCAATTACCCGTTTCCCTCCAGCACCGCCAGGCCTCGCCTGGACGGAGTTATCTTTAAAAGATTCACCTTCCTTCTGCAAGAGTACGCGTTCAAGCTCTTCAGAGGTTATGTCCAGTCGGTTCTTGCTTTTCTCTGTTATTCCTTGGGACTCGATTAATGCCCGCTCATAACGACTGGCGAGGTCTTTGGTCTGCAGAAACATGAGAATGATCTCTTTGCAACTCAGATACATGGACACTCACTTGTTTACGGTTTTTATCCACTTCCTTTGACAGCGTTACCAGTTCTTCACTCATCTCGTTGAGTCGCTGAGCAAATCGAAGCCTATTTTCGGACATTTGTTCATGGATACGCATCGAAGACTGCCAAGCCGTTACGAATGTCCTTTATTATAGTCAGAATATGAACGGCAGAAATTCCAACTGATCCATACCCAGCCTTCCCATCGTTCAGAGAATACATTTCGGCGGTTGACCGAGACAATTTCTGCATGCCTTTCCCATATTCCTCCTCGATTGCAGCTCGTTTCTTCAGGAACACCGCAGCCTCCTATAAAACATGAGGATAGGGACAGGGTTAAGATGCAAAAGACTCGCCCTGCACGACACCATGCTTTGCTTTATACGGTCAAGTAGTAGCGGGACCCCACACTGAAGGCATCGAAGGTCTGTCGGTATGTGAGAATGAGATGAAGAAATGACAACACACATCCATATCGCATAATGCCCTCAGCACGTTCTCGTCAAAACCCTGTTCCACCAGACTTGCCGTGTCTCCTGGTACCGTCTCATGAGACTCGCTAATGGCTGTCGGCGTGTCCCGCCATTTCGATGTCGATGAAGGACCCAGAGAATCTGAGCTTGGCCGAGACTGCGGTGATATAGAAAGTGGATGTGAAGAAGACGCTGAATCAACAGTCGAGTGAACGCATTGGAGACCGAGTATAGGAAGTAGCGGCGGTGGATTGAAAGTCAGATTGGTCGGCACTGTCCCAGGTAGACGAATAGCCGTCTTCAGGCATCCTGTCGTAGTGGTGGCCGTTATATTTGTGCTGACACTCGTCCTCGAACACGAATTGCCACACCAGTACCTGCAATTTCTATGCAAACTTGACCTAAGCGAAGCCCTTGCGTCGGCAGCGGATTCAGATCTCACGTGGCTGACTAGATTATATAAGCCACGCCCTCCACTCCAGACCACCATCACTACCAAGCCATAACTGCCAACGCCAACTCCAGCTGGAGTCTTGTAAATTCGCTCACATCTGTAGTTGTAGAGAAACTGAGGCCCTAGCCTTGACACTGTGTCAATGCTCTAGAGAAAACAGCTTACCCACCGCCTCTGAAACAACGCACCGTTTTTGAAGATCTTCTCCGGTCCGTCGCCATTGCAATAAGAAACTTACCTACAAGGTGAAGCAAGATGCAATAACACTATTGCATTGATTGAAAGCGACCGTTAAAACGTTAATGCTGCATCAAAACGCAGTCAGGTCACTTACTATTTGGGACTGTGCTTCGTGGAAAATGCATGTGTTTCACTGCAGCTATCGTAGCATTCTAAATTTGAGGGTACCCTAATACTTTTGACCACATATTAAAGTCGCACATCTTTCGCGCAGTACACCAGAGCACGCTTCTGTTGGGGTTGTAGTCTGTAATAAGGGTACACCGGCATCTTAAACGGAGTGAGATGATTGGCAGGATCAATGGTCATTCGAAGTTTCCCTTAAAAAGTAAATGCATGCCCGAGCACAGTCGGGTTTTCCCTGCTAGTGACATAGTCCCGATCCTTCCATCATCATGCCGGCGGATATCGACAATTATCGCAGGGTCGGGAGACCGAGTTCATGACCACGGTCTGTTCAGCGTTCAAGCTACATTCGAGTTTTAAGTTAGCATTGTGCATCGAACCTTGATGCTGGAGCATACGCTTGGGCACATGTGGTGATACAATTGTGCTGCTCCCAGAGATGCATACTGCTGTACCGACAGAGGCGGTTATTACAATCCACCTGTACGTGAATATAAAAACATCAGACGAACCTGCTCTACGAGGAACGCATGGGAACATACCCTTTGACGTTTGGTGACGACTTGGTGCATGCAGGCATAAACGTCTGCCACATGGAGGGTGAAGCACATTCAGTTTTAGGTTTGGGCGTTCAGAAGGGTTAATATCGCAAGAATGGAAATGCTTTTCATGACCTGAGCTGAACAGCATTTATAGAGTGTACTAGGCGAGTCCCCGTCCTCATGGCTAGGAGAAATATCAGTTCCTAGTGTCGCATTTGTGATTCGCATCTATTTTCATTACGGTCTTCTGGAAATGGTCCATGAAAAAGAAATGAGAACAGATGGAACGCAGGGACGGCAATTGAGGGTTTCCGGAATGCGATGAAAGGGCTTCGCGGGAGGCCTGTCTTCTTCGCATCAAGAGATGTATGCATTGGGCGATTATCTTCATGTGATCGTGTTCTGTTTCAAAATGTTGTCATTAGTAAGGCAGACACATGTCGAAGAAAGTGACCGACATAGACAATGGGTGATGAAAGTTTGGTGCAAAGAAATCAACCTCACATTGACTCAGCCCCGAGGAGGCGGAGAAAATATATGCAGATCTGCTGTAATAGATAGCTGATATTAAAGAGACGTCCGCATACAACAAATCAGGTGTTATCATTGGCGTCCTTCGAACTACACCCAATGCGTCTTATTGTCGCTGGAAAATCGATTGAGTCTACACCGAAATGCATTCACAAATCTGGTACTGGGTCTCCTTCGAATCCAGCTATAGCGCAACGGGCAAAATACTTGGCCAGGGCCAGCCGAGCTGTCTTCATATGTTCTAGGGCTTCTTTCTCACCTCCCCCTTTCATTCGTCTCAGCAAGACACCTAGATAGTCCTGACCAGAACCTTGACTCGTTCGAGTGAAGATTTCTTCCAACTTTTTCAATAACGCAGCTGCACTTGAAGGAGAAAATAGGAGAGCAGGACCTGGATGGATATTTCATTGTTAGCTGAGCAGACAGAGCAGAAAGATTTTGGGGGTACCATGTTGTAGTAATTCCACCGAATCACATAGTAATATCGCCCACCATGATTTTGGTGCAACATCATCACGGAAAAGAACAACGAAATCGGCGGCAGCATCTCGATATTCATGCTGTAGGCGTAACCGATGAAATTGAGAATATCTCAAGACGAACATGAGCTTATGTATGAACACGCCCTGCAGTCCAGTATGTGCTCCGATCTCATGCAAGGAAGGGGCGATTTCCGAAGCAAATCGGGCAAAAATCTGGGGACCTACACAGCGTGGTTAGCTTGTCAATAGGTCGGGAGGGGCAACAACAATACCGTTGATAATACATTCTTCGAGCAGACGGTCAATGATACGTCCTAACCCGAACCAATCTTCGGCAGATATCGAATAAGATATGGCAAGAGCGTAATCCTTCTCGTTGGCGAAACTTTGAGCAGTAATCTAGCATCGCTCAAAGCCGTCTTTCGAAAGCATAACATGTTGGTGCTTACCCGGCAAATGACCCTCCGAACGGTTTCCCTCTGGAACTCGAAACAGACTTGATTCAAGTCTCGCAATGTGCCCACAATACCTTCCATTTCTCCCTGATTCTCAGCAACCTTCTGCTCCTGTAAGCGTAATGGAACCCTCATCAATACCTCGTCTCCGCGCTCCTTTCCTACGTTTCCACAAGAATACATATACGCAAGTGTGATTCGCCATAAAGTGGGGTCGGAAAGGAGGTATTCGGCGTAAGCTAAAACGTGCTGGTCACGTCTGGATAACTCAGATCTTAATGAATTGCTCAGCCTGTGCTCTGAATTAACACTGGTGATAAGAATGAACTCACTCTTCCTCTACATCAGTTTCGATAAGTGAAAGTGGGGCCATCAGGTCTGCCAAGTGTGCTGCTAGCCATCGATCAAGCTGCGAGGCATACAACAAGGCTTGATCAGTTTTTGCTGAAAATAGGGCGGAATGAACCATGTCTTCCAAAACGGTAGGGTCAGGAGGCATTGATTCGAGAACTTCTGCAACAATATCACTGCAACTAAGTGAGAAGACATCCATGATAAACTGGTGATGTAAACCTACGGGAGATCCTGCCTTCGAAGACGGGTATCAACAAAAACACCCCAAGCAGCACACACCTCCTTCCAATCGCTACCTAGTTCTGCACATACTCGTTTGAGAACATCCACGCGGCCCTCGAGAATACCGACCATATCACTGAGGCGATCCCACCAGTTATCAAAGTCATCCTGGCGGTCCTCTTCAGGAACACGATCCATTTCAACCCTCAGTGAGTGAACTTTTTCTCTCCATCGTCGCGATGCAAAGGCAAAATCGCGCTCGGCATTGAAATTCTGTAGCCGGGGTTGCCCATCAATTAAGGGTATTATAATTCGAGTTAGATCGTGCAGATATTCGGAGGGATGCTCGGAAAGTGATTTCAAAAAAAACACCGAAGCTTTTGTAAGACCACGGATGGTAGCTCTATGCCAGATTCAGCGACTAATAGAGGGTTTGAATGCCATTCAGCCCACCTTGTTAGATAGGACCAGAAATTTTCATCCTCCCAAGGACGATCGAGACTGCTCAGGTGGTCCCCTTCCTCCGTCGACGGTTCAATGAAATGGATAGTTCAACCACTCCATGAGCTCTTCTCCCACTGGGGCATCTTCATAATCAGGCTCCGGAAGGAAGAGGATGACGAATAATGAAAAGCACGAGAACAGGGATCTATAATGATCGATAGTGAACTGCAAGGGTGATGCAACTGCTGTGCGATCCTGAGAAAAACATGAGGACTGGCGCAAAGAATACTATCTGAAATTTACGGTTAAGTTTGTCCAGTACTCTCGGATGAAATTAACGTAATCGATTGAGAGTTTGCGAACAATGGAGAGCGTCTCAGTGTTTTGCAACCTAGCAGAGATAATGAGCCTTTCGTCAGCAGCCACGGATATGCTACGGAGTACCATTGAGAATCTGTAGCAATTTGGGATTGGTAGAGGGACTGAAAAGTCGAAAAAATTACAATTGTGTCGGTAATGAACTACAGGTGGCTTGAATATGAACGGATATTAACAATAAAATGGGCACGCACCAAACGTCTCTCGGACGTTGGAGCTGCATCTGTGCTGGCGAAGTAAATTGGAACTTCTTCATCGTTGTTCTCTTTTCTAGGCCCATGAACATTTGTCTGTTACGAAGAAATCCATCGTAAAAGAAGGTGAATTCGAGGCTACATTGCTCACCGATGCCGTCAGAAACACGGCTAATGCATTTCCAACTGGTGAAGAGGTCGCCGAAATGGTTTCTCCTGCCTTTACCAAGTCCTCAATATGGCCTGCCTCCACCACCGGTGGCAAGAGACTGAGATGCATGGAAGAGATGTGTAAGTTGAGGGTGCGTTTACGTGACAGTATCGCGCTAAATGACCGCCTTGTCAATGTGTGACCTTCACGCTGGAAAACGTCGCGTCTAGGCCAATGGCCCGTCGTGTTGTTGGAAAAGAAGCAAAGTTACGTAATCTCGGCTATCTGCTTGTCACGGTCCGATATTTCAAATCATCTTGATGAAACAAATCGGGTTGCTGGATTCGTTTTTTTCTTTCTTGCTAGCATTTTCTAACATTTTCCTAGGCCGTTCGGAGTAATGCTTAATTTCCGGCCGTAAAGTCCTCGTATCAATGGAGTTTGTCGAATGTACCCCCACGTTGGCTTGGATCAGATTGATGAACCTGCCGAGTCACCTCGCCTAAGAAACCCGTTTCCTCACACGTCGAGTTCTGGTGGGTTCTCTCGCTGCTTCCCGCACAATGGACTACTGAGAGCATCCACGCTTCTCACTACATGGGCATTCACAAATCTGTGGCATCCTCATAACATTCATTAGGGCATATACGGAAGTACACCACCGTACTTCCTTCAGCGATGATTCAGACGCGACTGTCGGAACTATTTGATCTTTGAAGATATTAACACCTTGGAATCGAGGCCAAACACTGTATCCGAGATGAATGCACTGCCTCGGGTCTCATGAGGCAGTATAGTCCCGGCATATATTTTCCTTCCAAACTGATCCAAGGACCCATACGTGAGCTTCCAGCCCTTCAGTGAGTGTTATCGATGCTGTCCTTGGCAAATCTACGACGCTCATTTTCCGATCCAACATACTGTCACTCGCAAGATACAAAGAAGACTTATAAGCACATCTCATACTATTCTGAGGCTGCATCTCCCGCGACGCTTCGCCCAGCCAATGGTAAAACTTCTACCGATGATAACAGCCCTATCTACCGACACTCATTCCACGTGAAAGAAGATCTCGACAAATCAAAACGCTACATATTGGTATACACGAAACAACATCAGCAGGTGTGACGAAGAAGGATTTTAGTACAAATACCGACAACGAAAAGAGCTGGGATCCACGTATTTTTTGGGCCTCCTTTCGAGACCCTCTTCTATTGGCCTTGTTGAAGTTGAAACGTTCAAAGGCTAATCGGTGCCTCGGAATGAAATATCATCTCTTTAGCTCCGATGCATCTCACAACGTTCTCCGATTTCACCTTGATTATACCTACCCGGTTCATTTATGCGGACGGTGTGATAGGAAGCACCCAGCGGCTCTGAGGCCGTCTCTCTTTGAAGGCCTAATACCTCTTCCGTTAACTTTATGGTCGTACAAGAATGCGACCATGATGCTTTATGACTTTGGCCGGAACTCACAAAGTTCCATCATTCAGGTCGTAATAGGACGAGCTCAGACATGTCACTGAAATGGTATCAACTTTGACCGTCCAAAAGAACACACACATATGATCTGCGGGAAAAAAAAGTGAAGTCTTCATCGAGCTTACCAACAATCTTTCCTTCGAGAAGTCGTATAGAGCACCTTCATTGTCACTCCGGACTAATCTAGGGTTGTTGCACTAAAGACGCCGCTCAATGCGGCTTATTCGAGGGCAATTAGTCCTGATGGTTGAAATAACTGGTCTCACATTACCGTTCTGCGGGACTCACTTGAGTTGAGTGGCCGCCGGTTCAGTCATGGACGTTGGCGCTTCCTTTTCGTTCCAGCTTCTCGTTTCGCATTTACTAAATCTATATAGTTTCCACATCTTGCTCGCCACCACTGGCAGGGGTCTCGGCAGCTTTTGATCGGCCAGCGGCTCCATGAAATTGCGGTTGGACACTGGATACAGCCTCAGGCTTCCTGCAACGACTGGCTCAACATGACTCGGGTTGTACCCCGCTTCTCGAGTACCTGGACGAAAGCTCAGGAATATTTATCAACAGCAATGGAACCCTTGGCTTGATAACTCGGAACATGTGCTCTCTGCCTCACCCTCAATGTTCCTGTAGTAAGGAGACTCAACATGACCCAACTCGTGTCGCAGGGCTGGAATCGGGCGCCATTGACATCGGTGTCTCATGCGTTACATGAAGCAAAGTCAGACCCTAAGATCAGGCTCAGGAAAATACTGTCTGCGGCATCCATTGAAAGAAATTTTGAATAAGGTCGATCCCCATTTTCTGTCTTCATGATTCTTTTTTCCTGATGTCCATGCATTGCGTGGTTAACGCCTCAGCAGACAGTCTCCACGAGGCCGTTAGTTGAATAGTTTCCGAACATCTTGCGCTGGGCAGCACACTAGGTACCATCGTGATCAAGGTATGTCCCGTCGGGATGATCCTGACGCGAGAGAGCAGGAGCAGGACGAGGTAAGCTTCTTTGTGTGACTCCACACGCCTTCTCTTCTTCCTTCGTTGACACCGACCCTGTCAGAGAATATACTTGCCGTATGGTCCCATGCGGTCCAATGCGGCACTAAGTATCGCAATCATTTCCACGCTTGGTGACGGAAATTAGATGAAAGCAACAATATGGTACTAGGCTTAGTCCTAGGGCAACCAATATTAATTACAATGTTAACATTGCCTTGCAGTATCGATGACTAAGAGTCGATCAGTACTTCGTCGACAACTTTATAATTTAAAGTTTGGGAGAGGGAGGACCCAGTGAGCTCCGATTGGTAGGTGGTCCGAGCTAATACCAGTGCTGAGTGAACCAGGACGTTACACGATCCAATCTTCCCGCCAAAGCTAACCTACTCGATAATCCCAAAGGATTGATAGGCCATTCAAGTTACTCTACTCACAACTTGACAAACCAGTCGTCTATAGTGGCCTTGAGGCGTGAAATATGGCAAGGCCTCTGGGAAAGGCTTTATAGTTGGCGACACCATCCTCCACAACGCCCATCTAACGCCACGCATAGGCGTCTGGGTCTCCGGATTGGCCATCTGCGGGGGACTCCCTTTCACCGAATTTCGGTCGGCGTGAGTAAAAACAAAAAAAACATAAATGACTTCCATGTGACTCAACTGCGAAACGAGAGGAAACGAGTCCAGGGCTATTCACTCGGGAACGTACACATTAATTGGCAAGCACATCACAACGGTCCGGTAACATGCTTTCGTCTCGTAGACAGATTGTACAGTCAATTTCGGAGATTCGAGGCGCCAACAGTCTCATGGCGAGACAGATGTGTATATCAGCTGCTAAATAACCGTCCCTTTTTTCTTGTCCGCGTTATATTACGGTGCAAATATCTACAGATATGATATCTCATTTGTGACCGTAGTGATCAGCTTCTCTTTACCGCTGTTTCCCTTGTTCCCGCCTTTGTGTTTGGTGTCTTGACTCCCCCCCAACCCCACACTTACCCAGATATTATGGTCAGTGCTTAAATGTTGCGCATATTGACCGTAAATAGGATCTTGTTATTTCATGCGAAAGACCGGAAGACTGGAAGAGGAGGAGGATATTTATTCTGGCCTCCCTGAGAAGGAAACTGACTAGAGTCCGTACTACAACTAAGTGCTACGGTACCGAACCCTCTCTGGGCTACTAGATCGATTGACCGGCGTCACCATTGATGCAGCTCGGTTCCGAGTCCTGTGTATACAGGTCTCGGTCTTATGCAGTCCTTAGGTATTCGGTGGCGGTGCATTTCATTATTTCCGAAGAATCCCCGTATTACACGTCATCTTTGATCGGCTTGGCTTGCCGGATGCATCGGCATATCTCGGCGGCATTCACTTTTCGGTCCGTTTCGGCTCGTCTGTCACCTCTTCGAACTCCACTGACTCCTCCTTTGTTTTCATCTCTCCCTTAAACAAATTCCTGACTATACTTGGTATTGCTACTATGGTGCTTGTTACACTTCAATAGCCTACTTTGCATTTCAGTGATTTAACCACTGTATTCCAACCATATTCTCTGCATCTTTGACATGATCTCTTGCCTCTGCATTCTCTTTCAAGCTCCTATTGTGCAATTTTCAGTGATAAGCAAGGTGCAAGGAATGAGCACTGTCGCTTATCTAAGGATAAGATAAGTACATGTAAGTAGAAACATGTGGTAGTGTCATCCTGTTCTCCACTTCCATGTCATTTCTCACATACTTTCACCTCTATTCCTTTTTCTCAGTTTTTTTAATCACATATACTCAGTCAACATGTTAGGATTGTGCCAATAGAAGAGAGAATGAATGCATGCCAACAGAGTCTGCAGAGTGTGTGTGGGCTTGGCGAAGCTATTAGCAACGTCACCCTTGGGTCGAAGCCCTAAGATAGTGTTAGACTCAAACTCCAGGTAAACCAAACAAGAGTAAACCAAGGGCTGTTTCGCATTTGAACAGTCACCCAAGGAGTCTCTGTACTGAATGGCTACTGAGAGTGTCAGACTAATGTCTTAGTCTGAGGCTGAGTTGACTAGCTAAGTTCGGTGTGATTAAACTTTAGCTTGAAGCTGGGGAATATACAGCAAGAGCTATGCTACTTATATACAAAAAGTCCTGTACTAAGAATAGAGTCTTTGTCTGTGGTTGTCGTGTGGAATACAAGGTGAAACATGAGAAGGGCAAGCATTGGTTGCAAGCCATAGTTGTCCATAGTGCAAATGCTGATGTGGTCCGTTATGGTCATGGTTATGATGATGGGCGCTTGAGAAAAGATAAGATAGTGATAAGCGCCAGCCGATAAGATAAGATATGTGAGAAAATCATAACATTACCCCCTTGTTAAGGCAGGCATCTCAACTGCCCTAAGATTCGTCTCTGTCAGGGGGGTCTACTTTGCTGTCTTGCTTGTTGGTCCACCAATAATCCTTAATGAGCTCCTCCAGATGCCCGAGTTTGGGTTCTGGTTTCCATTCCTTAGTCTAACCATCCATATTTTTTGCCCTCTTTTTCTGCCTGGGCACTAGCAACCTTGATAAGATAATACCAAATGTTGTCCATTGGTCCTACTTTGTCGTTGTCGTCCTCCTGCTGATAGCAGGCATCGATAATGATTGTATCATTCTGGGGGTTGATTACAATGGCATCAACTGACATCCCTCCTTTCTTCTCCCAGTATTCAGCAATTGCCTCTTTTGCATTGCCAAGATACTTTTCTGTGGTCCATTTGTTATCTTCAGGGCTGTAGCCTTTCCACTTGATGAGGTAATCAGTCACTATTTTGGATCTTTCCCTCTTCTTTCCTCATACTTTGCGCATTTTGTCAGTTGAGGATTTCTTCAACTTCATATTCTTCCTTGCCCATGATGATGTTGGGCGGAGGAGGTGGTGGTTGTTGTTCATTGGTGAATGCCGGGGGTATGTATGGCGTGAGGAGGGTTTTGTTGAAGACAGGGTATATTCTCCACATGGGGGGAAGCTTCAGTTTGTATGCTGAGGTGCCACATTTTTCCAGTATTTGGAAAGAGCTGACATGTTTGTCATCGAGCTTTTTCTTTGGTCTGGGGAGATAGAGGTTTGTCATGTCGAGCCAGACCTTGTTTCTGGTCTGATACTTGATGGCAGCTCTCTTTTTCTTATCATACTGAGTCTTCATTTGTTCAGCCGCTTTGGTTAGGGCAGCCTCGGTTTTGGCATGGATAGTTTTCATTTGATCGTGAAACGTTTCCAACACCGGAGTGCAGAGGGGGGCATATGTTCTGGAGTCAGGGGCAACTCAGGGATTTCATCCATATAGGACCTGGAAGGGGCTTTTGCCTGTGGCAGAGTGCATGCGATTGTTGTGCTGAAAGGCGCATATTGGCAGCCAGTCAGCCCAGTCATTTTGATGATGGTTGATGACAATTTGGAGATATTTTTCAATCTCTTGATTGATGTGTTCGGTTTGTCCATCAGTTTGGGGGTGGAAGGCCATTGAGGTGTTGCTTTTGATATTGAGCATGCCATAGAGGTCTTCCAGGAATTTCGAGACAAATTGGGGTCCTCAGTCAGAGATGATGGTGACAGGCATGCCATGCTTGGCATATATCTTGTCTTGGAGTATCTTCACCCATCCTTCTGACAAAAGCTCTATGTTACAGGCTATGGGGATGATCTCCTTGGAGAAGCGATCTACAATGACGATGATTGCATTGTGACTGTTGGATTTGGGGAGACCAGTAATCATATCAATGGAGATATGAGTCCAGGGCTCGGAGGGGACTTCATTAGGGTGCAGTAGTGCTTGCTTGGCTTGAGTGCTTGCCTTGGTGCAGGCACAAGTCTCACAGGCTTGAACATAAGTTTGGACATCCTTCCTGACCTTCGGCCACCAGTAGTCCCTAAGGACGAGTTCTCTGGTTTTCTCTATTCTGGGATGACCCGCCGTGATATGATTGTGGCAGTGCAAGATGATTTCCCCATGTACTGCCTGGTTGTGGGGAATGTAGATCCTCTGGTCATAATAGAGGAGTCCGTCTTTCTCCTGGATGCCTTTCTCGTGATTGTTATGATTTTCTCACTTATCTTATCTTATTGGCCAGCGCTTATCTATATCTTATCTTATCTCAAGCACCTATCATCGTAACCACAACTATAACAGACTGCATCAGCAATTGTACTATGGACAACTATGGCTTGCGACCAATGCTTGCCCTTCTCATGTTTCCCCTTGTATTCCACATGACAACCATGGACAAAGACTCTATTATTAGTACAAGACTTTTTGTATATAAGTAGTGTAGCTCTTGCTGTATATTCCCCAGCTTCGAGCTAAAGTTTAATCACACTGAACTTAGCTAGTCGACTCAGCCTCAGACTAAGACCTTAGTCTGACGCTCTTAGTAGCCATTCAGTACAGAGACTCCTTGGGTGACTGTTCGAACATGAAACAGCCCTTGGTTTACTCTTGTTTGGTTCACCTGGAGTTCGGGTCTAACAATTAGCTCGAAGCTTCTCATTCCCTTTCTCCAAGCAGCCACCATTGCTTGTTGAAACCAAATGCCCGCCTCATTCACCAGTATCGGAATCATCACCACCTTCTTCCTGACACTCTTTGTCGGGATCCCTGCCCTCTCGTACCTTCTCTATCAGTCCAGGTGGCCAATCATTTTCTGGTACCTACACCCAACGAAACCGTCTTCAGCATTGGATGGACCTGCACCTTCTGTGCCCCCCGTCTTCCAGCTGTCCCTTTCTATCCCTCACCCTATGGTCTACAGCGCTATGGCACCACCCAGCCCAACCGATCAGTCACAGTCCTTCCCCTCATCGCTTGCATCTGTACGAGATCCCAAAAATCAGCAAAATCCTATGAATGCTCCAGGTCCAAGAAGTCGAAATCGACATTGGTGAGCAAGGACACAGCATCCTTGTTCACAACTCCCCCCTCGCTGGCACCATCCACATCCCCATCCCTGCCATACTCGCTGCCTCCTCTACCGCAGACACCACCGCTACCGCATCATCAGCTCCCCGAGGAGTTCCTCGAGCCCGAGACTCCCTGGAGCTATACGAGGTCGCAGCCTCAAGCAGGCACCTGAACTCCCCAATGACACCCTCTCTGACAGCAAGGACGAGCCCTACATCCCTCAGAGCCCCACTCAGTTGGAGTTCGGGCCTACATCTGCAACCTGCCAGACATGCCCTGATTCCCCTACCATCCCTCTCCCCGTCCTCAACCAGGCGAGGCCTGTCAACCTCACCAACCCCTGCCAGCGAACATCTGGGCCGCTGCGAACCGGGAAAGAGAAAGGGTCACCGAGGATGAGCTTCTTCACCTCCGAGGTGTCCAGGTCGACATCGAGGCCCGCCCTGTCAACTGACCTGACCACCTACGACCCCTCACCCCGGAACAACGAGCCGTTACCATCCAGCGTCTCCATCAGCTTGGCATCCACAATCAGCAGCAGTACAACAAGTGGAAGTACCGACAGTGGGTTGAGCACGACGCCCACCGAGCAAGTAGTGCATGATTACCAGAGGAGGACGATGAAGACTACAGAAAGCATCAAGTCTGGAACCGCCTCCGGAACATCAGTTGGGAGGATGAGCAGTGGTACAAAGAGGACGAGCGCAGGAGATGGAGGGCTTGCTGGCAGAGGGGCCAGTGGGTCGATACACAGCTTGGCACAAACTGTAAGACCCAAACTTCATGTGATCTAAGACTTGGGTCTAGGTCTTCAGGCTGTCTCACGTTCAGACAATCACCGGAGAGATGATGAGGTCTAAGACTCTGAGAAGAGGTAGGCTGCTTAGAGCTTGGCTCAGTAGAGAGTGGTTTGGTATAGATGAACTATAGTTTGAAGCTGGAGTATTACAGCGAGAACTGTGCTACTTATATAGTGTTCTGGTCGTGTCTAAGAATAGTAAATAGAGTCTGTGGTACATGTGGTGAACGTCCTGCGTTAGCGAGGCGCAGCAGTCCGGCTGTAGATGGTTCGGTAAAGGTGCGGTATAGGTGCTTTGAGTGATAAGATAAGCGATAAGCACCTGATAAGATAAGATTAATGGAAAAATCATAACACAAACTACATGCCTCCCCCCCTTGATCAGGACGAGCGGCTTATCTACGGTAACCACTTCAGTTCACAATTTGAGTCCCGATGACAGGAGCACATCCGACAAGGTGCCCAGGATATCACCCACAAACAGCATAGCGCCATCACTCAGTGCGCTATCAATCGTGGTCCTACCAATCCAAGATCCATGGGAATGCGCATTCATGAAGATCTATATAGGTCATCAATCGGCCCTTACGGAGGACCCGACCTTCCTTTCCTCAAGGATGGGGAGATTGATGAAGAGCCTAGGGCCAGCAGATCCAGAGCGGGAGCATATTATTGAGTACTGTGCAATAGAACGGGCCATATATGATTTTAATATATTATATCCTGATCGTCAATACACAGAGCCTGACGACTACCGCCCCCTCTTTCTCCAAATGCCTCTTCCCCTCTCCCTGCCATCACGACCCTACATGCCGAGAAGCCAAGGAAAGGGCAAGAGCTGAATGTTTGCCAGGGCCGGGCCTGACGAAGCCAAAACTTCAAATGCTGGCAGCAATCAGCTGCCCATCATCCCAACCTGGACTGAATACAGTGGAGCCATCAAAGGCTCTCCACCCCCGGGCCCGCATATGAGTCTGTTGGCTCAAGACCCAGATAGCTGGTCAATCCCCAGGGGCCCAGGAAAGTACCATGACCCCGATGATATGCCCCCCAACCCTAGTGGCCAGATGGCCGAAGACGCTCCCTGGATGGGATGCAAGCTGGATCTGATGTGAAAACCCGCCGTCTTCAAAGGTGATGCTGATGACATCGACCGCTTCCTCACCCACTGCGAAATGTATTTCCAGATGCATGATCCCTATATGTACGCCAGCCCCTTCCGAGTTGGCTTTGCCGCCTCCTACTTCACTGGGAAAGTGGAAGAGTGGTGGATAATGGTCCTCGCAGACCGACGAAGCCACTCCCAAAACAAGTTCCATCTCCCCAGCTGGGATGACTTCTGCCAGCTAATACGTGATAAATTCTGTGACCATGCCATAGAAGAAATCCACCAGCAGAAGATGTATGACCTCCAACTTGGCAAAGGCCTCCCTGATGACTACTTCCAGGCAATTGAGAAGGAGGCCAAGAAAGCCGGTCTCAGAAAGGACACCGGCACCCGCGGACACATGGTTGCCGCAGTCAAGAAAGGAATCCCCAACTCCTACACTAAGATCATTTACAATATCAGAGTTGGCATACCCGAGACCTATAACGAGTGGAAGGACCGAGTCACTGTCATGAATGAAGCCCACCAGTGCAAGGCCATCGAAGATGGCCTTGGGCGTCCTGGCCCCTTCGTCTCCAAAAACAATAACCCTGCCATGAACGCCAACAAAGCAAGTAGTGGCATGATAAGTTCCTCGGGGGACAAGAAGACTGGTATGGGTACCACCTACGGTGGTCGAGGGCAGGCAATGGATATCGACGTGCTCAGGTCGGAAGGGAAGTGTTTCCGATGCAAGCAAAAAGGGCATATTAGCAAAAACTGCCCGCTACAAAGTTGGAACAAGGACAAGAAGAAGAAGGAGAATCAGACCATAACAATGGAACCTGCCACAGAGTCGAAGATCGAGGAGGTAAAAGACAGTGCCAAGAAGTAAAAGGTTCTACTTGCTCGGCGAAGGACTTATCTGGTATGAGAAACAATATCGCTGGTCGGACTTATAATACTTCTGTAGTTACCCCCCATGTTG
Organism: Armillaria mellea; assembly: GCA_030407055.1. Classification (NCBI taxonomy): domain Eukaryota; kingdom Fungi; phylum Basidiomycota; class Agaricomycetes; order Agaricales; family Physalacriaceae; genus Armillaria; species Armillaria mellea. Next base: position 2,743,909 of record JAUDZF010000007.1, read on the forward strand.
ATACGATTACTACGCATTTGAATATACCCACCTTAACTGTTTCAAGTCCAGATAACCAAGAACCTAAAGAAAAAATGATATCTGAGCCCACTGTAGGGGAAGGGACATGCCAGGTGGCACTGGAGCCTTCCACACAAGTATTAGGACTCGGGTCAGAGTTGAGTAAGCAGGACACCCTTGGGCCTCTGAAGCCAAAAGACTCAGTGCCTTCTCTAAAGGCCAAGACACCCCCTGCAAGGACCAATGCGGAGAACCTCAAATGCCTGCTAAGAGCCAAGACCACAGAGTCCGATCCTCTGGGGCATGGGGCAGAGAGCCCCAACCAGGTAACCATGGTCGAAGTCCTGGACAAAGAAGACAATACCGCCTTCAGAATCCATCAAGCAAAACAAGCCAAGATCCGTCTGTCTCCGACACCAGAGGAGACCCAGCCACGAGCTGAGAAGGTCCCACCGGGATGGATGAAACTGTTCGAGACCGAGTGGATGTGGAGGGCCATCCAAGAGGCCAAAGATGAATCTGCCACCAGGTCAGTACTCCTTAATTGGATACACCGGACCAGGGCCAAAGAAGTAGTCGACAATCTCTTGGAAGGGCTCTGTCACGCACAACGAGTGAACACGCTAGAATGGCTCGATGAATTAAGGAAGCCCCGATGCTACCTAATTCGCTCCCAGACCACCTCTGTTACGATTTTCTCGCTTATCTTATCTTATCAGATGCTTATTGCTTATCTTATCACTCAAAGCACCTTCACCATGCCTTTACTGAACCACCCACAGCCGGACTGCTGCGCCTTGCTAATGCAGGACATTTACCACATGTACCACAGACTCTATTACTATTCTTAGATATGACCAGAACACTATATAAGTAGCACAGTTCTTGCTGTAATACTTCAGCTTCGAACTATAGTTCATCTATACCAAACCACTCTCTACCGAGCCAAGCTCTAAGCAGCCTATCTCTTCTCAGAGTCTTAGACCTCATCATCTCTCCGGTGATTGTCCGAACGCGAGACAGCCGAAGACCTAGACCCAAGTCTTTGATCACGTGAAGTTTGGGTCTTACAGTTAGTTCGAAGCTTCCCTACCAAGAACATTATCCATGTTCTTCTACATACTCGTCCTCCTCGCAATCCTATCCGCTGCCATCATTGTTGGAGCACTAACCGTGCTTGGCATAACCTTTATCCTACTCGCCACCCTCTACCTCGACTACACCCACACAATCGAACCCCTCGTCCGTGCCCAGTATGAACTGGACACAGAACAACTCACTTTGGAACTTCCTGCCGAGCGGGAGAGTTGGTCGGACTACGAACACAGACAGCAGGAACCCAGTACACCGCCCTGCCTGGCATCCCGAAACACAGACAGTCCCACATACGACAGTGACGACTCCTACAATCAGGGACCCCCCATCTTCATCTTGAACCGCGAACCCACCGAGGCAGAGGCCAAGGAACTTGTCCGGTACATTCTATGCACCCTCAGACTCGGACTCGAGCCAGGAATCCAGGCAAGGACTGCCAGGGGAATGGAGTTCAGAGTTGAGGGAGGAGACTGGTCATACCGCGGCCCCCCAATCGTTGAGTTCGACTCCGATGGGGATGAGGAATACGAATACAGCACAGACAGCGACTCAGAGGATGACCACTGACTCCTGATTGTCGAGGAGGACTCCGACGACGAGACATCCACTCTCGTCGGAGAACTCGAGCCACACCAGGTCCCCCTACCAGACACCCCCGAACAGATCCGCATCACGCTCTCCCAAACCCCTTCCCCCACACCCGAGTACTACGACGATGAGGGCTGGGAGGATCGAGACGTCCCTGAGATGGACCTCTCAGATCCCCCTCCCCCCCAGCCATATGACCCAGACTACCCCGCCGTTCACTACTGGCCAGGAACTGATTTCCTGGAGAACCCCGCCCCATTCATCATCAGCATGCCCCACAACCTCCCCGACGACCCGCTCAACCCGTACGCCCTTGACTATAAGTGGCCCTACCTCTCGTCTGCCGATGAGGACATCCTCAGACCAGCAAGGACAACAGCATGGAGAATATGACAGGAAGACATCAACATACAGCTGGGATATAGACTACGATGATCCATGGACTTCTGGCTCGCCACACACAGACCCCATGGCATTGACCTCCATCAAGCCACAGCAGACGACATCGCCATCCGCATGGAAGCCAACCTGGACAGAGAACTATACGCCCCGACAGCTGGCTTGAGAATCATGGGACTATGCCAAAGGACACCAGACGAACAGGAGGAGCTGGAACGAGCCCTCCTTACCCTCGAAGACCAGCACAACACCTACTGGACTGAGCTCCATAGGCTTGGCATCATCTAGATTCGACACATTCAACTACGATCCAGAAACCTTCGAGAATCTGGATTATGAGTTTGAATATCCCTGGCCACTACCAGACGAACCACCATTCATTACGAGACAATACGGACACTGCGCCCCATACCCCCAGAGCCGCCTCTTCGCCAGAGCAGACCCCAACGAAGCTGGCCTCTCTAACCCACCGGAACCCCCTGCAGACCCTGACATGCCAGTAGACCCCCCCAGTCCTGGACAAGTAGAGCGAGACCGACTGTGAAAGCAGGCGGACCTCAGAGACCAGCTACAGAACGCGGAAAGAGACTTGAAAAAGGCTCTAGCCGATCTGGAGCTGAAGATCCAGAAGCTCGAACACCCCGGTGTCCCCGCACCAAAGAAACGCATGCAGGATCAGGATGACCTATATTCCCTCCCAGGTTATCCCAAAGAACTGAATTTCCCCCCAGACCCCCCGAATCAACCCACTGGTACAGGACCAGAACGAGCCCCCTTCTATGGGATCAAGCTGATCCTGTACCAGATCCCAAAACCCTTCACTGGGGATCACGCAGATATCACACGGTTTGTGGTGGACTGCTCGGCCTACTTCACCAGTCATGGAATATACTACCACACCCCGGCACAGAAAACTCTACTTGCCTCATCCCTCCTTGAAGGATCCGCCAAGGACTGGTGGATCCACAAGGTCAGCGACTTCTACGATAGTTACAGCGGAGATTACCGATACCCTGATTGGGATGGCTTCATCAGCCTCATCAAGGATCAATTCAGAAATCCCGCAGTCGAAGAAGAACACGAGAAGAGGATGTACCTCCTCCGATTAGGCATGGACAATGCCAAGACCTACTTCAGCAAAACTCAAAGAGCTTGCGAAGTTGGCCGGCCTACGCTATGACATTGGAGAAAAGGGACATATGACTCGTGCAGCCCGCAACGGAGTACTCAAGTACTATATCGACTCCATCATCGCCGGCGGACTTAACGTCCCCAAGACCTACCCCGAATGGCACGAGCGGATCGAGCTCGTCCACACCGAACGGATCAAGGACCAGTCGTTCTGCTCCAACATCGCAACTCGCTTCTTGCCCAGCACTAAGCCCGGACCATCCCACTTCAGCCCCAGCAAACCCGCTGGGGCCACAAGTTCGATGCCAGCCAAGCAGACAGGAGAAGGGAAGACGATGACTAGGGATGTGGGGTCAGGGCGATGGACCACATATCATGGCCAAGGGCAAGCAATGGAGATCAACAGGCTGCGAAAGGAAGGAAGGTGTTATCAATGCCAAGAGAAAGGACATTTATCGAAGGAGTGCCCCAAGAAGCGGGATACGAAGGACATTCACTCAGTCGTACTAGCCGAGCAGGGAACATCAGAATCGAAGGTGGAGGAAGTAAAAGAGTAGGCTGTCAAGGGCTCGATTCCCCTTCGACAGCCACTTCCTTGGGTCTTGGTACGCATTCGTCATACGCAGGTCGGACTTATAAAGTTTCTTTAGTTACATCGCATATTTTACCTACCGCTTCACAATCAACTGCTTTTAATGTCTCCTGCATGACTAGCAAACCCGCACCCACAACAGAATCGAACCGATATGCCGTCCTAGCACAACTGGACAACACGAACAACAACGACACGACCTCTGAGCCTGCTGTGAGGGAAGGGACCTGCCAGGTGGTGCTGGCGCCTTCAATACGAGTATTAGGACTCAGGTCAGAATCAAGTAGACGGGACGCCCTTGGGCCTCTGAAGTCAAAAGATTCAGCGCCTTCATCGAAGGCCAAGACATACCTCGCAAGGACTGATGCGGCAAATCTCAAGCGCCTGCCAAAGGCCAAGACCACAGAGTCCGAACCTCTGGGGCATGGGGCAGAGAGCCCCAACATGACATCGGCCGACGTTTCCCCAGGACCGCCACGACCATCCAACCCACCTAAAGGGAAAGGCAATGACAGGGAAGGATTAGAGAAACAAATGAACCCCCGAGTCGGAAGCAGCAAAGGAACAGAGCACAGCCCTACCCAACTGCTGGCGTCAGTAGGTAATGGCAGTCATGGTTCATGCAACAAGAACGCGATGTTCACGGACCAGCCCCCCGACCCTCAAAGGGTTAGCCCTGACATTCAGACCAGAAGTAGGTATCCTCCCATTGTTCCTCCTCCGCCCAACCCTGATGAAGACGCACGACCGGCAAAGGACGACAACAAAGCTGCAGGACAGGAAGCTGTTAGCGCCCAGACAGTGAAAAGGGGGCATAAGGTTACCATGGTAGAGGTACCTGACAAAGAAGACAAAACCGCCTATCAACGATGGTGGGCAGGACAGAAGGCCAACTCGCAAGAAAAGGATATACAGAGCGATGAAGACTGGCGTCCTACCACCCCAGACACTAGTGCTCCACCACATTCATGGCGTTGGTATAAACCTTTCGAAGTTGACTGGATGCTCCGAGTGATACAGGGAGCACGAAATTATTCAGAAGCAAAAGCATGCTTGAATAATTGGATACATAAAGACTGACACGAAGAACTAGTAGACGAGCTCGTGACTCGACTACAGAAGGGAGGAGAAGAAGCGAGGGAACTACTTCTCGAACTCCGAGAACCAATCCGATATATCCGCGGAGCCAAGAGCAGCAGACGGGACTTGACGGTAGACATTCGATTAGAATCCACTGTCAACCAAGAAGAACACATCACCAAAGGACTGGTCGACAGCAGATGCACAGGCAGCTCGATCAATTGATCCTACGTAGAAAAGCATGGACTCTACACCAGAAAAACCGCTACCGATCCCCGTCTACAATGCAGACGGAACACAAAACAAAGCAGGCAGTATCACAGAGTTCGCAGAACTACAACTCACCATTGGAAACCACAGCGAACAAATTGACCTCACAGTCACTGACCTCGGCTCCAAGGACATCTACCTTGGCCACGATTGGCTCAAATGGCATAACCCCGTCATCAACTGGAAGACTGGCACACTCCTTTTTGGACAATGCCAATGCACGAAAAACCCATTCCCTCTACCCAATGCAGACCCAGATGACTGGTGGGACGAAGAACTCGAAGAAGGAGAAACGATACTGGCCATCAATATGCAGGAAGAGCTAATCATACATGCTGTACACCATGCAAATGACCTAGCCGCTCAAGCAAACAAAGACAAGCTGAAGAAAACCTTTGAAGAAATGGTACCGGAACATTACCGTTCATACCACGACCTGTTCTCAAAAGAGAACTTTGACGAACTCCCCGAACGAAAAACCTGGGACCATGCCATCGAACTCACTCCGAATGCCAAGTCCACATTAGACTGCAAGGTCTATCCCCTGAACCGGAACGAGCAAGAACAGCTTGACAAGTTCCTAGACGAAAACCTGGAGACTGGATGGATTCGTCCTTCGAAATCCCCCTTTGCTTCCCCATTCTTCTTTGTAAAAAAGAAAGACGGCTCCCTTCGACCCATACAGGACTATCGAAAGCTAAACGAGATGACCATTAAAAACCGATATCCATTACCGCTCATCACCGAACTCATCGACAAACTCCAAGGAGCAAAGTATTTCACCAAGCTCGATGTTCGTTGGGGATACAACAACGTCCGAATCAAGGAAGGAGATGAAGAGAAGGCGGTGTTCAGAACCAATCAAGGATTGTTCAAACCCACGGTCATGTTCTTCGGACTGACAAATTCACCAGCCACGTTCCAGTGGATGATGAACGACATTTTCAAAGACCTAATCGCTGAGGGAAAAGTCACCATTTACCTCGACAATATCTTGATCTTCACGAAAACCCTAGACGAACACTGAAAGATCGTCCGACGTGTCCTTCAACGTTTGTGGGAAAACAAGCTTTTCCTAAAAGCAGAGAAGTGTGAGTTTGAGGTGTTAGAGACCGAATACCTAGGAGTCATCATCAGCGAAAACTCGGTACAAATGGATCAGGTCAAAGTGGCAGGGATCGCAGAATGGCCAACCCCGACCAAGAAGAAAGAACTACAGTCTTTTCTCGGATTCACAAACTTCTACTGAAAGTTCATCCGAGACTACTCCAAGATCGTACGACCACTGACTCAGCTCACAGGCAACGCGGAGTGGACATGGGGAACGGCCCAAAACCAGGCCTTCCAACAGCTGAAGAAGCAGATGGCGGAGGACGTAGTACTCGCCATTCCAACAGAGAAAGGGAGATTCAAAGTAGAAGCAGACTCCAGTGACGGAGCCATTGGCGCAGTACTCAGCCAGCAACAAGAAGGAAAGTGGTGACCAGTCGCATTCATGTCTAAAGCATTAAACACAACTGAGCAAAATTATGAAATCTATGACAAAGAATTGCTCGCGATAATGCTCGCCCTAGACGAATGGTGCCACTACCTCATGGGAGCCCTGGAAGACATAGAAATCTGGATGGACCACCAAAACCTTCAGTATTTCCAGAAACCCCAGAAACTGAACCGACAACAGGCGCGATGGGTCACTGAACTTGCCGAATACCATTTCACCCTCCAACATCTACCTGGTGTCACCAACAAGAAAGCAGACCTTCTCTCTCGAAGAGACGACCACAGTCAAGGCAAAGATGACAACAGTGACATCATAGTACTCCAACCGGAGCACTTCCGAGCGCTCATCATGCCCACAACCACTGAAACCCATGAAAGAATCAAAGACGCAACCTGACAAACGGAATTGTGGGACCAGAGAATTGCAAATTCCTTGAACCATGAACGAGGAATCACAAAAAAGGATGGATTACTCTTCTATGACGGAAGGGTGTATGTGCCAAGAAATGACACCCTACGAGGAGAAATCATCACGCAAAGCCATGACCATATCACCGTCGGACATCCAGGCATAGAAAAGACAAAAGAATTGATCCAACGAGACTACTGGTGGCCGAAATTGAAGAAAGATGTAGAAAGATATGTGAAAGGATGCGAAGCGTGCCAACGAACAAAGATCAGCACTCAAGCCAAGGCCGCACCGCTACACCCCAACACGATACCCAAAGGACCATGGACCCATATCTCAGTCGACATGGTCACCGGATTACCAGAATCCAAAAGCTACGATGCCTTGTTGGTCATCGTAGACCGATTCTCAAAAGCAATAATTCCCGTCCCATGCAACGTTGAGTTATCAGCAGAAGGATGGGCCAGAATACTTCGGGATCACGTCTATGCCAAGCACGGGATGCCCCAAGTAGTAATCTCAGACAGAGGACCCCAGTTCATGTCCGCGTTCATGAAGGACTTATATCGACTACTGGACATAACACCAAACACTTCCACGGCCTTCCATCCACAGATGGATGGACAGATGGAACGAGTCAATCAAGAACTTGAAGGATACCTATGATTATTCGTCAGCTATCGACAGACGGACTGGAGCGACTGGCTGCCAATCGCTGAATTTGCCCATAACAACCGAATACACTCGGCCACTGGACGAAGTCCCTTCATGACCCTATATGGATGAAACCCCAGAATAGTCCCAGACTCCGTACGACCATCACTGTTTACCAATCCTGCTGCCAAAAACTTCACCAGTCAAATAACGGAAATCCACAAAGACACCCAGCAGGCTTTACAGAAAGCAGCGGAACAAATGAAGACACAATACGACAAAAAGAAACGACCCACAGTAGAATATTGCCTAGGAGATAAAGTCTGGCTTGACAGCACAAACCTACATCTTCCACGACCCAAGAAAAAGCTGGACAACAAACGAGTTGGACCCTTCGAAATCATCCAAAAAACTGGAGCCTCAGCTTACAAGCTCAAACTCCCTCCCCATTGGAAAATCCATCCCCGATTTAACGAAAGACTCCTAACACCATACACTCCACCGACCTTCCCAAACCAACAGACACCAGCTCCTCCACCACCAGACCTCATCGATGACGAAGAACAATACGAAATCGAAGAAGTGCTGGACTCAAGGATTCGCAAAATCAGAGGAAAGAAAGGAAAAAAGTCTCAAGAAGTAACGGATTACTTCATCAAATGGAAAGGATGGACCAGAGAGCACAACTCATGGGTACGAGATTCAGAAATGGAGAACGCTAAAGAAGTCATCCAAGATTACCTCGACAATCTAGAAAGCCGGACATGACAATTGGGACGATTGTCTTAAATGAGGGGGTAATGTTATGATTTTCTCGCTTATCTTATCTTATCAGGTGCTTATCGCTTATCTTAACACTCAAAGCACCCACAACGCACCTTTACTGAACCACCCACAGCCGGACTGCTGTGCCTCGCTAATGCAGGACGTTTACCACATGTACCACGGACTCTATTACTATTCTTAGACAGGACCAGAACACTATATAAGTAGCACAGTTCTTGCTGTAATACTTCAGCTTCGAACTATAGTTCATCTATACCAAACCACTCTCTACCAAGCCAAGCTCTAAGCAGCCTATCTCTTCTCAGAGTCTTAGACTTCGTCATCTCTCTGGTGATTGTCCGAACGCGGGACAGCTGAAGACCTAGACCCAAGTCTTTGATCACATGAAGTTTGGGTCTTACAATCCCAATGAGGTTCCCTCTGAACCCTGGACTCATATCTTGGTCAATATGATCACCGGCCTCCCCGAATCCAATGGTCATGATGCCATTCTTGTCATTGTCGACTGTTTCTCCAAGGAAATCGTCCCTATAGCTTGCAACATCGAACTCTCATCAGAAGGATGGGCGAAAATTCTCAGGGATGAAATATATGCCAAACACGGCATGCCCATCACAATCATCTCCGATCAAGGTCCCCAATTCATATCCAAATTCCTGGAAGACCTCTACACCATGCTCCAAATCAAGGGGAATGCCTCTACAGCTTTCCACCCCCAAACCGATGGACAAACTGAACGTGTCAATCAAGAGATTGAAAAATATCTCTGCATCGTCATTAACCACCATCAGCTACTGATATGTGCCTTTCAGCACAACAATCACATGCACTCCACAATGGGCAAAAGCCCATTCCAAGTCCTCTATGGACAAAACCCCTGAGTCGCCCCAGACTCCAGAACCCATGCTCCCCTCTGCACTCCTGCGTCAGAAACCTTCCATGACCAGATGAAAACCATCCATGCCGAAACTGAGGCCACCCTAGTCAAGGCCACTGAACAAATGAAGACCCAATATGACAAAAAGAAAAGAGCCGCCATCAAATATCAGACTGGAAACAAGGTCTGGCTCGACACGATGATGAACCTAGACTTCTGTGGCAACGGCAAAACCAAACTCAGGCAGAGTATGGAGAATAAACATGTGAACACGGCAATACTAGGACGATCGTGTGTGTGAGTGGGTTCAGGGCACCTCCGTGCAGTAAATCAAAGCTTTAAGGGTGCAAAGATATGCTTGGACTATGCAGTCAAGCAGATAATACGACATGAGTGTCGAGGAATCGAAAGAATGACTGTAAGTCGTGAGGTCTCGTAGAACAAGAGGGAACGGCGCCTGATATGACGTGAATATCAAGAAACCGTATTCTGAAATGGAAACAGAGAATGAGACTCGAGAAAACATGCTCAAGACATTAATACAAGTGGGGAAACAAGAGGGAAATGCCTGAACAATACGGCAATAGATTGGGGGACTGGTGATGCTGGGAATAAACGTGCTGGTCAATCGAATAAACATGAATGAGGTGCTGAAACTGGCTGAAACTGATCCTAATAAACTGGATGGGCTGATACAGAAACTGGAGGCGAATGGTACTGGGCTGAAAACAATCCTATCTGATGTCAAAAACTTATCCTATAATCCACACTGGGATTTCCTATACTGAAAAGATTGCTGAACTGGTCCTATACTGATACTGATCCTAAGTCTACTCTGAGACTACCCAAGTGGGCGATGATGACGATGGCGAAGGTGAAAACTGGTAAAATGGTCCTATCTGGTGAAGTTGAAACTGGTATTGCCTATAAAGTAAACGGGGGGCGAGGTATGGCATGGTCGATCACGTATTGGCACAATATTGACATGTACCAATAGTGTTAAGAGTAAAGAGGGACGGAAACATCTTCTTCACAGTTAAAGAACCATGGAATAACTCAAGCAATACTGTGAGTTGATGTGCAATCGACTATATGCGATGCAAGACGAATATTGCTGTGAAACGACAAATAAACATATGGTGATCCTATAGAAACGATGGGCGGATTCGTAGAGATTTGCTGGTCTGACTAGTCGATTTATTGTCGGTGCATGCGGTGAATACGGTGTACGATGGATTGATGTGTACGAGAATCAATACAAGCATAGTCTGGTGAACGAGAGTGTACCCACTGGGTCGAAAAGTGCTGAACGCTACGGTAATCTACGTTTTTATACTAAAGTCCTACATATATTAATAGAATCTCAAGCGACTTTTTACTAAGGCTGTAAGGCCTTAGCTGAGTAAAATCCTGAATAAACGTGACCTATATCCATCAGCTGAAGTATACAGCATTGTTCGAATTGCCGTGCTTGGTTAGAAAACGTTCTATAGTGGAGTCCGGCTATCGGGCCGGTTCTTGCTGTTTCGACTGCATGTGCTGCAGATTGTAAAGACATGCTAGTGTCGCTGAGGTCGCCCAATGCATTTCTAATGACATGCCAACTTGGCGAAGTAACAGCTTGAGTCACCATAGTTCTGGAGTATCCGTGACAGGTTGATATCTTTGATGGATGAGTGCGGTGATAAGTGACGTTAATAGGGTCTAGCGATCAATGATGCGTAGTGATGTGCTTTGATGCAGATGCAGCATTACCATATATGATCGGGGGCCCATCAAAATCGGTGTTAACGTGTCTGTAATGCCGTGAAGTGTCAGATTTCAAGATGGGATGGATAACCAACGTGCGAAGACATATTGCCATGATACAAAAGTGGTATTGCTGTGTCAGCAATGACTGGTTTGGTGAAAGTCCGTCAGGTGGACTTGGTGTAGGAATTAAGGGTAATTTCGCGAAATTCTGAGCGTACAGAGCCTGGAGGCTCATCAACGACAAATCTTCACCTCCCCAGACCAAAGAAAAAGCTCGACGACAAACACATTGGACCTTTCCAAATCCTGGAAAAACGCGGCACCTCAGCATACAAACTGAAGCTCCCTCCTGTGTGGAGAATATACCCCATCTTCAATGAAATGCTCCTCACACCATACACACCCCCGGCATTCCCGAACCAGCAACAACCCCCACCCCCTCTGCTGGATATCATCATGGGCAAGGAAGAATATGAAGTTGAAGAAATCCTCAACGACAAAATGCGCAAAGTATGAGGAAAGAAGAGGGAAAGATCCAAAACAGTGACCAACTATCTCATCAAATGGAAAGGCTATGGTCCCGAAGACAACAAGTGGACCACAGAAAAGTACCTTGGCAACACAAAGGAAGCGATTGCTGAATACTGGGAGAAGAAAAGAGGAATGTTGGTTGATGCCATAGTCATTAATCCCCAGAATGACACGATCATTATCGATGCCCACTATCAGCAGGAGGATGACAACGACAAAGTAGGACCAGAGGACAACACATGGTATTACCTTATCAAGGTCACTAGCACCCAGGTGGAAAAAGGGGGCTAAGAGTATAGATGGCTAGACGAAGAATGGAAACCAGAACCCGAACTTGGGCACCTGGAGGAGCTCATTAAGGATTATTGGTGGGCTAACAAGCAGGACAGTGAAGCAGTCCCCCCCGATGGAGACGAGTCTTAGGGCAGTCAAGACGCCTGCCTTAACGAGGGGGTAATGTTACAATTTTCTCACATTTCTTATCTTATCGGCTGGCACTTATCACTATCTAATCTTATCTCAAGCACCTATCATCGTAACCATGACCATAATGGACCACATCAGCATTTGTACTATGGACAACTATGGCTCGTGACCAATACTTGCCCTTTTCATGTTTTGCCTTGTATTCCACATGACAACCATGGACAAAGACTCTATTCTTAGTACAGGACTTTTCATATATAAGTAGCATAGCTCTTGCTGTATATTCCCCAGCTTCAAGCTAAAGTTTAATCACACTGAACTTAGCTAGTCAATTCAGCCTCAGACTAAGACATTAGTCTGATGCTCTCAGTAGCCATTCAGTACAGAGACTCCTTGGGTGACTGTTCAAATGCGAAACAGCCCTTGGTTTACTCTTGTTTGGTTTACCCAGAGTTCAGGTCTAACACTCAAACTCACATTTCTCAGCTTTCAGGAATAGCTTGTGTTTCCTGAGAAGTGCAAGAACTTTGCAAGTGATCGATGATGAGCCTAGACTTCCATGGCAATGGCAAAACCAAACTCAGGCAGAGTATGGAGAATAAACATGTGAACACAGCAATACTAGGATGATCGTGTGTGCGAGTGGGTTCAGGGCACCTCCATGCAGTAAATCAAAGCTTTAAGGGTGCAAAGATATGCTTGGACTATGCAGTCAAGCAGATAATATGATGTGAGAGTCGAAGAATCGAAAGAATGACTGTAAGTCGTGAGGGTCTCATAGAATGAGAGGGAACGGCACCTGATATGACATGAATATCAAGAAACCGTATTCTGAAATGGAAACAGAGAATGAGACTCGAGAAAACATGCTCAAGACATTAATACAAGTGGGGAAACAAGAGGGAAATGCCTGAACAATACGGCAATAGATTGGGGGACTGGTGATGCTGGGAATAAACGTGCTGGTCAATCGAATAAACATGAATGAGGTGCTGAAACTGGCTGAAACTGATCCTAATAAACTGGATGGGCTGATACAGAAACTGGAGGCGAATGGTACTGGGCTGAAAACAATCCTATCTGATGTCAAAAACTTATCCTATAATCCACACTGGGATTTCCTATACTGAAAAGATTGCTGAACTGGTCCTATACTGATACTGATCCTAAGTCTACTCTGAGACTACCCAAGTGGGCGATGATGACGATGGCGAAGGTGAAAACTGGTAAAATGGTCCTATCTGGTGAAGTTGAAACTGGTATTGCCTATAAAGTAAACGGGGGGGCGAGGTATGGCATGGTCGATCACGTATTGGCACAATATTGACATGTACCAATAGTGTTAAGAGTAAAGAGGGACGGAAACATCTTCTTCACAGTTAAAGAACCATGGAATAACTCAAGCAATACTGTGAGTTGATGTGCAATCGACTATATGTGATGCAAGACGAATATTGCCATGAAACGACAAATAAACATATGGTGATCCTATAGAAACGATGGATGGATTCGTAGAGATTTGCTGATCTGACTAGTCAATTTATTGTCAGTGCGTGTGGTGAATACGATGTACAATGGATTGATGTGTACGAGAATCAATAGAAGTGTAGTCTGGTGAACAAGAGTGTACCCACTGGGGTCAAAAAGTACTGAACGCTACTGTAATCTACGTTTTTATACTAAAGTCCTACAAATATTAATAGAATTCCAAGCGACTTTTTACTAAGGCTGTAAGGCCTTAGCTGAGTAAAATCCTGAATAAACGTGACCTATATCCATCAGCTGAAGTATACAGCATTGTTCGAATTGCTGTGCTTGGTTAGAAAACATTCTATAGTGGAGTCTGGCTATCGGGCCAGGTCTTGCTGTTTTGACTGCGTGTGCTGCGGATTGTAAAGATGTGCTAGTGTCGCTGAGGTCGCCCAATGCATCTCTAATGATGTGCCAACTTGGCGAAGTAACAGCTTGTGTCACCGTAGTTCTGGAGTATCCGTGATAGGTTGATATCTTTGATGGATGAGTGTGGTGATAAGTGACATTAATAGGGTCTAGCGATCAATGATGCATAGCGACGCACTTTGATGCAGATGCGGCATTACCATATATGATCGGAGGCCCATCAAAATCAGTGTTAACGTGTCTGTAATGCCGTGAAGTGTCGGATTTCAAGATGGGATGGCTAACCAATGTGCGAAGACATATTGCCATGATACAAAAGTGGTATTGCCGTGTCAGCAATGGCTGGTTTAGTGAAAGTCTGCTAGGTGGACTGGGTGTAGGAATTAACAGTAAATCCACGAAATTATGAGCATACAGAGCCTGGAGGCTCATCATCGATCGATGCTCTTCTAGAGTTTTCAAAAAGATCAGGATGTCATCAAGGTATACAGTAACCTTGCTGGAGGCGATGAGGTCCTTGAAGATGTTGTTCATCATCCATTGGAACATGGGGGGGGAGTTGGTAAGCCCAAAGAACATGACAGTGGGTTCAAACAGGCCATGGTTTGTTCTGAATGCAGCCTTCCACTTGTCATCTTCCTTGATGTGTATGTTGTTGTATCCCCATCGTACATTGAGCTTAGTGAAATATTTGGCGCTTCCTAACTTGTCTATAAGTTCAGCAATGAGGGGCAGAGGGTAACGATTCTTGATAGTCATTTCATTAAGCTTGCGATAGTCCTGGACGGGATGGAGCTTTCTATCTTTTTTCTTGACAAAGAAGAATGGAGAAGCCATAGGGGACTTGGAAGGTCAGATATGACCCGTGGTGAGGTTCTCGTCCAGAAACTTGTCAAGCTCCTCCTGCTTGGTGTGGTTTAGGGGGTACACCTTGCAGTCGAGAGTGTTCTTGGCATTGGGGACCAGTTCTATCACATGGTCCCAAGGTTTGCGCATAGGGAGTTTGTCGAAGTTTTCCTTTTTGAAGAGGTCTGCAAAGTCGCAGTATATGGCGGGGACCATCTCTTCAAAGGTCTTCTTCTCTTTTCCCTCATTGGCCTTAGCAGCGAGCTCGTTTGCTTTGTGAACAGCATGGATTTCAATGGCTTCTTCGAAGTCCATGGCCAGGATACGGTCACCCTCTTTGAGTTCCTCATCCCACTGGTCATCGGGATCTGAGTCTGGTAGGGGGAAGGGGTTTTTGCGCATTGGCATCTGGCAAAGGTGATCTTGCTAGTGCTCCAGTCGATGAGCGGGTTATGATGAATGAGCCAGTCATGTCCAAGGAAATTTTCTTTGGAACCAAGGTTGACAACTGTGAGAGTGATCTTCTTGCTATGGTCGTCTATCGTAAGTCTCAGTTCCGCGAATTCAGTGATTTCCCCGGCCTTATTGCGAGAGCCATTGGCGTTGTAGATGGGAATGGGACTAGCAGTTTTGTTAGACCCGAACTTCACGTGACTACAGACGGGTCTAGACTTCGGCTGTCTCATGTTCGGACAATCACCGGAAGAATGACTTGGATGTCTATAGCTCAGCGAAGAAGGACTAAGTTCTTAGTCGAGTTCTGTGGTGAGAGTAAAGTGTGGTATAGATAAACTTTAGCTCAAAGCTGGGGATATACAGCGAGAGCTATACTACTTATATAGAAAACTGGGGTACTAAGAATAGAATGGTAACTGTGGTTGTCATTCGGAGAACAATAGGAAACAGCGAGGTAATCAGGCGACAGTCGTGCGCTGTAGTACCATCGTTGAGAGTGTCCGATATAGTCGTGGTAACTGTGGTTAAGCGCTTGATAAGATAAGATAAGAGGGAAAAATTGTAACAAGTTTTGTAGACAGAGATGTTATGTATCTTGACAAACTCACTGTAAATTGAGCTGCCTGTGCATCCACTGTCTAGGAGAGTGGTGGTGTCGATGGTTTGGTAGTCAGTGGTCTCAACTTTAAGCAGGATTTTGAGGTCTCGCTTGGAGGTGGTCTGTGAACGGATTAGGTAGTGCTGGGGCTTCCTTAATTTGTCAAGCCATTCTAACACATTTGCTCATTGGGCATGGTGGAGCCCTTCCAAGAGATCATTGACTACCTCTTCAGCCCTAGTCCTGTGTATCCAATTAAGGAGCACTGACCTGGCAGCAGATTTGTCTTTGGCCTCTCGGATGGCCCTCCACATCCACTCAGTTTCAAACGGCTTCATCCATCCATCCTGGTGAGACCTTCTCAACTGGTGGTTGGGTCTCCTCTGGTGTCAGGGATGAACGCGCCTTCGCTTGTTTTGCTTGATGGAGTCGGAAGGCAGTGTCGTCCTCTTTGTCTAGGACTTCAACCATGGTTACCTTGTGGGGGCTCTCTGCCCCATGCCCCAGAGGATCGGACTCCGTGGTCTTGGCCCTTGGCGGGTGCTTGAGTTCCACCGCATTGGTCCTTGCAGGGAGTGTCTTGGCCTTTGTAGAAGGTGCTGAATCTTTTGGCTTCAGAGGCCCAAGGGTGTCCTGCTTACTCAACTCTGACCCGAGTCCTAATACTTATGTGGAGGGCTCCAGCACCACCTGGCATGTCCTCTCCCCTACAGTGGGCTTGGATGTCGTTTTTTCTTATGGTTCTTGTTTATCTGGACTTGGAACAGTTAAAGCAGGTATATTCAAATATTTGTTAACATGGGGAGTGACTGCAGAAACATTATGAGTCTGACCAGTGATATTGTTCTTCGTACCAGATAAGTCCTTTGCCGAGCAAGTAGAACTATTTACTTCTCAGCACCATCTTTTACCTCCTCAACCTTCGATTCCATGGCGGGTTCCATGGTTACAGCCCGATTCTCCTCCTTTTTCTTGTTCCAACTTTGCAATGGGCAATTTTTGCTAATGTGTCTCTTCTGTTTGCACCTGAAGCACTTCCTTTCTGACCTGAGTGCATCTATGTCCATTGCCTGTCTCCGGCCACCATAGGTGGTACCAGTGCTCATCTTCTTGTCGCCTGAGGAGCTTGTGGTGCCAGTACTAGCCTTGTTGGTGTTTGTGGCAGGGTTATTGTTCCTTGGGGTAAAGGGGCCAGGGTGGCCAAGACCGTCTTCGATCGCTTTGCATTGGCAGGCGGCATTCATGACAGTGATGCGCTCCTTCCATTGGTCATAGGTTTTGGGTATGCTGATACCAATGTCTGAGATTATCTTTGTGTAGGAGTCAGGAACACCTTTCTTGATGGTGGTGACCATGTGCCCATGAGCCTCGGTATCACCTCAGAGTCCTGCCTGTTTGGCCTCCTTTTCGAGGGCCTGGAAGTAGTCATCAGCGATGCCTTTGCCGAGGTGAAGGTCATATATTTTTTGATGATGGATTTCTTCCACTGCATGATTGTGGAACTTGTTGTGAATCAAGTGGCAGAAGTCGTCCCAGCTGGGAAGGTGGAACTTGTTGCATGAATGGCTTCACCTTTCAGCTAGGATCATGATCCACCATTCCTCAGCCTTCCCAGTGAAGTATGAGGAGGCAAAGGCAACCCAGTAGGAGTCAGCATACATGTAAGGGTCATGTACTTGGAAGTACATTTCGCAATGGGTAAGGAAGCGGTCAATGTCGTCAGCTTCACCTTTGAAGATGGTGGGCTTTCACATCAGATCTGGCTTGCATCCCAGCCAGAGAGCATCTTCAGCCATTTGCCCGCTGGGATTAGGGGGTTCGTCATCGAGGTCATGTGCTTTTTCGGGCTCCCAGGGTAGTGACCAGCTATCTGGGTCTCGGGCCAGTGGGCTGGTATGGTGGGCTGGGGGTGGAGAGCCTTTGATGGCTCCATCGTGCCTAGTCCAGACCGGGATGATGGGTGGCTGGTTGCCAGTATTCGAGGTTTTGGCTTTGTCCAGACCAGCCCCAGTGAACATTCAGCCCTTTCTCTTTCCTCGGCTTCTTGGCACATAGGGTTGGGGTGGTAGGGAGAGGGGAAGAGGCATTTGAGGGTATAGGGGGTGATAGTCTTTAGGCTGGGCATAAGGTTGTATGGGATACTTTTCATTAAATTCATATACTACTCGTTCCATTGCACAGTACTCAATAATATTCCCCTGCTCTAGATCCTCTGGCTTGAGGTTCCTCCAGGATCTCTCTATCTTTGAGGACAGGAAGGTCAGGTCCACCATAAGGACCAATAGATGACCTATATAGATCTTCATGAATTCTCATTCCCACTGATCTTGGATCGGTTGGACCTTGAGCGATAGTGCGCTGACTGATGGCGCTATGCTGTTCATGGGTGATATCTTGGGCTCCTCATCTTATATGCTCTCTTCGCCTAGATTTGAACTGAGAATCGAAGTGGTGGCTGTAGATAAGACGTTCGTCTTGATTGAGGGACGGTGGGGCATAGTTGGCGTTAAGCTGGGTGTCAACCCACTGGCCCCTCTGCCAGTGCTCCCCCTAGCTTCTATATTTGTCTTCCTCGTACCACCGCTTGTCCTCTGTGCTGATATTGTGGAAGTAATTCCAATGCTGGTGGTGGGCAAAGTCCTCGTCATCTTCTCCCAGTAGGCATGAGCTACCCACTCAGCGGGCATTGTCTCGTTGCTGCTGCTGCTGGTACTGCCACTCACAGTACTGCTGCTGATTGAAGACTCCAAGGTGACAGAGGCACTGAATGATTTTGGCACGTTGCTCAGGGGTGACAGGGCAGAGATGTTCAGGGCGGTCGATGGGGTGGGCCTCAATATCAATCTGGAGGCCATGGAGGTGGGCAAGTTCGAGCTCAGCAGTTCTCTCTCTTTCGTGGTGTGCGAAGTTAAGGATGGAGCTGGTGAGGATGACAGGCCTTGCCTGGTCGAGAATGGGGAGAGGGATGATGGGGGAATTGGGGCGTGTCTGGTGGTTGCAGATGTAGGCCTCGAACTCTGATTGGGTGGGGCTTTGGGGGACATAGGGGTCATTGTCCTCACTATCGGAGAGGGCGGTGGTTGGGAGCTCCATGCCACTGGAGTCTGCGACTTTGTATAGCTCGAGGGAGTCTCGGGCTCTAGGAACTCCTCGGGAAGCTGATGATGTGGAAGTTGAGGCATCGTTGGTAGAGGAGGCAGTGAGTATGGCAGGGACAGGGCCAGCGAGGGTGGAGTTGTGAACAAGGATGCTGTGTCCTTGCTCGCCAATGTTAATTTCGATTTCTTGGACCGGAGTGACCCCAGAAGTTTGCCGATCTTCAGGATTGCGTATGGACATGAGTGATGAGGGGAAAGATGTGACCAATCTGTCAGGCTGGGTGATGCCATAGTGCTGTAGACCATAGGGGGAGGGGTAGAAGGGGACTGCTGGGAGATGGGTTGCATGAAAGGTGCGGTCTATCCAGCATTGGAGGCAGTTTTGTTGCTGGTGAAACCAGAAGGTGATCGGCCACCTGGACTGATATAAGAGGTAGGAAAGGGCAGGAATCCCAACAAAGAGTGTCAGGAAGAAGGCGGTTATGACTCTGTGGCTGGTGAACAATGCAGGCATTTGGTTTCAACAGACAATGGTGGTTGCTTGGAGAAAGGGAATAGGAAGCTTCAAGCTAATTGTTAGACCTGAACTCTGGGTAAATCAAACAAGAGTAAACCAAGGGCTGTTTCGTGTTCAAACAGTCACCCAAGGAGTCTCTGTACTGAATGGCTACTGAGAGTATCGGACTAATGTCTTAGTCTGAGGCTGAGTTGACTAGCTAAGTTTGGTGTGATTAAACTTTAGCTCAAAGCTGGGGAATATACAGCAAGAGCTATGCTACTTATGTACAAAAAGTCCTGTACTAAGAATAGAGTCTTTGTCCATGGTTGTCATGTAGAATACAAGGCGAAACATGAGAAGGGCAAGCGTTGGTCACAAGCCATAGTTGTCCATAGTACAAATGCTGATGTGGTCCATTATGGTCATGGTTACAATGATGGGTGCTTGAGAAAAGATGAGATAGTGATAAGTGCCAGCCGATAAGATAAAAAATGTGAGAAAATCGTAACAGATAGAATATGGATAGAGTCCACAGGATGAAGATGAGTAAGGTCAAGATGAAGTCAACGGAGTCAGAATCTGTGGACTTATAGTAAGAGAGAGATTAGGCTTGAAGGCCAGAGTGAAGACAAGAGTATTGGGCTAAACCAAGTTGATATTTGAACTGAAGTATGTACAAGTAATTCTACAGTTTATATACTAGAGCAGAGTCTGTGGATTGGACTCTAGAATGTTATGGACATGGCTAGAAATAATAAGTCTGGAATATTCTGTATCTAGAGGAGTCAAGGATTCCATGGACTCTGATATAACACTTACTCGCTACCATGATGGATTCTAGGTGTGATAAATGAATATGTGAAATTAGTAGGTGAAATAGAAATGAGATATGAAATAGAAACTGGGAATCGGAATCTGATGGGATCCGATAAGTAGGTTCAGGCCATTGGAGTTGACTAAGGTTGAGGTCTGTCAGAGTCCATGGCATGCTTGTTACAGTATCCCCCCTTAGCATTCTTGCCCTCAAGAGTGCAGATCCCGATGACTGAGTGTGATGCATGGAATTTGCTGCTGGGATATCACATGATTGTCACCTCTTAGCTTTCTACCACCACCATCTAGCTCTTTCTTTAAGTCCCCCTTTGCTGTCTGATATGATGTCAACATAATACCACCTGTTGAAGATGCCCGAATGTTATTTGCTGCCACCCACACCTGAAGATATTGATGTTGATGCATTACCTTTATACTATGAAGGCAAGGAAAAGGAAGAGGTGGAATATCGGGCAGCCATAGAGACTCATGACATGTGGAAGGTTGCAAAGATAAAGGCAGAGAAAGCCGTGGAGACTGCAGAAGTGGCAAGAAAGAAGGCTGATGATAGGGTAAAGAAATTGGCTTTGTTGAAGGTGGAGAAGGAGAGGAAAGTGGCAGAGGCCAAGCGACTCAATGATGAGAGGAAGGCCCAAGAGGTGAAGGAGGAAGAGGAGAGGCAGAGGTTAGAGGAGTTGGCCAAGCAACAGCCAAAGACACCAGTGTCTGCAGGGGATGAAGAGGCCGAGGACGAGGAGGATGCTGATGAGGGGGATGACGAGGACCCAAAAGGCATGGTGTGGAGGAACTTGGTGGTTAAGCACCAGAAGTTGAAAGGCAAGCAGAGAGCAGTTGTGGGTTCTTCAGGGGCTTCAAAATGAAAGTTGAAGTCAAGGGAGATTGTTGAGGACAGTGGAGAGGAGAGCATGGCCCTGTCAAAAAACATTCAAAAGCAGATCTGGTCCCCAAGAAGGGGGAAATTGAATATTTTAGCAAAGGTGAGTAAATGTCAGATTCCTCAGAGTGTATTAACAGAATGTTAGATAAATGTAGATGATGTTGGGCTGACAGTGCCCAATGCTTTCCGGCAAAGAGTGGACGGTCTTGCAAGTGGTGCAAGATTTGAAAAGCCTGGTGCCAGTTTAAGACAGAGCTAGAGGCTGCAGGATTGGGTGAAGTGATTGAGCTCCTGCAGGGCCTTTATGGGAGGATGGATGCAGTAGAGCAAAGGTTGGAGAAGATGGAGAGGACATTGGCAGCCGTCAGAGACTACATAGATGATTTGGTGGATGATTTCCACCTGAGAGATGCGGTCAAATATCCACAAGATTTCATGCAGGGGGTGTCTGTGGAAGAGGTGGAGGTGTTGATGCAGGAGTTGGTGGATTTACAAGATGCTCATCTCAAAGCTCTCTGGCTTGTGATGACTATGTGACTTGATCAGGATGTTGTGCAAATCTGGCATTCAAGAATCACCTCCACAGAGACCTTCAACGGTTGTGATCCCTTCAAGTTGGCTAGTATCAACTTGTGGCATGGAAGCCGTGGGCCTGGATCATTGGTGAAGGCGGTGGTGGTGAGCAAGAAGTTTTGAGAGGCTAGGAAGAGGTTTTATGAGGTCAGAGGCTGATGGGCTGAGTGGGGTTTGTGGAAGAGGTTTTTAAAAGGATGTGATGAGTTTTTAATGGAGGATTCCAATGGAGAAATGAAAGAAGGGGATGTCAGAGAGGAGATGAAGCTGGGCATGGGAACCATTGGAGTCTCAGAGTTAGATGAGTTGGAGTATGAAGGTGTAGAGGCTGACAGGTCCATGGCCACCTAGACTCCTTAGACTTTATAAATTTTTTTTTCTTCTTGTTGTATGCACAGATAGTACTGCACCCAGAGGGCAAAATATATATAGCTTTTTGATGTTTGAAATGAAGTGATGAAAGAAAGGGTTGAAGTCAAGTGATAGGCCAATGGAGTCCATTCCCAATTAGAAAGTGAATTTGCAATAAATTTCCAGAATCCAATTTGAAATTGGGGAATCAGAATCCAATGGAGGCCGATGGAGAAGGAATCAAGAAGGGATAGGTATAGGCTTGGATGTAGCCTTGTGAATGGTGACCTTGGAGAGTGGTCCTGGTTTGTCTAAGTATCGATGGTGGAAGTCTTTGATGTAATCCTCTATGGAAAATTCAGTAGCGGGGATCCAAGCAAATTCTTCATCAGTACCTTCATAATCCAACCATTGAACATGATAAAGGAGAGGGCATCGGAACTGATGGTTGAGTTTAGAGTTGAGAATCTATGTGATTTCGTACTGTTCTTCACCATTAACTTTGACTGGGGGTGGAGGTGGTTGGGTACAATTGGGAATGGTATTGGTTTCCACAGGTTCCAATTGAGAGACATAGAATACAGGATGAATGGAACAGAGATCTGTGGGAAGCTTGAGAGTGAAGGAATGGGATCCAGGCTGAGCAATAATATTGAATGGTCCAAGGAATTTCTTGGAGAATTTTGTGGTAGGGTGAGTAGTCCTGATGTTGATGAGCCTCCAGGCTCTGTGCGCTCAGAAATCGTGGGCACTACCTTCAAATTATCGATTATGTCCCACCCACGGACTTTCAGTAAACCTAACATTGCAAGCAAGGGCCAACTTGTTTCATTCCGAACTTTGCAAAGTACGCGAAGTTACACTGCAGAACTGATGCGCCATATTCCCACGAGTCCCTTTTTGATTACCGATCATCCATAAACAGAGTAAGCGCCCGACTGGCCTAGAACTTAGACGCACGCAGCACTGGCCGAGTCATGGGTTTCACCACGCGTAGGCTGTTTACGACTACGGATTGCTAATGGAAGTACAGGACCGTATGGTCACATACTTAAACCAGTAGTATTAGTGAGCCATAGCTGAGGATATGTAAGAAAATCTTACCAAAACGACCAGCCGCACCCACGCACTTTGGCGGCACTGTAAGTAAAGTATTTAAAAAGTTCTTTAGTATTATAAATGCCTTAGACATGCTCAGCAATACGTACTGCGGTTTTATAGCCTTAGAAACTTTGCTTACTGATAAAAGTTCGCGAACTTTGTATAAAAAGAGGACAAAACGTAGCTAGAATAGAATAGACGGGCGGATACCCCACCAATTCCCCATATTCACACAACCAACAAGATTTAATGTCACGTCTCTGTGTTCTAAGAGACCAGACAACTAAGTCTTGTTACTACTTCGCTCTGTAAAGCAGGAAGGAATATTAAAGCATAAGAAAAGCTATCCTTCTTGTCATTCTCACCTTGAAACGTCGCGTTCGAAAGACTAGTAAAGGTAAAGAAAGTTACTAACGAAGTTCATTAGAAACACAGTTACAATACTGGAACCATAGCTAGGTTTCCGACACCAACAGAAAGTTCGCGCCGTATATAGGTCGCCCCCACTCAGCCTACAGCCACGTTTACGCATCGCTTCCCTTCCAAGAAACTTCACGTACATAACTTGAGCCTCTCTAGACCGTTAGGGACTCATAACAACTGTAGCAAAAGTTCGCTACCATCCTAGGAAGCTATAGTCACCGCACGGAGGTGCAAGACTAGACTCGCTAGAACCTGCCTTCAGATTAGCTGCTTGATAGCACTTGCCGTTTTAGGTCTTGTGTTTTCTGCCTGCAGAAGTCTTTAGGTTCATCAACGTGTTTAGCACTGAGGTAGACTTTATCACCTACTTTGAAATCTGGAGCCAGAGACTGTTGCTTGTCTGCTTGGAATTTGTAGCGAGACTGAGCAAAAGTGATTTCATCATGTAGGAATTGATGGAGATCATTGAGGTTGACTATGAAATCGCAGGCCCAAGCAGAGGCAATATTGTGTTCAGGGTATACCATGATGTTAGGATGGTATCCCTTATTAGCAAAGAATGGAGAAATTCCAGTGGAGGTGTTAGGAGCATTGTTGTATGCAAATTTGGCAATGGGTAGTAAGGTATCCCAATTGTCTTGTTGGTAAGAACAATAGATACAAATGTATTGTTCAAGGGTTTGGTTAGCGCATTCAGTCTGTCTGTCAGCTTCTGGGTGATAGCCAGAGGTAAAGTGAAGCTCCATACCGAGGGCCTTTGCAAGGGCATGAGTGAATTGGGAGACAAATTTGGAGCCATGGTCAGAAGTGATATGATTGGGAACACTGTGTTTGGAAAATACATAGGTAACGAATAACTGGGTGAGTTCAGTGGAATTAATGGTATTGTGAGTGGGAATGAAAATGGCTTGTTTGCTTGCATGGTCAATGACGACCAGAGTAGTGAATCCATTGGACTCCAGGAGTTGTTCAATGAAATCCATGGAGATGGAGTCCCATGGACACTCTGATACAGGCAAAGGTTTGAGTAAGCTGAAAGGACAGTGTCTAGGTGTTTTGTTATGATCACAAGTAGTGCAGGATTTGATGTAGTGGCAAACAAATTCATGCATCTGTGGCCAGGTATAATTCCATTGGACTAGTTTGAGTGTCTAATTTTGACCAAAATGACCTGCCAAGATATGGTCATGATTGTTTTGTAGGACACAAAGACAGAGATCGGTGGAGTCCGGGATGTAGATGTGATTGTCAAGATGGAGTATTTCTGACTCATCCATGGACCACTGGGAGGAATTGGAAGGGGAAGAAGCAAGGCAAAAACCTTCAGTTATCATGGAGTCCATGGGCTGTGCTTGTTTGATCTCAGAATGCAACTGGTCCACATCCATGATAGCACTAGCATGGAGTATGGGACCTTCAAGAAAAGTAGCATGGAGAGAAGCAGAGAGTTGTTCTTGAGTAAATACAGGATGGAAATTATGAAGGTTGACTTGAGCATATTGACTATCTCTCTCTTTAGGGTAGACATCCCAGCATCTAGTGAGTGCATCTGGTTTCCCACCAAGTCTACCCAGTTGGAACCAGATTACTAGGTTGAACTGGGAAAGGTATTCAGACCAATGGACTTGACATCGCATAAGGATCTTGGTAGTAGAGAAATACTCAAGATTCTTGTGATTGGTAACAACATTGATGGATTCTGTAGAGCCTTCAAGGTAATGACACCAATATTTAAAGGCTTCAAAGATGGTGAGAAGCTCTTTATCATGGGTATTGTAGTTAGGCTTGGCTCCATGGAGACTGTGGGACAAGAAGGAAATAGGATGGATCTCACCATCCTCAAGGTAAATAGAGAGGATGGTGGCAATAGCATAGCCGGAAGTGTCAGTTTCCATGACAAGTTGATGGTCAGGAATCCAGTGGGTAAGGATAGGGGCATGAGTGAAAGCCTGTTTCAGCTCATTGAATGTGGCTAAGCATTTTTCATCAAAATTCCATGGAATGCCCTTGTGAGTGAGGTGCATTAAGGGCAGGACAATTTCGCTGTAGTTGTGAATGAAACAATGGTAGAAGTTGGTGAAACCAAGAAATGATTGGATATCTTTGACCTTCCGTGGGACCAGCCAGTCAACAATGGCTTTAACTTTGTCTTCAGCCATGCATAAGCCTTCAGGAGAGAGGATATAGCCTAGATATTCCATGGAGTCCCAATGAAATTTGCATTTGGAACCTTTGCAGTAGAGCCTGTTGGCTTGGAGTCTGCATAGGACCTCACAAATGTGTTTTTGGTGTTCCGCAGGATTGTCAGAGTAGATGAGGATATTGTTGAGGTAGACAACAATGGAAATGTCAAGCATATCAGAAAAGATGTCATTGACAAAGTGTTGGAAAGCCATGGGAGCATTGGTGAGACCAAATGGCATGATGTGCCATTCAAAAGAACCATAGCGGGTGCGGAATGCAGTTTTCCATTCATCTCCTTCAGCAATATGGACTAGATGGTAGGCATGGCAGAGGTTGAGTTTAGTATACAAGTGTGCAGAATGCGTGGAGTCAAGAAGGTCAGAAATGAGAGGAAGTGGGTATCTGTCTTTTTTCGTGATCTTATTCAGACCACAGAAATCGATGCAGAGTTGGAGTTCACCAGTCTTCTTCTTGATGAAGAGTACCGGAGCTCCATGGGGAGAGCATATAGGGGAAATAAAACCATTGCAAATGTTATCGTCAATAAATTTGTGCAGGGCTTTGAGTTTGGATTCCGAGAGGGAATAGATAGGACCAAGCGGAGGTGAAGTACCTTCCTCAAGGTTGATCTTGAGATTGTAAGGATGATGCTCAGGGAGTTTCTCAGAGAGGGAGTCACTGAATACATTGGCGAAGTTGTGATATTCATCAGGCACTTCAGACAGATCCAGCAGAGCTGCAGAGGCAGCCTGGCCACTAACACTTGGCAGAGAAGGTTGGAGTGTGAACTGTTGTGCACTCTCCTCTGCGCAAGCTCATATGAAAGCAGCCATGGAAATAATAAATATCTTGGGTGCCACTGATGCAGCAAATGAAGGAATGGAAGGGTAGGAATAGATAGGCTCATAAGGTGGTGGAGTCCATCAGGATCTTGAAGGAGGTTTGGAGGATGGGACAGGACCTGAAGGGTCCATGCGAGCTGAGACCAGTGATATGCAGTCTATGCGTTCACACCTAGATTTTGCGATTTTATATCAATACTATTGCATATTTACCTGATACTATTGGGATTATGAGGATTATAGCAGAGGCTTCAAGCTGATAGTCAGTGCAAACAGCTACTAGTAACACTAGGACTTAGATGCAACACCACTAGTGGGTCAACTCTACCTGCCAGCCAATACTAGTGACTCAAAACTAGTGAACCTACGCAATGTATGGTCACTAGTTTGTGAGTCTTGCCACTAGCATACCAAACCAGAGGCAGAGGACACAAACACCAAGAAGCTCCATCATATGAGTACCAGCTAAGGTGAGGATGCCTAAGTCAGAAGCACTAGTTGTGCGATGATCTTAAACAGGACTTAGAATTGATTAGTGATGGTTGGGATTGTGCAGAGAGCTGACTAGTGGATGACAGATCTCAGACGATCAGCACTAGTATAGCTGGGCTGCACTCCCGATCATGATTGGTGACTGTTACAGGCATGACCGACTGGTGCATTAATTATCCTTGACACTAGTGGAGCATTGCTGGGTTGAGGGCATGGGAAACAGACCTCCAATGGAGTTCCTAGGCCTGCTAGTCAGCAACAAAGCATTCTAGACCAACTATTGCATGATTATGCACCAATACTTGTGACTAGCCAAGAAATCCTTATCAATAGTACCCCTCTAGTATAGCTATTTTCAGTTATTGTACCTTTTTCCATTTGTATATAAGTAGTAGAGTAGGTGCTTTGCATAGCAGGCAAGCCTACCCTGAGATTGTGACATACTAGTCAGTACCTAGTGCCCCCAATTAAAGGATTTTGTGCTTAACCTTGATGAAATGATGGCTAGTCATGGAGTTACCCCAGTATTGAGTGAATAAAAACCCCTTTGAGTCTACTATTGTGTCCTGTTGAAGGCTGAGAGTGTTTCAAAGTTAGTTTAAGAGAGTTCTCGGAGTATAAAGTATTATTCCTAGGTCAAGAGTGTGACTAGTTTGCCTAGAGTGTGACTAGTCAAGTGTTTATCGCTTGTAGGAAGCAGTATAGTTTATTCTTAGGCCCAGAGTGCCACTAGTTTGCTAAGAACGTGACTAGTCAAGTGTCTATCACTTGTGAGGAGCAGTACAGGGCCAAGAGAGCCACTAGTTTTGGAGCAATCCCAGTTCCAGTGAGCACAGAAGCTCAATAAAGTCACCTTTACTCAATCATGTCTTACCCACCCTGCTAGTATGAGTAGTACTTTTGTATCGCTCACTAGTAACAAATAAAATGTCTTTAAATGACTTTCCTTGATTATTGAAGTCTGCAGAGTGCTTCTATCATACTTGAAATGCCCGAATTCAATATATTGGTGATTAGTATAGAGTTAGTGATAGGTTTAGTGTTGTTGGTGTTCATTGCCAGCCACTAGTCCATTCGCCACTTGCCGTTACTGAGCACATCAGTGGGTTCAGGAATCAAGCACCTTCTCCACTTTGTATTGTTCTTCATCATTGATGAGGTCAGGTGGAGGCGGTGGTGGTGTTTGCTGGTTCAGGAATAAAGGCAGAGTGTACGGGGACAGGAGCTTTTTGTTGAAACGTGGGTGTATCTTCCAGTGTGGTGGAAGCTTCAGCTTGTATGCCAATGCTTCAGACTTTTTGAGGATCAAGAAGGGTCTGACTTGTTTGTCATTGAGCTTTTTCTTGGGTTGCGGTAAATGGAGGTTTGTAGTGTTGAGCCAAACCCAATCTCCAACCTTATGCTCAGTCGTGGGGCATTTCTTTTTGTTGTACTGGGCTTTCATTTGTTCTGCAGCTTTTTGTAGGGCTGTTTGAGTTTGCTTGTGTACTTCTGCCATGGTTGTGGTGAAGGTTCTGGCAGCTGGGTTCAGGAATGGGGAGGTTTGGACTGAGTCGGGGATGAGACATGGGTTGCGGCTGTAGAGTACCATGAATGGGCTTTTACCCATGGCAGAGTGAGTCCGGTTGTTGTGGGCAAATTCGGCAATGGGAAGCCAGTCACTCCAGTCAGTCTGTCAGTAGGAGATGAAGAGGCGAAGGTATCCTTCGAGCTCTTGGTTAACTCATTTGGTCTGCCCATTGGTTTGAGGATGGAAGGCGGTGGATGCATTAGGAGTGATATCTAGCATTCGGTAGAGGTCTTTTATGAATGCGGATATGAACTGGGGTCCTCGGTCAGAGATGACAATGGAGGGCATGCCATGCTTCACATAGACATGGTCTCAAAGTATCTTGGCCCACCCTTCCATGGAGAGTTCTATGTTACAGGGGATGGGGATAATGGCCTTGGAGAATTGGTCAATGATGACAAGAAGGGCATCATAGCCCTTGGATTTGGGTAGTCCGGTGACCATATTGATGGATATGTGGGTCTATGGTTCGGATGGGATTGCATTTGGGTGGAGGGGTGCGGCTTTGGCTTGTGTGCTTGTTTTGGCGCATTGGCAGGCTTCACAACCCTTGACATATAGTTCCACATCCTTTCTAAGTTTCAGCCACCAGTATTCTCATTGGATTAGTTCTCTGGTCTTTTCGATGCCTGGGTGTCTGGCAGTGATGTGGTCATGACTTTGGACAATGATTTCTCCTCGGAGGGCATGATCTTTTGGAACATAGATCCGCCTGTCGTAGAATAGAAGTCTGTCTTTTTCTGTAATGCCACATTCATGGTTGAGAGAGTTTGCGATCCCTTGGTCCCAGTCTTCCTTGTGTCGGAGTGCATTTTTTTACTTTTGAGTGTACTTCGGCAGTGGTTGGCATAATAAGGGCATGGAAATGCTCCAGCTGAAGGACAATGATGTCATCATTGTCATCCTTTCCCTGGTTGTGGTCATCCCATCAGGAGAGGAGGTCAGCCTTTTTGTTGGCAATGCCGGGTTGATGATGAAGGGCGAAGTGGTACTCTGCGAGTTCAGTGACCCAGCATGCTTGGCGTCAGTTCAGTTTCTGAGGTTTTCGGAAATACTGGAGGTTCTGATGATCTGTCCAGATCTCAATGTCTTCAGCAGCCCCCATGAGATAGTGTTGCCATTCAGACAATGCAAGCATGATCATGAGCAGCTCCTTGTTGTAGATTTCATAGTTTCATTCTGTCACGGTAAGGGCTTTGGACATGAATGCTACAGGTTGCCATTTCCCTTCTTGCTGCTGGCTGAGGACTGTGCCAATGGCTCTGTTGCTCGAGTTGGCTTCTACTTTGAAGCGCCCTTTCTCTGTCGGGATGGCGAGAACAATGTCCTCAGCCATCTGCTTCTTCAGCCATTGGAATGCCTGGTTCTGGGTGGTTCCCCAAGTCCATCCCGCATTGCCCGTGAGCTGGGTGAGTGGCCAGATGATTTTTGAGTAGTCATGAATGAATTTTTCATAGAAATTGGTGAATCCGAGGAATGACTGCAACTCCTTTTTCTTGGTGGGCATCGGCCACTCGGTGATTCCAGAAACCTTGACCTGGTCCATCTGTACCAAGTTCTGACTGATGATAACTCTCAGGTATTCAGTTTCTAATACTTCAAACTTGCACTTTTCAGCCTTGAGGAACAACTTGTTCTCTCATAGGCATTGAAGTATGCGTTGTACGATTCGGCGGTGTTCATTGAGGTCCTTGGTGAAGATGAGGATATCGTCAAGGTAGATGGTAACCTTGCCTTCAGCGATTAGGTCCTTGAAGATGTCATTCATCATCCACTGGAAGGTGGTGGGGGAGTTGGTAAGACTGAAGAACATTACGGTGGGCTTAAAGAGGCTGCAGTTCATTCTGAATGCGGCTTTCTCTTTGTTGTCTTCTTTGATTCGGATGTTGTTGTATCCCCAACAAATGTTGAGCTTGGTGAAATACTTGGTGCCTTGTAGCTTGTCAATGAGTTCTGAGATGAGGGGGAGTGGGTAGCGGTTCTTGATCATCATCTCGTTCAGTTTTCGGTAATCCTGTATGGGGTGAAGGGAACCATCCTTCTTTTTGACAAAGAAGAAGGGTGATGTGAAAGGGGACTTGGACAGGCAAATTCGCCCTGACTCCAAGTTCTCATCTAGGAACTTATCCAGCTGTTCCTGCTCGTTTCGGTTCAAGGGGTAAACCTTGCAGTCGAGCATGGACTTAGCATTAGGAACGAGCTCAATGGCATGGTCCCATTGTTTTCGTTTGGGCAGGTTGTTGAAGTTTTCTTTCGAAAACAGATCGTGGTATAAGCGGTAGTGCTCAGGTACCATTTCTTTAAATGTCTTCTTCGGCTTGTCCATATTGGCTTGGGCTGCTAGGTCATTGGCATGGTGTACTGCGTGAATGATGAGCTCTTCTTGCATGTTGACAGCAAGGATGGTTTCCCCCTCCTCAAGTTCTTTATCCCACCAGTCATCCGGGTCTGCATCGGGGAGTGGGAATGGGTTCTTGGTGCATTGGCAGTGACCGAAAATGATTGTGCCTGTCTTCTAGTTGATGACTGGGTTGTGGCATTTAAGCCAATCATGGCTGAGGTAGAGATCCTTCAAGCTGAGGTCAGTGACTGCTAGATTGATGCGTTTGCTGTGTCCTCCGATAGTGAGACAGAGCTCCACAAATTTGGTGATGTCGTCCACCTTGTTGTGGGTTCCATCGGCGTTGTATACGGGGATCAGGGCAGCTGCCTTCTTGGTGTCCATTTAGTGACTTTGGACATAGGATCAGTTGATGGAGCTGCCAGTGCAGCCACTGTCTACAAGGGCATGGGTGGAAAGGGTCTGAATGTTCGTGGCGGTCTCAAGTTGGACACTGAGTGTGAAGTCCCACCCAGTCGACTTGGTGCCCTGTATGTAGTGGATGGGTTGTCTAAGCTCATACAGCATTTCTAGGGTGGGTTCACCTCCCTGCTTTAACCCATTGATCAGATCACCGACAATCTTGCCTAACGGTCCTGGTGCACCCAGCAATGGAGGGCAGCTTTAGCTTCACTGTTGGTGTGGGCTTCGCAAATGGCATGAAGGGTCCACTCCATGTCAAAGGGTTTGAGCCAGCGGTAGGGTGGAGGTGTTGGGGGTGTCTGATATGGAAGAGGGGATTCTCTGATGGGGTAGTACTTAGCGTCGGATTTTTCCTGGGCGGCACTTTCCTTTTGCTGTTTTTTCCACCATTGTTGGTAAGCTGTGTCATCTTCTTCATCAGGGACTTCCACCATGGTAATGGCCCACCCCCTTTTTACCACCTGGGTGCTAGTGGATCTGGGTCCTGCGGCTTTCTTGGCATCCTTGGCTGGTTGTGCATCTTCATCGGGGTTGGGCATTGGAGCAATGTGAGGATACCTACTTCCAGTCTGAATGTCAGGGCTGTCTCTTTGAGGGATGGGGGACTGGTCCATGAGCGTCGTGTTCTTGTTGCATGAACCATGACTGTCATTACCATCAGATGCCAGCAGTCGGGTAGAGCTGTGCTCTGCTGCCTCGCTGCTTCTGACTTGGGGTTTCATTTGTTTCTGTGGTGCTCCTGCTTGACTCTTCCAGGAATCCTTACCCATGGTTCCTGCAGCTTCATGAGGCCGCTTTCCAGAGCCTTTCTCCATTAGGGTATTCACACTCCAATTAGCCAGTCCTGTAGAGGCATTCCCCCTGGGGGGTTCACATTCAGGCAGTTCCCATATTAGGGGTTCTGGCAAGTTCATTGGGAGGCTCTCTGCCAACTCCAAAGAGTCTTTTCCCTGTTCGGTGTCTGAGGATTCGACCTTATCAGCGCTTGAGTCTGTGGTGTCCAGTTGTGCTAGGATGGCATAGCAGTTTGATTCTTTTGGTACTGGTTTGCTAGTTGTGCGGGGGACATTAAAAGTGGTGGAAACAGGTATATTCAAATGCACAGTAGATAAAACATGAGGAGTAACTAAAGAGGTACTATAAGCCCCACCAGGAGGATGAGAAAGCATACCAGTACTTGAGGAGGAGGCCATCGAAGGGGAATTGAGCCCTTGATGACCTAATCTTTTACCTCCTCCACCTTCAACTCGGTCTTCTGTTCCTGCTCAACTACTACCAATGAGCGAATGTCCTTGAAATCCTTCCTCTTTGGGCAGTCCTTTGACATGTGCCCCTTTTCTTTGCAACGGTAACATCTTCCCTCCCTTCATAGGACGTCTATGTCCATGGCCTGCCCCTGTCCTTCATACATGGTCCATCTCCCAGACCCTGCATTTCTGCTGGTGGTTTTGACCTGTCCTGACTGCTTGGCCAGCGTCGAACTTGTGGCCCCAGTAGGTTTGCTGGGGCTGGTGTTTTGGTTCGATGTTCCAGGCTTATTGCCTTATTGTTGGTCCTGGCAGCAGGTCATCGGGATGTCCTAGGGTCTGTTCAAAGATGGTCTGCTTGGTACGATCAATGTAGAGCTGGCAGATGCACTCCTTCCACTCAGGATAGGTTTCCAGTGTGCGAACACCCTGGTTGGTGATGGTCTTGGCGTAGCTTTGTGGGATTCCCCATCAGACAGCCTGGACCATCTTTCCTCATTCCACCTCATCATGTCAGAGCCCTGCCAACTTGGCCTGGATTTCTATGGCCTGGAAGAAGTCATTGGCATTCCCACTGCCTATTTGTATCTCATTCATTTGCTTCTCAGTGGAGCTGTTCGATGGTGGGGTCCTGAGAATTGCCAGCGGATGAGGTTGCAGTACTCATTCCAGTCAGGGGTATTGGACTTGTTGGGCAATGGCATCGTAGAAGTCTGGTCATCGGTATACCCACCAGTCTTTGGCAGGGCCCTTGAGGAGAGAGGATGCAAACTGGATCTTTATGGAGGAGTAAGGGAAGAAGACCTCGAATGAGGTGAAGTAGAAGTCACAGTCACCAATGTACCGCTCGATGTCAGCATGTTCTCCAGCAAACTTGTCTGGGACTTCGTGCATCATTGGCTTTACCTGCAGGAAGGGTTCTTGGACCCCCACAGTTCCAACAGGTGGTGGGTGCGGGGGATGGCCTGGTACTCAGGGTGGTCAGGGTATTGACCATCTCCTGCTTCCATTGCTAGGCAGAGGGGACGATGGGAGATTGAACTTCGTCATCCTTTTGTCCAGGTTGGCAAGCTGGTTTGCCATGTCAAAGCTGGCCTGTCTCCAGTGTTTGATGTCAGCTTGGAGGGATTCGACCGTCAGTGGTGGGGGCAGTTGGGCTTTGGGAGGTGCAGGGGGCTGGTCGGTGTTGGGGGGCTGGTCAACATTGATGTTGATATTGGAGCCTGCTCTGGCCAGGAGTCAGCTTGTGCCTGTTTGGGGGTAGCCATGATGTTGGAGTCGGCTTCTCGGCTGGGAGATTCATGGGGGGGGGGGGGGGGGGGAGTCTGGTAGCGGTTTGGGGTACGGGGTGTAATCTAGTGTGTAGGGGCCGTATTGTGAAGAGGATATATTGGGGTCATATTGCTTGGCCTCACCAAACATTTCTGTATCATAGTTAAAGGTGTCAAAATTATTCCAGAGCTCCTTGAGCCCTGAGTTCAGCACGTTCCACCTCGTATCACCGTGCGAGTATGAGGAGGATGACTCCCAATTCTCATTCTTCCTGCTCTGTTTTCTCTTGTATCCTATAAATCCAGTGTCCTGCAGAGGGCAGGTATAGTTCTCAGTTGTGGTTTGCATGTATCCAGGCTCAGATGGTTTCGTTTCTTCCTCAGTGAGGAATGTTGTCTCCCCGGTTGAGGGCCAGCCACTCATCCATGTCTGGACGGATCGGTGGTGACCACCCAGCTCGGGCTTCAAGATCAGCACATTGATACTCCCAGGCCTCTAACTGGGCTGGGCTGAGTATGTCTCTATCCACTTGGGTGAGGGCAGGCCAGTCATGGTCTGCGCTTTGCAGATTGAGGGGGTCGTTGATGGCATCGTGGCAAGGTACATCGGACTTATTGCTTCTGGAGTCGGGGGAAGAGGTGTGAGGTGGCGTGGCGGGCTGTGGTTCGAGGGCAGTCTTGGGTCTGCTCGGGGAGAGTAAAGAATGATGGAGAGGACAGGCCTTCGCTCAGCAGGCATGGGGCTCCTCTTCAGGATTGGGGTGTATCATTTCTTCATCATCTTCATCATCTTCTGGGAACCTTTTGAAGGGACCCTGGAGCTCCTGCTCTGGTCTGACAACTCAGATTCTGAATCTGTTAGGCTGAGGGGTCTTTCTGGGAGAGCAGGTTCGGTATAGGCAGGTGGGACACTCGCCTTGTATCTGCCTGAGAAGGTACCGGCTGAGGTTGTAGGCCTCCTGGGCAGTCGGGGGTCTGTCCATGATGATTGGTGGTGCTGGAAAGGGTTCATCCAGGGGAATACTTTTGAGGGGGGTAGTGTCGGGGGAAGGGGTGCAAGGGACTCCTCTTGGTCGACCTGGGTCCAGGGGTTGCATTCCTGGGAGGTTCCTGCTGTGGCGGAAACTCATCAGTTGGAGTTGGCTGTGAAGCCAAACCTGTGGGTGGTGGTGTGGACAAGGTCCTGCTGGGATTCCGGAAGGGGTTGTTGGATTTGAAAAGGGGGAACATAGCTGGTGGGTAGTCGGGGCTGGGATTGGGGTTCTCCTAGGTGATGGAAGAAACTTCGTATTTCTTCTTCATATTCGAGAGTGAGGACGACGATGGAAAAAATCACAAGTGATCCTAGTATGATGGAGAGGGCAACGATGATTGCTTGTTCAAAGTTCTGCATGTGATTGGTTTCGTTGCGGTCAACGGTAAAGAAACCAGAAGGAAGCTTTGAGCTAATTGTTAGACCCAAACTTCACATGACTATAGATGGGTCTAGACTTCAGCTGTCTCGCATTCAGACAATCACTGGAAGAATGACTTGGTGTCTATGGCTCAGCAAAGAAGGACTAATGTCTTAGTTGAGTTCTGTAGTGAGAGTAAAGTATGGTATAAATAAACTTTAGCTCAAAGCTGGGGATATACAGTGAGAGCTACACTACTTATATAGGAAAACTAGAGTACTAAGAATAGAATGATAACTGTGACTGTCGTTCAGAGAACAATAGAGAACAACAAGGTGGGCAGGCGATAGTTGCAAGCCATAGTACAATCATTGAGAATGTCTGTTATAGTTGTGGTAACCATGGGTAAGTGCTTGAGATAAGATGAGATAGTGATAAGCACTGGATAAGATAAGATAAGCAGAAAAATCATAACATTCCCTCTTGTTTTCCCCACTCATATTAATGTCTCAAGCACATTTTCTCAAGTCTCATTCTCTGTTTTCATTTCAGAATATGGTTTCTTGATATTCATGTCATATCAGGCACTGTTCCCTCTCTGTTCTATGAGACTCTCATGACTTACAGTCATTCTTTTGATTCTTCGACTCTCACATTGTATTATCTGCTTGACTGCATAGTCTAAGTGTATCTTTGCACCCTTAAAGCTTTGATTTACTGCACGGAGGTGCCCCTGAAACCCACTCACACACACGATCATCCTAGTATTGCTGTGTTCACATGTTTATTCTCCATACTCTGCCCGAGTTTGGTTTTGCCATTGCCACAGAAGTCTAGGCTCATCATCGTTCACATCGGTATTGTATCAGTATGGTCTATTTGTTAGAGGGGGGGAAGCAGTGGCCCCAGATATGTCTCCATGTGTCCAGTTGCATCCCATGATGGTTCTTGTTTATAAGCATTATTAGGCTGTGTCCGCCGTAAGTTTTATCCCTGGCTCATTAATCTAATCACCCAGCACTCATCTTTATTTGCTTAGGATATCGAAAGGCTCTCAACAGCCACCATGTTCCTGATTTGCTTCTGGACTGTTTGTAGCGCACTTCTCCCCAAGTTCGCTGATAGGTCCACAAATTTTCATAGTGCTTCAACATATCTGTCTATTTTCTGTTCTTTGCCAAGTTTCAACAGCTTAAATTGTAGGTGTAACCCTGGTTCAAATTCTCACCACTCTTATTCAACCAAGAGATTATCATATTTCTTAAATACACAGTCACCGGATCCAACTCCGTACCTTTCTCTTGTGTTATTCAACATTAGCATATATCTGACTTAACAATTTTTGTTGTAAGAACTGGCCTGACTTGACTCGCATCTCTGCTTTCAACTTTAAATGGATCTAGGCATGGTGCAGTCCTGTAGCAAGGTGCACAATTTGGTGTATGAATATCTCTCGCCTCCAAGCCTGGCATGATTAGCGCTGAACAGCATTGGCATACACTTCTAGGCAAACTTCGTATATTATGCGGTCCTTCAGGGTTCCACCCCACATGACAACTCTGGTTGCATATGATGGGTGTTAAATAATTAGTTGTTTACTTGGAAATCAATCTAGCCAGTCACGGTGAAATGATATCCAAATGGTTCAACCCAGTGCCTAGTCAGAAATGGTGGTCAGTGCGAGACACCAGGCACTTGATATGACCTTACAGGTATTCCTTTTGTATGGTGTCCCCATCCATAATGAGAATGTCACTCTGCGATCTTGTTAGCACAATACAGACCACAGTGAATTACTAGCAAACATGGCTTAGTCTGACACTGAGAAGATTCAGACATTTCTTAGCCTCTCCTTTGCGACAAAAATCCATTGTTGCATCTGATCCTAGCGAAAGACCAGCGATGAATCCCTGTACCCCTTCCTCATTGTCACTGTGAAACTGCTGCATGGTCAATGCAAATTTTTAGGTCAGCTTGGTCTTGTACTCACAGCCATGGACTGCTTTGGAAGGTAGGCCACACTGCAGAGGCTTTAGATGAATTTAGCCAATAGCATATAGATCCATACCTGAGCAGTTCATTGAATTCTGGTACATTGGACAACACCTGCCTGAGTGTTTGGATTATGAAACTCTTTGCCATTTTTGGGCCTTGTGATTTGTGCTTCCATTTTGTGGTATTGGACCCTCCCCCAATGTACTGTTGATCTACCATTAGAAGTCTACAGGGGAGAACATACCACCAGATATACCTCATAAGGTTCACTGGCTGCTGTCCACGTCAGTATATTAGGGACAACACGAGTATGTGCACTTACAATTATGAGAAAAATAGTTGGTATACATTATACCCCTCCCTGCATTGGTATGTAACTTACTGTTGTGATACAGATCATATCATACTTACCTCGATGCTAAGCATGAAGTGTTAGCCAATTTTTGAACCCATACAGATAACATACCCTTCAGAGAGGTGTGCGTTCAAGAACCATCTTTCCATCACCACTACTGGTTTTATATATGTCAAGTATTTTGTCCACCTCCCTGATTCCCAATGGAGAAGGTCATACTAGGTGGATGGTGCTAGCAACAGGATGAGTGATGTCAATTCGGTCTATTAGAGTATACATTACCTAGCTCCAGTTATACCAAACAATATTATCTCCTTGACCAGAGGGCGACAGTTTGATTGTTCCAGTGGGGTGTCGATGAAAAGCTGCAAATTCCCATTAGTATTGATGTGCTTGGTGTCCATATACATATGCCTGCATGGGTTGCAATGACACAAATCATTATCAATGACCCTCATTTCCCACTGCTCTATGACCTCAGTCTGCTCTCCACAATAATTGCAAACTAGTCGATCCCAGTAGTGACTGTACGATGGTAGTTAGTTTGCAGGTACATACATTGTATGCAAAAGCTTGCTGAGGTGTTAATAAACCACACTTTGAACAATGGTAAGATGCAGGTTTCCTGGTGTCCTTCATGAGCCTGAAGTGTTGCTCATTCGCAGCTGAATCTAGTGGCTAGTACCTGATAGCAAAAATTCATTGTTGAGTGACAGCACTGTATCAGCTCCAATGGTCCAAAATGCATGGCATCCTTGTCGCAAGCAGATAGGACCTATATCGTACAGGGTGGAGCTATAGTTGTTGCAAAACAGACAAACAAGTATGGTCAGTTTTGGCTCATCCAAGCTGTAGAACACATGTTCTGGTCACCACCACATGGTGACCTGTTCCTATTAATTACAGACATGAAATGAGAGCTGAATCTACAGCACAACTAGCTTACCTCAGTGTACATGAATTTAAACATTGCCCTTACAATAGATGGTGTCGTTGGATGCCTCGTCCCATACATCCATTACCATGTACTTTCCCAACTGGCAGTATGCTATAGGTTTAGGGAGCATGTATGGAAATAAGGTGTAGTCCTCACTGATGTATATGGTGATCGGCAACCTGGTATCATATGCAGCAAGTAATGATGGTCGACGGTCCTAGTTTTGAGCATCAGATCCACTGCGACTCGGTCTGTGAACAGCATTGTATGGTGCGTTGATTCTTACACGTATGATATGATAATTTCTCCATGAAACAGGAAGGCATTGTGCCTGAGCAGGAGTCAGAATATGTTTGCAGGTATAGAACCAACCTATGGCACAGTGTTTTTTGTTAGTAAGAGTCCAACCATCTTGCCCTGTCATGTGTAGACCCCACTGTGGTAGCTCTTCATGTCCTGGGAACCCTCACAAAGTTCTTGATGCAATGTGCTCCACAGAGGAGGCAGTCGCCACAGTTTCGGTCACATAGTCATAGTGTGAAGTGAAAATGTGGTTGATGATGCCAGGTGGCATTTAAATGCATGAAGTCAGCCACATGGCCAGCTAGTGCATCGCTGATGTCTATTACGAACCCCCATCCTTGATACCATGTCCATATGGAAATCGACCAATGCCAAACAGTCTGACGTCATTGTTTTGCATACCTGGTGCCATGATTTGTGTGTCAACAAGTTGCACAAGGTGTTAACCCAGGTTGCTCTCAACATCTCTGCTAATCGTCCACTGGAACATGCCACCATGGTAGGTCGTTGGTGTATGATAATGTATTGCTAATATCGGATTTGCAGGTTTGTATTGAGGAAAGTCTTAGCACACTTAACAGGGAATACATTGTCGAAAATGGTTTCGACCTACCTCCAGGGGGGGGGGGGGGAGGCAGAGGTAAACTGACGATAGTAGGTCTTTACTTGGTTGATCCAGGAACTAAATCAATACTCGCAGTTCCAAGACAAATATGCACAAAAGAAAAAGGCAGGTCTTGAGCCCTTTCTTCTCTGGGACATGCATTGGAAGTATTTCTTCACTGGTGTGGATGTCTCATTCAAGAAGGAAGTATGACAATGGCTTCCTCCTTTGGAATGGGTCATTTTGGTGGCCAGCCGGATGGGCTTGGAGGCTTATTCAGGTTTAGATGGTCACACATTAGGGCCTGCTGACCTATCAGATTGGAGTGTTTCACCTGTTGTGTTTCAAGAACCCATGGGCAGATCCAATGGTCATGTGCTGCATTTAAACTGATTATCAGTTAGCACCAAGGTTGTTTGGAATGCATGCTCTGCTGTCAGTATACCAGGTACAAGAGCGCCAGGCCCT
The DNA here is from genome assembly GCA_030407055.1 of Armillaria mellea. NCBI lineage: Eukaryota > Fungi > Basidiomycota > Agaricomycetes > Agaricales > Physalacriaceae > Armillaria > Armillaria mellea. Next base: position 2,784,019 of record JAUDZF010000007.1, read on the forward strand.
GTTGGGCATGTGTTCTGTGCAGCAACCGATGTGTCTCATCCACTGCATATAGCAGACTCAATGCGGAGCTATATAATCTTACTGACCTTATGGTCACAGCCCACAACATTGTGCGAGATAGGACATCCTTATTGCAAGAGAAGGATGTCTGGTCCTCAGAGACCATGGACTTGTACAGGAAGGTGACAATGGACATGGTCCAGGCAGGATTTAGCAAGCTGAAGAATAGCCTCGCTTGGGTGCCAGTGGAAGAGGAGGATATTCGGTAGATACTTGATTTGAAATATAACTATTTGCTTCCATGGGATTAAATTTTGTGACACTGTGCCAATCTTACCTTCGCTTCTCATGTCTTCAACTTTGTCATTGGTTGCTGCCCCAGCGAACTTTCACCAGTGGCATACTCTGTGGTCATGAGCCACTGTTATTTTGTGTGTACGGTACAGTTTTGACCATTGAAGACATAATGACCATCGGCACAGAAGCTAGATGGTATATGCGAGCCAGAACACTGTTTTCAGAGCATCGGAGACGATTACGAACTGGGCGAATTGCAGAGGACTAAGGTGAGGTTGTATATCTTTGTCGCAACCCTGCGTACTTAGGATAGCCAGGCTCATTTGCTGGCCTGTTTGAATTGACTGGGTAGTTGGACTTGTACATGTGAGGAACTCCTCCTGAGATATACCGACCATAACAGATACTTCTCCATCCTCTGTTAACATTGATGAACTCCATGGTGGATCCGAAGGTGGGAATGATATTTCAACATTGTGGAGAGTCGCGCTGAGTTTTCATAGTGCTTATTACCTGTGGTTAACCAGGAACCAGGGCCATCTCAGCTGTTGCCTCACAAACTACAGCCACAGGTAATACGGTTGTATGTCAGCATCCTTTCCACTGACTTATGCTGTACTACCAGTTGGTTTCGATTACATCTCTAGAATCCCAAAAGAATGTTTCTCCGATGCCAGACAGCTCCTTCTCCATCCATTGATAAGCTGTTTTTGGACAATGTAAGATTGTAACTGTCTTCTACTCTACAAAATGTGCTCACTCTCATGTTGTAAAGGTGTGGACATCACCTACATCCATTCCTCCAATAACCATTCCCGATGTTCATTTGAACCATTCAAAAATCCTATAGTCAAAGTTCACCCTCCCCAGTTAACATGACCAGGGCTACCACTCAGCCTAAGTCTTTGGCACAAATGGGGATCACAGATGTGTCTTCTGGCCCAGGTCACCTGACCTTGAGTCATTTGCAGCAGCCAGCCAATTCATTCTGACCACTGGGATCTCCATGGACACATTACCCGCTCGGGTGGTATCTTCCTCGCTCAGTCAGTCATGCTGAGTGACTCTGGGCCTGTGGTCGAAGATGGGTTGGCTCCTCTCAATGTGACAAATGATTCGCAGAGCGTCGATGTCAGTCAGTTCATGTCTGTGTTTAACCAAGGCTGAATACATTAGGTACTTACTGCATTCCAGAAAGCAATCAAAGACAATCATGGAGAAGGAAACACCATGGAAGTTGATGATTTGATGAAACTGGTCAGAAGAATGGACCCCCATCAGCTATTGATCACTTGTGAAACAGCCAGTGACGAGATTTGGTCTCAGCTCGTGTTTGTGAATATCTGAAAGACCAGGACCAGGACTCTAAAGGGATGCAGAGTTGCCAACAGGGTCAACATATCTAACTGGGACCTGTTCCCTGTCAAAGGGGTAAACCCAGTACATCCATTCTTCATACTCATTCACCACTATCTTACTGGATAAATAACAAGTGTATATGCTGGGGCTGTTACAATTTTCTCACCTATCTTATCTTATCGGCCGGCGCTTATCTATATCTCATCTTATCTCAAGCAGCCTATCATCATAACCACGACTATAACAGACCTGCATCAGCAATTGTACTATGGACAACTATGGCTTGCGACCAATGCTCACCCTTCTCATGTTTCCCCTTGTATTCCACATGACAACCACAGGACAAAGAACTCTATTATTAGTACAGGACTTTTCATATATAAGTAGCAGTAGCTCTCACTGTATATTCCCCAGCTTCGAGCTAAAGTTTAATCACACCTGAACTTAGCTAGTCGACTCAGCCTCAGACTAAGACATTAGTCTGATGCTCCTAGTAGCCATTCAGCTTAGAGACTCCTTGGGTGACTGTTCAAACACGAAACAGCCCTTGGTTTTACTCTTGTTTGGTTTACCCTGGAGTTCGGGTCTAACAATTAGCTTGAAGCTTCCTATTCCCTTTCTCCAAGCAGCCACCATTGCTTGTTGAAACCGAATGCCTGCATCGTTCATCAGTCCCTGGAATCATCTCTGCCTTCTTCCTGACACTCTTTGTCGGGATCCCTGCCCTCTCAGTACCTTCTCTATCGGTCCAGGTGGCCTGATCATCTTTTGGTACCACACCCAATGAAACCACCTTCAGCATTGGACTGGATCGCACCTTCCATGCCCCCCAGTCTCCCAGCTGTCCCTTTCCATCCCTCCCCCTACGGTCTTCAATGCTATGGCACCACCCAGCCCAACAGATCTGTCACATCCTTCCCATCATCGCTCACAGTCCATACGAAATCTTGCAAAATCGGCAAGCTCCTATGGAAACTCAGGGTCCAAGAAGTCAAATCGACATTGGCGAGCAAGGACACTAGCGTCCTTGTTCACAACTCCCCTCTCACTGGCCCCATCAACATCCCCATCCCTACCATACTCAGCCCAACTCAGTCTGAGTTCAAGGCCTACATCCGTAACCGCCAGATGTGCTCTGATTCCCCTACCATCCCTGTTGCCATCCTCAACCAAGCAAGGCCAATTACCCTCCACCCCGACACCAACATCTGGGCTGAGGCAAGCAGGGAGAGAGAAAGGCTCGCCGAAGATGAGCTCCTCCAGCTCCGAGGCATCCAGGTTGATGTTGAAACCGGCCCCATTCCTGGCCCCTTCCACCTTGAACCCCTATGGCTGCATGAACAAGCCATTACCATCCAGTGCCTCCATCAGCTCGGCATCCACAATCAGCAGCAGTACAACAAGTGGCAGTACCAGCAGTGAGTCGAGCATGATGCCCGCCAAGCTACTAGCGCGTGCCTACCAGGAGAGGATGACAAAGACCACCGAAGGCGCCTCCATTGGAACCACCTCTGGAATATCAGCCGTGAGGATGAAGAGTGGTACGAGGAGGACGAGCGGAGAAGGTGGAGAGAACACTGGCAGAGGGGCCAGTGGGTCAATACATGGCTCGGTGCGAACTACGCCCCTCCCCCCCTCGATACTGATGAGCGGCTTATCTACAGTAACCACTTCAGTACACAATTTGAGTCCCGACGACAGGAGCACATCCGACAAGGTGCCAGGGATATCACCCATGAGCAGCATAGCGCCATCACTCAGCGCGCTATCAATTGCGGTCCTTCCGATCCAAGATCCATGGAAACATGAATTCATGAAGATTTATATAGGTCATCAATCGGCCCTTACGCAGGACCCGACCTTCCTTTCCTCGAAGATGGGGAGATTGATGAAGAGCCTAGGGCCAGTGGATCCGGAGCGAGAGAATATTATTGAGTACTGTGCAACAGAGCGGGCAGTGTATGATTTTAATAAAATGTATCCTGATCGACCATATGCAGAACCAGAAGACTACCGTCCCCAATTCCCCCAGATGCCTCTTCCCCTCTCCTCGCCATCCCGACCCTACATGCCAAGAAGCTGCAGAAAGGGCAAGAGCTGAATAATTGCCGGGGCCGGACCCGACAAAGCCAAAACCTTGAATGCCGGCGGCAATCAGCTGCCCATTGTCCCAACCTGGATCGGCTATGATGGAGCCATCAAAGGCTCTCCGCCTCCAGGTTGACACACTAGTCCCCTTGCCCGAGACCCCGACAGCTGGTCAATCCCTTGAGGGCCAGGAAAGTACTATGACCCCAACGACCCGCTACCCAATCCCAGCGGCCAAATGGCCGAAGATGCTCCCTGGATAGGGTGTAAGCCGGATCTGATGAGAAAGCCCACTGTCTTCAAAGGCGAGGCCGACAACATCAACCGCTTCCTCACCCACTGTGAGATGTATTTCCAAATGCACGACCCCTATATGTATGCTAACCCCTTCCAAGTCAGCTTCGCTGCCTCCTATTTCACCGGGAAAGCAGAAGAGTGGTGGATCATGATCCTCACAGAACAATGCAGCCACTCCTGCAACAAGTTCCATCTTCCCAGTTGGGACAACTTCTGCCAAATGATCCGCGACAAATTCCGCGATCATGCAGTAGAAGAAATCCATCAGCAGAAGATGTATGACCTCCGCCTAGGCAAAGGCCTCGCCGATGACTACTTCCAAGCCATTGAAAAGGAGGCCAAGAAGGCAGGTCTCAGAGGCGATACTGGTGCCCGCGGACACATGATTGCCGCAGTCAAGAAAGGCATCCCCAACTCCTACACCAAAATCATCTATGATATCAGAGTTGGCATGCCCGAAACCTACAATGAGTGGAAAGCCCAAATCACCATCATGAACGAGGCCTGCCAACGTAAGGCCATTGAAGACGGTCTCGGACGTCCCGGTCCCTTCATCCCCAAGAACAACAACCCCCGCCACAAATGCCTCTAAAGCTAGTAGTGGCATGACAAGTTCCTCGGGCGACAAGAAGACTGGGACCGGCGTCACCTATGGTGGCTGGGGACAAGCCATGGACATTGAATGTGCTCAGGTCAGGAAGGGAAGTGTTTCAGATGCAAGCAAAAGGGGCACATCAGCAAGAATTGCCCATTACAGAGTTGGAACAAGGACAAGAAGAAGGAAGAGAACCAGGCCTGTAATGACAGAACCCGCCACCGAATCCAAAGTGGAGGAGGTAAAAGATGGCGCCGAGAAGTAAAAGGTTCTACTTGCTCAGGCGAAGGACTTATCTGGTATGAGGAACAATATCGCTGGTCGGACTTATGATACTTCTGTAGTTACACCATGTGTTGATATGAAGAACACGCATTTGAATATACCCTGCTTTAATCATTCCAAGTCCAGATAACCAAGAACCTAAGAAAAAACCGACATCCAAGCCCACTGTAGGAGAGGGGACATGTCAGGTGGTGCCTGGAGCCCTCAACACTGAGTACTAGGACTCGGGTCAGGAATCAAGTAGGTGGGGCACCCTCGGGCCTCTGAAGCCAAAAGATTCAGCACCTTCTCTGAAGGTCAAGACATCCCCCGCAAGGACCAATGTGGAGAATCTCAAATGCCCACCAAGGGCCAAGACCACAGAGTCCGATCCTCTGGGGCACAGGGCAGAGAGCCCCAACAAGGTAACCATGGTCGAAGTCCTGGACAAAGAAGACGATACCGCCTTCAGAATCCATCAAGCGAAGCAAGCCAAAACCCGCTCATCCCCAACACCAGAGGAGACCCAGCCCCCGGCTGAGAAGGTCCCACCAGGATGGATGAAACCATTCGAAACCAAGTGGACGTGGAGGGCCATCCAAGAGGCCAAAGACGAATCTGCCACCAGGTCAGTGCTCCTTAATTGGATACACAGGACCAGGGCCAAAGAGGTAGTCGACAATCTCTTAGAAGGGCTCCACCGTGCACAACGAGCAAACATGCTAGAATGGCTCGACGAATTAAGGAAGCCCCGACGCTACCTAATTCGCTCCCAAACCACTTCCAAGCGAGACCTCAAAGTCCCGCTTAAAGTAGAAACTGCCGCCAATCGAATCATCAACGCCACTGCCCTCCTAGACAGTGGATGCACGGGAAGCTCAATTCACAGCGAGTTTGTCAAAACCCACAACATCCCTGTCTACAAAACTGCTAGCCCCATCTCAATCTATAACGCAGATGGCTCCCATAACAAGGCGGGAGAAATCACCGAGTTTGCCGAGCTGAAACTCACCATAGGTGACCATAGCGAGAGAATCGACCTCACTGTCGTCAATCTCAGTTCGAAAGAGATCTTTCTCGGTCATGACTGGCTCGTTCAACACAACCCACTCATTGACTGGAGCACCGGCAAAATCACCTTTGCCCGGTGCCAATGTGCCAAAAACCCTTTTCCCCTACCAGACTCAGATCCAGACGACCAGTGGGATGAGGAACTCGAAGAAGGCGACCGCATCCTGGCCATCAACTTTGAAGAAGCCATTGAAATTCGAGCCATTCACAAAGCGAATGAACTCGCCGCCAAAGCCAATGAGGAAAAGGAAAAGAAAACCTTTGAAGAGATGGTCCCAGCCACGTACCGTGACTTTGCAAACCTTTTTGAAAAGGAAAACTTCGACGAACTCCCTGTGCACAAACCCTGGGACCATGCAATAGAACTTGTCCCCAATGCCAAGAATACTCTTGACTGCAAGGTGTATCCCCTAAACCGCACCGAGCAGGAGGAGCTCGACAAGTTCCTTGACGAAAACCTCACCACCAGTCATATTCAACCTTCCAAGTCCCCCATGGCGTCCCCCTTTTTCTTTGTCAAAAAGAAGGATGGAAAGCTACGTCTTGTACAGGATTACCGCAAACTCAACAAAATGACAATCAAGAATCGTTACCCCTTGCCCCTCATCGCTGAGCTTATGGACAAGCTAGGAAGTGCCAAGTACTTCACTAAGCTTGAAGTACGATGGGGATACAATAACATTCGCATCAAAGAAGATGACGAGTGGAAAGCTGCATTCAGAACAAACCATGGCCTGTTCGAACCCACCGTCATGTTTTTCGGCCTTACCAACTCTCCCGCCATGTTCCAATGGATGATGAATGACATCTTCAAGGACCTCATCGCCTCCAGCAAGGTTACCGTATACCTTGACGACATCCTGATCTTTTCGAAGACTCTAGAAGAGCATCAACAGATCACTCGCAAAGTTCTCGCGCTCCTCAGGAAACACAAACTTTTCCTGAAAGCCGAGAAATGTGAGTTCAAGGTACTGGAAACAGAGTACCTTGGGGTAATAATTAGCAAAGGTTCTATCTGGATGGACCAAGTCAAAATTGCAGGGATCACCAAGTGGCCTGTCCCCAACAAAAAGAAAGAACTTCAATCTTTCTTAGGGTTCACCAACTTCTACCGACATTTCATCAAGGGCTACAGTGAAATAGTATGCCCAATGACCCGTCTCACTGGGAACGAAGCCTGGACCTGGGGAACCGCGCAGCAGGAAGCCTTTGACAAGCTTAAGGCTCACCTTGCTCAAGACGTTGTATTAGCAATCCCAACCGAGACCAGGAAATTCAGAGTGGAAGCAGATGCTAGTGAGGGAGCCATCGGAGCCATCCTATCCCAGGAGCAGGAAGGAAAGTGGAGACCAGTTGCATTCCTGTCCAAAGCCTTAATGGCCACAGAACGCAACTATGAAATTTATGACAAGGAACTACTTGCCATAATGCTCGCCCTCAAGGAGTGGAGACATTACCTCATGGGTGCAGCCATCGATATAGAAATCTGGATGGATCACCAGAACCTCCAGTATTTCCGGAAACCTCAGAAACTCAATCACAGACAAGCGCGATGGGTGACTGAGCTCACCGAGTACCACTTCATGCTTCACCACAAGCCAGGAACCGCAAACAAAAAGGCGGATCTCCTCTCCCATCGCGCTGACCATGACCAAGGACACGATGACAATAATGAGGTCATAGTCCTCAAAGCTGAACACTTCCGGGTGCTCATCATGCCCACCACTGACGAATTGCACAAGCACATCAAGAGCATGACCCGTGACCACCAAAAATGGGATCAAGGAATCGCCAAATCACTTAACCATGAGAAAGGTATCCAAGAGAAGGACGGTCTTCTCTACTATGACAAAAGGATATACGTGCCCTGCGACCACGCAGTATGAGGAGAAATAATCTCGTGCTGCCATGACCATATCACCGCAGGACACCCTGGAGTGGAGAAAACAAAGGAACTCGTCCTTTGAGACTACTGGTGGCCAAAGATCAGGAAGGACATTCAAACTTACGTTCAAGCCTGTGAAACTTGCGCCCACACCAAATCCAGCACTCAAGCTAAGTGAGCCCCACTCCATCCAAATGAAGTCCCCTCTGAGCCCTGGACTCATATCTCAGTTGATATGATCACTGGTCTCCCAGAATCAAACGGTCACGATGCAATTCTTGTCGTCGTCGATCGTTTTTCCAAAGACATCATCCCAGTTGCCTGTAACATAGAACTCTCATCGGAAGGATGGGCGAAGATTCTCTGCGACGAGGTATACGCCAAACATGGCATGCCTGTCACCATCATCTCTGACAGGGGACCCCAATTCATCTCAAAATTCTTAGAAGACCTCTACCGCATGCTTAACATCAAAAGCAATGCCTCCACGGCCTTCCACCTGCAGACTGATGGCCAAACCGAGCGCGTCAATCAAGAGATCGAAAAATACCTCCACCTCATCATTAATCATCATCAAAATGACTGGGCTGAATGGCTGTCAATTTGTGCTTTCCAGCACAACAATCACATACACTCCACCATAGGCAAAAGCCCATTCCAAGTCCTATACGGACGACATCCCTGAGTCGCTCCCGACTCCAGATCCCATGCCACCCTCCACACTCCCACGTCAGAAACCTTCCACGACCAAATGAAGAACATCCACGCTGAAACCGAAGCTGCTCTTATCAAAGCAGCTGAACAAATGAAGACTCAATATGACAAAAAGAAGAGAGCCGCCGTCAAATATCAGATCAGAAACAAGGTCTGGCTCGACATGACAAATCTTCACCTCCCCAGACCAAAGAAAAAGCTAGATGACAAACGAGTTGGCCCTTTCCAAATCATGGAAAAATGCGGCACTTCCGCCTACAAACTGAAGCTCCCCCCTGCATGGAGAATATATCCCATCTTCAATGAAACCCTCCTCACACCGTACACACCCCCAGTGTTCCCGAATCAACAGCAACCACCACCTCCTCCACCTGATATCATCATGGGCAAAGAAGAATATGAAGTCGAAGAGATCCTCGACGACAAAACCTGCAAAGTACATGGAAAGAAGGGGGAAAGGTCCAAAATGGTGACCGACTACCTTGTTAAATGGAAAGGCTACGGTCCCGAAGACAACAAGTGGACCGCAGAAAAGTACCTCGGCAACGCAAAAGAAGCGATTGCAGAATACTGGGAGAGAAGAGGAGGAATGATGGTAGACGCTATCATAATCAACCCCGGCAATGATACGATCATTATCGATGCCTGCTATCAGCAGGAGGATGACAACGACAAAGTAGGACCAGAGGACAACACATGGTATTACCTTATCAAGGTTGCTAGCGCCCAGGCGGAAAAAGGGGACCAAGAATATGGATGGCTCGATGAAGAATGGAAGCCAGAACCCAAACTCGAGCACCTGGAGGAGCTCATTAAGGATTATTGGTGGGCTAACAAGCAAGACAGCGAAGTGGACCCCCCCGATGGAGACAAGCCTTAGTGCAGTCGAGATGCCTGCCTTAACAAGGGGGTAATGTTACAATTTTCTCACCTATCTTATCTTATCAGCTGGCGCTTATCTATATCTCATCTTATCTCAAGCGCCTATCATCATAACCATGACTATAACAGACCGCATCAGCAATTGTACTACGGACAACTACAGCTTGCGACCAATGCTCGCCCTTCTCATGTTTCGCCTTGTATTCCGCACGACAACCACGGACAAAGAACTCTATTATTAGTACAGGACTTTTCATATATAAGTAGCATAGCTCTCACTGTATATTCCCCAGCTTCGAGCTAAAGTTTAATCACACCGAACTTAGCTAGTCGACTCAGCCTCAGACTAAGACATTAGTCCGATGCTCCTAGTAGCCATTCAGCTTAGAGACTCCTTGGGTGACTGTTCAAACGTGAAACAGCCCTTGGTTTTACTCTTGTTTGGTTTACCCAGAGTTTGGGTCTAACAGTGGCACATTGTATCTATGCAAGTATGTGTCACAGACTGACAGAACAAAGTGCCACAAGTGCGAAATGAATGGGAAAAGCTGTTCTTGGGCCGATTCTGCTGTCGTGGTGTACAACAGTCACTCTGAAGACTCTGTTATTGAGATGCTAAGTGCTGTCAACCCAAAAAATGAAAATTCTCGACCATCGACAACACTGTACCATCCATCACTCAGAAAAAACACAAGAGTAATGCCGGTGCCCCCAACAATCGCTCATGGAGAGTAGAACACACAGGGCCACCCTTGGATAGAGTTACCCGATTCAAATCCATGGTGAATAAAGGTTCTGAACCAGCGGAACAAACTGTGGTAACAAATCCCGCTTCGGAGCATCCGCAGGTGTTGTTCATCGACATCGATGAATTTGATGCCCAGAATTCGAAGGTTAAACATGATCTTCAGCTCTGTTACAATTTTCCCGCTTATCTTATCTTATCAAGTGCTTATCGTTTATCTTATCTTATCTCAAAGCGCTTAACCACAGTTACCACGACCATAACAGATGCTCTCAACGATGGTACTACGGCATACGACTATCGCCTGACTACCTCACTGTTTTCTATTGTTCTCCGAACAACAGCCACGGTTATCGTTCTATTCTTAGCACTTCAGTTCTCTATATAAGTAGTGTAGCTCTTGCTGTATATCCCCAGCTTCGAGCTAAAGTTTATCTATACCACACTTTACTCTCACTACAGAACTCAACTAAGAACTTAGTCCTTCTTTGCTGAGCTACAGACTCCAAGTCATTCTTCCGGTGATTGTCCGAACGCGAGACAGCTGAAGTCTAGACCCATCTGAAGTCACATGAAGTCCAGGTCTAACAAGCTCTGTCCTTCTATCAACACTCCATTGGTCACATTGAGACACTTTCTGCTGCCCATCAATGGGGAACTGGTCTCTATGCCAGGTCCTAAATGATCCGTTTCTGACACTTCCACAATGGACTACACCCTACCAACAGTCTCTGTGGATGAGATCCTGCACTGCACAGGTAGCCCTCTGAACACAGAATGAGTCAAGGTGCTTTTTGAACATCAGGAAGCTGTGGTGGAAGAAGTCCAAGCCCAGCTCAGCAAAATGAGCACCATAGAGGTCATTCGAGAGGCTTCTCATATCATCACAGATCACACAGAACTTATAAATATCATTGAAATGCTGGAACAGAAGTGGGATAGGAACGAGCAGATGCAAGATGAGATTTTTGAGATGGTGGCCAAAAGTTTTATGAGTTTTCAAGCTGACCTGATTGAGTGGATCATGTGTACCAAACAGAAGTGGCAAAGCAGGTAGCTATTGGTTTAATTTGCTTACATTATGATCACAAATATTTCATGTGATGCTGATTGCATTTCTGAAAAATTTCTTCATTTCTCCTTTCTGCGAACAGCGACTGACTGTATACTGGCATTATGCTACTTCTATTACTGTATCTCCTTGCATTTATACTCCCTTCAAATCATTGTGAGGGTTCCAACCTCTCGTTTCTCGCTAAGGACGTTCGTTCCACTGTAACTACTGGACCTCTAACCTCTGGCGAAGTCCAGGTTGTCATGACCGACTGTGTTTGGAGCAGCAGGCACTCTGTACACTTCAGGATGCACAATTCTATGCTAGTCAACACCTTTCGCTGGCATCAGTAGGCCTCGTCCATAGAAACTTGGGTCAGCGGATATGCATCGCCCCCCACAGATTGTGATTTCTCCATCCTCTTAGATGTCATGTATCCTAGTGTTACCAGAGATGACTGGATAGGACATTTATACATAGTATATATCCCACTAAATCTGGTAATGGACCTGCGAAGGGCAATTTGCTGGTATTCAACACCGTCCATGTCAGAATTTGTGCATCCTGATATTCCAGGTCCCGGTGATGAGCCTCCAGGCTCTGTATGCTCATAATTTCATGGATTTACTGTTAATTCCTACACCCAGTCCACCTAGCAGACTTTCACTAAACCAGTCATTGCCGACACGGCAATACCACTTTTGTATCACGGCAATATGTCTTCGCACGTTGGTTATCCATCCCATCTTGAAATCTGACACTTCACGGCAGTACAGACACGTTAACACCGATTTTGATGGGCCCCCGATCATATATGGTAATGCCGCATCCACATCAAAGCGCGTCGCTATGCATCATTGATCACTAGACCCTATTAACATCACTTATCACCACACTCATCCATCAAAGATATCAACCTGTCACGGATACTCCAGAACTACGGTGACTCAAGCTGTTACTTCGCCAAGTTGGCACGTCATTAGAAATGCATTGGGTGACCTCAGCGACACTAGCACGTCTTTACAATCTGCAGCACACGCAGTCGAAACAGCAAGACCTGGCCTGATAGCCGGACTCCACTATAGAATGTTTTCTAACCAAGCACAGCAATTTGAACAATGCTGTATACTTCAGCTGACAGATATAGGTCACGTTTATTCAGGATTTTACTCAGCTAAGGCCTTACAGCCTTAGTAAAAAGTCGCTTGGAATTCTATTAATATTTGTAGGACTTTAGTATAAAAACATAGATTACAGTAGCGTTCAGTACTTTTTGACCCCAGTGGGTACACTCTCGTTTGCCAGACTACGCTTGTATTCATTCTCGTACACATCAATCCATCATACACCGTATTCACTGCATACACCGACAATAAATCGACTAGTCAGACCAGCAAATCTCTACGAATCCATCCATCATTTCTATAGGATCACCACATGTTTATTCGTCGTTTCACGGCAATATTCGTCTTGCATCACATATAGTTGATTGCACATCAACTCGCAGTATTGCTTGAGTTATTCCATGGTTCTTTAACTGTGAAGAAGACTGTTTCCAGTCCCTCTTTACTCTTAACACTATTGGTACATGTCAATATCATGCCAATACGTGATCGACCATGCCATACCTCGCCCCCCATTTACTTTATAGGCAATACCAGTTTCAACTTCACCAGATAGGACCATTTTACCAGTTTTCACCTTCGCCATCGTCATCATCGCCCACTTGGGTAGTCTCAGAGCAGACTTAGGATCAGTATCAGTATAGGACCAGTTCAGCAGATTGTTTCAGTATAGGAAATCCCAGTGTGGATTATAGGATAAGTTTTTGACATCAGATAGGATCGTTTTCAGCCCAGCTACCAGTTCGCCCCCAGTTTCCATATCGCCCATCTAGTTTTAGGATCAGTTTTGACCAGTTTCAGCACATCGTTCATATTTATTCGATCGAGCAGCACAGTTTATTCCCAGCATTGCCAGTCTCTCGATCTATTGCCGTATCATTCAGGCATTTCCCTCTCATTTCCCCACTCATATTAACGTCTCAAGCACGTTTTCTCGAGTCTCATTCTCCGTTTCCGTTTCAGAATACGGTTTCTTGATATTCATGTCATATCAGGTGCCATTCCCTCTCGTTCTATGAGACCCTCACAACTTACAGTCATTCTTTCGATTCTTCGACTCTCACATCGTATTATCTGCTTGACTGCATAGTCCAAGCATATCTTCGCACCCTTAAAGCTTTGATTTACTGCACGGAGGTGCCCCGAACCCACTCGCACACACGATCATCCTAGTATTGCCATCTTCACATGTTTATTCTCCATACTCCACCTGAGTTTGGTTTTGCTGTTGCCATGAAAGTCTAGGCTCATCACCGGTGTCCCAATGCTGTTTCAATTGCTTAGTCTCTCAATAAGCAAAGCCATAATTTAGTGTTTTGATGCCGTTGTGTATAAACTGGTATGTGCCTTTGTGTATGTTATCTGATGCTCGAACGTCTACTTGGACATTTGGAAGACATGCTTGTGCTTGGTGATACAAAGAAATCCAGTTAACCTACAATGCCTGGGCATGATTCACGTCGTATTGCATCCAAGTGATTCAGTGCTCAAGCTTTACTACTCATTTTTGAGGTCTGTGGTTCGACAGCACAATTTTTGGGCCATAACTTGCCTGGGTTTGCTCATAGTGATTGGTATGGATGTTCCGGTGTGCATTCACTTGGCTCAAATTTGTAGAGTCAGACTACAGTTATGTGGTCACTGAGTTCACCATAGTTTATGCTTTTGTTGGCAGCACCACTGTTTTTGCTGTTGTTCCATTATGTTAGGCATCTCTTCTTGGTATCAAGCACTACCTATTTGTCAACCGATTTGTTCTGCACCCTGAGGAGGTTATAAACTCAGGGAAGTGTCATTCAATGACCTGTTGGGCTATATCGCCAACCAATGGGTTGAGGAAAGCCTGCATGGTAAGGCCCTCAAATTTGCTGCATACATGTTTCAAGAAAATAGTAAGCCTTACAACGATGAGCAATTCATCAAGGCAGAAATTCCTTTGGCTGTGTTGCCTTCACTTCTGGCTCACTCGACCAGTATCTACATTTCTACTCAGCACAATATTTGCCTTAACAGGAAAGGTCTTGTCATTAAAGACATCAAACAAGCCTTCAGTTGATCATGTTTGCAATGGTTGCCCGCAATTCCATATGGTATTCAGTGTCATCCATACTGAGATGAAAGCCATGAGGAAGACCATTCAAAACAAAATGATAGCTCAGCAGTCCATAAACAAGGATATAGTCACCGTGTCGACTGATTTCCCTCCCCCCCCTCTCTGTCGACTGATCTCAGACAAGATATCATCAGATGATGCTGTTAGCGATTGCATCCAGAATTCATTGAAGAGGCAGGGTGTGTTGTGTGTGGCCAGCTCAGTGCTCAAATCTTCATTGGTATGCACCAAGAACATGAAAAATCATTTTGGTATATTAAATATATTAAGACGTCACCAGGGTGGAAAGAAGAGCTGACAGTGAGCATGTACAGGAATATAAAGGTGTTATCCTGGATCACAGTGCTGATGGGGTTTGTGCACCATGCAGAGGGGCATTGTATAAAAATAAATTGCCTGAACATGTGTTGGCTAGAGGTACTTGGTTGGGTGAAGTGCCTCCTGTATTGCAGGACCTAACTTTCATGGAGAAAATGCTTATTGCTCAAGTCTGACATACATGTGCATTTGTAGCGAATATCAACCGGTATGAGGAAGATGAAGACAAATGTCATCACATTCGAAGAATCCAACTCTGAAGATCTATGATATACTGCCTCCTCCGATTGAAGATATCCAAGAAGTCATGGTAATTCTCTTCACTGGGCCTGCCAAACCCACTCTAGATGACTTTAAACTGAACACCTGTCCTAGTCCACAGAAATCTGGTATTTAAGGACACTTGACTAGTTACGAACTGAATCATGCGGATTACTTTGATATCCAAATATCTCATGAGAACTTGGCTCAATATCCAGAGGATATGCCACCAGTATCAGTGGAATACAAGGAGAGACTGACAAATAAAACCCCAGAGGGTATAAGCATACATGACAACTGACGAAGAAGATGGTGTGGAAGACGGAGAATGTCCCTTTATTGTACATGGCTTGACTGAAAAAGACCTTGAGACTATGACAACCATGGCAATGAAGAGCTGTGGTGTACTACATTTGAATTCCAATGGAAAGGTGCTAGCTGTCAGTCACAGTGCACAATCTGAAAGCATCTGGAACAACCCACATTTATACCCAAAGTTATTTCCATGGTTATTTCCCTATGGCAGGGGTGGTATTGGTGATACTGAGTTCTCTGACGATAAGCATAAGAGACTGTTAATGATGTACCATGACAAACAGTTTCAGTGGGACCCAACTTTTGCCTTTGTTGCATTTAGTCATATGCAAGTGAAGGCTTCCACTTCTGGAACCTTCTTGTTGGCCAACAGGAAAAAACTTTCATGCTATTACTCAGAGACTATTGAATGTTGACCAGACCATATTAAGCCACTTGGCAGTATGTTTAGCCAATGGTGAACACATTGTTACCCAAACAGATGCAGAAAAGGCCTGCTATCAGGTCATCAGAGATTTGGATCATGTTGCCAGCAAGGTTCATAGGAACAGCAATGACCAGACATTATATGAACAATGAAATATGGTCATTGATTGCAGACAAAGGTGCCCCTTCATGGTATATCACCCTCTCACCAGTAGATAATTGGCACCCACTATGTCTGTATCTGGCTGGGAGCGATAAGGAATTTGTACAGATCCCACT
The DNA here is from genome assembly GCA_030407055.1 of Armillaria mellea. Taxonomy (NCBI): domain Eukaryota; kingdom Fungi; phylum Basidiomycota; class Agaricomycetes; order Agaricales; family Physalacriaceae; genus Armillaria; species Armillaria mellea. Next base: position 2,800,106 of record JAUDZF010000007.1, read on the forward strand.
TCTTAATCATAAATAACATCAACAGTTAATTGTGAACAATCCCACAGCTGCTGCACTGGTTTTTCAACTTTGTAGTCAATCTATTTATTGAAGAGTTCTTAAGATGTAAAGAGACCAAGCAGACTGAAGGTTTCTATGCCAATGCCAATGCCTATTATGGAACAGTTGAGCAACAAGGCTGGCTCACACTACATTTACATATCCTGTTGTGGATAAAAGGTGCACTGAGCCCTCAGGATGTACATGATAGGATTCTGGACAGCACATCTGATTTTCAGACCAAGATAATCAATTGGCTAGAAGGTTGCCACACTGGGGACTTTTTTATGAACAGTAAGGAAGAAGTTTGGGCAGCAGTGGATGAGAGAAGTAAGAACAGAGACTACATAGATCCCACCTTAAGAATGCCTGTACCTCCACCCCCATGTTGTACTGCAGTTCATGATAATTGCCCAAAGTGTGATGATACCAAACACTGGGAGAGTGAGTTCAAAACTGAGGTTGATGACCTTATTGTCCATTCAAATGTGCATGACTGTGAAAGATATCAAAAGAAAGATGGCTCTTATAGCCAAAAGAAGACATATACAGGATGTAAAGATAATAAATACAAGAAATGTAGGGCACGGTTTCCACGTAAGTTATATAGTACTACAGAAGTAGATATTGATTCTGGATCTTTGAATATAAAAAAATGTGAGCCATGGATTAACACATTAACACCAGAATTGACATATGTTATGTGTTGCAATTCTGATGTGACCAGTTTGTCTTCTGGAACAGCAATTAAAGCTGTTGTGTTATATATATCTAACTATATCACCAAGTCTTCTTTAAAAACACATGTGGTTTTTGATGTCATTCGTGATATCTTTGCCAAGAGCACTGATGTGATACAATCACATTTACCAGAGAAAGAAAAAGCACATAGGCTCATTGGGAAGATTGTGAATCTACTTGCTGTAAAGTTAGAGCTGGGAGCCCCAATGTTGGCCATGTATTTATTGGGGCATCCAGATCATTATACTGACCATGAGTTTGTTCCATTTTATTAGGACAAACTTTGTAAATAAAGTTCAGAAATTCTGGACACCTTCTAATAAAGACCTAGAAGGGTCAGATAACATGATCATTGTCAGAAAAGGCAGTGACTTGCATGGTTTCTCTCCAGTGATGGACTATACTCTGCATAATCAAGAGCTTGACCACATGTGCTTGTATGATTGGGTCCTGTCTGTGTAAGCAAGCACAAAAGCATAAGTCTAAAAAGGCAAAAGATGTGGATACAAGTTCCAAAGACTACATTCCTGATAGTGTTGATGATGATCAGGAGGACATGTCAACCCATACTGTTTCAAAGAATGGCTACTTATTTTTGGATGGGCATCCTTTCAAAAAGACTCATTATTTGCAGAAATGAAAGGAAAATGAATACATGATACCAAACTTTATTGGAGGGACTCTTCCTTGTCAAGATGGTGGTGATCATGAGTATTATTGTTGCACTATGTTGACATTATTTAAAGCATGGAGGTCTGGTGCCAATCTCAAAGCTCCTGAACATAATTAGCATGAGGCATTTAGATCCTACTCATTCTCAAAACTGTCAGTTAGAACTTATGGACAACTTTAACCTTAGATATGAATGCTTGGATGAATGTGATGATTTTCATGCACAAATGTGCAAAAATGATGGAACAGGCTTACTTATACCAAGCTGGGATAATGATATTGCAAGAGAGTTGGGAGATGATTACTTTCCAACCATAGATCCCAAGTCCAAGGATTTCGATGATGATATTGAAGCTGCCTTGGCAAACCAAGGACATACTGACTTACTTCAACTGCAGCAGATGAAGGAGATGCATGACATACTAAGAGGTGCACATTAGACACATGAGGGTATACAGGTCAAACCGATTAGTACATTACCACAGCCAGAACATGTTCTAAGTGGATGGTCAGTGGTTTGCAGAAGTCCAGAAAAAAAGTATTAGAATGGTGAATGAAGTCATTACCTGATCACAATAGTGGTAAAGGGTATCGCAATTTTAAACCTAATGAGGTGAAGATTATTGATAAAAAATATCTAGAGAGAAAGTATCATTCAGCCGAGTTTAAATTGTCTATTGACTCTGTATCTTCAGAGTTTAACCTAAATGCTGAACAAGATAGGGCCTTTAGGATTGTTGCAAACCATGCCACCAGCCCTTATAGTGACCAATTGTGTATGTATATTGGTGGGATGGGTGGTACTGGTAAAACACAGGTATTGAAGGCATTGGTGAAGTTTTTTGAACTGAGACAAGAGGCTCACCATATCTTGATTGTGGCTCCTACTGGTACTGCTGCTGCTTTGTTGGGAGGTTATACTTACCATTCAGCTTTTGGAATTAATGACCAAGCACAGGGTGATGGGGATGGATCAAAAGTAATGTCTACATTAACAGGAGTTGACTATGTGTTTTTAGATGAAGTGTCTATGCTCTCAGCCTATGATATGCACAAGATCAGTAGAAAGTTATGTCTGGTTCTTGGAGTCAATCATAAACCCTTTGGTGGATTGAATATGATATTTGCTGGTGATTTTGCACAACTACCACCTATCCAAGGCAAGAACACATCATTATATGGTCAAAAGATTGGTGAAAGATCAGGTTCAAAATGTTCACAAGAACAAGCAATGGGTAAATCTCTTTGGCATCAGGTGACTACCATGGTGATACTTCAAGAGAATATGCGACAGAAACAGCAGACCTCTGAGGATTCCAAATTGTGAACTGCATTAGGAGAACTTGCAGTATAATGTTGTACTCAAAAGGACATTGCTTTTTGGGAGACAAGAGTTACATCTATGATGGAAGGTAAAGCATCGGTATCAGATGATAACTTCATAATGTATCTGTGATAACCTCCTGGAACATTCATAAAGATGAGGCCAACTTGTTGGGGTCAATTTGATTTGCAAATAAAACAGGGCAAGTTCTCACAGACTTCTATTCTGATAATAGCTTATGCAAGGTACCTAAACAACCAATCGACGAAGAGTTCAACAAGAGGTGGGATAGATGCAAGCTCATTTATCTGAAGGAAATAACTGAAGAGTTCCAACATGCTTTCTGGAATCAACCTCCATTCTGCACAGATCTCAAGATTGTGGGAAAACTTAGCTTGTGCATTGGTATGCCAATAATGATCCAACACAATGCTGCTACTGAACTGGGCATTACTAAAGGACAAGAAGGCACTGTATATGCATGGCAATCATCTCAGGGATCCAAAGGTCAATGTGTTCTTGACACTCTATTTGTACTACTTTTGAATCCTCCATCTCTGGTCCAATTCGATGGACTGCCTTTAAATGTGGTTCCGTTGGTTCCCACAAAGAACAGGGTTTCCATGAACTTGCCAGGCAATAAATGTACTGTGATTACATGAGAGCAGGTTGAGGTCCTTCCCAACTTTGCTATGACTGACTATGCATCTCAAGGAAAGACTCATGCATACAACATGGTTGATCTGCACAAATGTAAGTCTCATCAATCTATGTATACCTGTCTGTCATGTAGTGCCAGTGCAGAAGGCACTCTAATCCTGCAGGGTTTGTCTGAAGGTATGATACATAATATTACAAAAGGTGCAAGCGGTGCATTGTGACAAGAGTTTCATGAATTGGAATTACTAGATGAGATTACATCATTATGTTTTGATGGTAGCCTATGGTCTGATGTGTCAGGGTTTACTCACAATGACCTCATATCGAGTTATCATGCATACAGAGGCATGTCTTATATCCCACGCAAGCTGCATTCAGCTCTGAAATGGAATCAGTACAATCCTTGGCTTGATCCGGACCCTCTCACCAATTTAGATATATCAGACTACTCTGCAGATGTGGTTAAAGATAGACCCTTGGTCTCCCTGATGCACACAGAAGTGGTCCCAAAGTGTGGAGAATATTGATGTATTGCCCCCCAAAAAGAAAAACAGATCTACCATTGCAGTCACATCATATGAACTCCATTCCACCAGCTGGTCTGGTTTGGGAGAACAACAGCTGTGCCTACAACTCTGTATTTACGATTTTATATAGCATTTGGGTCGCTGCCCCAGCTCATTGGAAGGTAGCATTCCAAGAGATAAATGAAGAGTGGCTCACTCCAGTCAGTGATCTTTTCACAAGGTATAATGCCTGGTGTGGTGACTTTGGAATATGTGCGAGACAAGTTGCAAAGGAAGTATAGCATTCACAATCCACGAGATATGCATTTCGGGGGCTTTACATCTGTAGGCAATGTCCTCGACCCATTGTTCGCTCACAAGGATCCTGTAAGAGCATTGACTGTGGTGTGTAGTAGTTCTACATGTAACTTTGAACATCATGGAGCATGGGAAACATACACCTGTGTGTTAGAGGATTTGGGTCAGTCAGTCAATAGCTGAATGGGTAGGAATGGAGTATATAGAATGCAAGAACCACCATTGTGCTGCCTGTGGTTTGCTGCTGGCACACAAGTATCGGTGGCTGCAGTTGCCTCCTTTGCTGGTGTTCAACATCAGTGGAGACTGTTCCACATTGACAAGTTTTGAACCTACATTCCACTTAAAGGATGAAGAAAATAATGAAAAGATTTACAACTTGCAAGGCATCATATATTACTCTTAATTACATTTTACTGCATGCATCTGGAATGGCAGTGACTGCTGGCTGTACGACGGTGCAAGCGCACGTAACCAGATGGTTCTAGACACCTGGGTTAGAAGGATAGATGGTCATGCAGTCATGGCAGCTATCTATTCTTCTTGAAGTTTTATTCATGGTTATGGTGTTCGGAAACTAAATCAATCTGGTTGTTGGTTGGTATGTTAAGCACCCCCACCAGTTTGGAAACTCTATATCAATCAGTTATAATCGGTCTCTACATGACTTTGTTGGGTACTGATTATGTTCGCTGAGTCAGGGCTCAATCTGGTGAAGATTGTGCTGGAATGGATGGGGATTTGATCAGAGACTCAATCTGATATATTATTTGGTGCCAAGAACCCAGGTGGGTTTCCCACTATTGATCACCTCAATATCATGTCTACAAGATCAGGAATCGTAAGTCTCACACCCCTTAGTGATAATTGAATGTGGGCTGACTTTGTACGACAGAGAAACAATGCATTTGTGTCTACACGCTCAGTGAGGGTATGTGCCGCAGCCCATAACCTGGTCCATTGTGACTTGGTATCTTAGAGTGCCAATTCATCCATTATGCCTCCAATCAGTAAACTCCTGGTCGAACTTTTAACCAAGATCTTCCTATGTACCAAGGATGGGCCATTGAAGGTAGGCGATCAGCGATCCATTGTACACATCATTGCATTGGTGTGTAGACAGTGGAAGGACATCGTCCAGACCAGTTGTCCAGGATTATGGAGGGCTCTCAATTTGGATTTGAGAGACTGCAGCAAGTCCAATCTTGAAGTTAGCAGGTTAAACTGGTTTCATTTTGTGAGCATTACAAAGGTCTGCGAATCACCCTCTCCTTATCCATTTCTGTTCACCTGGAATTGAATTCAGGATGCAAGCTGCTGCAAGTCAGCAACTCTTTTGCTTGCTTATACAAGAAGTCGGCCATTGGGAAAATGTGTCTTTAAACATAGACAACCATCATCTCACACTCCTGGAAGGCATACGAAACTCTCATCCTCCCCTCCGAGGTTTCCACCTCTATCTAACACAGTCAGGCCAAACTGATTCCAACAGGATACGTGTGTTGGAGTTTGCCACTGCATTGGAAACTGTTTCAATATCAGGCCTACCATGGAGAGCAGTGTTTTACCTGGATACCTTGTCCCTAACAGACTTTGAGGAACACCATATCTCCATCAAAGCCAATGTACTCGACACCTGGATTGCCCTATTACCTTTTGCCAGAAATCTATCTAGCATGGCGATGTGGTGCAGTGATATACTAGGGGTTGTTCATGGCAGGCGAAGCCATGCTGTGTTGCCCAAAGTCATTTCATTCTCCTCTGGGTCCATTGATGTGTTCGATGCCGTGACCCTTCCTAAGCTTGCCTTACTATCTTTAAGTACCATCTCCAGCCATGTCAATCCTATGACCCTTATGGCTGCTAGGCACATGCTGGACCATTCCAATAGCAGCCCCAGGCTCCAAGTTTTAGAGATCTCCAATATTCCCTTGACCAGTGACCTCCTGTCTATTTTTGACCTGTCCCATTTGCTCAATCAGGTTACGATAAAAATTGATTCATGGACACTGGAAACAGATGCACTCATCTGATGATTGTTGATGGTGAAGTTGGCACACTACAATGGGAATGGAGGGTTGACCTGCACACCATTCCTATCCCAGTTACATATCACAATTGGTCATCATTCTCAGCAGTTCTCTATTTCCTTCTACAATGATGGCCTGGTGGATATGATGGAAGTCAGACAACCAGAGGATCCAGATAGGCATTTCAACCTGAACATCAACTTGGAAAACAGTATTCAACAAGTTGCTTTTGTTCCTTTGTCCTCAGAATTGCGAGCACATTTGTGCCTGTGTCATGAACAAGGATCCTGCTTGTCCCTGATGATTGGCGGTATAACTGACGAACATATAACACCAGGTACCTGTTTCCACTTATTTTTAATGGCAATCCTACTGACTGTGTTGGTCTGAACAAAGTAATAGCTGGTGGAACCAACACCAAAATATGGCATCCTCAACAACATTTCCTTACTGATGTTATGCTATTTATGTCATGTTCTTCTGGTCTTCCTGGCTTGTTTGGAATTTTTTTGTGTTTTGGGTCTGGGACCCATGGAAATATGTACAACAATACATATGTCTGTTTTGTCATCCATGGACCAAAGGCAAGGCTTAATGAGAACTCATCTCAAAAATATACTCTAGTACCAGTAGTAGTATTGAAATTCCAAGTCTCATATTGCTCATCTGTAATTAAAATGAGAGATTGAGTTTGGGTATGCAAATGGATAAGATAAAGTACTCTTACCTCAACTGCACTGAGCTGATGCTTGTCAGGGACAAAATAGCATCATACTCCATGGGTTGAATATGATCTCCTTGCATTCTTTCACACTATAATTGGGTTCAGGTGTGGTAGGCCAGTGGCACTTCAGATGGCTTTGTCCTGCTCATCATTGCGTAAGACAGGTTTCCAGTGTTGTGTCTTTGACATGTTGTGGTCTCGTGACTGGAAACGTACCCAAATGGGAACCTTTGGATAAATGAAGGCCTGCTGTTGATGGTCATGTTTCTGGCCGTCGAGCTCACAGCTCAATTTCCTTCTCGTTTCAAATCTCTTTCATTTTATTTCATCGTGGTTCACCACTGCCACCATCGCCAGCAATCTCAATGCCTTTTTCTAACTGCACAGGAGGAATGGGAGCATGGTGAATTTACCAGCCCATCTGGCTGCAGTTTTACTCACAGACCTTTAGCTCACTAATTGATACTCGACTTGAAGCATTCTAAGTTTGATATTGAGGTACAAGGTGCTTGCAAGGTTGCATACACTAACTGTCTAAGCTTGGTGCTGCATTAACCTCCTTCCAGATGCTCAACAGCCATTGTACTCTGTCTATCAGACTTCCACTTTCGATCAGTTTGCCTTACAGCTCTTTAATTCCCTGCAGCCTTTGATATCCCATCACCAAGAGATCAGCAAATAATGTCTGTCGGTATCAGTCATGGTCCCCTCATCTCTAGTGACCAGCACATACCGGTGCTGTCTGTTCAGCTCTCGATGGACCGCTTCTCCTCACATGCAGGTGTGGACACATTCCAATGAAAAGGCAATGGCAAACTCTCTTCATATCAGTTATGGAGGTGTCAGCATCGACAACCGTTCCTCTGTACTTCATTCATCTTTCTCATCCCAATAATCGCTGCCCATCATCGCTTCAATGATAATCAGCTCACAAAATATGTAGTCAATAGTCATATTTGTCTTATTCTGGTGCACTTATATTCAGACTCTATTGGCTGATCCACTGTCTGTCACTCATTCACCTGCCATCAACGACACCATGCCACTCTTTTGTTGCATGGATCACACATGGGATCAGATCAGCAGGCTTCTATTTTCCTATAGTGGATTTGAACCAGCACACAAAGATTGTAGACACAGTTCATGCTCAATGGTTTAAGTTGATAGCTCACAGGCAAGTTACTGGGTGTACCTCACACCAGCGAGGTCTAATTCTATGCCAGGTTTTGGACCTGGGCTGTTCAATGCTGTACTGAAGCCCAATGGAAACAAGAAAGATCATCAGATGTATGCGGTAAGGAGGTCACCAACTTTATTGTATCTGTATTTACTCTGAATGTGGTCGAATCGTCCAGCTGGCCACCAATCACTATGGTTGCCATGTCCTACAAAAAGTGCCCGACTGCAAGACTTGCGTTCATGAGTATCAAAACATTGGTTCATCCTCTGGAGACTTCATGGGAGGATAGGTGGTAATTCCATCCGTGATCTCTATCTTACGTGGCACCCAATGGATGGCGGCTGTTGGTCTCTTGATATTCATTCAGTAAATAATATGCCTGTAATCCAGTCTAATAACCCTGTAGCGAGAATAATCAGCTTGCAGGCACTGACCATCATCTTTATGTTGATACCGAGGTGACAAAGCTATCAATGTGTAGCATGTGATGTTCGCTAGAAGGTCGGGACCATCTTCCCATGATATTTGCTGGCAGGAGCAGCAACTATGTGACCATGGGAGTGGACCACATATGCGATAGCGAATGCGAGTGTGGTCCATTCGCCTTCGCCCACACCCTCCTCCTGCTCCAGGTCATCCAGTCGCTGGCTAACAGCCCCAACCCTGGTGCATGCTGTAGGTGTATAGACTCTCGAATCAGACTTTTCTAACTGAAATTCATAGATCTCACTCATTGGCCGACGAGCGGAGACTCCATCCAGCCAGGTACCGACATTTGCAGCATGTCGAGTTCTCTTCCAAACTGAGCTGGCAAAACTGAGTCGGCAAGCACTCCGGTGGCCTATGTGCACCCTGACATTTCATTCAAATTGTGCACCCATGTGCAAACTGTATGATGGTTCGTCACCCATGCGATGCAACATGTCCATGTATGGCAATGTATCTGGTCCCATATGCAAGGTGGTTGTATCAATATTCAAGGGGAAGATGGGAAGAGGTGGGTGAAGCATGTGCTGGAGGACGATGGCATGGTACCACCAGTCAGGATCAGATGTACATATGTTCTTTGGGGGGTCTCTTCCATTGATGCTTATATTGAAGTAGGGGAGTCCCATCACTCTGGTCTAGAAAATGTCGATGAGTTGGCAGCTGAACTGAGTTGCCCCCCTGAAGCAAGAGTACATCATTTCAACATGTTTGGACTTGACATTTGGTGAGCATGGAGTCAGGTCCGGCCATTGACTGTCAGATGAATGTGGGCTGTCCTTATTGGTATCAACAGCTATCCATCCTGGCCTTTATGAGGCTGTGTCGCAGATGCTATCGCAATGGGAGTCTACTTGACCAATTACCTTGACGTGCCTATGGATAGAATCCAATGGCTTTTGGCTCCAATGAACTATAGCAATGCAGGAGCAGATAGATGCACCATCTCTTCTCATGCTAATATTTGAGCCCTCCTTGTCAATCTCGCTGCAAATCCAGCTATCCAATATGGTGACCCTATCCTTATATTTTTTGCTGGTCACGGTACTCGCTATCGGTGGTCCAAATCAGACGATTTGACTGATTTTAAAGAGGAGCATGATGTTAGTTGCTCCCAGAAATTTGTAGAGGCACTCTGCCCCATTGATCACAATACTCTCGACACTAGTGGCAGTATTGTCACTGATATTACTGACCGAGAGATCAATGGCATCCTGGGTCATGTCACTAAGAAGAAAGGAAGCAGAATTACATTTGTCTTGGACTGCTGCCATGCAGGCAGTGTGACCTGAAATGCAGATAAAGAAGTATGAACAGTCCCCCCCCTCAAAGGTCTCTCACTTGAAGATATGCTCGTCATGGCAGATGATGATCTAAACAATGTACCTGATCCGATATGTGTCTCCATGCTGGCAGATGGATGGACACCTGACATGAATTTGCACATTATCATGGTGGCATGCACCGAATCTGAGGTGGTGGGAGCCAAGCAAGTAAGAAAGGCAGATGCAGAGGTATGGGGGAGGGGGGGGGGGGGGATATTCACAAACTTGCTCATCAAGACCCTGAGTTCTGGACTCTTAGAGGATACAGCCACATACATTGATCTGGTTAAAGCTATCCCCCCCCATCCGTTCCCAAACACCTGTTGCTATAGGCCATCATAATAATGGGTGACTTTGGTATCAAGACTGATATAGGTCAGCTACGACCTTCAGGTATCTTGCTGGACTACAAATCCACATACGTGGGGATCGACATCTCCATTCTCTTGACTAACAGTAGATAGGTAAAACATTTGTTATGGTACTAGTGCACTGACACCTATAATACGTGTGATATACTACCATTGAGTTTGTACTTGTAAATTATTATGGTGGGGCCTATCTGATTGGTAAGTGCCCTCCCCACCCCCTTGTCCATGTGAACTTCGGACTCATACCTTCCATGCTCACAATGGCTCACATAGACTAAGTTGGCACTTGATCATGATACATATCAGATCCAGTTATGGCGATAGCACAGTGGCATTGTCTCTAGTCTTCCTCCCAGCCATCCAGACATGAGCTAATGAGCACTCACATTATAGATTTCTCTTGCTCCCCCAGGCACAGAAGTGTGCACCTTAGATATCAAGAAATTTCATCATACATGTCCAGTAAACCCACACCATAAACTGTTTCTGGTGCTGCAAGGTGAGGAGATAAGAAATCCACAGTACCAATCTCATTCCCCTTAGGGCGAACAGGCCAATTTTACATTGATCATGCTCACTCTTTTAACACAGCCTCAGCTAGCAGTAATGCTGGTATGATAGCCAACACTGCTGTCAATATATGACATTGAGAAGAGATCGCACTGGTCCTTAAGTATAAGGATGACCTCAAATCCTTCCATTTTCCAGTAGCAAATGGTCCATTCTAAGATGGAGAGTACCACTATGCCTATGACAAGCAGCTCATGCTGTCCAAAGTTGCCTTGCTCCACATTTCCTGGCACACCAGAAAGGGAGACAAGGAATTTGTCTTTCAGACAACTTTTATTGGTTTCTTATAGGACCTGCCTCAGAAACTCATCAGCCTACCCAAAACAAAATGGCTCAAGTTCTATGAGTGTATGCAACTCTTCATTGAGTGTTACAAATCCTGTCTATGCACACTCTATAAGACAGACAAGATTCATGGCTCCCTATGCCATGTTGCCTTCGTCTACCTAGAGGAAAGATCCTGCCTACCATTAGTCTCTAACTTCGCTGTATCTTTCAAAGAGAACAAGTTTGCCACCAGATACCCACCACATTCACTGATATCTGACCTGAAGTGGTGGCTTGAGATGCTGTCCTGCCCAGGCTTTGCTAGAGAGCTCCATCCCCACTCCCCACTCACTGATCTGGGCATCTCTGTAGATGCCTCCACTTCATGGGGCATTGGGATTATTATCACAGATAGATGGGCTGCTTTCAAACTGTCCCCAGACTGGAAAGAACCAGATAGAAATATCTGCTGGCTAGAGTCCCTCACTATAGAACTCATGGTATCCTTTCTAGTTGAGATGGGCACATGAGATGCCCACATCCTCATTCATTCAGACAACTATGGCACTATTAGCACCCATACAAAGGGCCAATGTCCAAACTGGTCCATCAACCTGTCTGTATGTCATACCTACATGGTGCTCACTGCCAACAACATACTACCTCATTTCAGATACATCAAGTCTAAGCAAAATCCAGCAGACTCCATCTCACATGGAGAATTGGGAGCTGTCAGTGACTGCTTGGACATCTTGATCTTGCTCTTAAAGAAGCTTGACAAGATCCTGTATCATGTATAACTCCTTTGATGACTTGGAGGCCACCAAGGCCTCACTCAGAGCTAGCTCAAAGGGTCTTCCCTTTCCACACCAAGCCTGCCCTGATATTCTGCTTGATGTTTTTGATCCACTAGCTATTTTCCACCCAGTTCCAGCCCCCAACCCAATATCCAGCATGAGCTTAGCACCCATAGAACCTTTAACAACACCGCAGCACCAGCAATCAATATCTAGACAATCGCTAGATGATTACCTCAAGACCTCCAAAGCATGCTAGTCAAAACCACAAAACAGATATGCTCCCAACCCTCTCCAACCATCTGTTGCAGCTGCCGACTGCCTTTACTATTGGACCACCCCATATGCAACCAAGCAGAACAACTCTCTACTTAGCTCAATCCCACCTGGTCTCGAAGAGAACATCTATACTGTACTCAGAGGGGTGCATGCTCCCAACACAAAGTCCTCATATGGAGCAGGACTGCTGCACTTTACACAGTTCTGTGAACACTAGGGCATATCCAAGTATAACTGCATGCCAGCCTTGCATGCCCTTCTAGCAGCTTTCATTGGTGAGCATAAAGGGAAGGTAGCTGGCAGCACCGTGAAGACTTGGCTAGCAGGGCTTAAAGCTTGGCATGACATTTTGAATGCACCATGGTACAGAGACCACCATTGGGTCCAGATGGGCTGAGTAGCAGCTAACAAGGAGGGAGCCAAGCATCAGTGACTGCTGAGGGCTCCCATATCTAAGCACCTCCTCATGCTATGAGCATCACTCAGTATTGATAAACCCTGAGGAGCTGCAATCTGGGCAGCCGCCACCACTACTTTCTTTGGATGTCACATACTTGGCAAGGTTCTGGTGACAATGGTAGCAGCTTTCAGCAAAGATTTCCATGTTACTTGTGCAACAAGGTGAGCAGAATCATGGGCTCACTACCACAGCATCTAACCTGAGCAGCATAAAATTCACAGAGTTACAAGATGGCATACAGTCAGCCAGCTTCCATATCCCATGGACAAAGACCACCAAAGAACAAGGTACAACAGTAATCCTTACAGCTCACAGTAATATTTTATGCCCTGTCCAGGCACTATGCAACCATCTCCAAGTAAATGCAAATGTTCCCACTGATACCCCGCTATTTGCATTCTCCTCATCATCCAGCTGACAACACCTTTGCAAGCCTGCTTTTCTCAAGGATTGTACCACCACCTGGTCTATCACCAACCTCACTCATGTGCACAGTCACAGCTTCAGGATCGGAGGAGCAGTTGAGCTACTTCTAGCAGGCATTCCACCTGAGGTAGTCACAGCAACAGGAGGATAGACATCACTAGCATTCCTGATATATTGGCATCTTATGGAAGAGATAATACTCATGAGCACCTCAAAGGCTTACAAGAAGGCCCATATAGACGAGCTGGCCAAAATCTTTGAGAGATTCTGAGTTGTGCATAGATTACCCAGAGATTCACCTACAGATACCAATGTCTTTGATGACCTCAAACCTTTATAATTCCAAGCAGATCACATCTGGAAAATGCACCTTCAGTATATAGCCCTATGTAGATGTTATAGGGCATATAGCCTGAGAGCTAAGTCCACAATACTGAGTGCTATGTATCAAGCTGACTGCTATCATAGCTGACCATAGTGCAGAGCTACAAGCACTACAGCAGTATGGATGCTATGACCTCAGACCCCTTTTCTAGTCATCTGCCCATCCACTTCCACAGATCAATCAGGATTCAGGTACATGCATCTTCCTCAAAATGGAACATTAACAGTGACTGCAAACATTGACAAGGATCTGGAGTAGAATGGTTGGCATGCATGGTCTTATATTAACAAGTGCATATATAGTACTGTCAGCAGTTTGTATGCTACAAATATCTGAATATTGTAAATCAATGAATGGCCATTATGTTTGAGCTTTGAAGGGCACATCAGATAGTCCTAGATCAGAGATGCCAGCACCACTGTGACTCAAAGGTAAAACTAGGACAATGACAGTGAAGGGAAATGTAAAGTCTTTGGATGAGATAAAGACAGGCATGGACTTTTGGAAAGGACTGCGATAGTGTGGTGCCTTTTAAGTGAATGCATGTCACCCTGACAAATTAATATGTCAGACAGGTCACAGGGGCCATGCCCAGGCCATGCTATGGGACTATGACACTGATGAGCCTCCAGGCTCTGTACGCTCAGAATTTCGCAAAATTACCCTTAATTCCTACACCAAGTCCACCTGACAGACTTTCACCGAACCAGTCATTGCCGACACGGCAATACCACTTTTGTATCATGGCAATATGTCTTCGCACATTGGTTATCCATCCCATCTTGAAATCCAACACTTCACGGCAGTACAGACACGTTAACACCGATTTTGATGGGCCCCCGATCATATATGGTAATGCCGCATCCGCATCAAAGCGCGTCGCTATGCATCATTGATCGCTAGACCCTATTAACATCACTTATCACCACACTCATCCATCAAAGATATCAACCTGTCACGGATACTCCAGAACTACGGTGACTCAAGCTGTTACTTCGCCAAGTTGGCACGTCATTAGAAATGCATTGGGTGACCTCAGCGACACTAGCACGTCTTTACAATCCACAGCACATGCAGTCGAAACAGCAAGAACCGGCCCAATAGCCAGACTCCACTATAGAATGTTTTCTAACCAAGCACGGCAATTCGAACAATGCTGTATACTTCAGCTGACAGATATAGGTCACGTTTATTCAGGATTTTACTCAGCTAAGGCCTTACAGCCTTAGTAAAAAGTCGCTTGAGATTCTATTAATATATGTAGGACTTTAGTATAAAAACATAGATTACAGTAGCGTTCAGTACTTTTTGACCCCAGTGGGTACACTCTCGTTTGCCAGACTATGCTTGTATTGATTCTCGTACACGTCAATCCATCGTACACCATATTCACCACACGCACCAACAATAAATCGACTAGTCAGACCAGCAAATCTCTATGAATCTGCCCATCGTTTCTATAGGATCACCATATGTTTATTCGTCGTTTCATGGCAATATTCGTCTTGCATCGCATATAGTTGATTGCACGTCAACTCGCAGTATTGCTTGAGTTATTCCATGGTTCTTTAACTGTGAAGAAGACATTTCTGTCCCTCTTTACTCTTAACACTATTGGTACATGTCAATATTGTGCCAATACGTGATCAACCGCACCATACCTCGCCCCCCATTTACTTTATAGGCAGCACCAGTTTCAACTTCACCAGATAGGACCATTTTACCAGTTTTCACCTTTGCCATCGTCATCATCGCCCACTTGGGTAGTCTCAGAGCAGACTTAGGATCAGTATCAGTATAGGACCAGTTCAGCAATCGTTTCAGTATAGGAAATCCCAGTGTGGATTATAGGATAAGTTTTTGACATCAGACAGGATCGTTTTCAGCCCAGCACCGTTCGCCCCCAGTTTCCGTATCAGCCCGTCCAGTTTAGGATCAGTTACAGCCAGTTTCAGCACCTCGTTCATGTTTATTCGATCGACCAGCATGTTTATTCCTAGCAGCGCCAGTCCCTCGATCTATTGCTGTATTGCTCAGGCATTTCCCTCTCGTTTCCCCACTCATATTAACGTCTTGAGCACGTTTTCTCGAGTCTCATTCTCCATTTCCGTTTCAGAATACGGTTTCTTGATATTCACGTCATATCAGGCGCCGTTCCCTCTTGTTCTACGAGACCTCACGACTTACAGTCATTCTTTCGATTCCTCGACACTCACATCGTATTATCTGCTTGACTGCATAGTCCAAGCATATCTTCGCACCCTTAAAGCTTTGATTTACTGCACGGAGGTGCCCCGAACCCACTCGCACACACGATCATCCTAGTATTGCCATGTTCACACGTTTATTCTCCATACTCTGCCCGAGTTTGGTTTTGCCGTTGCCACGGAAGTCTAGACTCATCAACGCTATATTGATTATGTAGGACAACCAAACTATATATTTCTCTGTCACTAGCTACATCCTATGGACTACTATGTATTCTAGTGAATACTATATTGCAAGGGGGGGACTACAGTAAGAAAAAGCATTTTCCAGATGCAGTATTCAATAGTTACTTACATTGCAGCAATAGACATCCTCAGCAGTATTCCTCAGTCAGACACAAGGGGAGCTTTGCTCCCTTGGGTGAACCGTATCCATGCTCCAATCTAAATCTGTTTGTTGTGAGCTCTGCTCCTTCTGGTGTCTGGATTTGGTCAGCATCACCTCCCAGTTACCTAATGCTCAAGGCAGGTCCTGGCCATGTCATGTTCATCTTCTCACATCCCACTTCATGCCAGCCTTCATGTGGTCATGACAAACTCAACTTCAAACCTCACAGTTCCCAGACCCCCTTAGGCAACCCCACCGAATACCAAGTCTTTTGGTATACAGTGTTCACACCATCTAGCCAGCAAGTTGCCTTGTGACTCCTCCTCTCAGATTCAAGAACTGTAGCATCTTATCTTATCCACTCTCTCTCCTATACACTCATTATTTCAGTCATGCTTCAATGTTATTTTGCAACTCACTTTAGAAAAGCCACTGATCTCAACTTGAGCTTCATTTTTTTCTGGCTGCTCTTCATTGCTACTGTGATAATCTAGAGCTTCAATATCCCCAGGTCTTCAGATCTGTGGCTCTGCGGTTTCGAATCTGTATATCATGTGAGTGATATGACCTGGTGTCTGCTGGCTGCTCACCTTATTTCTCCGACTTCATCAACACTACTGGTAAAGAATCTGACCTTGTTGTCTTCCATGTGTATCAGATTTCTCTTGTCATGTATTGTGGTTGCAAGAGGGAACAGCTGACAGAGGGCTATTTGTCAATGAGGGATATACAGCAAACCACTCTTCGGAGTCCATATTGCGCCGCAACGGGAAGGCACTCCCCAGGGTCCGGCACAAGACTCACGCTCTGCGACGGCCCCCCACTTCATAAGTAAACCACTACCACCGACCTCGATGAGTCAATGGCTCATTGTAAATAATGATTGTCATAGCAGCATATTGTCTACTACTAGTGCATGAGTGGAAAGTAACAGTGGATGCCCCTGTTATCGCTGAATCCTAATCAATCTTGACCGTCACAGACCCGGCGCAGCGCCTGGCTGACATCACCTGCAACTACCTATAATGTCATATATATACTCCGGGAGTCTCTGGAACGTTCCACTAAATTCGTCTAGCAATAGTAACTATCCGACTCAAGGTACGCAGTTATCGGTGAGATCTCCAACAAGCATGCGATGAACCTGAGTCCATTTGTCCCCGACCCCACTTCATTGCACTAGTGCGCATAACAGTAATGGTCGCATCGGCAATGTGACAGCCAGGAAAGAGACTTCAAGAGCATACAGATGGACACCTTAGGTACTCACTCTAGTGATCGCACTCCTGTGCTAAGATACTAACGGGGCACCGAGCCTCATGAGCCTCGGGGGCTTGACAAAGGCACAGTAAACTATGAGTCACCATGAAATTGGATGCAACAAAGACGAATAATACACAAATACAATAATGAAGAAATATACAATACTACGTATAACTCATGCGCCGAAACCATAGAGGGTACGACCCGACCGCTTGAGAGCATAAACAACATCGAGCGCTGTCACCGTCTTCCGCTTAGCGTGTTCAGTATACGTGACCGAATCCCGGATGACCTAAATCAAATCTAGTCAGACGAGGACACCCATGAAAACAGATCTCAAACTCACATTCTCCAGGAAGATTTTCAAAACACCACGGGTCTCCTCGTAAATAAGACCAGAAATACGCTTCACACCCCCACGACGGGCAAGACGGCGAATAGCGGGCTTTGTGATACCTGGGTGGCAATTCAGCAACGAACGACAACCGAAAACCACCCATAGAACTTACCCTGAATGTTGTCACGAAGAATCTTGCGATGACGCTTGGCTCCGCCCTTTCCGAGACCCTACAGCACCACCATCATCAGCAAACGAACAAACTCTTCCAAAAATTCTCAAAGCTCACCTTTCCGCCTTTACCACGTCCAGACATGTCGATAGTGTTGTAGTTGTTAAAGTTAACAAAGTAACGGAAGCCGCTTAGAGGCTCGTGGTGATATTGATGATGGCGGTGAAGGTGAGAGTAACTGAATGAGGTACCTCCCAAAGGCGGCTGTCCTTATGTAGGTCCGACAGGTGGCTGTGCTTATTCCTTGTTTTGTTGATTTAGGACACCGCGGCCCATCACGTGGCTAGACGCGTCGTGTTTGTATATAACGCGCTGCCAAACGATAGTCAACTTCAGTTCCGTCCGCTACCACCAGCGCCAGTCATCACCACTACCACTTCGACTCGCCTTTACTATTCGCCATGGCCCGTACCAAGCAAACCGCCCGCAAGTCTACTGGAGGTTGGTATTCGATAATTGTGGCATTATTTCATTGTACTGATGTTTGAGTTAGGAAAGGCTCCTCGTAAACAATTGGCAGCCAAGTCGTCGGCGCGCAAGACTGCCGTGAGTATCTATGGGTTGTATCGAATGGGTTTTTTCTGATGTTTGCTATGTATTCAGGCCGCTGCCGGTGGTGTGAAAAAGCCTCATCGATTCCGTCCTGGAACTGTCGCTCTCCGTGAAATCAGGAGGTATCAAAAGTCGACGGAGCTGCTTATTCGCAAGCTGCCATTCCAGCGATTGGTTCGTGAAATTGCTCAGGATTTCAAGGTGTGTAATGGGAATATGTGACGGGTAGAGTTTTAGCTGACGCGGTGTTTGATAGACTGATCTCCGATTCCAATCGTCTGCTGTTATGGCGCTTCAGGAAGCTGCCGAGGCATACCTTGTCTCTTTGTTTGAGGATACGAATCTTGCTGCAATTCATGCCAAGCGTGTTACTATTCAACCCAAAGATTTGGCTTTGGCTCGTAGGCTTAGGGGAGAGCGCTCATAGATGTAGAGTGGGGACGTTTTCTCTTGTTTTGTTGATTATCATTGTATTTGTACTTGTAGTCTTTCCCTTTACTTCGTATCGTCCTTGGGCCTATCTCGTTTATAATAAAGCTGTTGTAAACGCTACTGTTCTTTTTGAGTTTGAGTTGACAGTTTATATTGCGTGTCCTTTTGTTCGAAATGTTACAACATTATGGTTGATAAAATCCGAGGCCGCTATGACGTCCCCTAACCTATGGCTGTGCGGTTTATCGTATTTACACCATGGCGACGTTAATCGTTGTCTCCCCGATCAGTGGTAATACATCAATGATCTCTTTCAGACCTTTCCCTACGCCAGGATCTTTCCAATACTCTCCATCCATCAATGGCGAGAGCTTGCTTCCCAGCTTTCGGGTTAGTTCGCCCTCTTTCCCGGTAGAGTTCGGATACAAGACTTGATTAAGTAGAGTAATAGCGACAGAGGGAGTCCAAGTGTGAAGGATACCAGTGGTATTGCTTCTATCCCGAGGATGAACGGATCTTTGCAAACGTCAATCAGTCCTTCAGCTCTGCCGTAAGATCACACTCACTCTGATTGCACTGGAACTCCCAAAACAGACAGAGACCCGGCAAATACAGCTAGTGCGAAGGCCGCCACGACTCTAGAAACCATACAGTTTGCAGTTCGTGCCGTCGTCACAGCCGGTCAAAGATATTTGATAATTCCAACCCCAGCAGTGACCAGCACCTGGAGGGAAGTGAGGGGGTGATGATGGGCAAGCAAGTTGGAAAACAGTTTGGTGAATAAGTAGTGAATATAAGTCACCTCGGTGCTATGGCGACACATAGCATCTGCGATTGCTTTGCTTTTGGGGGTAAAAGTGCATATGGGCGATGTAGTGTGATCAAATCAACCGTGATGAGCGTGTATCGTTTAGTTGGCTGGACCACGAACATAGGCGCTGGAAGGTCTGGCGATTGTTGCTCTCTGAGTGTCTCTTTCAAGGCGGATCAACCTGAGGCGAGCCTTCCTAATTTATATCGGATAGATCCAAGAAAGAATGCTTGGGGAAAATCCAGACTCAGCAAATCTGATCATGCCTTAAGGGTAAGAAAAGAAATGGATTGGTGCAAGTACAGCAACAACAAGAGGTACCGGAAGAATGGATATTGATTGACCTTCAGAAGCCCCGACGCAGATGGAAGCTGAACAGTTTCTTCATATCCATATCAACCCGTGGACATAGCCTCTGCTGTTCAATGAGGAGAGCCGATATAAGAATATCGTCGAAGAATACTTGCCCCGCGGGCATGATTTGCAGTGTGTAGAGCTCGGGAGGCGTATTAGCCTTGCGGAGCTTGTTGCCTGGACTAAATCTAGCGTACACGGTGTTCTGATTGTTCACAGAATGACACTGTGTTTGTTTTAATCGAGTACATAAAATCATTATGCAAAGGACGACTCACGAAGGGTGTAAATTCGCAATTCCAAGCGACCTTGTGCTTTGGACCACTCCAAGTCCACCGACCCTAGTGCTAAGGCTGAGTCCACGTCATAGATTTGTTGACAAAGAACTCACGGCTTTGGAGCCGCCTTGCTTAGACAACCTCGCTGAAAGAGGAGTTTCAATACCTCCCATGTAAACTATCGCATTCTTATAGGAGATCCCCGATCTATTACACATGTCAGACAGGAGCGCACTCAGGATATTACGACTTACTCAAACTCGCCTACATACGGCCCATCTTCAGTTGGACCACGATGGATGACGGTTGTGTGCGACATAGTATTGAACACATTGTTATTTACGGAGATGTGGTACAGCGGACGCGAGTCGGGAGACTCTGGCGGCGGAACGAGGATCAAAGAGTTGAAAGACAATCGCGAGAACGAGTATGTGACTGGTGTAGTGGGCAATCTGGCTGTGTTATACCTGTGGTCTATTTCATATAAGATGGAAGAATTCTGTCCAAGTGCTTACGCTGGTGGTGCTCCAAATGGTATAGGGTCTGTGGGAGGCGGCGGTAGTTCCTCTCCGCTCGTACACGCCGAAGAAGGATTCCAAGAAAGGACAACTTCATTCCCTTGGGTTATGTCCATTCTATTTCGCGAAGTCCTTTGCCTACGAGAAGCACTCTGTGAGTTGTGTGTTCAGTAATAACGATCAAGGGAAGAAGCGTTGCTGATAGTGATCTAATAAGCCAGCAGTGCCGTCAGTCGAGACCCACATATCCGATTGGATTACCGAGATGATGAGTTGTGCGTTGTCCTTGGACCGGGCCGCCCATCCAGAGACTGCATCGGACCCCACGTCCGGTCACGCTCATGTCACGTCACAGCGGTCGAGTTCTAATTTCTCCCCCTCCTTCTGTTCCCCCGTGTACTACGCCCAGCAAGTCTGAAATCTGTTGACCCTCTACCCCGGTATCGCAAAAATGAGCCTGGCCTACCAACATCATCCACTCAATGCCATAGCGGGGCCGTCCAGAAATCATGGTGAGGCGTTAGACCACTGGACCAAGCCTAACGAATGCTCATCAAGGCGTGGCATTATAGGAACGAGTATGGATGAAGTCA
This sequence comes from Armillaria mellea, assembly GCA_030407055.1. NCBI lineage: Eukaryota > Fungi > Basidiomycota > Agaricomycetes > Agaricales > Physalacriaceae > Armillaria > Armillaria mellea. The sequence goes on from JAUDZF010000007.1 coordinate 2,821,631, forward strand.
AGCGGGAAAAGAAGAGAAAGGAAATTTCTGGGAAGCTTAACAGAGAGATGAACGACAGAAGAGACGAGTAAGTTTTTTTGCCACCCTCCGTTCACGCTGCTCACTGTCTTAGTGGGAGACACTACAGCGAAACAATATCCATCCTGCATCAGACATCCGTGACACTCGCCACCAGGCCAGACACTTCGCATCTGTACAATATGAAGCTCCTGCCATTCACATTCGAGCGCTCAGCCAAGCTGGTTCAGCTCGAGTACGAGGAACGATATGCCTTGGAGTGTGCGCAGACCGCCTACGACGAAGAACGTGAAAAAGTCGAGATTGAATGGAAGAAAGGGCACGATAGAGTTAGAGAGAGGTTGATGGAGAGCATAGAGGAACGAAGACGCCGGGCTCGAGAAGACAAGGAAGGAGAGGGTGCTGTCGCAGGTAAGACGGTCAAGAAGCGCGTTTCTAGAGTTGCTGACACGTTCCAGATGGCACCCTCGACTCCCAGTCCCGTCCCCATATAACTCGGAAATTGCGGAATAAAATGGGCACGTCCCCGCCACCTACTCCCCTGGGGGCACCTGCTTCCGCACCCAATGGTGCTGGTACTATCAGTGGATTGCCCATCACAACTGGTCCATTACTCAACCCACACTCACTCAATGTCGACGAGTTGCCGTCCCCCTTCCCTCTGCCATTGACCTCTACAACCATACCTACTGGGCCCAACGGAGCCAATGCCTCAACAGGCACCGGTGCAGGCGGAGGAGGTCGACGCAGACCCAAAGGTAGCGGAACGCACCAGAGCCAAGCCATTGGAGGGCTGGGCAAGAGCCTGGCCATGCTCTCTGGATGCAAAGAACAGGAAATCGAAAGTGATTTGGGTGAAATCCGAAGAGGAAACAAACGGCGGCGCGTAACCACTGGTGCAGGGCTGGGAAAGACCACCCTATGATAGTACGTATCTATACTTGTAGCAGTTAATTATATTGGTTAGGTACGTGCCTTCCTTTCCGGTATTCTGGCGCGCCTCTGATTTGTCCAGTTAGATGTTATTTGTATATAACCGTGTTATTGGGTCATTACTTACTTGGATTTCAATTATTGGTGCTTGTGAAGAGGAGTTGATGACATCCAGCCGACACACATCGGCCTTTTACTTCCTTGCTCGGCATCTTGATCAAACGACGCCGATCGCATTAGCATCTACCAACCGTACATTCGACCATCAAAAACACCTATACCAATGTATGCGACGCGCATCGGTCCTTTATATGGTTCTTGCAACGTAATAGTTGATGCACAATGTTTGACTGACCGCTACCCTTTCTTTCGAGCTATCAAATCCATCGTTCTACGGGACCAAAAAGGTACTTGACAGCGATGAACGCCCTTCTTAGGCAGATTTCTGAGGGGCCTTTTGGCTTGCGGGCGTTAAATTTAGCATCGTGGATAATATAAAGGCTGAAAGTTCCCCTGGGCAAAATTTCAATCAAGGCTGCCCCACGCTCAGCTTCTACCCCATCATTTCAGACATGCAACATTGCGATGATTGCTTTGCCGGTACAGTCCGCTCTGCAATTCTTAGATATATTTGACTAATGCGTGCTACTTAGGCGTCACTCATGAAGGAACTCCCACAGGTATATGATAAAGCTTTGGCCCTGAGGCCGAGGGCGAATGACAATTGTGTTTCTTAGGCACGTTGGAGCAGATCGGAGGAATCGAATGCTATGTAGCTACTCCTGCGGATGATTATCCCAAAAACAAAGTCATCCTGCTCTTGACGGACGTATTTGGTATCCCACTCGTTAACAACAAGGTATCTGATTCCAAATAAGGGCTCTAACTCGTTGCACTAACAAAATTCCAGCTTTTGGCTGATAGTTTCGCACGGACCGGACTGAAGGCATGTGATGGAGGTGTGACTTCTGTGTAGATCGCTGATATTGTTGCTTCAGACAATCATACCCGATCTCTTCCGTGGTGATCCTATGCCAGTAGACGCCCTGGATCCTGCAGTACGCGTACGTAGAACTTCCCTCCTCTCATTCCTAAGTCCACTCAGTCACATCTATAGCATCTATTCAACAGGGACGAGTGGGTAGCCGCGCATGGTCCCGCCCAAACTCGTCCTTCTCTCGACCAGGTCATCACCGCCTTGAAAGAAACTGGTGTTAATGAGTTTGGTGCAAGTGGATACTGTTTCGGAGGTACGGTTCTTCTGCTGGCACCTTTCCCATTTATCGATATTCCCAATCGCAGCGCGCTACGTTTTCAACCTTGCTTTTGATGGCATCATTTCCGCTTCCGTGATATCCCACCCATCCCGAATTGCATTCCCAGACGATTTCGAGGTCTGATATCTAGCCGATAATATCTACTTGACCTAACATCTCCAACTCGTAGAAATATGCAGACGGGGTCAAGGCGCCTCTTCTTATCAACAGCTGCGAAATTGATCAAGGATTACCACTGGAAGTCCACGATAAAGTGGACCAAATATTCTCCAAGTTCGAACCAGGATATAAGCGAGAGTACTTCGAGGGGTGTAAGCACGGATTCGCAGTTAGAGGTGATTTGAGCGACCCAAGGGTGAAGGCTGGGAAAGAAGGATCATTCAGGGTGGCTGCCAAATGGTTTTTGAAGTACTTGTAAACTGCATTTAGCTTCGGTGTAGCTGGTGAGAGGTCCCTAGTGTGTCCTTTTTCATGGACAGCCCTGAACGTCTTCCTACATGTGCATCCTCCATTCGTTTTCTCGCTTGCTCGCACTTTACACGATAAGAATCTACTCGACGTTTTTGAGGTTGGCATTCATATTTTGTGCGCCGGATCCCTGTAAGTACACAACCCGGTCCGTCACACTATTGTCGTTGAACAGTCGGTCTCCTTGTTTAATCTTCTGCCGTGCTCACCTTCTCCAAACCTTGCATGTCAGACCATTTTGCCCATGTTTCCAACGGTCCGGTGCCTCAAGCCCTCAAGTTCATAACACTATCATATCTTCTTAAAATTTGTCAGCCACTTTGCTATGTGATCGATGATCGATGATATCTTGAGCCCATTCTTTTCTCTTTTTTTCCTTTTTCCTTTTTGTATTCTGCATTTGATTAATTTACAAGCACGCTAATTACTAAGGCGCGGTGGAGGTACAGCTCTCAGGCACTCTCCTTCCCTTTGTCCCACCCCCCTCCTCTCATTCATCCGGGCAGTGATTCGACGTGTGGCGGTGTGGAATAGAGTAACGGACTTGGAGGTACTTTTACCATTCTTTGAACTTTCCTTTGACCAGTGAATGGTGAGGGACATACCACCGGTAACTTTAGAACCGAGGATACTACATGTATAAGGAAATATTGTAGCACGCAATAATGATGCACACAGTGGCCCACACATTCCTGAGAGTGCCCGTCGATTCGGACAGGTATTTCACGCGCTGACCTGTTTACGAACCAATGAGAATAAAAACTCTCACCCATCGTGGTAACATGTAACTACAACGCGTAGCCATCCATATTTCCAAGCTTCCTGGGTGACAGTTTTCGGCCGGGCAATCAAAGTATATTTAGCCGGCTGTGAGTGCGATGATCGAGGCTGATAAAGCGCGAAGCTGTAACCCATCCATCTTATCTTCCACATCGCCATTCTCAACCATGAGTTTCTGCAAGGATTGCATCTCAGGTCTGCGCCGCTGTTGCTGTTACGTCTCCGGTGACGCTGACTTGCAGGACTTCTAGGTGTCACACACGGGGGGACTCCTACTGGTAGGCAGCACCATGTTTTATCCCAAGATAAGATGTGAATCCAAACATCTTTCCCCCAGGCAAAATCGAACAAGTTGGGGGTGTGGAATGCTACGTCGCAACACCCACTGTGGAATATCCTACGGACAAAATCGTTCTCTTCTTGCCGGATGTCTTCGGAATTATTCTTCCAAATGCACAGGTGCATTTGCTGTGTTTTCCATTATCACCTCACAAGCTCATGAGCTGTAAATAAGCTTCTTGCTGACGATTTCGCTAAAAATGGTTTCAAGGTGAGTTTAAATCAACAGATGCGTCTTTACGGTGCAGCTTACTGCTGTTCAGACTATCATTCCCGACTACTTAAACGGGGATGCTGTCCCTGCTGATGCTATGGGACCTGGGGTATGTTTATCGGTTTTCATTCATTGTTGCTTCTTTGACTTACGCTTATACATAGAAATCGTTCGATCTTTCCACTTGGTTTGTTACCCATACCCCCGCCCATACTCGCCCTCCTTTGGACAAGGTTATCGCCGCGTTAAAAGAGTCTGGAGTAACCGACTTTGGTGCTACTGGATACTGTTTTGGAGGTATGTAAATAAATATGATCTTATCTCTGTTCTGAACACACCGTACAGCTCGTTATGTATTTGACCTTGCCTTCGACGGCGTTCTCAAGGCTGCCGTCGTATCTCATCCATCTCTGCTTAAGTTTCCTGACGATTTCGAGGTTTGTACACGTCTGTAAGTTTCGCATTGAACTAACTCATTTACACAGAAATATGTCACGAGTACTCAAGTACCCTTGCTCATCAACAGCTGCACGTTCGATCAGATGTTCCCAAAGGAAATTCACGAGAAAACTGATGAGTTATTTGCCAAGTTCTCTTCGGGATACAAGCGTGAGTACTGGGAGGGGTGCACGCATGGATTCGCTGTGCGTGGCGATTTGAGTAATCCCCAGGTCAAAGCAGGGAAGGAGGGAGCGTTCAAGGCTGCAGCCCAGTGGCTCCTTAACAATTTGTGAATTTATCAATATGTAAGCCCTAAAGATGAAGTAGCCTGACGTTATGTATCTGTACATATATAGCCGGTGTGGTCTAAAATTATCTTTTATATTCTGTATCTCAAGTGTGTTCCCTGTCGCAAGCGTTGGCTTTGACTTTCGGACTTGCAGGTGCCCACGACGAAACTCCGACAGGTCATAAGGATCACCTTTGTCCCTAAGACAAAAGACATAAGGACGAGCCGCGTTCTTAGACCCAAGTATGTTCACTTGGAGAATGGAACAATTGGAATACTCTGCTGCTGACCGCAGCTACTGCAAAACGGTACCGGTTCTCGGTCTTGCTGTGACGTCATTTTGACAACAGTGTTGAGGTACCGAGCCCCATCTCTACTCGAATTTCCTGGTGATTTAGAGCGTTTGGTCAGCAGTCACTGTCAGCCTACACTTTCAAGTCGACTTGAATTCATTCGCGGGAACAAGGATCCAAAAGTAGTCCTTATAACGTCATGAAATTCACGAGAAAGACCGATGAGCGATTCATCAAGTTTTCCCAGAGATATAGGCGTGAGTCATGAGAGGGCTGTTAGGTATCATTAGTAATATTAGCTGACGATGAAGGGAAGACTTATAAAGCGAACCTTCGTTTTTGTGGCTTTCTCTTGCCTTCGCTTCCATCAATGAGTCTCTGCAAGGACTGTATTTCAGGTATGTGTCATCTTGGTTTACTAGGATCCGTGAATATTGACTCACCAGGTATCACCAGGCGTCACCCATGAGGGTACTCCGACAGGTAAAGCTATAATCTTTTACCCAGATATGGAAGATGATTCCGAACGACATTCCTATAGGCAAAATCGAGCAGATCGGCGGAGTAGAATGCTACGTTGCTACTCCTACCACAGAGTACCCCAACAACAAAGTTATCCTGTACTTGCCAGATGCTTTTGGGATAACAATTCCGAACGCTCAGGTGCATCTAATTCTGGTGTATCAGTCATTGTGCATGCCAAACTAACAGTAAATGCAACCAGCTCCTTGCTGACGATTTCGCTAAGAACGGATTTAAGGTGATTCCGGGGAAAGATATAGACGTCTCGAGTACTCACTATCGTTCGAAGACCGTCATTCCCGACTACTTTAACGGAGACGCAGTGCCTATTGATGCTTTGGAACCTGGAGTATGAGCTACGGACTCCCCGTATAATACATACCTAACGCCAGAATACAGAGGACCTTCGACTTGGTAGGATGGTTAGCCAACCATTCGTCCGCCCATACTCGCCCTTCTTTGGACAGGGTCATCGCTGCGTTGAAAGATTCCGGAGTAACAGAATTCGGTGCTACCGGGTACTGTTTCGGAGGTGAGCCAATGGACATGGTTGCTTTCTCCAAGTACTAAGTGGTGGCAAGGTCGCTATGTCTTCGACCTGGCCTTCGAAGATGTTCTCAAAGTAGCCGTTGTATCTCACCCGTCCCTTCTCAATTTCCCTGATGATTTTGAGGTGAGTGCGCCGCCGTGTCTGCTTCATTATTACTCACCTAAACTCATCGACAGAAATACGCCACAGCTGTCAAAGCGCCCCTTCTCATTAATAGCTGCACATTCGATCAAATGTTCCCGAAGGAAATTCACGAGCAAACCGATGAGGTATTCGCCAATTTCTCCCCAGGGTACAAACGTGAATACTGGGATGGGTGTACACATGGATTCGCTGTTCGTGGAGATTTAAGTGATCCTAAGGTCAAGGCCGGGAAGGAATGGTCTTTCAAAGCTGCAGCACAATGGCTTCTGAGCTATCTGTAGTTTCGTATCGTATACTCGGTGGTGAAGAAGTATTAAGAGGAAGGGAGGGCCCGGAGAACGCCGAAATTTGTTATACTAGCTTCTATTTCTTACCGTCATGTTTCGAGCCCTCAGAACCAAATGGATCCCATTCAGTACGAAACGCCCTTTCCTTCAAATACTGAGAATCCAATATTTCAGAGCTTTTATGAGTATATTAACGGCGAATGGCGCCCTTGGAGCATTAACGAAGGCAGAACGAAGGTGAAACATCGACCGGCTTTGTGTATCGTGTCATGGGATGTAGATTCTAGTCCCCCCATCCATCTTAGCGACTTGCTGCACTTCTCGTTTCCCTAAAATCTAATACGGAACCCGACATTCTCCTCCTCCAAGAAGCATCCCATCATACCTTGTCTGCGCTCACCGATAATCAATTGGTCCGATCGATGTCGACACGAGCTGCTGGAGGACGCGCAGCAACAGCCATTCATTCAGGAGCACCACACTGTCGCGTAAAGGCCACGCGTCCTTCGCACCTATTACAGCCTATTGCATTCCGTATCGCTCGCACATGAACCATGATGCCTTATGCTGTGCCATCCACCTATATGCGCCATCGCAGAGCCCATCAAAGCTTTTCGTGTCGTCAATGTTCACCTTGATTCGCTGGCCATCAACCCCCCTTTCTGACCCACCCAACTCACCATTTGTGGCGACTACCTTCGTGCAGCTGGCTCGGGGATCATCATGGGCGACTTCGATGCCATCACACCGGCAGATCAGAGTCTGATCGATGAGCTGGGTTTACTGGATGCGTGGAAAGTTGCTTATGGTGTGACGGCCGTAGGACATCGAGATGATGACAAGGGTAGAACTGCGCTTGAAGGTGAGACCTGGGGTGTACAGGTCGAGGAACCTTTCTCCCCGGGACGACTTGACTGAGCTGCACTTCTTCGCAATTCCGCTCTGGACGGAGAGAATAAGTGTTACCGTGGCCGAAGAACTGGTACAGATGCGAGTGCTCCCGTGACAGGTGTTACATTCAGATACTGAAGCAATTTTTTGGAGTGATCATTGCGGCATACTGGTGGACATCCGTGAGGAACCATAGTTTCTTTCACTTCGAGCGTGGTTATTTCCGATCATTTCTCGGAAATTTTTCGTTCAGAGCAAGGCTTGCCAACTTGTCACTACTGGCTTGCCTTTAGTATAAAATCACCGCCCACCCCCATTTCAGTATTATTATTACATCAATTTTTAGGGAGAGGACGGAGGGATTATAGGGGCTATCTCGTATTTGCTTGGCCCCCTGAGCACTGCCACCGGGAAGGACATCGATATCGGGAATGAAGTGGGTACCTGTCACCTCACCATCCTCCACTATTCTGCCGCCTGTCGAGGCATCCACCGTATATATTTGTGGATCCTGACTAACGAACCGAAATGACGCGGCCAATCGGAATTGTAGATGCTATAAAGGCAATACAATTTCGACAACGACACCCAACAAATTTAAACTGGCCACTTCAAAACGCCTTCTACATCGCCTATTCCGGACATCTCATTCTTCCGCTAAATCAGCCAAATCAGCACCCCTTATCTCCAGACCAGCGCTCAGTACAATGGCCTCTTCCTCTACTTACACAACCTCGCTCTCCGGTAGGCTACCTTCACGACGATGTGTATCCAATATGCTGACATCCTTGACATCGTGTAGGCAAAGTCGCACTCGTGACGGGATCTTCTCGCAGCATCGGTGCTGCGATCGCCAAGCGTCTTTCAGATGAGGGTGCTAGCGTTGTCATTAACTGTATGGGCTATTATATATGCATCACAGGCGGTGTATCTCACGATCTATCTAGATGTCAACGGCGTAAAGCCCGCTCAGGAGCTCGTAGCTGAAATCAAGTCCAATGGCAAAGGTGATGCCGTTGCAATTCAGGCCGATGCATCAACCATTGCTGGTGGAAAGCATCTGTTGGATGAGACTATCAAGGCATTTGGAAGGCTTGATATCCTCGTCCTCAATGCCGGAATCATGGGCAGCAAGCCTCTGGCTGACATCGACGAGAAGTTTTTCGATAACCATATCGATACCAATGTCAAAGGGCCCTTGTTTTTGGCAAAGGCAGCCGCCCAAATCCTCCCTTCTCGTACGTTCGCATTATATCATTCCCAACCATCAATCTTGATTGATTTCACAGCCGGTGGACGCATTATCTTCTTTTCCTCCTCCTTAACTTCTGCCTCTGGTAAACCTTGTCAATTCGTGCAATACGCTGCAGCTGACTGGCCATTACAGCTGTTCTCCCGAACGCCTTATGCTACGTTATCTCAAAGGGCGCCATCGAGCAAGGCATCGCGTGTCCTCTCAAAGGATCTCGGTGCTCGAGGTATGGCTGTCAACACCATCTCACCTGGTCCCGTCGACACCGAGCTGTTCCGTGCTGGCAAGCCTCAAAAGGTGATCGACATGATCGCCTCCCAAAACCCTAGCAACAAGCTTGGTCTGCCTGAGGAGATTGCTCCTGTAGTCGCCTTCCTCGCGAGTCCTGCGGCACAGTGGGTAAACGGACAAAACATTCGTGTCAACGGGGTATGTATCTGTTTCACACCGCTTCTCCTCTATCTCACTGTTTTTATAGGCCTTCGTTGTGTAACATGTCAGCGCACTGCTTTGATGACTACTAGAGCGCCTCGAAACCTGTATCACTACCGTCGAATGTTATATTTGGATTAATCAGACATATGGCTGAGTCATACCACAGAAGATCGCCATCCGCAAAAGGCAGACAAGGCAGTGAAGACTGAAAGCTATCAGCCAAAGTAGGTGATTTTTGATGGCTATCACCAATTTTGATATTGTAATTTTGATCTCGGCTGAGGAGAGGTACTCGTACCGGTCTCGATTGAGATTATTTGTTGCAATTTCGAGATGCCTGGATGGCCTGAAGTGAAGAGACAAGTGTATCATCGCTGGACTGACTATCTCGCCATCAAATAACGACCATGGCGGTCCCGACACTTCCACAATTCGTATATAAGTCACGAACTCCTGCGCTTCCATATCGTCTGAACTAGCAACCCCCACAAGCCCGCTACGATCTGAAGTCTTTCATTAAATACCTATAGGTAAGCATGCCATCACTATGCGTTATATTTCAGCTCATTTCATCCTGACAGTAGCATGGCGCATAATATCGGATCTCAGTTACCCGCCGGATGGCCAAACAGCATTGCCGCATCTACCAATCCATCCGACATCTTATCGAGTCCACCTACGCTGAATCTCATTTCCGCCATGCTAACAACTTTCGAGTTGGATGAGGTGTCCACTGTGGACGAGGGGAGGGCTATCGTGCAATATATTCTGCGTCACGGAATGATAAATCCCGATACACGGAGACTGCAGTCTGGGGTTATGTTCTGGGTGTATCCCGAGGGTGGTGGGGGGCCATACGAGGAATCAAAGGAAGAAGACGGGCGGGTAAAGGGGGGAAGAGTTCTATTGCACGGATTGTTGGTCACCATTGAGAATGGTGCGAAGATGGACAGAATGGTGGGGAGCATATTGCAACATTTACCCCGGAATGGGATTGGCCATCTACATTTCCCAGGGCAACAGGCCTAATGCATATGTCATATTCATTTGGGAGGTTGGAATGGGCGCACGGCTTTCGATAATGCATGAAACGGTAGTGAGCCCATGAAACAAACTAGTATTTACAACTTTATTGATCTCTACGCATGTTTCTTCTATTTCCAATGTACATCATGACTAGACGAAGTCCCCAGATATACTAGTAAATGCAAGGCTAATGGCAACAAACACCATGAAAAGTACGACAAAAAGAATAAAGGTTATCCACATCTGCTTGACTGCGCAAAATGCGGTCCTGGGAACAGATTCTGATGAATCAAATAACCAGTCTGTCCCGCGACTAAACATGTCACGAGAAGGAAACACCTCCAAAATCTCCGCCTCGAAGTCCTCTACAGACAGACGGTATTTTCTCCGTAGCTGCTCTCCTTCGGCATCGCCATACTCCTCTTTATCCATGGATGTTGGAGGTCTACCAAATTCTACTGACAAGAGTTCAAAAGCGGGTTGTTGCCCCAACATGCGGAAGGTCTGTCCAATCGGGTATTTATCTACGAGAACGAGATGCGCAGCGCGCGGGGATGTCATGCGAATGGTGGAAGTCGCGGTGCATACGGTCTTTCCAGCGCATTGTAGAAAGACCTTCCGCATTTGGGTTATTGGAGATTCGGGGGAAACGGAGTCTATGACTTTGGAATTTGGGAGGTCGAGCGTGACATTGGGAAGGTCGGGAGATACGGCGAGTTGGGTGTGGGAATATACGGGATCTATTTGTATGGAGTGCGCGAAGAAGGCACTAGTAGGGATACGTCTTAGCAAAAAGTAGAACACGAAAAAAGAATCTCAACAAGACGAAGAAAGAATGGTGAACAGCAGACATCGTTTGCCAAAATATAATGTGTCAAAACAGTTCTGTCTGCTCTCCAATCATTATACCGTCATTCACTGCGCGCGGAAGAGGAAAGCGGGAAATGCCGGAAGAGAGCCTCTCACCTGAGTATACGTTGAAGGTCGCCTTGGGAAGCTAGAGCGATACGCTCAATCCCTGTGAGTCCTTCAGGCCACGGATACTACCCATCACAATGAGGGAAATGGTCTAATTCGAATAATGACATGGCCTACATTGATACTAGTTCCGGAAGAATTGAATGTGTAGAATGGGGCTGCCATTAGATTGCCAGTATCCTTGTTGGTATACCACCTGGATGATAGGGATTATAATTAAGATAGTGCCGAAATAGACGCTGCAACAGATGCAAGGAGCTGTCTTCCAGAATTAGCTGAAACGAAGTAGTTGGACGAGACCGTGACTGTGTACTGCAAGAGGGCGATGGAGGCAGATTTGTGGACAGAAACCTGGAATTCTGAATCGAGAGTCGCAGCGTCGTCTCTTATAGCACGCTAAGCTGTCCGGAGAACGCCCTGCCCGCCATGGTTGACGCCGGCCCGCAAACGAAGCATTCAATGAACTCGGTGGTTTGGGTCTAAAACTTATTTGCAAGCTGCTCGCTTGCCAAACAAATGCAGCAAACGCACCTTATCCTCTTTCCACCATCTCCTCCGAAGACCCTGGAATTCCCCCCTTCGCATGAATTATTCCTTCGAGCCCGCCGCTAGCCATGCTACCTCATCAGTGGTCCCCAGTTTAGATTATCGCCGAGCCCCGCCTCCGCTACTCTCAGGAATAGCATCTTCAACGACCCTCGACGCGTCCCCCGTGGATTTATGTGCTCTCCAGCTCAAGGCATTCCTAGATGCCGCCGAGGACATAGATATTGACCCCGAAACCTTGATGGAATTACTCCAGCTTCTACAAGAGCGTCTCGAAGAACAAGACGAATCTAATGCTGGCCCCAACATACATGGCGGAAATGACCTGTCAGCGATAGATATCGATACTCTCTATGAACTCGATATTTCTGCCCTTTATTCTATGGAAGAAGGTAATTACACCTCATATATTGTGTTTTGACGTGTGGCGCACTTGGACTTGACCATATTGTGACCAGGTCGTCAGATTTGGAGTCAAAAAGAAAGACGAGAATTTCTCGTTCTTTTGAAGGAACGCGGTGAGTGGTTTTATTTCGGTGCCATGTTAATTAGCCTGTCCCGGACCGCCCCGTTGAACTTGGCGTCGGCGAACAAAGTGTCCGAACGACCGTTTTCTATCATTTCTGAGAATTTGCCCAAATCTAAACTCATCATTTCTATAGGGATGACTGTTTTCATTGACAGGCTTGTCAATACGCGGTGCATACCTATTCCGCAGCTTCTACTTGCCTTTGGAATTGATCTCGTACGGTCTGTTCTAAATAGTGACTGCAGCTATCTCATATCGTTTGTAGGCTCCGGAACTAAAAAATGTCAGTCAGAGAGCATTCTCTTACTTCCTCCGTGTGGCAATGTCCCGAGAGTAGGTCTTTCTTTGACCCGAGAAATGATGGATGTCATCCCATTCACGTACAGGCTCCGTAATCGGGATAAGTTGCCAGAGTACAACACCATCAAAGATGCTGTTGAACTTATACGGAACAGCAAGAGAATACTCATCTTGACTGGGGCAGGAATAAGTAATTCAACATTATCTCAACCCCGGTCCATGGCACTCATCTTGATTGCCCAGGTGTTTCGTGCGGTATCCCTGATTTCCGATCCCGGAATGGGTTGTACGCGTCGCTTGGAGAATACAAGCTGGACGATCCGCAACAGATGTATGTAAATGGTACACATGGGCTAAACGATCGCTCTCTCATATCGTCCTAGGTTCGATATCAAATACTTTCGAGAGTTTCCGAATGGTGTGGACATCCGTGTCTTGTTCCTTCGCACGCAAGTTGTACTAAACGTTTTCAAGTTTTTTAGTGTGTTGCCTTTCATGTCTTTTTGTCGCCCCAAGGTCCTAAACCACGGTGTATAGTTCTTTTGCCAGGTTTATCTATCGTTCTCCTTCATGAAGACCTCTTAACACGTACGTTTCATAGTCAGATATACCCAGCCAACTTCGTGCCCTCGCCATGTCATCGTTTCATCAAGCTTATAGAAGACAAAGGCAAAGTGAGTTACCTCCCACAGTTGGGTCTGTCTCGGCTCTTGACTTTATCGCAACAGCTTCTTCGTGTAAACCGGCTTTACATTTTATTGGTCTCCGGCTAATTTTTCTTCAGAACTATACCCAAAACATTGACACCCTAGAAACAAAGGCAGGCGTGCAAAACGTTTTGCAATGTCACGGCTCTTTTGCCACGGCTAGCTGCCTTGAATGTCGGAGGAAAGTACCGGGAACAGCAATCGAGGCCGAGATCATGAAGAAAAAGGTTCCCCTGTGCCCAGAATGCAACCCTTCAACATTGTCCCCCAAGAAGAGGAAGAAGACTAGTAAGAAGAAGGCCAAAGGGCAGTGGGATAGCGATGTTTCGGATGAGAGTGATGGTCCAGAATATCCCCCGGGCATTATGAAGGTGTGCAACTTCGCGTTTACGTTGGTCCCGCATATTGAATCCGCGTATCAGCCTGACATCACATTCTTTGGGGAGAAATTGTCTGACCAGTTTGACCACGCAGTCGAAGCCGATCGGACACAGTTGGATTTATTGCTCGTCATCGGGACGTCTTTGAAGGTGTCACCAGTTGCCGATTTACTATGTGTGCCCTCCCTCCTTCATCAACCACGGTAACTGATACTAATCCTTTCCGTAGCACATATCCCCCATTCCGTTCCACAAGTACGTCGATGCTGAAAAGGTTTGGAGACGAGATATGACGAATGAAATGAACAGATACTCATCAACAAGACTCCTATCAAACACATCAATCCAGACGTAAGCATTGCCTTCGGTCACATCAGTGAACTTACAAGGACGCTGCATATAGATTGTCCTTCTGGGTAACGCCGATACGATCATCAATCATCTATGTTCTGAGCTAGATTGGGAACTTCCACCGTTGCCGGCAACTCCTCGAACACTGACGCCGCGAAACATGAAGAAACGGCCGTCAATGGGGCCCCCAGATATAGAAGAGCCTGAAAGAGTTGGTGACAGGTATATTTGGCTTCTTTCATGTTGTATCATTTCGATAGCTGATGGTATGTGGCCATAGCCATGTATGGGTATTTGAAGGCGCCGAGGGAGGCAAGTGGCTTCGTGATCTTGAGCTGGAGATAGATCATGCGGAGGGACGAGGCGTCCTCGAGGCAAGAAACGCGAAGAAGATAAAGATATGATATATATTTGCATGCAGAGGTACACGATCTCGGACGATATTTGGTTATTCAATTGTGTGTAGTGTCGCAGTATGGTGTATAGAATGTTGTCTTTTTAACCACGGACGTAAGGTACGGATGCTATTGCGACAGCCAATGCGAGCGCCAAGATTATTCACACAAATTTCCGGACCAGGGAAGGTAGTAAACCAACGGTCGGTTGCGAATATAATACAGGAGTATCCTTAGAAATATCAAGCAAGTTATCAAGGTGAGGTGGGAATAAGGTACATGGGACGCGTGCCAGCGCGTCACCGTGACCTCCCGAATTTTTCAACCGAAAACGTCACTTGGTCGCGGACCATCATGTTCCGCTAGTACTTTTTCCGAGTACTGCTGCCAACGACCGTCCGCGACCGGTCCCCACCATGCCCTGTTCATGACGCCGGGCCTCTGCAAAAATTTCTTCGACGCTGTCCTGATTTCTCATGCGCCTTCTGGGTCGTCTTTTCCCCCTGCAACAACCATTCCAAAGACGACACTTCAGCTCGACTTCGCTTCTTCTTTCAAAATTATCACGGCCTCGCTTCCCCTTCGGTGCGGCCTTTTAGTCGTCTTGTTACTCGTGGAACGAACTGAGATGGAAGTTTTGTTGCAGCCATCCGGAAGGACGTTTGGCACCCGGACCCCGTACTGGAAGAAGGAAAGGCATTCGCATTCAAGGATCTTACTTGGCTTTTGCGACACGGCGCAAGACACCACGAAGTACGCATTGAGCCGGATGGTTATATGGCAGTTTCAGATATCGTGGGTTACTTTCCTATGGGATATTGACCCGCTCTTGCTGAAAATTGTTTTGCTAGCTATCTAATCCGAGATATGACCGATTTACGCTGGATAGCATTCGAGAAATGGCAGAGATGGATACCAGAGATCGCATTCAAATTAAGGAGGAATATAATACCCACAGAACCAAGGTTTGGGTCAGAGTTAGTGGGCACCATTCCATTCCGGTAAGCGGCATTGTGTCTATATCTGCCACTATCATTCAAAACTTTCAGTGGGTGCATCCCGGTGCCAAAAAACTTGCTTCCCCTGCGAAGAGTGCGTGGGACTCAATGGCATTGCCGTTTTCCCAGCTTTTCTATCTCACTACTAGAGAGGATTGGGGGACCATCCGTAAGTTGATATTATCGTTGCTTGCACTCATGAAACTATTTGCTGTATTCACAGGTACGGAAGGCATCAAAGCGAGGCATTCGTTCATCCACCTTAAGCAAGATATTCCTGACCACTACGGACTACGCTCAGGACGTATGTGTCACACCACCTACGCGTATTTGATAATCTTACGCTTTTCACAGATTCTTTTTCTCCGGTTGTGGTCGTCATCAATGCAGCTGTGGCCACCAGATTCGGCGTGTCATTCTACGCCCATCCTACTGGCGAGATCCTGACCACCGGTGACTCGGGCGGTTACATCGACCCACAGACGTTTCGCGCTGCTTTCGCCATTCAGTGGGAGCATGAGAATCTTGTTGGCCAGCATGAGCCCTGGCTCCGCCCTCGTGATCCTCGAAAGCGAAATGAATCACGACATCTGATCCTAGACAAAAACAAGCAGCGCTTTAGAAAACGCCCGACTCTCCATTACCCCCCAATACAGGTCCCTACGCGCACCAAAGTCGATGTCGTACTCCCCAGCAGCAAGAACAAAAATCCTGTCGAATCACCCCCGACACCTTCCGCCAACGTCATTTTGCAGCCTCAGTATCAGATAGATATTAAGAGATCGCGGGCTACTCCACCTCACATGCAGGGTACTGCCTTCACAATGAAGGGTTAATCCTTCTTGGCGGCAATATCTCATTCCGCCTCACCCCGGGCCTGTCGCTCTACTGAAGGCCGCCGTCATTCGCCATGTCCTGTCATTAGGATGGCCAGCATGCGGCTCCGCACCTTCCAGAGGCCACGGCCTTCGCGTCGCATTCCTTGGGCGTGTCTGACTTGTTCTACTGTTAGACATCAGACTCGTCACGGAACCATTCTATTACAATCGACGTAGAATTCTGATGCAGCCAAACAAAAAAAGTAGAGATTTGTAGGACTTCGAGAGGGTTCTGCAGTGCATTAGTCTACACACGACTACCGTACACATCTTCGGGCGTGACACCAGCTTGTCCCTTCCTCAAGTTAGCTTGGGCCCATCTAATAGACAGATTAGCATTCAATCTTTTAGAGTGTATAGACAGGATGTACTTTTTGATTCGGATCGACTCGATCTGAATGAAACCGGTAGTGTCCGTTGGCTCGAAGCCACCCATCTCATCCATAGACGATTGCTGTTCGTCGTAAAGACCCTGTATACTTGTCAAATCGGAAGTTCCACTGCAACAAGATGTCTTACCTCAGGGCTCTCTCGGCCTTCAATGACAACACCACCCTTGTACAACTTGAGCCTAACGAGGCCATTAACGGTCCTCTGACTCGCAGGAATAGCACTGGTGATAAATTCCCTCTCTGGGGTGAAGAAGTGACCGTTGTACAAGATGCGACTAAACTCGATCGTCACAAATTGGTCCCTCAAGGCACGGACATTTCTGTCGAGAGTGAGACCCTCAAGGTCGACATGAGCAGCACGAAGGATAGTAGCCCCAGGAGACTCGTAGCATCCGCGAGATTTGACACCGATGAACCTGTTCTCGACAATATCAATACGTCCCTACGCCGTGTTTCCTTCCGAGCGCGTTAAGGGCGAGGAAGATCTCCACAGGGTCTGTGTATGTCTTGCCATCGGCGACATCAACTTTTACCGGAAGACCGGCCTTGAACTCGATGGTTAGGCGCTCGGGGGTCTCTGGTGCATTTTCGGGGGCCGTGGTGAGCTTCCACATGTCGACGGGAGGTGTCGTGTTGGGGTCTTCAAGGATACCGGCCTCATAGGAGATGTGGAACAGGTTCTCATCTGTCGACCAGGGTTTGGCAGTTGTTTGAGTGACGGGAATGGACATCTCAGCAGCGTATGCGAGCAGGGCTTGGCGGCCGGCGAATCGGTTGTAGAATTCTGTCAAAAAGAGAAAGTGCATTAGGGTCGGGAATTTGCCTAAGTCAGGAGATCGCACCAGGAATTCGCCAGGGTGCGATGACTTTGATGTCGGGTTTGAGGCCATAGAATGCCAGCTCGAAACGGACTTGATCGTTTCCTTTCCCGGTGCATCCATGAGAAACAAAACTGGAGAAATCATACAATGAGGCGAGATAGAAATGCACAACTTGGATGCCTACTCACTCGCAACCTTCCCGCTCAGCGACGGCAATCATCCCACGAGCAATGACAGGACGGGCGAGTGAGGTACCGAGGAGGTATACATTCTACAAGTCATCTGTTGAACATCTTCGATGATATCAGAGAACCAGTGCCGACCTCGTAGATACAGTTGGCTTGGACAGCAGGATAGATCAATTCAGTAACGAATTCACGTTTCATTTCCTGCATGGAATAGAGTCATCAGAATCATCAGATATTCTTATTGTCACAAACCTCCAAAAAGAACTTTTTTGCCCCGACTTTGAGGGCCTTTTTCTCTGCCGCGGCGAAATCCTGTTTCAAACATTGGAGGATTAACATCGGCAATGAACACAACATTAGAACTAACCTCTTCCTGACCAACATCGGCCATGAAGGCATATACTTCATATCCTTGTTCAATCAACCAAGCAAGGATGCATGAAGTATCTGTTCGTAGACATCATTACAATCACCGGAAAGGAGGATAGCAACCATCGCTACATACCAAGACCTCCAGAGTACGCAAGCAAGACTCGTCCCGACTTTGCAGCCATTTTGTGAAGATTGAGGGGAGAAGGGTGATGTCGATGAGGGTTCGAGTCAAGTGTCAGGAATGAAAATTGCAATCAAGATTCAAGATTCAAATATCGGCCGAAACGGTCACCACGTGAAGATAGATATGACATCACGCGTTCATCGCATCGAAGAAAAGTCAAAAAGAATTAATATGCTGTTCTATGCAATACATCAAAACTAGGGTGGTGGACTTTGTATACAATGCTAATGTAGATCGAAAGGTGGGAGGTTCTAACTACTTATTCCGACTCTGTGGAATGACTAATGTTCACTAGCTCTTCCTCCACAGTATCTTGATCATGGTTCCGCAAACGCATCTCTACCAAAAATTCCTTATCTCGAATGCTTTGGGACCAAGACGATAGCAGATCCATAGAGAGGAGCGCTGACCTAGAAGAGGCCGCGATAATAAAGATCGCAGGGTAGACTTGAATGACTGAAAGAAATATCAATGTCATATTCTAAAAGTAGTGAAATTTGAACCTACAAACAAATTTGTCGTTCACCGGGAGGAAAGGGAGGAAGTGGCGTAATATCGTAAACAGTAATCCAGGCAAGACAATCATGCCAAGAAGGCCCGCAGTGACGGGGACGATGACTTCCTTTGTCGCAGTGACAGGATCTGGATGAGTCCAACCGTTATGTAAAATCTACGAAAGACATAGATTAGTAATGCAATCCCAAAACATCGACACCACATACGAGATCAATTCCCCTGGCTATGGGGCCTCGAGGTTGCATCCTATGCACATACAGCCCAATCTTAACATAAAGCAACCCGAGCGCCCATTCATCCACCATTCGAATTTTTGGTGAAAGAGTAGGATCGAGACCCAAGCGAATAGGCAGAATCACGTATAGGTCGACGGCGAACGCAATGAGGGTAGGAATCACTACACCCAGGAACAGCGTCATGTAGGATATCTTCGCGGACCACAGTACTCCACGTTTGACAACCAACATCCACAAATTGGCACGAGGGCCATCACCACCTCTTCGTTGGCGACGTTTATCCAGACGATCAATCGCCTTTCCAACAAGGTAGCAACCCCAGAGCAGATAGAACCCAATAATAAGAGAATAGCCGTCGTGAACATCCTCTGCAACAAAAAGCCCGAAGAAACGCCGCCCAAGCGCTATTGGAAGGGCAACCAGGACACCAAGTGACAAGGCACCAATAACCCATAGCACGGTAACGAATGTAAAGATCCGTCTACGGAAATTGGGGGGGATATATACCACCATATAATCATCTCTGATCTGATGCTTGGCCTTCAAAGCTTCCAAGTTTTGTATCGTGATCAGTCTCTCCGCTCGTTCATCGATAGGATTGCCACGTTCATCAACAGCAGCAGTAGCGCCGATATCTTTTGGAAGCGCGATGCTATCAGTAGCCGGGACTCGCCGAAACGAGCCATCAGCCGTGGCCATGGGGTCCAAGAACAAAGATTTCGAGGAATATAATGGTTTCAATGACCACTGGGCAGGTGTCACCTCTTCAAGGGGATATCGACCACCAAAAAAGTAAGAGGTCAAACGGAGTTGACAGGCCAGGAATTTCCAAATCATAGTCACCAGCTTCTTGATACCTTTTCGGGGACGGAAGTAGTGCATAGTATATGGCAAGACCAAGTGAAGGAACAGTAGGTCGATGGGTACCTTGGATAGCGGTTGTCTGAACAGAACAATCAGGCCAAGAAAATTAGATAACTGCACGCAGACGAACCTGTTCTTCCATCGGAACGGTAAAATAGTTTTACTACCAATGACAAACAGCGCAGAAGCACTGGCCACGGTACAAACAACTACAATGGAATACATGATTGCACTGACAAAAATCTTCCGCAGTTGAGTGATTGTTGAACGGTCAAGAATGTCCCGTATCGGGTGCGAGTTTTGGTCTTGGGGATCTTTGACGAACCACATCGCGCCGGAACGCATAACACTTCTACATCCGGACAACAAAACGGCAAAGGAATACCTAGGGAATGTAAGATCTTGAATACAAAGACTAAAGCAAGACATGAGAACACTTACATGAACATAGTACCAGCTACCCAGTGATAGAACATAGCAGTCATCGGAGCTTGATAGAGGAACAGAGTGCGACTGGCGAGGTTGGATCCGGAAAAGAACCAAATAGCACAGAGATCGAGAACGGCACCGCACCCAAGCGGGAAAAGCGCCAATTCGATGAAAATGAACGACGCAACCTACAAGGAAAATGAGAAAAGGTTATAACCATGTATATTACTGCCTACCTTTACGACAAGGAGATGTTGTCTGAAAGCACTTTTCACAGACCGACCCGCCTCTCTGTTTCCAATGGCAAGTAAATGGACATAAAGAGCAACGATCAAAGCAACGACTGCATATCCCACGATAATGGCTGAGGCTCTTTCAGTTGAACCGTGACCAAGAGCGATATCTGTCCACCGATCGCAGAATCGAACAATTGACAGTCTAACTTCTTTACCGAGAGCGGCAAAGGAAGGCTCAAACCGTTCTATTGCGCCATCTTTCAATTGTTCGAGATTGAGAAAGTTAGACATTGGCTCCGGAGAGGTAGTGTTGGACGACGTGAATATCCGCGGGAAAAAGGCGTCGGAGGCATTGATAGTGCGATGATACTGAAAATCAGCGTCAGCATTAGAACCCAATGGTATTTATGCAACACGACTTACGAATGCTACAGCAGTCTTGCCCGTTTGTTCGACTCTATCGTGACCGAAAATTGCCTTGGCAAAGAGAAGAACACCAAGTAAGATCAAGTCAAAGAGCCCGCGTCCCACGATCAGGTACTGGGGGAAGATTATTTCGGTGATGACATAGACAACTGTGTCGACGACAGGATCAGTCAACAGCCGAATAGCACGGATAGGAAGGTGGAGTATTTGAAGGAAGCGGCGGGGATCCAGCTGGGTTTGGGAAAAATCAGTCGATCAAGTTCAACAACCTGGAACCTCAGCATACCGATAGCAACAAAGTAGATTTCCCAACAGTAAAGGGGGTCAAGATGCCCACAATTATTGCGGCGTCGAGAACAAACATCATAAGAGTGGCCTGGGGATTGATGAGTGATGTTTTCAACGAAAAGGCCATAAATACCTACATTTTGAAGGACAGTGTGGAAAGGTCCTCTCATGCCAATGGCTGAAACAGATATACATGAGAGAAGGATAACAATGCAAGTAAGAACCACCCACCTTCCAGAGCTCCTTCCATATCATCATCGGGGTTTCCTTCTAAATCGTCACCTAGTCCAGCTGCCATTGCGGCATCTTGTGCAACATCCGGAGGTTGGTTAGCGGCATCAAGAACTGGTGCGGCAGGAGCTGCCTCGAGCACCTGGCCATCGTCAGGAACGTCTTGATCTTCATCCTCGACACCGTATTCATCCCCCTCGGCTTCTTCCTCTTCTTCCTCCTCCTCCTCGAGCTCTTCGACCTGTTGTGGCATGCCCTCTTCATTCCCGAAATACCTCGCCATCTCGGCTCTTTGTTCGGCTGCAAAAGCGCGATCCGAATCATCAAAGTATCCTGGAGGTGGCTCTGCGTCAAAACTAAAATCTTCGGGAGCCCGATAAGTGGCCAGACCCGGCGACGCGAGAGGTGTTGAATGGAGCGGGGAGGATGGACCAGAGCCCGGCAGAACTGTGTTAGGCAGAGGCGGTCGTCGGAATGAAGTTGATGGTGTGTCCGAAGTTCCAGGCGTGGAAGGTAAATTAAGTGAGAATGGTATAGGCGCCATCGGAGGCTCCAGGACAACTGGAGGGAAAGGAGACGACGACGGCGATGAAGGACCCGACTGCAAAGAACCTGCCCGCTGACTAGAACCAGGAGAAGCGGTGAACGTGAACTCTGGTAGCCACAGCGGATCGTTTGGAGATTCCATGGAAAGCGCGAGCGCATCGTCATCCCCACTTTGCTCTGCCTCCCTCCGAGACAAGCGAGCGGTTTGTAGCCGTCGAGAGAAAGCACGATGCTGTTTTCGTCGCTTTGCATGCTCACGTTCACGATTTTTCTCTTCGTCTTCCATGCTCCGTTGCCTCCTTGTTTCACGAGAAGATTCGGTCCCATCATCATCCTGTGGCCTCTCCCGACGTGGAGAAAATTCCAAGGGTGTTCTTCCGTGATTTCTTCCCTCTCCTACAACGTGACCGTTCGCGCCCTGCATAGCCCGCATCGCCTCGTAAGCCCTTACTGCATCGGCCTGCCGCTGTGCGAGAGCCAATCTATTACGCTGCTGTTCTATCATAGGAACGATAGGTGGCTGTGGTGGCTGAGGCGGGTTAGCTGGTGGTTCGGCTCCTAATGGTCTTTCTTCTGGCACAGGTAACTCCTCTTCATCAAATACACCAGGTCTTGCATTTTGAGATATCCACTCCCGCAACAGGAATATAGCCACGAATGTCACAACGATCATCGAAGCGATTATCTGACCAGTGAATATGTCCGCAGATAGAGCCAGCCAGACTGGATGTGTGGATATTTCTCCAAGTAGGGTTTGGGATGGCGGTCTGCTCGAGTCCGGTTGAATATTGTAGTAGAAGGGATTGATAGTAGCACCGCTCTCAGGCGGAGGTTCCCTGTCGCTGATGTACCAAGCACTACGAAAAAATTGTGAGTTAAGGTTTGACCCGGAAGCACAGAAACGCACGTAAGTTCGCCAATCGTAAAACAGATCCTCCAGGTCCAAACGGTCGCCCATGGGAGCACAGCAAGCCATACCAAGGCAACCACGACCGCTCTCAACACAAAAAATAACGCAAATAAGACTTGTTGAAGCCAATCGTCGTAGAAGAAGGGCTGGCGGTAGCCTTGGCGGCATGTCCGCTGCGTATACTGTAGGAAAAGTTAGAAGGACAAGACAATCACCGGATGGGACACTCACCTTTTGTGAAAGAGTAAGGGTGCTTGCAGACATCGCAAGTCTTTTTCTTACTATGAGACAGCCATGTTGTCAGGCTACATCTCTTGTCAGCACTAGTCTTTGAATTGTGCCCAGAATACGCACCAGTCCTGGTGAATATATCGAATAGTTCCTGAACATTTGCAAGGATGGAAGAGTGGTTGGTCAGGTTCAGCAGGAGCGCTGCATATGCGGCAGGTATCTTCATGTGAAGTAAAAGAAATTATTATTGGGCTCTTGCAAGACCGAAGAAATCGTACCTTGCTCCTCCGCCTCCTGCATTGGGGAAAGATAAGTTCAATTAAGAACTATCGGTGGGTTGAAAATGCAGCTTGGAAAAGTGATGGTGATGAGTAAAAGCGAAGGTTGGATGTACGCGGTGTAAGGCGGCAAGCTGTTGTGTGACAAAGCGTGACGATGTGTGTGACAGATGCTGACTGTCACGCGGCCGCAGTTCCGAGTCCGTTGTCAACTTCGACTAAATTGATAAGTATGCCTGCAGCTTAGGCGGACTTGCGCTTGATGCCTAATAGCCGTATTGTAGCTGAAAGCATGGCCACTCACTTTAACTTCCACTTCTCAACATGACCCCACAATTTTCTTGGCTGGTCGCAGTTGTGGTCAGCCGCACTGAAATGATGCAACTTGGATTGTCGATATTGTTGCTTCAGGCCTACTACCAGATAAGCATTCGGGAAGTGCACAATTGTTGTCAGTGCGGGATCACCAACGGTGCAAGTGAACCCGATTTCAATAACACTAATGCGACTGGCGAATTCCATCAATGACGTATATACTAGGTTTCGGCGCCGACCCACATAGTGAGCACATTGCAGTTGAAAAGAGTACTCGTGCTCACTCGAAGCCATTCGTCGCCTTCTTTCTCCAGAAAATTCCATCGTGAAAGCCTAGATCCTCAGTACGCTCTTAGATTCACCTGCACCGGCCCTCACGATGGGTGCTCCAGCACGGCAAGATTCAATTACATTGACAGGAGCACTTTCTTCATTACTTATAGACTGTATCCGTTGCGCTAGAAAGCCGTCCATCACTACGAGAAGCTACGACAGCACCAGCCTTTTCCCCATCAATCAAGAATCGCGTGCAAGGCGGCGTCAAGAGCAAAGGCTATGATCGCAATCATGCGTCGGCGTGTGGTGGAGAAGTTATCAAGTTCCGATGGAACAGCTGATAGCGTTGACTATCACCACCATATCGAATTTTCAAGCAGAGATACATACGTTGTCGAATTCGTAAGTTTTTGGAATTCTTTGTTAACAGAAGAAGCCACTTCTATTGTGCGCTGAATAGGAATGCCTTCCTCAGAAGCCGCCATCATGATGGTGAAATACTAACTTGCCCCAATATGGTACTTACCATAAAGCGGGTCCTTCGCGCTTGAGCTGGACGTCCTAGAAACAATCTTATCGATTTGATTTGGACACGATTGCTTCACGCTTCTGCGTTCAACAACAATGTGCTTTTCCGGCTGTCTCGCCAAATTCTGAAACCTTTATGAGGTGATGGTTGTTACAGCGTGCTCGGACGAAGCCACGAGATTAATCACTTCTATTCTTCTCTGACGTCCACGCGTTTTACAATTACGGCTAGATGGATACCGCACAGATTCCATCTGCGACCTGTCGGGAATGCTTTAAATAGCTGGACAATGAAGATGAAGGAAGCTACCGGACTTTGGGTAGCTTTTAGCCATGTTCTGGTCTTCCGTCGCCGTCTTGGGTCTTACACAGCTCTGTCTTTCGACACCACTCTCTTCCAAGCGTTGGGATACCGACGACCTGTTGGAGAAGCACTCTTGGGCTGAAGTTCCCCGAGGCTGGAAGTGGGTCAGCAAACCTGACCCGGAAAGTACCATCGAGCTACGCTTCGGGCTCAAGCAAGACAGGGTGGATGAGTTGATTTCGTCCTTGTACGAAGTCAGCACACCGAATCACCATCGGTAAGCGTCTTTTCTTAGAACTTTGATGCCATATTCATATTCGCAAACCAACAGTTACGGCAAGCATCTGTCCAAGGAGGAAGTTGATGCCCTCGTCGCTCCTCATCCCGATTCGGTCGAAGCTGTCGAATCTTGGCTCCTTCACCATGGCGTCGACCCCGCCGATGCCACTTTCCGTTCTAGCAGCGGTTCATGGATAACTGTCCCGGTTTCCGTTTCCAAAGCCGAACGAATGCTCGGAACAGAATATGGTCTTTACCACCATCCTCAATCGTCGTCGTATGTTGTGCGAACCATGAGCTACTCCCTTCCTCGAGAACTCCATCAAGCTGTCGACGTCGTGTCCCCGACGACTTATTTCGGCACATTACGTAGCATGAGAGCAACTAGTTTCGTGGAAGCCGATATCAGCGACGAAATAGCAGGCATTTCTGCGACTGTACCCAGCAGCTGCGCCTCAAGGATTACTATTGCATGTCTACAGGCGTTGTATAACAGTACGTCCATATGTCTCGTCGTGTGCACCATTGATTGATCCGCCTTCGTCGTGAATCAGCCACCGATTATGTCCCTTCTGCCAACGGTAACAACACTCTTGGGGTTGTTGGATACCTTGATGAATACGCGAACCGAAATGATCTCCAGGTGTGTTGCGACGTTCTATCATTCATCTCCTGACTGTCAGTAACTAATTTCCCCAGACATTCCTCCAAAGATACCGAACTGATGCAGTGGGGACAATGTTCGAGACGGTCACGGTCAACAATGGCGGAGATGACCAAAGTTCCCCCGGTGTCGAGGTGAGTAATAACACTTTGTATAAGGAACTATCTCTCTCACCTTGGCATGCTAGGCTAACTTGGACATTCAATATACAGTAGGACTGTCATACCCTACGCCTAACATCTACTACAGGTTGGTTCTCTTCTAATCGGTTCTTCTTATCTTACCCCTTCCGAAGCACGGGCGGTTCTCCGCCCTTCAAAAGTGATACTCAAACCCCCACCAACACTAACGAACCCTATCTAGATTGGCTTAACTATATCCTTGCCGAAGATGCAATCCCACAGACTTTTACTACTTCGTATGGCGACGACGAACAGACTGTCTGTCATCCCCAAAGTTCTCAAAGTTTGTGTAGAGCTCATGAGTATCATAACAGGTGCCTTACGACTACGCTGTCAGCGTCTGCAACCTTTTTGCACAACTCGGCGCCCGTGGAAGCACGGTCTTCTTTTCCAGCGGCGACTTCGGGTATGTTGTATCGACTACCAAATGCGGATGACTTAAAAACCAGGCAGTGTCGGCGGTGGTGACTGTCGTACCAACGATGGAACCAATCAAGTTCTGTTTCAACCCGCGTTTCCAGCTAGGTATGTTTGTCAGTGTTCTGAAAACTTTCTGAGCACCAATTTTTTGCGTAATGCAGCTGCCCATAGTGTGTTCCTCTTTTCCCTTCTCAAGTGCTCCCTTTTGAGCAAAGTTTAGTGTAACTACTGTGGGAGGCACCACTGGCGTCTCACCGGAAGTTGGAGTATCGTTTTCGGGTGGAGGCTTCTCCCGATACTTTGGCACCCCGTCTTATCAATCCGGTGTTGTTGCTGAATATGTGACATCCCTTGGGAGCAACTATACTGGACTGTACAAGTACGCGCTGTCCTCGCTTGCACCTTCCCGCCCGTGGTGTTGATCGTTATGCCCTCTAGTACCTCTGGACGTGCATACCCCGATTTGGCTGCACAAGGAACTAGCTTCTCGGTCATTGTCAGCAACTCCACCATTTCCGTAGGAGGTACTAGCGCCAGCTCTCCTGTATGCATTCTCAAACTTTATCTCTCGTACTGTGCTTTGCGTTAACTATCATTACTAGACAGTGGCTGGTATCTTTGCTCTTCTGAACGACTTCCGTTTTGCCAATGGAAAATCTTCTCTCGGGTTTATCAACCCCTTGATATATGCCAACTCTGGTGGTTTCAACGACATCAAGTCTGGTTCTAATCCTGGTTGTAGTACTAAGGTGGGCTTTTGTCGGTTGCAGTGATTATCAATGACATGCTCACAAAATAAATCTTCGGCAGGCTTTACGGCGATTACTGGATGGGATCCTGTAATATTTCTCCCTTATCTTCTGCTATCATACTTAACCTCGTCGTCTTCAGGTTACTGGCCTGGGAACTCCGGACTTTGTGAAGCTTCAGGAAATTGTGCGAGATACTTAATACAAGTACAGATGCGTTTGACGAAGTTACACTTTTATACCTTTTTAAATAAATTTAAAAGCGGGTTGAATGTAAAAGTTTGTGCCGTCGGCAACACTGCCATACGTGGCTACCGGCCCGCTGCTTGCGAATGCTTGGCAAATTCCTTGGAATGAAGACAATGAGTCTGACGCCTTGTTCTCTGACCACAACGTTTACAGCCACATCAGAACATTAGAATCTTTGACACGCTCTTCTCACTATAGTAGTCGATAGCACAGTGCGTGCCGGTGCTCTCACAGGCGTCTGGGACTGACAGAAGCAAGGGGGAAGATAATGAATCGTTTACCTTTCAGTCGAGATGCCTCAGGGCGTACCAAGCGCTCAAGGACTGACGTTGTGCGGCGCAAAACATCTGACACCGAGTCATCCATCCCGACTACAACCGTTCGTCGCAGAAAATCTCGTTCGCCTTCGAGGAGTAGGACGAGAGCAGATCCCTTCGTGCTCTCGTCTTCAGGAGCAACCAGGAAGCAGAAGTCTTCAAATCCTGCCGCTTCTAACGAAACAGGCGTCGTGGGAGAGGATGCGTCTGACCATGGGCACCGAATGAAAACCGGTGTTCCAAAGGCTTCCGGCGTACATTCGCGCTCCTCCAGTGTCGCAGCGATCTTGACGGGCCACCGAAGCAGGAAGGAGAAGGAAGGAGAACGTGGTGGCGACCGTTCGCGTCGTTCTTCCTCTTCCGAGAAGGATGGTGACAAGAAGGTTGTCATGTATTCAGGACCACTGGCGATGGCTGAGTTTGAGCGAATGAAGAAGGAAATTGACCAGCTGAAGAAAACTGCTCACGACAACAAGAAGACCATCAAGAAGCAGAAAGAGGTGAGTATTCATTATGTCTACGCCTAACACCCTCAACGAACATGTTCCTAGACTATACAAGAACTCAAGGTCGAATTAGAATCTGGGAAACTTGTGTGCTCATCTCTTATCAATATTCTGAATTGCCATTTAACATCCAATAGGCTAGAAAGAACCAAGAGGTTCAGTTGGAGACATTGAAGACTAAGTCACAGCAGAAAGAAGACGTAAAGTAACCACCTTCAATATCTGATTGCGACCTAACCTCCCTTCTTCTCAGGTTCTCGATGCCATTGAGGCGAGCCTTCAGTGTCAGATATGCATGGAACTACTTTTCAAACCTTATGCGTACGTGACACCTATGTCTATGGATTTCGTTCTGACATAAGTATGCACAGTTTATCACCTTGTGGTCATGTTCTCTGCCTTTCATGTCTACAAGAGTGGTTTCGCAAGGCTCCACCTTCAACCGATGATATGGAGATCGACGAGGACATCGATGATCCGGAATATATCATCCATCGTCAGAAATCGTGCCCGTGTTGTCGTGCCGTGATATATGACCGACCCGTTCCTGTGTTCCTCGTCAAGTCAGTTACATCCATGTTACTGAAAGCCAAAGGACCTGGTCATACTGCAGCAAGTCCGCTTTGGCGCACGGATGCCTCATCCCTGGCGATTTCGGATGACGTCTGGAAGGGCCTTTTCCCTGATGATGCCTACGAAGAGGAGGAGCAGGAGGAGTATGACGATGACGATGAAGTGGTTCGGTGGTTCACAGCCCCATATGATGATTCTGATGAATACGAAAGCTATGGCAGCGATGAAGACGAGTCGATGGGGGAATTAGAGGGCGATGCCGACAACACTCAATATATCCGCCCCATCTGGGAACCACCCACAGTCTACTATCGCGCTCGGTCGCGCCACAGTTTGCAGTTTACTCAGATGATGCGCCGAGGATGTACTCGCGAGATGATCAACAATTATGGGATGACCTATACCCACGAAGACGGCCTTGTTTCCCACGTCTATACCATTGATCCAGACGCCGACGTGATGCCGTATCGAACGGCCGATAGGCAGAACATGATTCGCATTTTCTTGGGGTGGAATGTCGTACTTGAGCCCCATGATCGTGGACATGGTTTTATGAACCAGATTCTAATCGACTACCGCGGCCATCCGGAGAGATTCTCCGCACGTCGTCTAGGCGGCTCATTAGAAATCAGGAAGCTGGTGAGGGTAGATGATATACAACCCATCTCAGATGATGATACGACGGACTCGGAGTATTGGCATGATAATCGTCTAGACTCGGACTTTGAGACTTAGAGCGAAGATACCGTTGTATACGCGTTATAAACTAATCTGTATTTTTACGCACGTTGATCCAATCAGTCGGATTTGGCTGTTTGGTCGCTCATTCTGTCAAATATACTACTAGGTCGTAATCCCGTCTTGTTCTTCGTCCTCTAAGTTCTTCCCTAACGCATACTTTCCTGTCCACGGGATAGTGGACTCTATCCGGCTACTTCTCGTGTCTTAAAATCTACGTAGGCATATCACCACTATAGATCACAGTAGCCGGGACATGCAAATCTAGCTCAACATGGAATACCAAGATATCGCCTATTTATTTTTAAGTTCGGGCTTCAAGGAGGCCAGGCTTATGCCTCATGCGCAATTAGTGAGACAAATGACGAGATCGCCCGCTCACTTTCAAGCGACAGTCCCGCTTTCCGTCTTGGAATAGATTTCGCCATCACATACCTTATCTGATTGTTGCCAGTCGTAAAGCACTTGTCACCCATAAGTAAAGAAGGGCCCAAAGAAAGTCATCAGCATTACAAAGTTATAACATCAAGAGGCCAAGTATGCAAAGCGGCGATTTGCTCGAACAGTGGCGTTGGTAGTGACCTACATAGCCCATCGCAACTTGAAGTCTCGTTACTGCCGACACAAGAATCGCCGCTACACCGCCGGAAAATGACACTTGCCATAATTTGTCTAGCCTCCCGCTATGGTCTCCTAAATTTTCTCCCTTGTAATGGGTCTCAACGAACTGCCAGTGGTTGATCGTCTCCTTGGCACTTTAGGCAGTATTTGGCGGTCTCGGAGCGAAACCGCACCAAGGGGGTCAACAGCCTGTCACACAGGCCACGAAAAGGACATCAGAGATGGTTGGTACAGATACGTGCAGCCTTACCGTCAGCATGTTGCCTCTCCGTGTGTAGGAATTATGACACGACGACCTACTCAAGGGTCCGAACGTCTAGGAATTGAACTCAGCTCAACTCTGCGTTAGCGTATCTCCTTTTGCGACAGGGAGGACTGCTGTCAGTCCGAACCAACGGATTCGACCTAGTGTCTGGAGTAGATATCGAGCACTTGTAGTCCGCCGTTTTATGCTTCAGTCAATGGTACCTCTGCGCTGGGAACGAGGGATGATGGTGGACCATGGTGCTAGGAACCTAGGAACAAGGGGAGTCGTACGAAAGATTTAGGTCGTAATCGTGGATTGCGGGAACCATCTGGAGGCTTCAAAGCAACACCCGAGGCGATGGACATAAGAGATAGCATGTGGAAAGCATTCAGTCAAAGGGTCCTGCCTTTAAGGTTCGCAAAAAGAATGGTTGATAGGATTCATACCGTATCTAACCTAAAGGATAACACGATAAGATAACACGGTAATAGCTACAGACAAGTGGTAGATACAAACATGAGGGTCCGACAATATAGGATCTATATTTCGAGTCTAGAAACAGACGATGCATCGGGAAAGGGGCAGGAGTCGCCATGAAACATTGTTATTGCTCTCTTCGTCGCCGAATCGCGGATATTATGGCTAGCCAATATAACGTCGTTGAACGGTAACGTGGGGGGACAAGGTAGAGTCGTTATTTGTTATGATGCTCCAGCGCGTCTTCCCCGAACGATCAGTCCGGCGTCCCAGGAGCTGACGGCCCATCCATCCTCTATAAGTGCCGTTCGAATAGCGGGCTTGAGCACACTGACTTGATTGACAGAGTGGCTACCACGCCCCGTGATGATTTTTAAAGGCTTGGCTGTGACAAAGCAACATCAGACTATGACTTACGGAGAACGATTCGCAAACATACCGGTTAGGTCTATCGTCTCTAATGTCTCTTTCACAACGTAGATAGCTTCGGCGACAGTTGTTCCGTGCAAATCTACAGTATTGTACACATTTGATGTCACTCTGCGCGGATCGTAAGTTAATGAAGGTTCCGGTGAAAAGATGACAACCCCACCTTCTAGCGTCTACCATCATGTAGGCAACATGCATCGCGTCCTTCTTGGCCATTTCCTGAAGTTCGCGTGCCTAACGAGGTGTTCACACGTGAGCACCAGATCGCAGATGTAATGAATCGACGCACCCGTTCAGCATAATACATAGCTATTTCTCCGCCTCTGCTTTTGCTGTTTCCCCGCTGCCACATTAACGCGGCTTCCTTGAGCATCTCGTCCCTCTTCCGCATGCTCTCCTTCATCCGCTTCCTGTATTCTTCGATTTCCCCCACATCACCTTTGCCACCTTTGCCGATTCCATTGCCACTTCCCTTGACTTTCATCCCATTAACATCCCTCGTGTAAGCGGGGATGTGGATGGGTAGTACCTGTGGAGTACGTTCTGGCTTCTTCTGCCGCTTGACAGATTGCCATTGATATGGGCTAGGTTTATGCACGACTGTCGGAGGCTCAGACGCGGGTCGTGCTTTCAGAGATAACGGCGAGGGTGGAGGTAATGATTTCAGCGGAATAGGTGTATTCTCAGGCGAAGGTGTTGGCTGAGGGAAGTGATAAACGCCCATCTCGAAATAGCCAGAAGAGGAATCAATGTCGAGCTCTCGAAGAAGTTTGACAAGCTCAAGAGCGTCGTCGCCTCTTCCTTGTGTGGCCTTAACACAAAGTTCGGCGTCTGATCTGAGTCGGGACTGCTCTTCTAAATTTAAATGCTCGTACATTTCGAGCAATAGGCCGAGCAAGGTATCAAGAACGGGTATATGATTATCGACATCGGGTTGGTGCGACTTGTTGATAGTGGAAACAGCAGAACAGAGTGCTGCATATGGAGAAGAGTAGTTCGGGGAATGGAAATAGGAGAGGAAGAAGGAAGGTTCGTAGGGGGGGAGAAACGTCGAAACGTGGGTCGATAGAGATGAAAGCTGAGTCCACCTATCTGATATTGGTGCCGGTCCGTCGCGGGGGGAGTCGAGAGTAGTCGATCGGACGGGTGTGTATCGATGCTGCTGGCGAATATCTGCAAGGGCTGTCGGCTTGCTCCTCTTTTTCTTCTTCCCAATAGCCTTGTTCTTTTTTGAACACACCTCGCCCCACGGAGGCTCATCTTGCATGACGTCAGCATCCTCCAATCCGTCAAGACCCCGCTCTTCCATCTCTCGTATCTGTTCTTCGGACAGAATTCCGGCCACAATATCCCACATATCCATCTCTCCGTCACCAGGCTGAGCATTAGACAATGCCCGGTTTAAGCGGTCGTATTTGATGTGCGGGAGAGCGGCTTGCAGGAAACCTAAAGGAGAGCTAAATGAAGACTGCGACGATATTGAACCAGATGTGCTCGAGGTCGCAGTTTCGCCCACATAAGCGCTGGGTGTACTGGTTGTGTCATCGGAATAACCTGAACCCAGGTTGAGGTTCGCATATTGCTCGGAGAGTTGAGAGGCCTCGGCTTCAGCAGCAAGCTCAGTGAGGGAGACTCGTAGGTTGGCGATGGCTGTCGATGATGGCTCAACAAAGTTACCATTGTTGTCGCTTTCTATTTCAGCTATTAATGCTGCCAAGAGCGATGTATCGAGTGGAGGGCAAAATTCGCTCTATGGATCTGACATAAAATGGAGATTTAGAATGAAAGTAGTGATGAAGCACCTGTAGTTGGTCGAATAAGGTAGATTGCAACCCCATATTAAATACAATTATACTTTTTGAGTGAGGTATAGTCTGTGAAGAGAAAAACAAGAAGGAATACAGAAGATACACTTTATAGATGGAGTTGGGATTAGTCAGAAGCGACTTTGTGAGTGATGTGACAGATTCACGTGGTGCGACGAGTGCATCTCCGCCATTCAGTGACATCGTTGCAAACGACGACTACCTTAGTCACCTCCTCCTCCCCTTCGTAGGCTTGGTTATTTATCCTTTAATCTTTGCCAACCATGCTCTTCATGCTATCTGTGCTGGCCTTCTTCGCCCTTGTGGCCTTGCGTGCGTTCATAAATGCTTACCATGAACTGCGGATACTGATCTCAATGTTCTGCAGTTACCTTTCGATATCGCGTTTCCCTAGCACCCTATGTTCCTGAGCGAATGAAGGCTTTCTTCCCCAAATTGAGCCACTACACTCCTCTTTCGACCTTTGCCGAACAAGCAAACGCAGGCCTTTCATCCTCTTCATTTGACATTGAGGCGAATTTGCGAAACGGTGATTCAAGAGCTGGTCTCGACGAGCAGGGCACGCAAGAGGTCATGGAAATTATGCGGAGGGAGCATGTCAGGTGTGCCAATATGTTCAATGCGACTCACAAAGAGACTTATATATGAAAACTCCCAGCTTTGACCAGGCTCGGCTGATTCGCCACAACCGCATTCTCGCTCGAAATGGAATCGATCCATCAGGTTCGTTGGGTGTCACATCTTCGGTAGAGATCGACTCACAACTCTTTAAGGGATGCCGCTGGATTCCAAGGCGATAACGCACTTGTGATCTTCAAATCTTTCTGCTATGTCGTTCTTTTTTAACCCCCGCCTCTGTTGTTCATCACGGAAATACTACGTTTCCAAACCACTGCCTCTCTTAATTACTGATGTGCATTCCTATACCTTTGTATCGAGGATGTATTGTAATCTACACCCTTTCACCGCCAGCCTTACTATGATTCGCGTGTCTCTGTCTTCAATTTCGTCCTGGTTGTCTCTCGAGCCTGTCAAACATTCGGATCTAGTGAGTGCTATAGCTTTTCGCTGTGACCATGTTAACGAGAATCGATAGACCAAGAATGATCCTGGGTAATTGCACAATGAATAATGCTCCACGAGAAGTTCAGGCTGGCAATTTGAAACTTTAAGCTTAAGCTGTCCACCAGGATGCAGTTTCGTCGGCGCAGTCAAAATGATTTGTGCTTCTTATCTACCCCTCTAACCAATTTACCGGACCATGAAGAAGGCCCGTCGGAATCTTGGCGAGAACCATACAGAACCATGCGCCCACAACCGGTCATAGTCTCCCGCACGCACTGCCACAGCAAAGAGCTTATTGTCCTGATCAACCACTTTGGTGGCCTATTCCATATTGACGCAAGGGCATTTTACTAGAAGGTGAGCTCAGGTCCACGTTCGTAAAATTCACCAGAAAAGTGGGGCTTTTTTGATGTTCCCACCATTCGACACAGCTTTTTATCGTCGTGCTGTTATGTTGAGATGCTGATTGTAGCTTTGCAGTCGAGATGCTGCGGTCTACGATCTTTCTCCGCCGCTGGACACCCCGATCTATATCAGAAAAGACCGCAGCATGCTACACCAACTAGTCGAAGAAAAAAACTCGTGTGTTTAACGCCTGTTGCATATGCGATAATTACCTGGCGCTTCCGAGGTCCTGGACCTGATTATCAAAGGACTTCCATCAAGAGAACTTCTTACAGGAGATCGATGGTTAACTCATAGAAGAAGCATTTCATTCGAACGCCGGTCCCGGTGAACTTGACTGTGCCTTTGGATGAAACAGAAGGCCGCGCCACTGACGCATTTCAATTTATTTTGGTCGTTCAAGCACTTACCGCTCTTCTAGTCCAACTATCACGGAACGTTGACCGGATGTGAGTCCTTAAACAGCAGGTTTATGGTGTAACTTACCTGAGGTCGCATGATATCCAGAACAGATGAGTGATTACCTACCTCTCGCTTTCACCATTGAGCGGCCTTACATCAACCAACCCTTAATGAAAATCTCGATGTTGCAAAGCTCGACTTAGTGGCCACACCATTACGCCAAAATAACTCCGAGAGGATGCGAGGTACAATGACATCGTCTATTTGACTGCCAAATGTTTGAGGACACCGGCTCCAATGTCACTGTCTAATCTCTATGCTCCTCACACCCTTACACCGGTCTCACATACCATTCCGGCGACGTTCCATCATTCCATCACCATTCTCTCTACGGCGGAGAAGTCAGCTCCATCCCATGCCCAGATTTCTGACTCTTTGGCTCCAAATTTGCAAACAGCCACATTTATCTCTCCCAAAAAAAACATTCAAGTTGCTACCTTAAACGGATTTCTGGTTCCCGTATCCAGCTCGCCCTGGATCATCATCACAGTCGAGTCGGCCTTCAAAGGCGCTCAATACAGCTTTGCCCGAACATGGCTGGTGGTCAACCGAACCCAGTTCCCTCCTTTCATGATTCACCGCCAGCTCCTCTCTCAATCGAAGGGAAGCAGCAGGGTCGGACGAAGCCCCTGATCGCACATCGAAATTCTGCAGGGCGCTTCAACAGTTCAGCCCCAGCCACGGGAGATCGTCCAAGAGGCGCGATCGAATGCTCTTTAATTTTGAGTCGGTTCGCTATTCAACGGAACCAAGCGGAAGCAAAATTTCCATCAGCAGCCATGATCAAATTATCGCCAGTGCCCAGTGGCCCCGTATCATGGAGAGCTCTGCTCTCCGAGACACACGGGAGTTGTCCGGAAGGGTAGTCACGTCACGACGAACGGTTGCTTTCCGAATCGTATAGGTGGGACCGGACCTTCGGCGGGACCCCAGGAGCACCCTCCCCAAGGTAAGAATAACAGTTTATGACCACACTTCACTCATTTACAACAGTTCATCACAAAGGGTCGGCCGGGAAGCCCCGCCAAGGATGAACAACGAATAGGATCTCACCGACCCGCTCAAATCCTGCTGTTTTGTCTCAACGCCGGTCATCTATCATACGGTTTGATTCCCGCCGTCCCCAAAATGTTCTCAAGGGTTTTAATGGAAGGAAGAAGCTCGTGGGAAGCCTTGGTATCGTCCAATGTAGCGGGAAGGAGAAAGAAACATTTTGGTTTGGGATCATATGTCTGTGTTGGTATCCGCCCATTGTACCCGCCTGCATTCTCAGCGTACCCAACACCACCACCACCACCACCACCACCGCTTCCCCACGTGTTGATACCCGCCCTCCAAATAAACAATCCCTATCTTCCCATCACGTCAAGGTCAGACACAGATGACAAGTCCACGACTAAACCACAGAACAATGCGTCTTTCTGATTGAGTCTTGAGGTGCGCTCGCGCGCTTATTTCAAAGACTACTGTATTTCATGTGCTGCGATATTGATAGCGCACAGCCAACGCATACCCGGAACCCCTAGAGGCTAGCAACAGACAATATGGACGAGGCGCCGCCACTCCGCTCTATGAGCAAGAAAACAGAGCCCACAAAACCCAAACCCAAACCCGATCATGCGTCCCTGATCGTATGAAAATCCGGTACGCGTTTGGGGGTTCCATCGTGGCTTGTTATCTATTTCATACGTATGGTGGGTTCTGTCAAATCTTTAATGAAGGCGCTACTTACATACTACACCACGAGTTCCAATCGCCACCTCCACGGTACAAGTCGGTCCCGCGCTGTCAGGTACTGGACCATCTCAAAGTCCGCTTGCCCCCTCACAACGACGGGCTCGTCCCTAGGGCAAATCTGTCTTCTCTGTCAGGCACGGAGATCGATGCATTGTGGAAAAAAAAGGAGGTATACATATGCACAGTTAAAAGTACAAGGCCCAGAGTTGCGTGCGAAGTCATTATTCCAAGTCAAGGGTCAGTACCTGAAGACGGGGATTCGGGAGGAGTATAAGTGTGCCGCCACAGAAGGACAACGGAATGGTTAAAATTGAACGTTCGCGGCAAGGGCAGTGCCTCGATACGTTCTATACGTGTTCGGCAGAAGATGCAATACTAGTATGTAGATAAGGGGGGATGTACCGTTCGTCAAGACACCCGTGGAACATCATATTCATTAAAGAAGACCACGCTGATAGAGAGATAGATAGAGAGTGTTCCTCCCAAAGTTGGAAATCAATTGCAAGAGCCGCGAACCTTGGCCATCTCCCGCGAGCCGAGAAGTGTTGAAAAAAGACAAAGCCCAGAGGTGGCAACGAACCCCATGACCCGGAGAAAATAACACATCGCTGTCCACGTTGCAGGAGGATCTTTGCAAGAAGCGTGTCCTACCTGAGTGATACTGTACCAGTAAACGGGAAGGAGGACTAGGAAGGGGGCGGGTCCAGAAGCGATGTTCAAATCACATCAAATTGAAACGAACAAAAAATGTTGGCCTCTAGAAATTGGTAGAAAGGCGAGGAGCTGTCTTCCTTTGAGAATTCCGTAGCCTGGCTGGCAAGCCGCTTTATTACATACATATTCGCGGCACTCGCATATCTAGAATCGCGGAGACCCATAGAATAATATTAACATAGCATGCAGCCCATCTCGTGCTCATATAGGAACGGAAAAACACCTTCAGGCCGGAAACAAGCCAAACCATTTCCTCAGAAATAGTGTCACGAACTTTCGTACGGAGATTTAAAGATGAGAAAAAGAATTGACCAGATAGTTTAATGGGGTATGCCCTGCCCTTTCTCGTATTACTACTTCATTAAAGCACCGTGGTCATCGGGAAAATCGAGTGTGCTCATCCCGTGAGCGTGGGATATGAATCAGAGCACCAGAAGAGCGAGTACAACTTTCAGAAGAGAATGCGAGACGATGAAAGCACGCCACCTTTCTTGAAGAGAGAATGTCCCATCCGGATCTCCAGGCGTTCACAACAACCTGCGCCCCATCTACACAGGAAATCAATATCTGTGGCATCAGCATTGAGGTGTACGATTTTTATTCAAAGCATTATCCGAGAAGATACCCGACCTGAATGGGACTCGAACCCAACATGCAAATCAGAAATTACACAACGACAAATCGCGATCGGTGGGGTGGGTCTTGCCGACAAAAAGTTCATCGCGACTTGTCATTTGATGGATCTTTAATGGGGGATTCGAACCCGCTATCCACCTTGGCCCAGGAGGCGGTGTCATTCCCACACGAACAAACGATATTCAAGATAGGTGCTTGTTCTGTGTGGACATAAAGGACAGATCCTCTCTGTATTGTCAAAAAATGTGCTTCTCAACGGTACTCGACCCGGTGTATACTATGCTCTCATCCAGGGAGACGCCTCATCTATATCGGAAACTTTGTGGCATCATGCATCAGCGTTGAGGTATACTCTCTTTTCAAAGCAAGGAAAAGCCCCTGAAGAGAAGAAGGACCCGAACCCAGCATGCGAGATCCCATTTGCGCAGTGAAACCGTGAAGCCGATAACAAAAGCTGAGATGTTCCTACACAAGGGAGGGACCAAACGCGAGCTGGAAGTGGCATTTACCATAGAAGTGTGTATTCCAGGTTCCCGTGACTGGTTTTTCGTGCGATGGAAGACGGGGGGGGGGGGGGGGGGGGGACACCATGGAAACGACGAAGTGGGGGTGTCGATGCAGGGGGACACACGAGCCTGGAAGAGTATGATATCGCGCGGGAGCCCATATCACGGGCAAAAGAGGTACGAAGGGAGGGAAAGGCTTGTTTCCAGCGGCTCCATTTTGTCAAAAAGACTGTATTATACCCTTTCAATCTCTTATCGGGATTCGAACCCGTGTAGACATCTATCCAGCTGCGCCAAGGGAGAGCTGGGTGCAAAGAAACGGCGGGGTGCATGAAGCCACAAACGCGCAAGTAGGCGCATTCGAGGTAGGTGCGAGATTCACTCGAGGGAAACGTTCCAACAAGAAAAAACACATCTCGTAAAAAAGAATGTTGCGGGATCTCTGGAGGGGGGTTGAGTTGAACTTGAGCCACTTACACAGCGCGATCCAGGCTTGGTCGGAATCACGGTGGAAAAATGGCGGTTAAACGCTGCGCAAAGGGAGAAACAGCGTTCCTTGGAAAGTGACGTGGGCGGATCGGCGTTTATTATATACGTACTAGAGGAGGATGGTCACCTCCAGGCCGGAAAGAAGCGAGTCCAGGAGTGAAACGAAACGGGAGCGTTGATTTGTGTAGATGGAGGGTCTGAGAACGAGTGGGACCAAGCCTCTGAGGATAAACCCGGGTCTTCGGAGAGAGCTACACCCAGCATTGAGGTGTACTCGATATTCGAAGCAAGACCTCGGAACGGAAGGACAAAATGTGAGATCAGGGGTCCTGGCGGAAGGTCTTGTCCAAAAAGAAAAAGTTTTGCGTAGGTTCTTTTCTATCTTGTCGAAAACTGTACTCACCAAATGCAAGGCCTACCTTTGCATCGGGATTGTATACTTTGAAGTAACCAACTTCGCCAAGAAGAGCTTACTGTGACCATTGGAGTGTGCCAGCCAATAGGTGGGTGTTGCGGGGAGGGACCAAAGAAGGGCCGAACGCTTGATTGTCATAGTAGAAGGGGGCAAGTGTTTCCATTTAAAACGTAGTTGGATCTAAAGATAATCCACTGTACCGTGCATAAGGGGGTTCCCGAAAATTTGCGCGACTGGGGTGGAATGTGGGAGGGAACGACGAGACGGGGATGAAGAGAAGTTTGTATTTTGGCTTGTCAAAAACATTCATAGTCTTCGAACTGGCGTGTATTCGCCAAGAGAGTTCGGATGGTAAAGAAGCCGAGGGGAATGTGAAGGCGAGAGAGGAATAACTTGGAGGTAGGGGAAAGATTCTTTCCAAAAAGGGCGCTTCACTCCAGACAAATTATTTTCTGGGCTAGGGAGAAAGGTTTTTCCAGGCGTGGTATGGAGAAATGACGGGTAAACGCGTGACGTGTCTATACGTGGATTCGGAGAGCGGACCGACGTGCCGAAGTAGAAGACTACACGTCATACGCTTTTGACTTTTTAACCAATAACGTCGACATCTGAAATTAGCGCACCACCCAGGATGGTGGTGAACAAGAAGGCGCAAGTCGGGCCAGGGATGGCATCACGTACAAACTCGTCACAGCCTCTTCCGCGCAAAAAGGTGTCAGCGTCTCCGCTTGCGAGACCATCGACGCCTCCTCCTCCTCTCGAACCTATCCCGACGCCCAAGAAAAAGGCGAAACAGAAACAGAAAGCGGCGAAGAAGACGGGGTGGATGTTCCCTGATCGCGCGCTGCTGGTGTTCCTGGGGCTGTTTGTGGCGTATGCGCTGCGGGTGTGCCCCAGTGATTACGGGCTGCAGGACCCGGTGTGTTGGGGTCTGGCGAAGTACAGAGCGAGCGTGGTGGATGTGTACCTGGTGCCACCCGTGAGACGGGTGGCAGAGCATCCGAGGGTGCGGCCGGTGGTGGAGAAGGGGGCACAGGTGCTGAAGCCGATTGTGAGGCGGACGGTGCAGGGCGTGGAGGAGTTCGTGGAGCCGCGGTACAGAGCGTATCTGAAGCCGTACGTGGACCCGATAGGCAGGTACGCCTCGGTCGTCACGGCGTACGTGCGCACGGGATACACCGTTGTTTCGCCGTATGTGCGCCGAGGGTGCGCGGGGGTGGCGCCGTACGTGCAGAGGGCGTACGGGTTTGGGCGGCCACGGGTTGTGGCGGCGTATCGGGTGTGCGCGCGGAGGCTGGGGGAGCTGAGGCGGGAGTTTGTGGATCCGCATGTGGGCATGATGTGGATCAAGGTTGTTGAGCTAGGGCATAATGTCCCCCCGCCGAGAGCACCGACATTCACGACATCGACATCGACGTCAGAGCTAGCATCGCCGACGTCAGCACCGACATCAACGACACCGGTACCGACGTCATCATCAGCACCAACATCGACAGAGCCATCGACGTCAGAGCTAGCATCGCCATCAGAGCCAGTGCCAACATCGACGCCCTCCACGTCAGACTCTGCAACGTCGCTGCCGACAGAAGAACCCGAGCCCATATCGACGTCATCCCCTGACGTCGAGTATGACGACTTTCTAGCAGACCTCGGCATCGACTTTGACGCCGCCCACACCCCCGTCTCCAGCACCGCCACCTCCACCTCCTTCACGCCCCCCACAGAAGCCACCCGCGACCCCGCAGCCATCGCCTCCAAACGCGCCAACATCACCGCCCGCCACGCCGCCTGGGCATCCCAGCTCGACGCCCTCGCCGCCGACCGTGCCGCCACAATCCGCGCCAACCTCTCGCGTATCCGCAGCCGCGCCGCCGCCGTCCTCTTCGGCCAGGCCGTCGAAGACGAGGAGACCGACTTTGTCAGCGGCGTGCACGTCAGCAAGCTGCTCGACGGCTTCGTCGACGAGGCGGAGAAGCTCGTCGGCGGCCTCGAGGGCTGGTGGAAGAAGGAGCCCAAGAACGGCGAGCGGGGCGAAAAGGTCCTGGCGCGCGTCGAGGAGAGGCTCGAGGCCCTCGTCCGCGAGATGGCCGAGCGTGTCGAGAAGTGGGCGACGCGCGTCAGGGAGGACGAGGTCAGAGAGTGCGTCGTCGCCAGCCGCGAAGTCAAGGCCCTCGCCGAAAAGGCGCAGGCCGACCTGGGCTTGGACTATGCCTGGTTGGAGGACGTCACCTACGAAGACTGGCAGCGCTATCACGACTTGATGCGAGGTGCGTCCCTTCTTCTCTTTTCTTTAACTCTCTGACTAATGAAACATAGTCTACAACAACTTTGATACCCAGATTCGCCAGTTGCAGAACAACACCCACGTCAGGCCTCTCGGCGACACCGTCCTCATCGCCCTCGAGGCAAAGCAGCACGACATGCAGGACGCTATCACCCGTTTCGTCTCCCGCGTCGCCAGGATCCGCGAGGATATGAAGCAACTCGACGCGCTGTTGGTCGCCAAGTCAAAGGAGCAGGTCGAGCAGGCGTTTCACCAGGCGGAGGGAGCCAGTCAAGCGGCACCCAAGCCTTCAGAGCGAACCGTCGGCGCCAAGAAGCACGCCATGCCCGTAGCCCCGCAGATTCCAAAAGTCAAACAAGAGGCCACAATTTTGCCTGTCGGTGAACCGCTCGTGGGCGAGATGACCGAGGAAGAAGTCCGGCGCGCCAAAGGCGATAACAGAGATCCTGGAGAGTTGTAGTTTTTTATTGGGTTTACATCGCTCCTTTACTTCATTTTATTTTGTAGTACTAGTGCTTCTTACAATACATCTTATATGCACAGCTACCGAACCGAATGCACACTCCCCGTACGATAGGTTCGAATCCTAATCGGGGGTATATGGTATCTATCTGAAATGACACCCAAGGTCCTTGGCGAAGGTGTACGCGGGTTCGAATCCCGATACAAGATAGAACAACCGTAGACAACTCTTTTCTACAAGACCTATGCCCATTCCCCATACACCAAACTTTCACTCCATGCCCATCGCTTTTGCCGAACCCCTTCCGTCCCCGATGGAATTTTGGTTAGTACTCTTAGTTCAAGCCCAGTGGCTGTTTTCTTTATTTAAAAGGCTATCCATACACGGGTTTGAATCCAATAGAAAATACAGTACATAACAAAATTAGCACCCTTGATTAGTTGAAGGGAAAACAAGACTGTTATACAATTTCAACTATGATCTTTCCTCTATCAAAACGTAGTCAATTCATTAATGCTTATAGCTAAAAGAGGCAAGCCTTACATGTTCTTGTTCTCCTCCATCTCTCTATGGGCTTCTTGTATATTATTCCAATTGTAAACCTATCCGCAAAGTTAGAAACCAGGCAGCCCCGGGGAATAAGCCCACTTTGTGTATGTACGTCTTGATTGGACCATTCCCTTCGCGTCCGGTAATGTTTCCCAGAACCTGAACCTTCAATCTACTCATATTAGAAAACAGCATAGGGAACATTGGCAGTGCTTACTGGGCGATCAAATCCGCCTGGTACTCCAAACTACGAGACCTGAGAGTGGATCCCTGAATCCGAAGGCGCTTGTAGAGGAAAGGGCGCAAATCCAAAGAAGGGATCGTATAGCCTTTCTCTTTCCCTCAGATCTCCATAAATATGCAGGGAAGCATGCGTACCACTGAGCAAAGCAAATATGGTCATGCGACCATCAACAGCGAGCGAGTCGATATTCCCCTTCCAATGGGTCTGGCCGACAAAGTCGAGAATGACGTCGACGCCTTTCCCGTGGGTGATTTTGAGAGATTCTGCTGCAAAGTTGTGGGTTTTGTAGTTGACTCCGTGGGTGGCGCCGTTGGGGATGGAGAGGAGCCAGTCGAGCTTTTCTTTGGTGGAGGCGGTGGTGATGACGTTCTTCCTGGAGGGGGGTGAGGATTAGTGTGAGACGTGTAGCTGGGGATTCTGACGCGCCGAGGGAGCGGGCCATTTGGATGGCGGCGATCCCGACGCTGGAGGCAGCGGTGTGTATGAGGACGCTCTCGCCCGGTTGGAGTTGGCCATAGAGGGTGATTCCCTGGAGGGCTGGAGAGATGGGTGAGCGTTCGGGGTTGGGGGCGAGGCAGGGACGGAGGGTACCGGTTAGAAATACCTCGGGGGTGCTAGCAGCTTCGGTCCATCTGCGTATGCTCCCTGTAGAGCGGTGTCAGTATCCGCGGTTAGCAGGCGATGTAGGCTTACGCCTGGGGCGATGCCGAAGACTGGGTCGCCCTCCTTCCAAGTATCAGAGACGTTGGGCCCAAGAGCAGCGATGTGCCCCGAGAATTCTACTCCGAGGATCGTAGGAGCCCCGGGCGGGAGAGGGTACTTGCCTTCTCGTTGCAGGATATCCATGCTGTTCAGTCCGAAGGCTTTGACCTGTGGTAGGGTCAGCGTCAGGTAGTAGAGAGGCACGAGCTGTGCATACTTTTACAAGAAGCTGCCCTTCTCCGGGAGCTGGGGTCTCTACATTTCCGATGTAGAGGTTCTCGAGCGGGCCTTTGTCGTCTTTGATCAGGATGGCTCTCATGTTAAGAGGTAAAGAGGGTATGACATCACGACTCGGATGGCCGTAATAAACTATGATCGATCCATGACGTCACGCCATATCACCTTGTCTTCATACCACCACCTTCCTCCCCATGCTCAACCTCAAACGCGCTGGGTCCAACCCTGCCGGCCCCGCCCCCACCACCAAGAAATCTCGGCCCCTATACGAAACACCGTTCC
This sequence comes from Armillaria mellea, assembly GCA_030407055.1. Taxonomy (NCBI): domain Eukaryota; kingdom Fungi; phylum Basidiomycota; class Agaricomycetes; order Agaricales; family Physalacriaceae; genus Armillaria; species Armillaria mellea. Next base: position 2,865,890 of record JAUDZF010000007.1, read on the forward strand.
CAAACCCGTCCAGCGACAATCTAGCATACAAGCTCCCTTCGAGCGCCCCCAGAGCCGGAGACACCGCAAAGTTCTCACCCGTGCCTTCAGTCCGCAGGACGAGCTCGAGGAACCTGAAGGAGAACAGGGTCAAGAGCAAGTCCAAGTCGAGGTCGCAGTCCAAGTCCAGGAAGGGTGTACTGGAGAGTCCCTTTCCTGTTTTTGCCTCAGATGAAGCTGCTCCGAGTCGTTTTCCCAAGCGAACGTTGTCGGAAAAGTTCCAGCTGAACGTACCTATTCCGCAACAGTCGCAGTCGACGACGACTTCTCCCCAGCCCCAGTATGAGAGGAGACGCCGTCCATCTGTGCCTACGCCTCCTCGTACCCACATTTCGTTCCTTGATACGGATGTCAGGCATCATGGTATCGGGGACGTTGAGTTCAGTATTGCTTCTCCCGAGGTGGATTTCAATAGGCCGCCGTCCCAGCTGTCGTTGTATGACGGGGATGGGATGTTTGCGGATGTTCAGTTCGTTTCTACGCCCTTTCGGTTCGCTAGGAACGGGGCCGGGACGATGGACCCGCGTTTGCTGTCCGAGCGTGATAACCCGTTGAGCGACACTGACACGGATGAGGAGGGGCCTATCACGAGTCCGTACAAGCTTCTCAAGAGGTCGTTGCGCAAGACGCGCCGGATGTCTGCCGGGTATGCGACGCCTGAAGAAGAGACTGGGTGGATTAGTGACTCCCTGATTTCTCCACCTACGAGGGCGGATGTGGACATGGCTGATCCGGAGCCAGATTTGGTGGAGGGGTTGTCTTTGGAGAGCTTGATTTTGAGTTATGGTGCGCATATATGCGCATTTATATCAGAGGGCTCACCGTTTTGTAGACGACATGGAAGACAGGCCGGAGCCTGTACGCACGCGGTCCCTTGATTCTTCAGCATTGTCCTTGGCCCCTGCTCTACAGATCAAGCCTGCGACTAGAAGGACTCGGAGCGGGACTGTCCTTCAGGGTGCAACAGATGAAGCGACTGTTGGGAGGACTAGGAGCGGGACCGTCACCCAGCGGACGAGAAGTGGGACAGTCACCCAGAAGAGAGCCAGGAGTGGGAGTATCTTGGCTCCGCCGCCTGTCGTTGGCGGGGGAAGGGCTCGGAGCGGGAGTATTCTCAATCGTGCGCCACCAGCTGCTGGAAGGAAGGGCGTATTCAGTGGGAGAGTGAGCGCTTCTGCTGGAAATGGAGATGACGAGTTTTCAGAGGACGAGGTGCGCTCTTGGTTGCCTGATCCGCGTCTCTTATAGCCTTTCTCAGCTCGAGCGGTTGACGTTCAGTACCCCGGAAGACGAATTTCCGGTTCCTCGACCTCGGATACGGCGAGCTAGGGTGAGGGACGGGCAGATGAAGATGTACAGGCACCCGCCTGTGGAAGGGGACGAGGACGGTATGGACGAGGATGATGAGCTGCTGTTGGTGAGTGCCCTTTGGCGCATTGTGTGGTGCTGATTTCAGCACAGAAGTGAATAGGTAAGACCGCTAAATGTATCAAAGATGTGGACTCTATGGCTCTGGCTTGGATTGTTGCTTTGGTCTCGCTGCACTGGAACGCTAATGGACTGGAAGGCTTTTGTATTGACTGCACGCTCTGTTTGGAATTGGAATTGTATTAGCTCTACATGTTTGTAAAATGAACGATTTTTGTTGTATCAGCGGTGTGTCGAAAAAGCAGCTATGCACGAGAAAGGGGCCTCTATATATCTCCGATTGGGACTTGAACCCAGTATACGTTTCTAGCCAGTGTGCCACCAAGGGATTACACAAGGGAAGGACAAAATGCGATCCGGTAATGAAATAGGTACCGTGGTGTCTGCTATATTGGCCAAGGGAGTAGTATCATTCGTACGCAAGGAAGGGTAGGAATAGGGATACTCCTTCTTATCTCGTACGTTTGCCTCCTTTGAGATGCTCCCCGCATCATACGCAGACCTTTTCGTCGACTTGGGGACTATTCCAATAGCCACAAAGCGGACTTATTGCGATGATGCCCAAGGAGTGGCCCACTGTCTTCCTCATCGCTTGCCATGCCCAGTGTCATACCACGACGGTGGCCTTGGTACTCGAAATCGAACCATCCTGTAAGCGCCGTGATTTGGCGATGGTACTGATACCTGCGGTAAAGGTTCATTTAAATCTGCTGCCCAATACCTCTCTGCGTGCACCGTCTGGGGATATTTTCCCGCATTAACTCAAATTAATTCACGCAAGGCTCTCGCGCGACTCCCTTCACTTTTTGCCTACGGCGCTTGCACCATCCATTCATCCACGACCTGGAGTGTTCTACAAGGCATCTTACGATACATCATAACCTCTAGGTATCGACCCATGTTATTTGGATTCCAGGTCCTAGGTAGGGGATCATTTTGTTTGCCAGTGAATTTTGACCTAGGACCGGACCTCAAAGTCCAAAATCTTGTCCAGGCTTTCGACCGAACCTCTTAATGGATCCTGATGCTCTTAAGCCAAGAACTTGATCTGCACGAGTCTGAACTGATTTTGAGACCCACTTCTAGAGGCCTGGTTTATATCTCGCGAGTCGCGTACGTATATAGGAACCATCACACTGCTGAAAACATTTTAGTACCGTTATCACGGGCAAAAAAGACCCGCCTTCTGAAATAGAACGCGCAATCGCACATTTACTTCACCCCCCGTTCCTCGACCCCCTTAGTTGTAATATAGATGATTGATAAACTCCACGACGTTGACGCTGGTGCTGAGAAGCCGTACCTTGCGGGGACGTGTCTGTATCAGTGAGGCCCAATGTTCGTTCGGTACCGTAGCGTAGTGGGTTGGGTAGGTACCACACACGTAGTACGGACTCTGGTTAGTTACCTTCTTAGGGACAGCGATCAGAATAAAAATTTCCTCCTCCTCCTCCCTTCATCGATATGTCAAGTTCCTTGCAAAGCACTAGACAATCGGTCCCCACCCTGAAGACTCATTTAATTTCGATTTCGAGCTGTCAAGGTCCAGAGATCCACGTGCAGTGATCTTCAACAGAAACGGTACCGGTGTACCTATCAATCCCGCCTTCCTTCGACATACCGATTCATATTTAATCACTCAAAGGCTGTCACTGCGAAGATGGGAACTTGGGACCCAGGACCTCTCACCGAGCCCGGCCCCAGGGGTTATATCTAAACAAACATGCGATTCAGATGGCACCAGATGAATGTTCATCTCACTTGATACTAACTGTTATCCATCTTATTAGTCGCGTCAACACAAGACCGCGAGATCGAGGCAGCTGGAGAAAACTCCCGCTGTGGAGTCATCCCCATTCATCCCTCGTCTGCTTTAACCGTAACGATTGCGCCTTCCCAGCTGCTTCCAATCACGGCTTCTCCATTATTGTACGAACCGTGGGACGACACAAAGGCTAATCAGCTCGTCATCCTTACGTCAATCATCTTTGGAAATATATATAATATTCCGCGGCCCTTCAAGGCTTGCACTTCCAGCGGTTAGGCTGAGAACGCTGATTTGTGGGACCGCCGGTTTACCTCGAACCCGTCCATTTCTCTCCTCCGTTTGTATTCCCAATTCTATTTCTGCTGCGCTTTTCAATTCCATGACCTGATAAACAGCTCTCCGAACCCGACATCATGATGCAGTACTTGTTTGCCGCCGGGTGATGCAAAATGAATGGTGCTAGTGCCCTTTTTGCGTCACACCGTGAGACTCGAGCTCGAGCAGTACTTGGTAGGCTCGAGATATCTATCAACTCAATGGCTGGGCATTATCCCACACCTCAGCGTACCAAAAATATGGTCGTGAGAACTTTTCGTCCAACCGACAAGCCTAGCCATCCTAATGTATTGCGATCGTAAAATCCCCGCGCGGCGGGGAAGTCGCCAATCCCCTCCCACCTGCAGATATATTTATATCCCCCTGCACATCCAAAACCTAAACGTTCTAGACCTTCCCGCAAGGACAATTATCGGCCGTGGGATTACCTTCCACTGCTACTTCCCCCAACAATCATCCTCGTACTCACTGTAAATCATTCGGAGAAAATAAATGATAAAACCCCCGCGCTTTGGCTCCGTGATATAAAGAATCCGGTTTCGACAAGACATGTGACTGTCATGCTTGTCGAAAAAAATGGGGAATGGAGAGAGGGACTTGGGTCATGTTGAACGAAATCTACGCCACGTTACCACCACGTGGGAGCTTTGACGATGACGAATTCGAGTTTGTCCGTTGGTTTCGTTCATGATCGGGGCCGACCACTCAAAACTTTAAACTCAAGTGATATTCGAGTGGGAAACGCTTGGGTGGGAGGGGCATCCCGGATCTTTCGGAGCCCATCCTCCCCTTCGTCCGCCGCGGCCACCACAATATCTTGGCATCTTTTACAGCGCAAAAAAAGAAGTCCTGCATACTTGGGATGCATTTTTCATTCTCTCCCATAAGGCTCAGTGTCAAGCGGTTACGTTAGGTGCAGTGCCTCTCCATCACAACAGGTTCTGTCAAGCACCCTGTGGGTTCTGCGGTTTTTGATACAGCCGTGCCGCTCATTGCTGATGCGGCTTCTCAGGAATTAGGTTCTACAGCGCAACTTGGTGTCATGTAGTAGTTCAAAGACCGCGTCGTCACCGCCTTCTTTTCCATCAGGTCGTCGCCTATTCCTGACTATTTCCTTGAGCAACAGCCACGGTTTCCCTCCCTTGTTACGTCCTAAATGTCATATCTACCATCAGCTATGAATATGAACAGCGAGCGATCCATTCGCGTTCGCTTACGTGACCTTTCTCCCAACCGACGGCTCTTTTCTGTGTTCCATCGCCACCGTGAAGCTTTGTTGCTTCCGCACTCTGCCCTCCCAGCAACCTACAACTATCACTTTCCATCAGATTTCGGCGCGCAGCTGGGGGGGGGTTCCTCATGCGCGAGGGGTTCTGGATTGCGTGTGGCTTGTGGACGTGTACATCCTCTCCATTCAGTACTCCCCTCCCCCCGGGACCGTGGATTTATGAGGGCCGTTCTTCTTCGCTTTACCTGGACCACTGCAGACACAACCCGTGATCGCGCCAGTACGCCAGAAGCGACAAGTATCTCCCGCCGGGACTTTTTTGGTGCCTATACGTGTGATGAGGTTCATCGGACGTCTATATCTATTATCCTTATCCACAGATCCAGGATCCGAGCCACTCCTTCTCTCAAATCATGTCTAGACCTCTTCATTACCTGGACCAGCTCCATGCTTGTAACCCAGTTGTTGGCTTTAGGCAATTTTTTCTCAACCTACAAACAACAAGGCCGAACAAATCCCACCGCCTCTGAACGAAAAAATCCCCAGCGTCCATTCCTCGTTTCCCCATGTCTCAATCTGAGCGCGCTTGGACGGAGCAATGATTCCAGGAACCGCTTCCGTCGCTGGATGGGCAGGACAGGCAAGAAGGAGTTGGGCCGTGTTTCCAGGAACATGCATGCAAGCGGTTTGTTGACCGCTCTCGTTTACGACCAAACAACTCGTCTCTCTCCCCCTTCATCCGAAATATCCGGAAGCAGATGTCTAAATATTCTACTTGCGGTTGCACACCTTGTTCGGCATCATCTCTTGGCAGGAAGTGCAAGGGGGAAGTCAAAGAAGCCACCCCACTAATCATGACGGGTGATAAACGGGGATCATGCAGCAACATCTATGACGAAGGTCTTCTCTAGGAACCTTTGGATGCATGACGTGCGATGTGGATCGGCAGGTTTAAGATTCCTGGATGAAGAGCATGCGCGATTGGGCGGGGATCATAAATCGGGCGGGGGCGAATGGGCTGGCCGGAGCGTTTCCAGGAACTGCTTTCGTTTTTTTTCAGATACTGCGGTAATTCCGTTCCTTGTTGCAATCTTCCTCTCACGGCTCCGATACGTGGGGGGAGGGTGGGGGTCGCTCAACGATTGTTTCAACTTGCACCCCCCCTCCCCTCACGACCCGTTACGATCGGTGCCATCAAAACTCGAATATTCAACGTTACCCAAGCTAGCTGAACGCGAATATCACTTCGGCCGTTTCCCGTTCTTATGTACAGCTGTGGCTCACCGTCTGCTAGTCCATGAGTGGTGGCGCTTTCGAAGGGGGGGGGTCTCGATCATGTCATTTTGGGGGAGTCTCGTACCTCGTACTTCTATTCTCAGCGGAACAAAACTCTACGAGTGTAACTTTTTGGCTCCGAGATGGGTTTGGGAAGGATAGACCCTTGCATATGGCTCGGAGCCGATGGCCAAGTGCCCTTGAGTCTCCATACCCTCCTTCTCCCGCCTCTCCCGACGAGTATTGACTCGGAACTCGGATTCTATTGAACACCAAGATTTTTCTCTGGAGCCGGTGGGAAAAGGACGTAACACCCCGGCCTCCGCAGAGGGTGGCAGGGGGAGGGGGGAGGAAGTGGGTGCTCTCTACTTGCCAGTATCGTCCATGAATGATGATGGGGACTTAGTCGTTGCATGAATGGACCTGCGGGAAGTTCCGAATCCCGTTAGGGCCATCGAGGATCGGCATCCGTTTATTTACAGCAACAGTCTGTAACCGCCCTCGACAAGAGCCTGGACCACTCACCCTCCCGATAAACATAATACTTAATTAAATCCTTCCGATGTCCTACTCAAACCTCCCGGCTTGCGAAGTATCGTTTGCGAAGCAACAATCATTCATATAACCTGCCTACCTTGGACAGCAGTGGCTGACGGCTCGAAATCGGGGGTGTTTTAGGATACGAAAGGTCTATTTCCGAGCCTTCACGCATAGGACCGAGTTGGGAGGAGACGCGCTAAACTCTTTTTGGTCACCTTACCGCGAATCCGCTTCGTAACCGATCGCAATATTCGGCATTTTCCCTGTAGGGGGACAAGTGAAGGGCTGTAAGGGGAGCTTTTGTACTTGCCGTCTGTTTCCGGCTCATCTCTGCCGTCGGGTGTGTTTCAGTAAGGCAGGCGCTTTAGATGGGTTCCGTACGCTGCCTCTTTCAGTCGGTGTCGTATCCGCGTCGGGGAGAGCTAGTCGTAGTGAAGACATCTCTCCCATGCTCATACGATGCTGTCTATCCAGCCCGGTCAACTAGATGTCTCCGTTTGAAAGTATGGGTCCCTTGGATTCATTTGTGGGAGGTACAATCAATGCCACGATTTTGATATCCTTATCCTTCACCTCACTCTTTGTTCAACGTGCGTGTTCTAGTTGACTGTGATAAACCTCCCTGCATATGCTGCATGCATCTGGACCAGCGTACTAGGCACTCAGGCTGTAACAATTCTAGATATACCAATCGTATAAGCTTTCATATGAGAAGTCCACGGAGATTGTTTAATTATAGATCAGCGCTTGTTAAATTGAGTTTTAGTAGTACGAGAGTACACAAAGGAAGACCGGCCCGACCAAAACTTTGAATCAACGGTTCAGGGAAGCAGGCATTCTAATCTCCTCCGATAGCTGTGCTACAAATCATGGCACTGATAGATACCCAGCCACGCTTTTAAATGTGCCCGCCGTTTTCCAAATTTGTGAATCAAAAATCAATATGCGCTTGGTGCTAGGTAGGATTGATTATCAAGGGAGAGACAGTTCACCATCAAGCCGGATGAAATTAGCCAAGAAGGTAGGTGGGAACCCGTAAATGGCTTCTTCTTAAACGCCCGGTCAAGTTCTCACAGATGCGCGACCTTGGGTTGTTATTGTGCATTCGAAATTTACGACCCATCTAGGAACTGATACGATAGTATGAACCCATATGCCCGCTCTTTTGAGTTGTAATTAACGGCACACACCTTCGCAGTCCTCAACGTTAATTCTACAACCCTCTTCCTTATAACGTATTCAACAGGGGTGTATACCTCAAGCTGCAAGTCAAACCTCTGATAATGAATATCGACAACTTTGAAGCCATGCACAGAAGTCCAGGTCCAAAGGAGATTTAATTGTTTCCTAATCTCCGACTTTCAATGGGGGCGGATCATTGGCTTTCACTCCGACGGTATCATTGCTATGTGAGAGAAAGAGCCTGCCGTTGCTAACATGCAATGTATATAAAACGGAGTGGGAAGAAAAAGAATAAAAAGATCCAGAACAGCCCCTTGTAGCTAGTACGAATTATTGGACGGTGTGTCGTTTGAGTGAGGGACGAGCGGGTCCCAGAAAACCAGCTCTGTCGAAGCTGCGAATTGACTAGAAGGCAGGCGAGTCGGCAGGCGCTTAGCTTGACCTTGCCGCGAAGGAATGATCGTAACAATTCGCCCAGTCTTCTGTTCCTCGACCTGCTCAGCCGCCCATGGGACCTACTCCGAGATAGACGGATATGTTACGTTGCACATACCTTTTACGTACATTTCTTCAGACAACCCAAACCGCCACTGACGCCGAGATTCCGCTCAGCATGATCGAGAGCGCGTTTTTACCCTCGTTGTAAATAGAAATACCAATACTAAAGTGTTGACGCTGTACAATGCGCCCGATGTTGGTACCTGCAGGGGGCCCTTCGTTGAGGTGAGATCCTATCTGTTCGAACGGAGGTGGCGAGGGGTGGCTTGCGTTATACACCATTTGCATTCCGCCATTGCATTGGAAAAGATATCAGCTAGAACACGAACATCATCAGCCCATCACCAAATCATCCCATCATCTCCCTCAGGAACCGCCTTGCATTCAGATTGAGACGGTGAACAAAATTTACTGGTCGCAGACTGTATACACATACTATCAAGAAAAAGAAAGATGGCGTAGCTCGGATGGAAGTCGGAGATTACAAGCAATTACAAGATGAAAGACCATGGGCGGCGGGGGCGGCAGAAGAATGCAATATAACGTCAGTGGTCTAGTTCGCGTCTGCCTCTGCCTCAGTCCACTTGAGATGCTGTTCATAGAAATCTAGGAGCTATACGGATGGCGTCAACTACCTTAAGACTCCGGACCAGGTCGGCGAACACATACCTTCTGGGGAAATTTCTCTCGGCAAACTGTAGACTGAGCCCTCACGCGCTCCCCGGTAGATCGCCTATAAACAAACCATCAATGAACAATTGACTTGGAGTGAAAGAAAGAAGAAACTCACAAAGAAAAGTACACCCACAACAGCTTATCAGTCTGATCCTGCTCGACCGTCGTAACCGTGCCGACGAGATGTTCCCAACTGTCCAGCGATTCATACTGGGACATGTCGCCAATGGGCGATCCCTCTTCCATGATGATGTCCCCAGACTCGGCAGGGGGCTGAGACTGTTTTTTGCCTCCACCCGACTTGCGCGACTTTTTCGACGTCCTCGTATCGTCGTCGTCGTCAGCGGTCGCAGCACGCTCAGACTGGGATTTCCTGCCGCGTTTCTTTGGCGGAGCAGAGGCGCTCTCCTCTTCGAGGGTCTCGGTCGATTTTCGCGGCTTGCGCCCAGATATCTTGGACGACGCGCTTTTTTTCTCGTTTCTCTTCCAGTAGGCATCGATTAGAACTTGTGCATTTCTGGGTGAAAAATAATTAGAACGAAGGGGTGAGGGTAAGGGCAGAACACGAACCCGGCATCAGTTTCGTCAACCCACGAGTTGTGCTCCTCAGTATAACCTTTCCATTTCACCAAATAACCCATCCGGCCCTTGATTTTCGGATAAGTATGATGCATGATGTATCATTTGTCGCGATACTTACGTCTGGAAACACCCCGCGCTTCGCCTGAACGATTTTTTCAATCTCATATTCTTCCTCTTCGCCGTCTTCTTCCTCTTCTCCCTCACCGTCCTCTTCAGGCTCGTCTTTTCTTTTCTTAGGCGCTGCACCACGCTCGTCTTGGCCATCAGAAGCAGAGGGAGAGACGACTCTGGCCATGGTGCCCCGTGTCTGTGGTGAAGTTTGTTGAGGAAGTACCGTGGGAAGAAAGTGCCGGCTGAGCGAATAGTAACACAACGGCTCGTCGCTGACAGTCATAGGCTCTACACATGGAATTTCTCCGATAGCAGTTCAGCAACAAGTAATGTATTGGTGTACAAGGCAAGAGAGATATAAAATGCTACAAAGATACGTGGTCATCGCCTTCTGTTTGGACTTGCACTGCGTCCGCGAGGGCCTCTCCCTTTTTTCGGACCCGACGGTGGAGGTCGAACGAATGCGAAATCGCACTGTATTGTCTGCTCCAGCAGTGTGGTACCAGATGCACCATCGATGGCCGCCTGCGCCTCAGCCATCGTCTCGTATTCTACCAATGCATATCCCTGCAAAACCAAGCCAATATTACGACACAAAACACACTACAAAAACCGGATATCTCACCTTGACATACCCCGTCCGTCGATCTAGGTTTAGGTGGAGGTTTTTGATCTCTCCAAATTCTGCGAACTTGTCGGTAACATCCTCTTCAGTTGCCTCCTCGTGTACATTTGTCACCAGAACAATCCAGCCTTCGACCGCTGTATAGTTGCATCCGGAGAGGAAGGAATTAATCAACACGTTTCGAAGACATAATCCAAGTGAAGACTTACAACGCGCGGCCCTGGTATCGGAATCTTTGGATTCAACCCGGTCATACGTGGGTTCAGCAGTCACCGTGCCCTCATTTCCACCTGCAAGCGAAGAGATATAAGGGAAACGAACAATGAGTAAAGTACGCAATCGGTAGTATTCAGAACACACCCGTGTTTTGGAAGCCACGACCTCTCCTCCTAACGGCTCCCCCCGCAGCGACTGCAAAAGGTTAATTTAAGCTGTCACATAGACCGACAAAAATAATAGAAGGACGTACCCTCGTCAATGTTCATTTCATCGTCGGACATGGTGGTGCAAAAGACGCGGTGAGCTGTCACACTATGTCACATCAGAGCAGGGCTGTCGGCACAACTCGGCACACTTCCGAGGCCGGACGGCGACCGGTTTCGGGGTCCTGGTTATGTCAGCCAGACCACGTTGCTCTTGCTCAAAACGGTCACAGATTCCGAGATCTGGACAAATTGTCTGATAGAACCAGTTCGCAGTGATCTTTCCAGCTACTTGAATTCCACGGCGATCTCAAAAGCTTGAAAGCTTGTTCCCCTTTTCTCTCTTGTACTCTTTCTCAGAATCCAAATCCGCTTAGTTCTTCCCAAGTCACAGTCACGATGTCTCCACTTTCGAATCGCTAGCCCACGAAGCGACGGATGAGATGGCTGGCGCAGGACTCCTCCACGGCGGCTGCATCCAGATTACGGCTCATTACAAACTGATGCAGGGCAGCAGTTCGTTCATTTTTGATCTGTATCGTGGACGGGCAGTAAGCGTTCCTCCGTTATATGACGTGCCTGACCAATTTTATTTGGGAAACATCGCCTCTTTGATCAAGATTTGGCAGTAAAAGGGCGTGACCGAAAACATCCTTGTAGCTTTTTCTTCAAATTCTGTCACAAGGTTTTTATCAATCCCTTTAAGCGGACATACCCGCAACCAAACTGTTTAAATACTCCTCCTCTACAACTGTCCGTCCATCGTCCTCTCCCTTCGCAGTCCGTCTTGTTTTCTTCTTTAATTCTCAATGCACGCTGTGCCACTCATCAACCATCCGTGCACCCTATGCTGCCGGCCCACTTCTATGTGGTGCAGCCGGTGCCAAAGTGCCTGGTATTGCACACCAGAACATCTCAATAGTGTGCGCCCACACATTCAACGTTCTTCGTCTCTCCTTACGCGTCTTCACAGGACTGGCCCCGACATCGGAAAGAATGCATGCCGGCCCAGAATGCATCCGGTGGTTACAGTTTGAACATGATCGCGACACCACCACCAGCAGAGCCACAGTATATAACTGTCTCTGCGATTCTATTTGACCCGGTGGAGGGTGAGCCCTGTCTTCTATTAATATGTGTATGATGCCCGACTAATCAGCCCTAAAGAACGTCCACGAATAATCTCTGTCACTTGCCGGCCGTCACATAAACCTACGGAAGGCATCTGTCCGGTCCCTATGGTCCACAATCACTTCCCTGACGGTCTCTCAGAAGGCATCGTCCTTACGCAAGGTCTAAATGGCGAGCCGTTGAGATTCCCTTTGCATCTCTGGTACTCTCCTACTGCCCTTCAAAAATCATCACCTGTGAATCGTGCCATCTACCACATAACATCTGGTGCAGCTCCCAAGGCATGGTGCGGCGCAGTCATCGTCTTAAAATTCAATGGATCTCGGAGGCAGGGTTACGCTGATGCAGGTTCTAATGACCTTCCAGCACTGTCGGCCTATTTTCTCGCTTATAAGTAAAAAAGTGAGTGCATCTGATCTGCTGGAGTATCATATACTGACTGACCATCTAGAGTCACGAATTATTCGCGACATCATACTCCTTCCTGCCTGTACATATTTTCGTGTAGCATACTTATTGTTATCGATCTCTCCCGCTATCCTCGCATCACGTTTATCTATCCGCCTGTTTCATAATAGAAAATAGACGAAACACTAATGCACATCGTAACCTGTCAGGACACATGAAGTTGCAACTAGAGCCATGCGCTGAGCCATCTCTAATGTGTGTGGGAAAAGGAAAGAAAATTATAGTTATTGAGTGAGTGCCTACCATACGCGTCTGTGATCGGTGATCTCCTTCTCTGGTCGAGGCATCAGCCTGAGAAGGCAGGATTAATTGAATACGTAGGGCGAGAAACGAACTGGAAGGCGCCGATATGCCGTCAACACGTGGTTTTGACTTTTTTGCCTCCTGCCTCTCATCACCCAAACCCAAGTTGAGCAGTACGCAGTCAGCTATCGTCAAGCCAACCCGTATCCCCGCTTATCCTTTGCACCCACACTCGCACGTCCGACCGGCCTCCCATCTTCCTGAAAACAGCATGATTTTATTCAATTCCTTCCCCCAGCGGCCTGATTTCGCAGGAGGTGGGAGTCGTGCTGATGACACGGATATGGACATAGATCTCGATGGCGACGAGGATATTGATTCAGGCGGATCAAAGCTGACATGTCCTGGAGAGCCACTAACGTCTGCGCAGGACTACATGCGGTGAGATGCATTCCCACCCCGCCCATGACTTTTGACGTCCAACGTCTACAGCTAGGGGTCATGGGACATACGTGGAGAACGAAGAGGTCATTGCGTCCGTCGCAGGCACTATTGAACGTGTCAATAAATTGGTCACGGTTCGAGCCGTCCGGACAAGGTTTGCGCACTGGCCACCTTGAGAGAAAAGTATACGAGTATTGATGGTAACTTTCTTGGGAACAGATACAACGCCGAAGTTGGTGATCTTGTCGTGGGAAGAATCACCGAGGTCGGTCTTGACTCTGTTCTCATCATTGTTCGGACAAGAGAATGTTCTATAGGTCCAACCTAGACGCTGGAAGGTGGATGCCAATTCCCGACAGGATGCGGTCCTTATGCTATCGTCTGTGAACTTGCCCGGAGGCGTACAGGTGAGTCATCCATCTCCCAGGCAGCGCTGAATACCTATCACCTTTCGGTCTTTAGCGGCGTAAGCTGGAAAGTGATGAATTGCAGATGCGTACTTTCTTCGAGGAAGGCGATCTTTTGGTAGCAGAGGTTCAAGCCTTCTTTGGTGATGGATCCATGTCGCTACACACCAGATCTCTAAGCTATGGCAAGGTGACCGCTATTTCTTCTGATTTTTATAAAGCTGCTGACAACCGCTTTGACGAGATCAGTTACGCAATGGACAGCTTGTGGTCGTACCTCCAATTTTAGTTCGTCGGCTCAAGTCTCATTTCATCACGCTGCCGTGCGGCGTAGACCTCATCCTGGGCCTCAACGGATATATCTGGGTGAGTAAGCATGTGAAGCAGAGTGATCGTGAGGGAGAGGAAGGATTTGATGCAGAGGCCGTGTATTCGAACCAAAACGATGTAAGCTTCATTGCCTCAAATAAAAATCCACCTGACTCGAAATGGCCTAGGTCATTGATGACTTTACGCGAATTGCCATATCGCGTGTTACCAACATCATTCGCGTATTGGCGACACGATTCATTCCCTTATCTGACATTATTTTGTTGAAGGCATATGAATGGGTCGTCGAGCAGGAGGGCGATGTAAAAGACCTGCTGCAAGAGGACATCGGTGACGCTCTCGTAGCGAGTATAACCTCCGTAGGGTAATTCTGCGAGCAATATAATGTACTTATTCCTCTTCTTCCTCACTTTCCTCCTCTTCTTCCTCCTCTTCCTCGTCGTCGTCCTCCTCTTCCTCGTCGTCGTCGTCATCCTCTTCTTCATCTTCCTCGTCCTCCTCCTCCGGACCAGCAGCAATTATCATCGGAGTTGGTTCATACTGAGGTGGCGGATTGTTAGCGGAGGCTCCGCTTGCCATTTTCCTAGCTTCTGAGGCTTGTTCAGCCTCCTCTTTCGCTGCATCAACGGGCAGCAATTCAGACAGCGCCAGCTCTTTCCATTTCAGTGCATCCAGTCCCCCACCGGCGGAGCTCATACCAAGGAGAACGGAGCGGGCCGTAGCATCGTGTATGACCCTTTGCTGCGCGGCGGGATGATTGAGTCTAGTAGGATTTCCGTATGGATAGGACGGATGTGTATGCGATGGGAGTTCTGGGGACAAGCCGGTCAAAAACGTAGCCCGAAAAAAACTACCTAACGAGGATATCACTGACTGTCATGCTCATCGGGATTTGGAGGGAGCATATGATCCGGAATGACGACTTCTGCGTCCAAACGTTAACTGCTCCATTCCATGGCTTTGAGTACAAAACATAAGCGCACCACGACTCTCGAGTTCCAAGAGATCCGTCGAAATGTATTCTTTGGACTCTATCGTATCGAGGACCCTCAGCTCATATTCGGTCATGTGCAGATAACAAAAAGTCAAGTCCTGACAAGACCGTGATCAGTTTCAGATTCATTAAGTACATCGAATCCTAACTGTCATCGCGCGCTCGAATACGTGTAATCATGAATCAGAGGAGTGCCGTGTGCCTTTCTACGCGTGATACGCGCTCGGACGGCGGAATTCGAGGGTGCCTTCGTCTTCAAGATGGTGGTCGTGGTGACGGCAAGATACAAAGTCCGCAGCGGAGTCTGAACTAAAATAAACCGCTCTCCTACATAAATTATTTTCGCGTGCTAATAAACGAGCCAGAAATTATATTTTACACCTGCATGAGGGGACCAAGGTACCTCCGAAATTTACTCCACTATACACGCAGTTCTTACTCCCTATTTCCCCAGCCGAGGTTCGGAAAGTCGTTGGAAATTACGAAAATAAATCGGCTCCATTTTGATTCCGTAAATCTGGCGGAATGGCTGACGCGCTGCTGTTCTCGTCTCTCCGCCTCCCATCTGTGAGAACACGGCCGTCGTCAACGTGTCTCCAGTGGTCCGCAGATGGACAAGTCTTCTTCATATCAAACTCCATAGTGCACATCTTGGTTAGCATATATATTACCTGCTTCATTGCTCCGTAATTTATCTCCATCTTCCCTTAGACTCCTCATCACGCCGGTATTCACCCCAGCTGTAACATTCGAAGTGACAAGGAAACAGCGGGCACCCTGAGGTGGTCCCGGACGATCATAGGTCTTCAGAAGACAGATCTCCGCGACTGGTCCGTCGGTTCTCAAGGTATGCCCTTATTATCATTTGACAACATGAAATGGTAGCTGAAACTTCAACGTAGAATGGGCCGCTCTCTCCCTTGGATCTTTCGATTTTCACGTCAAGGACGTTGCATGTTCCCCCAGTTATGTCACAGAAGACGGAGGGTACACCAATGGATCGGTTTAATTTAATTTTACGTTGACCCCACGCCCTTAGGTGTGTGGCCGCCATGCTTAGCTCCAACATGGATCTCTCTTTATGGTCAGCATCAAAGAATTCCATCCAAGGAGAATGGATCAAGGTCGGCGTCGCGAGATTTCACCGTTCTCCGATGGACTTGACGCAAACCCCAGGTCTTTGACGTTACGGCTTTTCTAGTCAATCTGGTCTCCATCGGCGCCTCTGAGACAGGGCTGTCTCAGCTCCTTCAGGCACAAATAACCAGTGTGTAGTTTTACGGAGGAATGGAAAATACTTTAACGAGCACTGCATTAGGTATTGCTTGGTCAAAGCAGGCGGATTTCACCATATCACCAGCTCCTTGTGTAGAAACCTCTCTTCTCGCTGCTGGGTCACGCTCAGGCACTGTGTGCTTTTTTGAGGTAAGAGCGCGTTCCAGGAGGGGTTATGTCCTTGACGTGTTTCGTAGATTTGATGGAGAAACTGGATCGTTATATCATATCAGGACCCTCAGGGTGTCCGAAAAATGGGTGACTCACCTCGCCTTCAGTTCGTGGGCACATGAAGGTGATCTTCAATGTAGGTGCTTTAATTGGACCATGGAGTCGACGCCAAGAGGTCTAACGGTTCGTAGGCGGCGGCCTGCTCGCGTATAGTACATCTGATGGATCGGTCGGACTTGTCAAAATACACTTGATGGCGCGGCTTGCCGCTAAAGATTGCGGGACCTTCGAGCCCGAATATATTGTGGACACTGCTTTCGAAACTGCCCAAGGATTATTCTCGGCGAATCAAGGCGGTACGACAGCGCTGGAATGGATTACATCCCACGAGAGAGTCAGTATTTTTTTGTTGAATGAATTTACGTGGATGTTCATGCATCATGGCCGATTAGATGATACTTGTCAGATGTAGACCCGGAACAATTGACTTATGGTGTAAACTGTCAATGGGTTCGTGGTCGGGCACGCGTACCCTGACGATGTGCCCGCATGTTTTGTCTGTTGGTTCCTCGGAGCTTCATCCCGTTACCGGCACCGTGTACATTCCGCAAAACGACATTCTCTTGGTTAGTCTCTTCGATGGAACGATGCGAGTAATACACAATTTTTTCGTCGACCCGGAGTGGGCTTCCGAGTCACCGTCGCCTGTCAACAGTCAATACTTGTCCGAAGCTGTGCGTCGTATATTCATTGGGACAGTCGAAGGAATTGAACAGGAAGAAGTAACGAACGATGACGTAAACTTGACTAGCGGCTTGATATCTTTCGACGGCTGCGCGACCTTGCTTTGGACTCAACAGTAAGGAGTCTCACGGCTGGCGCTGTCACCATTGCCAACATGTTTCTGATTGCTGGTTTTATCCTAGGTCCTTCCGGCCCGCGGATTTGAGTTGGAAGATAGAGGCACGACGCGATGCTGTCGTGATCGCCGCTCATCTCTCCAGGCACATGAACAGGACTGGAGATGCATTTCTCCTCGAACTCAAAGAAATTCTTACCAGTTCCAAAAGCGGTGCGTACTCCCTGTTAGGTGAAACACCGTACGCTGAGTGACGTTTGGAATTTTGTCTACGTAGCTTATGGCGTAAACCCGTCCCATCTCCTCCGACCCGTGTTTCTATGGCTAAGTGAACTCCCCGACCTACATGCTGATATCCTCGAACTCCTGCGGTCCCTGCCTGTCTCATGTCCATCTCAGCGCCACTTCTCTCTTTGGTCCGAAGGATTGGGTGAGAAATTGAGAGGCAAATTCCGAAAGAGCCTCGCGAAAAGCCTTTTTGGGTGTGATAAACTCTTGTCGCTTAGATTGCGCCTCTACGTCACGGAAGCTTTGTCGGTTAGTCCATTCATTTACCATGTCTGATTAATCTGTCTCCGTTCTCATCATTGCTAGAGATGTATTGGGACACCCTCCGGAAGGGCGGAATGTATCAGAGTTGCAGAATTGATTTGCAAAATGATATCCCATATGACGATGCGGGGTTTGCTTCGACACCTGCGCGCTGTGGTGCCCGTTCTGATGGGTGAGCCATAGTCGTTGGCTGCTGTGAGCCATACGGGAATGACGGAAAATTTGTTTAGCCAATGATATCCCGTTCGTCCAAAGGGTGATCTATCTGTCTTCATTGGCTGATTCTCCTTCGTCCCTACAATGCGCTGCACGGGACCTAATGGATGCTATTGGTGCTATACAACCACCTGTCATCAACCATACGCGTTTACGAAGAGAGGTCGCGATGACGGAACCATGTCCTGCTTGTGGTGAAGAACTCGACACGACAGCCACAGCACGCTCAGTCTGTCCGAACGGTCACCTATGGGGTAAGTTGTTGCGATACATTTTAATGTTTTGCGTTGACGATATTTCGCTTTCGCTCCACCAGATTGCTGCACTGTTACATCTTTCATTATGGCAACACCCATGGTTCGGTCTTGTATCGGCTGCAAACGCAAGAGCTTTCTTCCTCTTTCTCGCCAGAGCGGACAAGCTGTGCCGAATTGGTTACCGCCAATGGCGCAAAGCTGGGTGGTCGAAGAACTTCTCGAGGCCAGCAGGCGATGTTTGTATTGTGGTAATAATTTTGTCTCTATAGTTTGAATTTTCATCTAGTTGTCTGTTGCAACACTATTTTTATTACTTGCTGATTAGAACTACTTGTCTCGCTCATTACCCTATGAAGTCGACAAGATATTTATATATCATTGATGATAGTAGTTAGCATCAATCCATCATTATACCTTCTACTATGATGATTGAACCCCCAATACCTTGGCTTAGCTCTTAATGTTCTCCTGCATATTTATGGCAGTGGCGACACTGCCCCACCTTTGCAACTTTAACTTTGCTAACTCAACCATCAATGTCAAGGCATGAAGCTAGTTCGTAATTTCTCCTTCAGGAGACGTGCGAACCATCTATCATTGTCCGGATATTCTTATGATGATTACCATTCAGTTATGGCCGCTCCGGGCATCCTGGGACCGTAATGACTGCAACCAGGGCGCGCGTGCAATATAACCTACACTCGTGGCGTGTAAAAATGATGTGGCTGCGACCGCCATTCACTAACGGGTACTGTTTTTGGGGATCCTGAGAATAAGGCCCGGGAAGCGGCTAGGTACCTCCGAGTCGGTTTCAATGCGTAACAAATGGGCTAGTACATACCGCCCGGAGGATCCGAGCCTCGAGGACTAGGTATCACTGGTAGGAGTCTGGAGGTGATGCCCAAGCCATTCAAAAAAAAATCAACCGTTTCCCTGAAAAGTGCGTTGCGTGGGAAGCCCTGAG
The DNA here is from genome assembly GCA_030407055.1 of Armillaria mellea. NCBI lineage: Eukaryota > Fungi > Basidiomycota > Agaricomycetes > Agaricales > Physalacriaceae > Armillaria > Armillaria mellea. Next base: position 2,884,910 of record JAUDZF010000007.1, read on the forward strand.
CGGGGATCGACATATTGAGTCAATAGCAATATTAAAACTTCGCGTTTGCGCGCGACAATCACCTGACCCTGCCCCCAGTCTCGGCAATGCTTTGATTGCCGATGTCTTTTCGCTCCTCTCTTCCAACCTCAGATTCGGATTCTGTCATTCCGAAACCATTGGCGCTTTAAGGATGTCGCCTTCCGATGAATCTTATGACTCGGACGAAACTTTCAAGCTTACCCACCGACGCCAGCGGGTGAGCAAATTTGCTGATGTGGAGTGGCCGTTCGATTTAACTTCCCATGTTCTCCAGACATCTACTATGGCCAAACGGAGAAAGCTTAGCAAAAAAACACACCAATCGGATCTTGAATCGGCAAACGAGCCAAATATGCTACTGGAACGTTTTTTCCACAAAACAACTTATGATTCCCCAGAACACGGATTTGAAGAAAATTTTGAGCATTTACTTCCGGCGTATGCTGAAGTAAGAGATGATCTACTTGAAAAAGATGGTGGAAAAGATGAACACGTCTGTATCATATATCATTGATCACAAAATTCTTCCTGATTTCTCCTAGGGTGTTCAACTCCGGAAGCTGACGCGGTTTGAATCCTCATGCGTCGTGGATTCATTTTCACAAGGAGAAGCACCCTATGCTACGGATCTTTTGCTCCGAAAACTTAAGCTTGGTAGGGTATGGCCTAGACATTATGCATCACACCGAGTTTCTCACTTAAGCTCGGCACAGGAGCAGCGCAGAATGAATATCAGCCCTGCCGATCCGCTGTTAATTGAAACTATAACGAGTGACACGATATCATCTGCACAAGAACAGACAGATTTCCACAGCCCGAAGGTTCTGGAAGCCTTGCAGGAGATACAAACGACAGCATACGAAGTCTCGTTTGCATCTCGCCTACAAGGAACAATGCCATCTAGAACACCCGGACTGCTATCCCTAGACTGGGAGACAGAAACGCCGTGGATGGCGCTTATGAATGATGTTCGGCAACATTACCGATTGGCGCAGTCAGTTTCCATTCCTTCTTGCGAACACGTACTGAATGATGTCGTTCTAGCCCGGAGCAAGCTCATGTTACTGAAACATCCGCCCCAATTGAATATTGTTCTCTCCGTGCTTGTCATCTGGATCAAGTACACGAGCTCCTTGTACGATCTTTCTGGGAGGGAATCAACGGTTCATCGTTTCATTTTTCTATCTTCTTGAATCTAAGCTGAGGCGGCATTAGTGAGCGATTCTCTTGACTACTGGCCCGAAAGATGCACCGTTGTCGCGACGTATAAACGGCTTGTTATCGGGATAGCTATCATCAGTTCTCCCCGAGAGACGTATATTACTTTCCTTGCAGTCAAACCGGGTTGGGACAATGCACAAATTGCTACGTATGTACCTTTTCTCACGATTACCCTCATGTGATATCGTATTGTCCCAGGTCGATGCTATATCATCTTATCCAACTAAACCCTCACAAAGACATTACGCTGCACGTCTCCACTAACAATCCCGCCTTGGTTTGTCGTTTTTCTAACATTTGTAACTATACTATACTAAGGTTACGAAAGCTGCTATATAATCGTTTCGGCTTTAAGGCTGAAGAGTTCATCGTTGGTTTCTACGAAGCCTATCTAGACCCTCAATCGCGCTCTTCAACGAACGCCTTTCGATTGCGACTCCGTCATTGATCTTGATGATCATTTTGTTACGTTATGCCACTCCAGCTTACTGGGCATCTCCTAGCCTCGCACGAACCGGTGTGCGACTATCTGGCGCCCAATCCGAGCCCGTGGTGTAGTTCCAGTACCTAAAAATGCCGTCGGAGACGAGCGCGTGGGTGTGGTCTCTCTTTCTCTCTTTCGGGTTAGTCCCTTTCGGTCCTCGGACACTGCTATTATGTACGGAATGTTCAACGGCCTCTGAAAACGGCGGCCGCTCAATCATCGTTCACTGGCGTTGTACATAGTACTGTGTTCACAGTCGCGTCACCACCGCAGCACTTTCAAAGCAAAGGCACCCCGATCCCGTCCCAAACTCTGTTCGACATGTCTTCAAGCAATTCTCGCTGTCTCTATTCACTGCGCCGTATGTCCGACGTCATGCGCCAACAACCTTGAACTCCACTATATTTTGATCCTCCATTAAAGCGTTTATCCGTTTGGCTAGCCGCAAGCTGCTCTTCTGATGTAAATATCCAACAATCTGGTTGTAAAGGTACAAGAATCTGAAACGATTCCCTGCATCATCCTTCCCACTGCTCGCATCATGCTACAGCCATAGATCATGCAGATTTCCGACTCACGGCGACCTGCGAGCAGCGAGATATTGATAATTTCACACATTCTTGAATCTCAAGATTGTCTGGTATGTCTATTGTTTGTATCGTATTAATTTCAAGCTCCTAACCGACCGCTTGGTAGGAAATGAACGTGACCGATGTGAGAAATTCATCAAAAGACAACAGAGGAATATACAATGGGCTCACAGCCAAGGACCCAAATAAGAAAAATTGTACCACCGCCCAATGCCCAATCCATCCGCCCAGCACAGCCGTACGACCGGTTTGCTCCCCTCTGCTCGTCTGCTCGTCCTTCTACCGAATCTCCCTTCCACATTTCTACCATACTATTCATTTAGCGCGCCCTTCAGTGGGCAACGGCAGTATTCGACCAAGAGTGAACAGCATCAGGGGCAGACTTTGGGGGAAGAAATGCAGGGATATTGCGACTGAGAGTGTTGAAAGAGAGAGGAATTTCCACCTAAACGAACACTGTCTGGCGCGGCCTGCCGGGCGTCGTCCCAGGGTTGGACCGCAGACCATCTGCCTGCGTCGATCGACCAAGGATTAAACATCTTGACGGTCGGTTAAGTCGTGATTCCTCTCTGAACATTATGACACCTCTGGTAGAAGGTGGGTTATTGACTGTGGGCCTGGCGCTGCCTGTGGTCGTGATACAGCGGGGCTTGGGCATGATCGGACTGAGACGAGCTCCCAGCAGGATTCCATGCTGACGGAGTCGACTGGATACGGCGAAGACTCTGAAGCTCGTGAGGACGAACAGGAGACTGGGGTGGCGGTGGTGATAAAATGGTGTAACATAACATTCGGAAGTAGCTATCGTTGAGCTGAGGTGTTGAAGTGGTTTTGTCGTATGTGTTTCTTTGTTTTCAGTCAGCCTTGGAAGTGAACGAAGATTAAAGGAAAGAATCGGTGACTGGCGTGCAACCGCCTCTACCGGGATGTTACTGGATGCCATGAAAAGTGCAAAGGGAAAAAATACCTTGACAAGCAAGGCGATTTTGAATATCTCATTTTATCTGAGCTCTACTACCCCCGGAAAAGATGCGGAAATGTGGCACGAGCTGCCATGAAAAGAAGCGAAAGAAAGATTGCCGCTCAACATCGCAAACTTGTAAATAATATAAACTGATCTGTTAGTCGCCAACCGCAGAATGTTGGGAAGGAAGGAAGTAACAAGACGCGTTAAGCCTTTTCAACTTTCCAAGAAGATTGGTAGTGGGGTAGAATTGAAAATAAACGGAATGAACGGGTAGAGCCAAACCAATAATCGCAGAGTACTATGCAAGTAAAGACGAGTCACCGAAAAGTGACAATCAACTGACAACTCGACAAGTAATCACCGCGTTCAGCTAATACGCGTTCAGATTGACGGTTAAACGGCGGAGCAAATCCTCGGACATATCCCTACTCTCTTCATCGTCGTCACACCTGGCGAGGAGATCCCGCATTGCAGCCAGTCGGTCCTGAGGAGTATTCTACTTTTCAAGATAATTGTGAAGGGTAGCAGAGGGCGCGAGTCTCCCTTGGGCGCAATGGAGTATATATTGAGTCCCGATGATATCCATGACGTCCATCTAGAAGACAAGAGATTAGTTAGCCGGTATATAATATGAGAAGATGAAATACACTGACGGCAAGTTCGTTTATGTATACCTTCATCCCCGCTATTTTCCGCTATTTGACTTCGAAACTACGTTTAAGTTCCGCGATCTGTTTCTGCATCGAATCTAGGATCTGGTCTCTTTTGTCTCCCGACGTGAAATCCTCGAGCTTCTCCCGCCACCCTGACGCTAGATATATGTCCCATCCTAGTGTCCGCACGTTCTTCTGGTCATTTCCAGCGTCCGATTGGGGTGTTGATATCATCGTATTTGTGTACTATCCACAATCTGGAATATAATAAGAACTGAAGAGGTACAAATGTTTGGCGAATTGGACAGAGGGGAAATTGCTGGAGAAGGCTGATCGATTCGTGCTCTTAGGTATATCCAGGAGATCTCAGGCCGAGTCTCCGAGTCAGTGGGTTGTTTCGGATTTCCTGAGAGACTATGCTCTTCTCGAATATTTCGTTTGTTTCTTTCGCTCACATTGCATTTGGTAGACTTCTGTCAACGTATTGTTCTTTGAGACCAGTGCCAGCACATATTCCGTCCTTCTGACACTTGTGACACCTTTCGCAGCGCACTGTAGCGTAGAAGATAAAGAATTGTGTGTAGTGAAAAAGCTGAGATGGACTCACGTAACATTCCGACATCTCTGTCATTTTTCCTTGTCCTCAAAATATCAAGTTCGGTTTGAAGTTTGTCGCTTCCCGGTCGAATCTTCGGGCCTCTCTCTTGGCGTTCGTCCTTCCGGATAGTGACTAACGCGGACTACGAGCGTTTCCTTGACTGATATTTTCATCCCACCTTGTCTTGTTGACAGCACCATCTATTGGCGTCTGAGCATCGTCTTTCGTGGTAGCACTCTGGAATTATGGAAGATGATTTGGCCAGGTGTGGACGAGTCAACTCGGAGTTGCAACCAAATCGGGAAATGGCGGCTCGGTATGGGTTGGGCGGATCTCATCAGTGCTTACGTCGTATCTTTTGACATTAGCCTCCAGTACTCGTCTAAAAAATTTCTTGTTGGCTGGAAGAGAACACACGCTGTTATTTCCATCATATTCATCTGAGGAGTTTGCGGACGGGTTGAAGGTTCACGCCGCATAGGAGGGCGACGGGCAACAGAACTCTAGACTGGTATAAGGCACTCATCGTCTACCAGTTCTTCTTCAGGGCCTCGGAAATATTTCCAATCAAGTACTATGTGCAGTCTTCCTTTGGCCGCGTCTCTATGATTATCCTAAAGAAGTATACCCTTACATCCGCACTATCCAAAAACCGTATAATAATTTGACTCTTGAGTCGATTCTCGAGACATCAGTGCACTCTTATGGATCCAGGATTTTCTTCTGGTACAATAGCACTCGGTATGTTTTATCCCCTTACTTATTGTACTAATGCGGCCAGTGATGGATTTCTAACAAGTTTCAATAGACATCAGCTAGAAGTCAGAAAAAACAACGGCGGTATTCCTAACGGTCTGACTGTATCTACATCAAGCGACCAAAGCGACGGCCCTTCCTCCGTCAAAAACACCCATAGGGCTAGTAACATGCGTAATGCTCATCGCCCGCCTCTTCCTCCCTGCAGAGCCTCCTTCGGCAGCCCCTGTATACATTGATGCAGCTCTCCTTCTGGTGCCAGGTGTCTTCGGTGTCCTCGCGTCCAACGTATCATCATCCTTAGGTTCCTTCTCCTCTGCGACTGAACTGATAGTTTCGACAGAGCGCTTACGCTCGTTAACCTCGAAAGAAGACACAGCAGCATCATACACCCAGTGCCGTCTTCTGACGCTACTATCCTCCGGGATCGTATCGCTCGGCTGTCTCCTACCAACACATCGTTTCTTGATGATCCGTACATCGTCCGGCGTCTCCCTGTCTGTCTCCTTACTCTTCTCCATCTTCTCTTCCATAGTAACCAGATCTTTCGGCCTCCCGATAGCTCCAACGGTATGGCTTCTTGGGCGCGTAGTCGTCGTCGCAACACTTCCCCGCCGAGGCCGATTCGCGGTAGCATCTTTATCGAATCGTACACGAGGTTCTGGCGACGCGAGCGCCGAAGCCACTTTCCTCTCCCTTTCCTTCGGCTTCTCCGGTGTCTCCGACAAGGGTTTAAACTCGTTCTGCGACCGCTCGAGGACATCCTTGACCTTCTTCCCCCAGTCGTCCAACTCGTACAGCTTGTGCAGCATCATCTTGAAGGTGAATGGGTATCGCGCCCCAAGTGGGAACTTGCCTTCGGAGCCGGCCACGGTGTTCCTTCGGCTTCGTCCTTGAACTTGGGGGTGGGTATCAACAAGAGACGCGAGGTGCCGCACGATAGGCTCGAGGTCCTTTGGAACAGCGTCGGCCAAGATTTGCCTATCGTCGTCGTTGTCCGCCATGCGGGACCGGCGAGTGGCAATGTTCTCGAAGAGGGCGAAGAGGTTGGCGAATTCGGCGGTCTTGCTGTCCATCGTGATGTTGGATTGGTACGCAGTGTATAGGTATAGGCGAAGGGCCAAAGACGAGTCACAGGAAACAGAACGGCCTGAGGAAGACGGTGCGTCTGTTGGATGTTAGAGGGCCGTCTTCAATATAAAGCCAATTGAGACAGCAATGGTGGTGACCGAAATGTTTGGAACATTGGTGGCATTGGATAATTGCTTCTTTGGTACTTTTATGCCATTGTTCGTTTATCACCCTAGTAAATCCGTCGTACACAGGTCACGTTGGTGTCCTTGTTCAATGATGTTCGCTCTTCGGCCACCTGAGAAAGGCTTGTATTGTGTAGCAAAACCGTCCGAACATCGTACATCCAATATCTATCGTCGAGGCTAACGAAACCAAACAGCGACTATGGTAACCACACAGCGTCCAGAATCGCACAACATAGCACAGAAAAGAATGTTCGCAAAGGGTGTTTGGCGCCCTACCTCTCACCACGGCACTCGTCGTACTCGTACCCGGCCATTCTTTCTCAGGATCCAGATCTTTGTCTTGCAATCGTTTCCAACGATATCTGATTTGATGTCCTCGACTTTGGCCCCTCCTCCATCACTGTCATCGCCATCAGCCTTCTCGCCTTTAGTATCCCAGTCACTATCACCGTATCCGAAGAACGAGCTCCAGCCTATAGTCTGAAGGGCTCTTATCTTTTGCGCTATGATTAGACCAGCTGCCAACTCGTCCATGCGAACATCTTTAGCGTGATCGGCACAGGTATCGCATTCATCGGGTGCAGAAACAATTTCGGGATGCCCAAGATAGCGGGGAGCATGCTGCATGTGAGAGTATACGAGATCTTCGTGAGAGAGAAACACTCCTAGATGTAGATGCGTGAGATTCTTCAAGGGTTTTAGCGCGTTCCCAAATGCTGTCTAGACAGAAAGTCAGCATGTGTTATTTCTGCATCTATTTAGAAAGCTTACTGCTAAATCCTGAACCTCCAGATATCGCTCAGGAACAGGTGAATGCATGGTACACGTGAGACTGTCCTCCAAGCAATACCAGCAGTGAGAGAAGTTGAGTCTTTCGGTACAGCTGAGATAGAGGTTGACGATACAGGGGAAGGACTGAGCAATTCGTTGGAGCAGATTGGCTTCGATACGCGGCAGAGCAGTCAGGGTCAGTGTAGTCAGAGATATGATGGAGGAGCGAGATGTCAGATTGGTGCAGATAAGCTTGACGCGCTGCTGGTAGGTACTGAGGCCTTCGTGATTACAGTTAATGGAGAGCTCCTCTAGTTTGGTGAGAAATCGTAGTTGTGAAGCATATGGTTGGGCCGACAGGATTCCTGAAGGTGCATGTACGGTCCTAGGGTAAGGAAACGCATGACTTAGCCCACTGTAGTTTCTATAGATAGGAAAGCACGTACCTGACCCACGAGAAAGCACTTACAACAGGCACCTTCTCGAGTGACAGAAGTAGCCTGAAGGTGCTATCTAGCTGCGACAGCGTATTCAGAGTCAAGTTGCTAAGGTAGCGATGGAAGGCTATCTTCCGAAAAGAAGACGAAGCGAGAGTAAAAGATCTGATAAACGCGAATCCAGGATAGTCCAAGTCATTTGAAGCAAGCATGAGAGCAAATTGAATGATTTCGTCCAACATTTCTGTCGGGAGTCGAGGACTAGGGAGAGTGACAGATTTCTTGGATAACGGCAGAGATAGTGTGCGTGCATATTTCTTTCGCTGTTCTGTTATATGAGAGAAACTGCGTCTGTACAGGACCATTAGCAGCTGGCGGTATGGGAAGGGAAGGAGCCCGAAGGAGACGCGTTACGGGTCACATATGGAATTCTCACGGTACTTCGCGTCGCGACGCGTACCTATCACGTGCTGGACCCACGCGCACTGGCATTGAAACTTAAATTAATTCCAGCTGCAGTACCACTATGCCCAAAATTCATCAACAATTCCCGGGATTATTTTTTCACGGTAAAAGGAACAAAAAAAATTGAATCGTCGGTTTCCCTTGTCAAAGCCCGTACCGCATGCATGCCAGTAATGACACCGGGTCACCTCCAGGTAGATAAGCCAGTCCACCATGAATACGAACCGACATTAAGTCGCTAATTGGTCAATCAAGTTGAATTGGCAAAGTCGGTGGTGTTAAAGTTCAAGCACCATGCGGATAGTACCAAGTAGTGTCAGTTTCGTAAGGTCTATATAGACAATATTCGTTAGTCTGAGAATCCAGGAAAATTAGTTGACACTGCGCATATATCACGATTCTTTTGACATACGGTTAAGTAATACGAAGCGCATGCAAATTTGATGCTCGCTAGCGGTGCGGCCTTCGAGTCGTGCAAACCTTCATCTTTGTTTCCATCAGAGCGGGTGTTGTGACGGCAAGGTTGTAGGATAAATCCTTATTCCGAGTTCGAAAAGGAGAACCCCTGAGGATATCAATCAACGTTCAGCCACACCCGAGAACCCTCAGTCACTCTAAATCTTTGTAAGATGTGAAAGGTCTTTTTTAGACGGCGTTGAGGCAAAGAGGAAGCAGAGTGACCGTAGCTTTTCAAGCGTGATATTTTCTGGGACCTCGACACCTTCCAGTGTCATCCCGAGGCCTTTGCTCTATGGGCTTGTCGGAACGTAGGAGCCCTCACATACTAAGAAAGCAAGACCCGAGTCAAAAAGACAAAAATGTTCATATTGAGGCGCTAGAGATAAAAAGTGGAGCTGAGAAGTTATATACATTGGCAATATAGGAAGTCTTCTTTCTGTATGAGTGCGTGAAATATCCAAAGCCATTGCATAGTGTATGCTTGGCCCGAACAAATCAACATTACACGGTTTAACTGTTGTCGACTGCTACAACACGTTAGTCTAGCGTTTAAGAGCGGCATTTATTCCCACCTTCATATAGAAAATTACGGATGAATGCTGCTTGCTGTCCGCAGTCGGATAAAGGCTCCCAGATTCGTTCCTAGGTTGTCTTCTCTACAAGTGATGCTTGTGCATATAGCGACATACGGTCTCATACGGTCAGCAGCACAGTCAGATGAGCAAAATAGATGATCCACAAGAGACTAACCGGGCCAAAACAAAGCCAATCAATAATAACTAGCAGTGACATGTGAGCACACCGACGAGAACACTTTAAGTTTATTCACACCAGTGCGACGCCATTAATATCGCTGAGGGATTTTGTTCTCGAGATTCTTGTAGACCAGAGGGCTAGGGCAGATGCCGTTAAATAAGACAAGATGGCCTGTACAGGATAAACACACGCTTTCGAAGGGGCAGTATTTGTTCCGGATCTGAGTAGAGGCACGAGTAAATTCGGTTATCTCAGCAAGAGCTCCATCAAGGAGATAAAACCTGACCGAGGTACCAGGTGCAGACATCGACGGAGCGGATATAAAGCTGGAAGGACAAGTTCAGGCAGGTGTCCCTTTGGAAAAATAATGTCAAGCTGCGACAATAGCTGGACGTTTACACAGAGCCGCTGCTCAGCGCTTGCGATCATGATGATAGTATTTATCGTTGGGTATCGGTTTCATATCACGGTCTGTGGATGTTTTTCGAGCGACGACGCGGTGTGGCGCGTCGCGGCTATCAAGGTCTTATCTTCTGTACCTGCTGAGTGCCGTCGGAAAAGAACGATGCAATGCATACCATGTGTGCGAAGCTATGTCTAGACCGGTGCTATCATGGAGGGAGCGGCAGCCTCACAAATTCTAGCTCGTGACGATATTCATAATTCCAAGTCCTCACAGGACCTCGACCGCCAGGTGTAGCATTTCAGGACACGGCGTGATACTTGCGTGATCTTGTACGCATACGCGTCAAGTGGACTATAGCGATAGAGGAAGCTTAGAAAGAAATTCAGAAAGGTTGTTCCTTTAAGTTTGGTATGAGCTGGCGAAGAACTGGAGGCGAAAAAATCGGCACTGTCGAAAAGAGGCATGCGGCAGGGGCGGCCCGGTTGCACCCGATGCTGTTAAAACACAACAGGGCTCAACAGCACCTGCTTCGACCTCGTCCTGACCTCCCATTGTCCGCACGTTTCCGGAATTCGCCTGAATCCGTGACGCGTGAAGTTGGCAATGGCCTGGCCACATTGAAATACAAGTTCAACTTGTGTTTAGCCTAGTCTTTGCTTGTCGACATACAGTGACTTAAATGACGCCTACTTGGACGCGATCATTGTAGTCCCACTCTAGTCCCATTCCTGCTAGTAATCGAACTCTGCGCCCACGACAAATTCGTTGCTCCGTAAGGCCTGCATTCATTGTAGCCTCATTAAAACCCCGCTCATACACCGCCCAGTTTTAGCACGCCCATATCTGTCGGCGACGGTACAGCTAGTATCGGCGTGGCGTTTGAGGCCAATTTATAAGAACACGCCAAGTTCACGTGTTGAATGCACCGTCGTATCTCTTCAAGCTGAACCACATCCAAGAGCTCAGGCTACGCGCAACATCGAACTGTAGCGAAGGACTTACTCGCGGTATTGATCCGAATGTCGACGGCTTACTCCTATCCGATAAGTATGTCATGACCCCATCTCACCCTCCTCTTCTCTGAGAGCATCAACACAGATCTATCCGAATCCAGCTGGCCCACAATGTCGGTCGACCTGCCGCCGCTGCCCCAAGAACTGATTGACAATATCATCGACCATCTCCACAACGATAGCGTTTCGCTGCTCAACTGCGCCCTCGTGTGTCGTGCTTGGTTATCAGCGAGTCGCCTGCACTTGTTCGCTAAGATACACCTACATGTTCCCTTGCCTTTTATCGATACCCCCCTCGCGTCGCGCAAATTTAGCCGCCTCCTTAGACTCCTCCATAAACATACAGAGCTGATTCCCCACATCCACGAGCTTCAAATACATTTCGAGTGTGCAGGACCCAATCCTGAGCCAGGGTTCTTTGCACCAGGTGCCGACAACATGCTTCTTCCTTCTCTTCTGACAGCATTTACCCATGTTCGCCATTTTGAACTATCATCCAATCTCGGCGCATCATGGGATTCGCTCCCGCCGCGTGTCCTCCACGCCATCGACACGGTCGTCAGCCAGCCTTCAATAACCTATGTTCGCCTCTCCTCATGGGTCTTTGACAGTTGGAAGACAATTGCATCGCTCTTCCGACATAGTCAAAATCTACGAGGACTTGCACTTCGTTCGACGGAGTTAGGTACCGTCAATGAGGAACAGGAACAGGAACTTCGGTCAGGATCCTCGGGGCCACGTCTCGAGTTCCTTACCCTGGATTATGTAGATTGTCCAGATCTGGGAAGCTGGCTCTCCAATGAGCACCCAATTATGATGGACTTGACGAACATCCGCGAGTTCCGCTTAGCCCATTCGGACGACAATTGCGTCGATCGGCTGCTCCGCACTTTTGGAGACTCACTTGAACGATTCCATCTCAAACCTGGAAGGATAGGTCGTAAGTTGATCAATTTGTCATCAGCCGGACTGTTGTCGCTTACGAGGAGCATCATATCAGTGCAGCCAATGACCTTGGAGCGATGTGCACGGTTAAGATCCTTGAGACTGACTTTGGACGAGCACCCCGCCTCTCTTGTATGGGTCACAAATGTCCTAACTAGTATCCCAGTACCCGGGATTCTCGAACACGTCGCCATCGAGGTGTACATTGATCCTAGGAAGTTGATGGGCTGGAGAGCGATTGATAACATTCTCACCCGGTCGGGGGCATTTGACTCCCTAAAGGAAGTCGCGATAGGGGTATTCGCCCATCCTGCCAACGCCGAATTCTTGAAAGTTCAGGAGGGTCTCGCGGGTTTGAAGGAGCAGGGTCTCTTGCGCGTCTATCAGCTGGCTACTAAGAGCCAGAAGCTTTGTTCCGAGTTGACACCGATGATAAGTAGCTTCGAGGAATATTGAGCAGTTTTCTTGATTGTCAGTTAATACATATTGTTGGTATGGTAGTATGACATATGGTAGCAACACTTGCTATTACATTAGCCCTATTTTCGAAATATGTTGCCTAATGATAGCTTCCCCAACTAGACACCATCATGTCAGCTGCAGATGCAGCAGCGTAAATCGTACCACTCACCATTGACAATAATCCTCTGTGTGGCTGCAATATCCTATAGCCGGAACGTTAGTGCCGATGGTTACGGAGATCTTACAAAAACCAACCAGCATAGAGGTGAAATGCTACACATGAGTTCTATTAGTTACATGTGCTTGCAGTCAAAGAAGAAGAGCGTACGCAATAAAGATGACGATTTGCGATGTCTTTGCGCCTGTGTACCTGTATGAAATGGGCCCGGAAATATTCCGAAACGTCTTCGTAACGGTTGGGTCTGTTCCCATAGCTGACAATGCTGTCTCAACCATCAGCCAGCTGCCCATCATAGAAAAGGAGGAAGTACTCGTACTATTTCTGAACCTGACTGCCGGCCTCCAGCTTCTTCCTTAACAGATCAGTCTACCGGCCATAAGGATGAATACCCTACGCTGATCAAATGCCAAAAAAAGAGATTGTTACCTTGTTGAGAAGGAGAACGAGGTGAGTGTTTTTCAGAAGTTTGTTCGAACATATGGCGGTGAACAACTTTAGAGAATCATCGATACGATTTGTGCGTGGATCTTCTTCCAGGTACTGTGATCAGGTCAGGGGGAGAAATTGAATGACATGGCGTAATATCCTACTTGGTCGAACGCCGATATGGGGGCTAAGAAGATGATGGCAGTTGCTGCACGGATACTGAGCTTATTGGGTTGGCAATGCGGGATCTAAAGGTACTGACCATCTTCGAAATAGGGTACCCATGCGTGTCTCTTCCAACATATGATAAGGCTTTCTTGACCAACGATTCGTTGGGGTAGCACTCACCTGACCACGCTAGAAATACTCGGGCTCAGATTACTGGCTGATAAAAGCAACGCGTACTCACAGCGCCACCAACATCATACAGTTTCCAATCATACATTGTACCACCTATGTTGATCGGGAAGGAGTGTTCAATAACTCCAAGCGTTTGGACGCGAACATTGAGAATATCATCTGAAACGCGATGCGGTGAGAACCATGAAGCGCCAGATGATCCAGAAACCACGAGGTACCCATTATCGGCATATAATCCGGTTCTGTGATGCGCATGAGATTGTCCAGGAAGCTGGCAAGGATCAGACGTGATAGATGATGGGTATAGGTAATCTCTCACAATGACCCTGCTTCGTCAAGTTTGAGGTGACGGAGAAACAGAAGACGCCCAACAGCAGGATGGTTCCACAAGGCGCTTATTTCATTCCGCAGGTCGTGGAGCATTTTTGCCGCCATGTTCGCCGCCACCTGGGTCTTGGAGGCGGTTCGCATATCGCTAAGAGGCCAATTGCGACCGGTGGTTACGAGAGCTTGCCATCCGGCACGGACAAAGACTCCTGCACGCCCCCCTCCGACAGAGATACCCCCGCTAAGTTCGGAGGCTAAAGCGTCTTCCATAGCGACAAGAGGAAGTAATTGGGAGCGAAGTTGACTTATTTCTTCCTGGGCTCTCTGGGGATCGGAAAGCGGCATGTCGTCGGGGCTGTCGATGATGGGCCGCGAAAGGTCATAGTCGAGCTCCTCGAGAATTAATCGTATAGCTTTGATAGTATTGAAGTGTACAATTGGCTTCCAGGTTGGTCGTTCGTGCTCGATCGAAGTGGAAGCGTAGTAAAGCTGGAATTGCTTTTGAAGGGTGGATTTTCCTGAAACACTGTTATCTGATGGAGGTTCAAACAATAAGGGGCGCGGTCCTACCTGACTCAGCCTGCCCGAGTAGCATAACTGCATGCGATTGAACACATTAGCATAGCCAGACAGTTCAAAGCCAACAGTTCCGTACCCTTCACTTCTTTCCGACTGGCATCCCGTCGTCGTTGTGACTCTTTCTAGAGAAGAAGAGCATTCTGAGAACATAACGGAAGATGATGCTGTTATGACCCACTTTGAGCTCCTCGTCGATGCCGTTGCTAATCGTCTGTGCTTGTATATCGAAGAACGCACTTTCCGGCTTCAGGATTGGGGCATCATCCCACTCGGCAGCAGTGGGGGCCGGGGTTTGTCGAACATGACCAGTGCTGGTCATAATTCAAAGAGAACAGCAAACTGAGATGGTGGGGGATGTTGACGTAGAGAAGCAAATATAGTTCGAGAACATGATAGTTGAATAAAGGGATTCTGCCGTTCCAGCGTGGATCCGTGATGGCAATGCAGGGCCTTACTACTTCCCTTTTAGCAATATGATTCCTCTCCGCGCTCTCGTTGACCTCGCATTGCGGCGCATTAACCTGCCATCACATCACATTTCAATCAAAATGATTCAATGATATTACCTACTCACGCTGGATTCATCAATCTGAAACGCCTTGCCAACGAGAGTGTATCTGAAGCTGATAGATGCTGGAGAAGCGGTCCGTGATGCAAGGCCCCAGCAAAGGCTGGCCAAGGATACTTGAATGGTGTCTGCTCACTCGACGCCTAGGTCGTGCTAGACGTTAGTAAGGTGCTAAGCCGAACAGCGCGATCATGGCTACCTGAGTGTCGGTTGGGATCCAGGTACTTTTGCAATGTGTGAATACAGTCTTCTTTTCTTAGCAATGCTTCTAGGTCAACTGCTGTTAGCCACTCGCAGTAGTGTCGGTTAACCTATGAGCACAGTAAAAATAGCATACTTACTCCACTCACTGATCCAACCGCAGCCGAGCGAAAATTGACTTTCAAGGATCAAACCCATTTCGAATCCGAAGGACGGTACGCGAAGAAAAGAAGAGGAGGAGATCTCGGAGGTGAAAGGGTCGTGACGACAGACGACTCTCGGACCCGGTGTCCATATGTGCACGTATGTGTTAGTGGTTCACGGTGGGGGTCATCCAGCGAGGCCTTGAAGCTTCGCGGCTCCGCACCATACTCGAAGAGAATACCCTTCCAGAAATAGCCGACCCACGAAAACGGTTGTTTCTGGTTATAATTATATGCGAATTATGTCTTTGGGAAGCTTTGAGTTCTGCTGCCGGCTGCTCTACAGATGAAATGTATGCAGCTCACGCATTAGCAGTTTTTCTCCATCGCTGGGAGGTCGAGGAACGTACGGCCGTAGCTCAATTCAATGACATTTGACGTGAAACGGAAAGAATATGCCAATTAGTATTATGTTACTTCAGTACTAGCTAGAAACATTAATGATAAAGTCTAACAAGTATTCATACAGGCATAAGTAGTAGTAGTAGTCGTAGTAGTCGTAGTAGTAGTCGTCGCAAACCCCCAAGTCATGGATTTGCAACAAATCAAATAGAAAGAACCACCAAATCCGCAGCGGTAAACGTCTCGGCAAAATCTAACAACTGCCACTCAAAGTGCTCCCTCTGCTCGTACAGATACTCCGCATCTATTTCAAGATCGTCCCATCCAAGGCACTTCCTTTGTACTTGACGCTTCGCCCAAGGGTCTCCGTCCGAAACGCGTCTGAGCACATTTTTGCTGTCAAACTGGACTTCCTTCAGCATCCTGCATTCTCTGTTCCATGGCTGTACCAAACCAACAGGGTTCTGAATGACCTCTGGCGGTGGAGCGGCAGGAACCCTGGTCCGCGGTGGGGGGGAGGGCATGAGAAGGCGCCGGTTGTACCATTTATACCTCCGGGTATGGGTCTGGGGCCACCACTGAATCTTATAGACATGGACAATCGAAAGATTCACAAATCTGTCGAAGAAATGTGATGCGAGCCCGACGACCGTATTCTGAATGAAAGGCTTTAAGATCTGCAAAGTGTGGCAACTGACGCTACTTACCTCAGAGGGTCCTCCGCGCTGATATTTGATTCTCAAATCACGGAGGTCACGGAAGAGATGCTTGATGGCGTGCATAATCTCCAGATCCCATGTTGTAACAAAGAGATCGAGGGTCTCAAGATCTGGCTTTTCTTTGGCGATTGCGGATAGAAGGGGTATGAGCGCGGAATTTGAGCTCTGCTGATCGATGTCGCAGACATGGAGATGCTTGATAGGCCTCGAACTGTGCAGAAAGGCGATAGTAGCCCATGGGTTTCCTCCAAACTCTTCCAGCTTTGGCAACACTTCGCTAGCAACTTTGAAACGGACATCCAGCTGACCGATGACTTTCATCGTCTTGATGTGGTGCCCACTTTGGCGAAGGAAGGTATGAAGGAGATTGATATTAGGCGACGCGGCGGGTGGGGATGAGGTGCCACTTTTGATGCAGAGCTCGACGGTTTCAAGACCTTCAGGCATGTTAAATGATTCGCCATCATATCCCAAAGTCCGTTTAGCAAGGAACACGGATGATTCCACGTCCCAGTCAATGCGCAAAACACGGAGGCTCTTTGCTGTTGCTAGATGGAGGAAATGGTATCGGGTTCTTTCATGACGACGGGGCCCGACAGCAACATTGCCCAGGAGGGTGAGGTGGGCCAAAGGTAGCGCAGCCAACTGGGTAAGGATGAGTTCGTCATTTGGCGAGGTCATAGATAGAACGTCGAATATGTTATCAACAAGGGATAGGCGTGTCAAATGGGGTAGTTGCAGAATGGTAGAGTAGAACGTGTTGGGACTGAGAGAAGATGCGCATATTTCGACCTTCTCTAACGACGGGTAGCCAGTAATGCGACTGAGGACGTCGTAAGACACACGTCCGTAGCAGGGTGGAGAAAACGGATCAATTTTGCCACGTTTCAACGCACAAAGTACCAGTGCTTTTGGTACCTCGATCATATTATCGTCCCGCCCCTCCCAAAATGAAGCATTCTGCTGGAAGTAGCTGAAATCCATGAATAGAAGGTTACGATAGAGGGCCCTGAGGGCCAAACCATAGAACTTGCGGCAAGTACAGATTATATTGAAAAGGTCGTGGGTGTCGAGCTGTTCGAAGATGAGCATCCAATACTCGTTTGATAGTTTCGTAGACATGTGGGCAATCATCTCTGTCTTGGACATGGGCATCTTGGATGCCTTGGTGATAGTCGATAGCATGAATGTAAGGAAAGGCGGGATACAATGGTAGTCGTGGTCGTCCAGTTCATATGAATGACTGCTGTCAAGCTCGGAACCGACTAGGAAGGCATGAAATATGAGTATATGGGCCGACAGCAGGCTACTAGACCCTTAGCAATAGAACGAACTTACCCTTCGGGCCACAACCAAAGTGGCGGTGGAACCAAGAAACAGACAGAATATTGAAAAGGAACAGTGAAAGGCAGTGATAGCTGCTTTAGGCCAAGGGGAACACCAAATACGCGCCAATTCCTTTTCCACACAAATAGTTCCAAAAATGTCTACAAGCTGATGATAGGTGGCGAGGACATGACAGGGAGGTATACAACCTCACTTTATAAATGGATTCCATTCTTTACAGGGTGCTAAAAAGGACGAAAAAAAGCGGCCTCCGTCAAGTTCCCAGAGCCAGTCCGAAAAAGTACAAAGTATTCGAGGATCGGAGACGTATACATCACTTTCTCTCATCCGCGCCACCGCCCTGGTGTTCGTAAACCCTACGTTAATACATAACCCCATTATATACACATATATCTAACTCTACGTTCCTTTCCCCCATTATTCTGTGTCTTGGGGATGCGCGACCAGCTTTACAGCACTGACCTGATTGTTCTTCAGCCTGTCCAGTCCAGCCACAATACCGGACAGACCATGAGGCAATACCTCCAAGTGATTCGGCTAACGAAGAGGTAAAATTAAAAAAACGTCATAATGGACATAAAATCGGCAACTCGCCTTGATAACTCCCTCGTCCATAAATTTACCCAAACTTCGAAACATTCGCCTTCCAAACTCAGACTGCGCAGGTAGATGAACCGTGGCCAGAATATCCCTGAATATCTTCCCATCACTTTCTGATTTCTGAGGTCTTTGGTCGACGTTAATGGTCATGACTTGACCCCTTTCCGACAACATGTCGTATCCGGCTTCCTGGGCTTCTGGAAATCCAAGCGCATCAAAGACCACCAATAACGGATCACAAGTCAGTTTCTTCACCGCCAGCGAAAGTTGGTTCAGAGGCGTCGTTCCCCGGTCGATGATGTCCGTTATCCCGAGGGTGGTCAAGTAGTCAAAATGACGTGCAGAAGCATACGCTATTATCCTGGAGAAGCCCAAGAATTTGAGCAATTGGATAGCTACGATAGGTAACAGAAAGATAATCAGTAACGCGAACCAAGAATGGTAAAAATTACCCTACGAACCATATTGTCCAACAGATGTGCTTCCACCAATAACAACGGTAGTTTTCCCCATGAAATGGGGTTCCCACGTGAAATGTGGATTGAGACCAAGACCAATCGGTGCCTCAGCGAAAAGGCCCATACACGCCGCCGCAAATGCCACACATATTGTTGCCGCCTCGTCATACGACATCTTTTCCGGAATCTACAGCAAATTCAGGACGCGATCAAAGATAAGCAGTGTATACACACTCTAGCAACGAAGTCTGCGGCGATCAGAGAGTATTGCTGGAACCCAGCCCCGTCGTTTTCGAAGTAAGACCCTTGATAAACACTGGAAGCGATGAGGAGGGGGTCACGAAAGATGATCTATGACATACACTCTGTCGCCCTTCGACCATCCAGTAACATCCTCGCCAATGTCTACTATCTCTCCAGCGATATCGGTGCCAAGAACAGCCGGAAAGTTGGCCACAAACGCGCCGTAAGTCTGTATCTTCCAATCGACAGGGTTCAATCCAGCTGCTGAGGACCTTGACTAGGAGCTGGCCTCTGCCGACAGTCGGGATCGGGCGCGTTTCGAGTGTAAACTGCGCTTGCTTGGACTGGAGAACAAGGGCTTTCTGCTGGGGCATGATTGGAATGAAAAGAGATTGCAGAATGACGCCATTATAAGTAGATCACCTTGTCAACAGGTGCTGATCCGCTAGGGTATCATTTAGGCATGCGATAATAAGTCCTCGAGGGTCGTGGAAAGGCAAATCGATGAGCCACAATGAAAAAACGTGCACCGCACGAGTGAGTGAGTGATAGCCGGAGACAGGTTGGGAATTTTTATTTTTCCATCTAAGAGCTTTGCAACATCAGAGCAATATATTATCGCTTAAAATTTTTCATTCCGGCGATTAAAAATTTCATCCTACGACAAGTAAATTCAATACGCGAAAGAAAGTACCGTGAGAGTTAATACCACTCAATGGGACATCGGGTCACGCAAGAACCGACCAGCCCTTCAAAGGCACCCCGTTTGAATCCTCCACTCTTGAGAAGAATCGCACTGGTAAGAATCCCCGTTCATCGCCCTCGGTGAGGACAACCCCGTTATCCGAAAGGAAGAATTTGATACCCGCATCAAGGGCCTTTTGAACGTCGATGTATATCATAACTTTGGCGCTCTTGCGCATGCCTGAGACAGGGAAAATGTTCAGTGGAGGCAAGACGCTGAGTGATAGCATCACTCACCACTGACAGCATCACGGCCTTGGGCGAGGTGTATATGGTTACGCTTCATTTTGGACAGGCCCTCGGTAGCTGTGATAATGATTAACCGAAAGTGCTTTGGAACAAGTAAAGCGAACAGTACGAACAGATAATTTCCCAAGCGTGGACATCCGTGCCATGGACAGCAACCCCGGAAGGTATATCTGACACCGATAACACAGGCTTCATCTCCAGCTTTACGGCCTAAGTACCGAGTAAATGCACCTGGAGACGGGCAAAGATTCTATACAGACCTTCAAGGTATGACCCTGATTGGCCTTGATCCACCAAACGCTTTCATTTGACGTCGGGTCCAGCTCGCAGATCAAGTCGTACCGCTGCTTCGCGTCTGCTTTGACGATTCCCTGTAGGATAGCCAAGTCTATGGACTGACCCTTCAGTCTGGGGTTTTCCAACTACTATCACCGGCATATTACTTCATGGAAAAAAGTGAAAAAAATTGCAACACGTACGAGATCAGTGACCTTTACATAGCCATCTGCTCGCATGGGAACCTCTTCCTTCTGTGCTCCGTGCCGCAGAATATACGACAACGTCTTCGAAACCCGCACTTCAGGGGAATCCTGAGGAAGTCCTCGTAATTTGGAAGAAATCTGGGCGCTCCCTTGACGCCTTTGGTTGTTCTTCGGAGATCCAGACTTTTTGCTCTTCTGAGGCGCTTTCGATGGTTGTGATGGCGACTCCATATCTCGACTGTGGCTTAAACCTGAGGTGATTGCAAGAAGTTAATACGGAACAGGAAACCAGTCAGAAAGATCCCTTTTGAGTCATAGTGTGGTCTTGCTTGGCAAGAACCACTCGGTGGCGGTCGTACCCCATTTTTGAGACACACGATTACACGTCTTTTTACACGTCCAAAATCGCGTTTGAATCGATAGGTAGCGCAAAATTATCGATATCGACGGCACATTTCATGGCCGTTGCGTTACGTAATTCACTAGCGATCACGTGGGGAACCGGAGCGAATTTCAATACATGGAGGTCTTTACTTTACCGACCTCCACTTCATTTGCCTGCCGTCGTATTCCTCAATGCCCGCTGCTCGTTTTCTTTGATTACTTCTTGGATGGCGACGCTGCCTCTTTGTTATGGAGAATCGCTACCGTGACGTAAACCAGGCTGTCTATAACGAAAACGCCTACCGTCTCGCCAAGCGACCGCAGATTCCACCGAAGGAGCAGGCGTTTGAAGACATGTCTACCCCTTACACCAAAGGCAGACTAACACGCGGGAAAGGCAGAAATACATCGCGTCGCCCAAGTAGTGAAACGAATTCGCCGGACTCACCGGACCCGTTGGATATGTTCTCTTCACCCAATCAAAGAGACGATGATGGTCCTTATGTCGCGAAAGACGGCTCAACGCATCAATATCATCCAGAATATCTACCAGGAAAAGCCGAACAAATGAAGAAGTTGCATTTCACTAAGAACAAAAAGCCTCAGGAGAGTGAGGAAGGCCCCTCGAAGGAGAACTGCTCGTCTGTTGCCGACGACGTTTTTGGAACAGAAATGCCACAGAAGAAGACGTACGGCCGCTCAGGTGGCAAAGTGAAAGCGTCGTCGTCCCAGTCTACTCGGACCGTCGGTACCGCCTCCACGCGCCGCATTACATCGCCACCAATATCAATCAATGTTCCTTCGGGTAGCGAGAAAGAAGAAGCTTCTACGCGTCCTAACCGTCAACCACGACCACGGCCACGGCCAATCCGTGGTCCTTCAAGACCCGAAGGATCTCGTAGCCACGACCGTAGGTCTTCGTACGAAGACAGTGCGTCACCTGTCTCTAAACCGAAGACGACGAAGACGAGACCACAACCTCAAAGCTATCCTCCTCTTTCCCCTCTCCACGCTCTTGAGAAGAATCAGTCCAGGCCTACATCGCCGACCGTGACGAAGTCGAAGACCATTCAACGTCAACCATTTCCAAATCTTACTCCTCTCTCCTCTCCTGTCGCTCCGAAGAGATCCTTGGTTCTTCCGTCGCCATTAAGCACCCCCACTAACAAGAAGTCGATGAAATCAAGAGAAGTATCAGCGCTACCTCTACCGTCCCCATTGAACTCTCAACAATCAGCTATCACAGCTAAGGGGAAACGAAGGGTTGTCAGTCAACCGTTAAAAGGGAAGAGCCAAGGGAAAGGGGCCGCTAAGTCGAAGAGCAGGAGGATCCTCTCTTCTGAAGAAGAAGATTGTGTTGATAAAACGAAGCCCTCTCGACGGCCACAACCATTTCCCGTTGCCTTCAGCCCTCAATTGACACCACAGGGCACCTAAGCGCTCTTCCAATGGCTTAGATAGTGACGACGATAAATCACGGAAGAAACGAAGAGAGCATCTGTATGATTTCATTCAACTCTTACGCGGAGATATGAATTGACCGCGGCGAACAGCCTAAAAACACCTCCTAACACTGACTTAGATGAAGACGACACAGCGGCTGATAATGCTAGTGAGTTGTTTCCCCAGCATTATTGCCAACCCCGCTTATTCGCGTGCAGTCTTTCTGGATCCTTCTACCGACCCTAAGACGCTCTGTCCTTATTGCGACACATGTCTTCCTGATCGCCCCACCCCCCTTTTGCGCCGACTTCTCGCTAATATAGCGAAAAAGTCCCGACCTAGTCCTCGTCCCACGAATCCCTTGGGCCGAAAAGCGCCATTAGAGGCCTTTATCGCCCTATGCCAGCGTCACCGCTTCGAAAGTGTCACTCTTCCAGAGGCAGAACGCAACGGATGGCCAAAGGAAATCGCCTGGGTGAAATTAGAGGGCCGAGTACAGAAGATGAAGCGCGAACTGAATGCATTGATTTCGGATCCAAATGCCCGCAGCAGCAGCAGCATTTTTTGGGCGGAGATCATGGAAGAAGTCAAGGCGAAAGGTTCGCGCGCTGTTGCCGGTGTGAAAAATCAGTTCGCTACTTTTGAGAAAACTCAACCTGGATAGTGAGTCATTTCCCGCATACAATATGTCTGTGTGATCTAATATTCCGTGCGCCTAGTTATGGGGAACAGGGATCTGTTATTATACATCAAACTTTGTTCAACCTGTTCCCGCCTACGTCTATTCACCCTGACCAAGTGAAACCCTTGACCCCCAACGAGTTCACGCAGCGCATTCTCGTTCCAGAAGTTGCGACGCGATTAATCCGCCAGGACATGGGGGTCTCACCGTCGAAGGCTGTGAAAATCCTTCGTGAGAGTGCCAGTTACGGTGTGGCCATGTTCCCTGAAGATGGCGGTGGGTGGGGAGAGAAGAAGGATGACGATGATGTTATGGGCGTTGCGGACCTGATGGTGATGGCCCGTGCGAGAAAGAGGCGAATTGAGCTGGAGCGGGAAGAAAGAGAAGAGGAGGAAATGCTGGAGAGGATGCAAAAACCAGACACGATGAACATGGGTACTATTCCGCCATCAAGACCCAAACCCAAACCCAAACCCATTAGTAAACTCAAACCTCAAGCCTCGACGGACTCCGCCAGCGAAAACGGGGTCGTCTCTGAATCCGAAGTATTCAACTTCGAGAATTTCGCTTTAGGATCAGATGATCCCGAGCCCGAACCGCAACTAACTCCTCCGCCTACAACGATTTCGGACACCGACGACGACGGCGGCATTATAACTGTTGACGAGGATATCAGGTCCTCACGGCATGTTGATATCGACCTTACGCGGGATTCACGTTCCCGTAGCCCTTCTACTTCGGATGCAGCGATTTCTACCTCCAAGAGCACCACCGAGACGCGTAGATCAAGGGCTTATCGGCGTCTGCGCGGCGGCGATCTCTCCTCGGATGATGAATCAACGGCGTCGAAGCAGTTAGCCAAGTACAAATCAGAGAAACGGGATATCAGCGAGCCACCTCGGGCCCTCGTAAGGGTAGATGATGCTGAGACCTCACGCCCTGCTGCTCACACGTACCCTCTGCTTGCCGCACGCTCGCGAGCTGGGAAGTAAGCGACTGTGCTTCTTTATTTTGCCCGTGTCTGACCCAGACACCTCATGGACAGCGCTAAGCCTGTGGGAGAAAGCTTTGAATGGCTGCTAGGCTGAATTCCTTTGGCTCTCTAAGTTAACATTGTATATTGCTGTATTGATGATGCTAATGTTATATCGCACTCTAGCGGATTACTACTTGTTTGTTACACATGCTGCTTTGACGGTTTGTCTTAAATCAGATTCGATGGGACTTTCTTCTTCGTCTTGGACCCGCTATGGGCTTAAAGTGCTTCTTCCTGTGGCTTGTCTGCCCGCCAGCTTTTCATGAGTCAGAAGAGTGACTGAAGGATTACTAGACCAACACGATCGGAAGCTTTCACACCACCTTTTTTCATCGTCACAATAAGTATGATTAAGTATATACCATATTTTCCGACGCGTTGTTCAAGGCTTCTTTTCTCTTCGCCTTGATTTACGTCCTCTGGTGCTGTTCCCCGTTTACAGCAGCCTTCTTCGGTGCCAAGATTCAACTTCCCATCATCCGGACTCTCGAAATTTCTTCGTGATTAAATCTATGGAGCATCGGCCTGAAACTCCTCGCTCACATTTCCCTTCCTTTTGGAACTGATGCCGCCCCTTCTGATCCCTGCTCCAGGTATCGAATCGGCTCCAGACAACTTTTTTGCTCGTCATCAGATGGATGGTTATTATCGTCCCGTTTATCTTGTTGACACTGCACCCATCTATTGAGTACCATTCCTGATCTGCGATTCATCTCAATGACGTTTCTGTTTATCAGAAAAGCGTAAGATACATTATGCTAGCTGTTCCGAACTGCCCAAATCCTCGGGTTTGAAGGCAGCGCCATATATATCCCCTTTTAATCCATTTGAACACTTCGATTCCTCCTGGGGTGCAAAATCCAAGGACATCGAAGTCTGCGCCGGTACTGTCGTCGTACATTTTAAACGCCGTACTCTTGGGGCCATAGGAATGAAATTGGAGTTTACAGCGTGGTGAGGTAATACATAGCAGTGTTCTTCTATCATAACTCGCGGGTGTCAACCACAAGGAGGGAAACTTGAAATTAAATATATGCCCGAATCCGAGACTCATCGATATCCCAATCCAATTGTCATAGTTTGACAGGAGTCCTCGTACCTCCAGTCAGCTTTATTGACTCTCCATTAACGTACCCGCACTCCAACACCCATTTCACCGTATGTGCAAACTCTGATGGATGCCCAAATCTCTTGGGGAAGACCACGGCCTTATCCAACAATGCCTGCTTAGTGTTTGAGCGCAAACTATCCGTCATTGGCGTCGTGAACGATGACGGAGCGATCGTGACCACACGGACGGCGTACTTCGCCATTTCACGGGCCATTGGTAGCGTCATTGATCGTATAGCACCTTTCGATCCAGCGTAAGCGACTTGTCCCACAAGTCCTTCATACTACATCGATGCATTAGTATTTGTCACAAAAATGAAGAGATCATACACTGACAGCAACCGAGCTGGATACCATGATGATTACCCCGCGTTCCCCATCCTCCGACAGAGGTGCATCCACCAAATATTTCATTGCCAAGTGGGTAAGATGGAATGTACCTGATAGGTTAACCGAAACAGTTGCATCCCATACTTGACTGGCATTGACGTTATTCATCTATATGGATTTTCGGAGTTAAAATCAAGGGAGGGAGAAACGACGTAATACGTGGCTGCGTTAAGCGCTCACTTACTAGTCCTGGAACACCGATGCCTGCGCAATGGATGACACCACCCAATGGCGCTCCGGTCTTTTGCGTCCATGTCACAATTCGTTCAAGCGCGATAGAAATCTCATCATTCTTAGTGATGTCCGTCTTGAGCGCGAGTAGTCGTGGCGATGGCGTGACGTTGGTTATGTCCTTGTCGAGGATGGTGACGAAGGCGTTGGAGCGTAAAAGTTCGTTGACTGCAGCGAGGCCAAGACCAGATGCCCTATGAACGGATCAGGAAAAAAAGGACAGAAGACGGTAGTACATCAAAATTAGCTTACCCTCCGGAGACGATAAAGGTACGATTTTCGATCTTCATCGAAGGGGTATCGCGGACGCGTCGAAAAGCATGCCCTCTGTATAAGTAGTATACGCCAGATTAGGAGGAGCCATGATCCATCATGCTTTCCGTCAGATGTGCTATGATTGGATCGGTATTCCACGGTCTCAGTGTTGCGGTCGGTTCTAAAACTCCTCCGATGATGCAAATTTTCCCAAAGGGACGCATTACTTCCGGATATGGGACGATTTTGGCTATGCAGGAATCATATTACAACCATGCGTAATAATACAAAGTCAACATCTGAAGGCTGCAGGACACAACTAGTAAGTGAAGTGAGAGCATATATTTGAAATGGTCTTACCCTTTACAGTTTTCCTGGTAGACGGCCTGCACCACTCAGTCTGACAGTTTCTCCATTCACGTATGCACATTCCAGGACCCATCGGACTGTCTTGGCAAATTCGTCTGCGAGTCCAAATCGTCGGGGGAATACCAAGCCGCTATCTTTCAAGCTTTTACGCGCCCGTTCCGGCATGCTTTTGGTCATGCTGCTCTCAAACACACCGGGCGCGATGGTAACGACGCGGATACCGTGCCTCGCCAAGTCACGCGCCATGGGTAAAGCCATGGAGCGAACCGCCCCCTTCGTGGCAGCATAGGCCGTTTGGCCCGGCTGGCCTTCAAACTGATCCGAAAAAAATCATATTATCATCATCATATTTGCACAAGACGATTCATGTCACTCACGGCGGCAGCACTTGCGACCATCACGATCACTCCACGCTCACCGTCACCACCTTCCGGTTTGACATCTACCAGATGCTTCAAAGCCAGCCGAGTGAGGTTGAAGGTGCCAGTGAGATTTACAGCAATCGTAAACTCCCATAGATCCAGAGCATGAGGCTCGTTATTCGCATCGAGAATTTTGGCCGCCGTGGCGACGCCAGCGCAATTAATCACCCCGCCTAGTGGAGCTCCAGTCTTCTTGGTCCATGACACGGTTTGCTCCATTGCACGTTCAATTTCGGCGAGCTCAGTAATGTCCGTTTGGAAGTACACGACAGTAGCGTTGGCAGCCACGTCAGAAGGAGGAGGTGTACGGTCAACTATCGAGACATATGCCTTGGAGTTGAGCAAATCTTGCACTGTAGCGAAACCAAGTCCAGATGAACTGCCATTTAGATGATCATCTCTCGATGAAATGTCTTGGAAGAGAATTGTATGCTACTAACCCACCGGAAACAACAAATGTCCTGTTTTCAATCTTCATCTTGTGCTTCAGAAGGGGAGAAGGATACACCGAGCAGTACGACGGATGAGGGATCTGGTCGACTTGTGAGGTTACCTGAGGTACGGCGGTTGAACGTGATTAATGGTTAACCGGCATACACCCAATGAGGAAATCACCGCCGCCCAAAACGAGTGTTCAGTCGTGTGCCACTTCTCAGTTCATCTATGTTCACATGAACAGATCT
Organism: Armillaria mellea; assembly: GCA_030407055.1. NCBI lineage: Eukaryota > Fungi > Basidiomycota > Agaricomycetes > Agaricales > Physalacriaceae > Armillaria > Armillaria mellea. Next base: position 2,912,207 of record JAUDZF010000007.1, read on the forward strand.
AGCCTAAGGTATGCCCTTCTTGTGTTATTGTGTCTCTTTTTTTGGGTAGAAGGGAACAATAAAGTAAGTGGTTTGTAATTCCGAGAAATATTTTATTTACATAGAATACATCAATTTATTTTCCGGTGTGACATGAGCTTTCTCGCCTCCATTCGTTATAGCTTACGCTCGTACATAATTCAGCATGACCTAGTGCTTCTTATAGAAGTGTCGAGGCAAGAAGAGCTGGGCATCATCGGCGGCTTCAACCTTATATCTAATGTTAGTCGAGAACTTTCTAGTAGCCCCAAGTGAGCTCCGCGAGTGCGCGCGGTACCATCGCATGCAGCTGGCGACCTTGCTTCTCTGCGCAATGTGCCAAGGGCCTAGCCTCGTCCGCGTCATGGCAGCGGTGGACGGTACTACCATACTGCACGAAGAACGTAGCTTACTGGTACCGCAGATGAATACTCCAGTACCTCAGACACCTCTGGAAGGAGCTTACGGCGGCCACCAAACTAATTTTCTCCGTATGTATCCCGTGTCGAGACTTGAGTTCCTGGCCAATGCAGCGCTAAAACGGCCCAAGAAATGTACCGACCCAATGTTACTAACATATAGCATATGACCAGGATCCTGCGAGACGCAGGACACCGCGTCTTCTTTTTCTGGCCGACGACGCGGCGACGGCGACTCAGAACCACCTTGGACAGAGCACATGCCACAGAACCTAGAACGATTGAAAAAACAACCGGGCCCGATGCGAACGAAACAATTCACCCACCGACGAGTTGTACCTGGTCGCTTATCAGAGAGGGGGAGAAAACATGAGTTTAAGTGAAAGACTGCAGACCATTTTCTAACCCGAAGAAAGGTGTGAGTCATCAGAGGTCTCCGCCCAATTTCAATTTGTACGAGCATCTAAGCGACGCGTCTACGGGACGGCGTGGGAATGTCACATACCGGTGATAGCGGCGGCGGAAGATATACGAGGAGATGTTGATAAAGACGAGTAGGTAGTGAGTGAGAGTAAGTCATTAATGGTCATGCGAGCGCTGATATTTAGATATCACGGCTTCAGCCAAAACGAGAGAAAGTACATCATGCATCAAAGTTAAACATCAAATTTTCTCTCGAGTTGGTTAGAACCATTATTCTTGAATAGGTCCGAAGGAAATTTGACGGAATGGTTCGCGGAGCTGAAAACGTTCCCTTAGGACTCGGACGCGTTTCTATCCGGTAAAAATCAGATGTTTGGCGGGAATAATTCTGTTTCTGACCGGATGGAAATTGTTAAAAAATTCTCAGAGCCACTGCTGGAAGAAAAATCCGGTAGTACACTTCTCCTTTGCGCCAAACGTAGGAGTGGAATGTTCCATGCTAGGGAGAACTTGACTAACCGTCGGCTATATTCGGGCCGGAGGGTGCCTCGTGCATCAGCGGACTTTCTCACTCAGTTTGTCTTTTTTTCGACAACTGTCGATTACTGCTATGCTGCCGTCCAGGCTGTTTCGAAATACAGGAATACCCCCTCCTCTTCGAAGTCTCCTAGTTCCTCATGCTTCTCTTCCAGCAAACCTCAAAGTTATGTTTCGTCTACGACTGGGGGGATCCCGTCTGCAAATGGCGTCTCCATTCCTAAACTCGCGACACTACTCTACGCCTATCACATCGTCTACAGAGACGGTCACCTCCCAAAAGCTTCCTGAAGCCATGGAGCCGCGGCTGTCCATGACTTTTACATGCACCGTGAAGGATTGCGGCAAACGCTCCTCGCATGAATTTTCGAAGCGTGCGTACACGAAGGGGATCGTCATTGTCCAGTGCCCAGGCTGTGAGAACCGGTGTGTGATACTTCAGAAAAAAGAGGTCTCTGCTCTAACGAGTTCTTTCTAGGCATCTCATTGCTGATCATCTGGGCTGGTTCAAAGAGAGCACGGAAGATGGGAAGCTACGGACCATTGAGGACCTGGTGAAAGCGCGCGGAGAGAAAGTGAAGTATGGACGAGTGGGAATGGATGGTGATATTGAATATGTTGATGAGTAGGGTAAGGTGAGTACGAATTATATTAGAAGCTTTGCGAATCGGCTAATCTCATCATTTACAGTGATGATGTATGAACGAGGGCGACAACAAATTCTACGACGTCGACTCTTCCACCTTGGGGATGACCTCATTCTCCGCCAAAAGTTTTTCTAATTCACCGGATTGGTGCACTACGAAAGGATATATACATTAGGAATAATAGTAACCATCAGTTGTATCACTACTCACTCGATAGAAGGATATCGCATCCACCAACGAATTCCCCTTTAACATACAACTGCGGTATCGTTGGCCATTCGCTGTGAACCTTATGATCAACACTTTGAGTAACGTCAAAGTGGCAGGGTAACACACGAAAATTCCTTTATCGCATTTCTCAGCTCTGGATCCTCCAGGACATCGAACGTCTTTATTTTCTCCGCCGGGACGTTATGCAAATCCAATACTTGAATTGCTGCTCGCGAGAAACCACATTGGGGATAATCCGGGGTGCCTTTCATGAAAAGAACGACTGGGGTTTCGGTAATGGCAGTTTGGATCTTTGACCGTACTTCTTGGGATAGGAAACGTCGGCAGCCCACTGTTCGACTAGAAGTCAAGGCAGTCGTCACCGAGGACCGAAGCAAGCTCGTCTGCGACTGTAAGGATTGGGATATCATTACAAGCAATTAGGACACACCGAAGACCTTATTGCAGCTCCAAACATTTTTGACGACAGAGGCTCGGTGGGAAGGAAACGTGGAATGTATCGGTCAAGTCTCGGAGTCCGAGTCGCTGAGTGAGAAAATCGATCACATGACCGGGAGAAGAAGGAATAATCTGAAATGATGTCATTTAGGCGTTCCGAATCACCAGCTCGCGATTGGCTCGACCACTTACATTATTTCTATCACATCTCCTCAATACAGAGTTAACATCAGACCTTCGAGCCTGATTGTTACAGCTATCCACGACACCATATCACACCTCGTATCCAGTATACATGGCCGTATTGCTTCCTTCTGCAATTGACGCTACAATCATCAACGTCGCTGTATGATATCCAGGATACAAACCAGTTTGACTGGCATCCTGAAATAGAACCCGATCACACTTATTACCATGGCGCATGGATGACGCCGGCAGTGCTAATCATTTTAATACATCCCGCGAACTAGTATTAAGGTGCATTGCTCACGGTGGACCTGTTATCGACTACAGCATGGTTTCGACTATGCCTATTTCTGGGGTTACAGAGTGTAGGTGGTATCTTTCCTATATCGTACTTGTATAACGAAATGCAGACATGACATAGTCATTGATTACATGGGACTACTTAATGAACGTCGATGATAATCTTACTCAACCTTGTCGTATCGGATCCTTCACTGCTCATTCTTGAAGATTGCTTCATCCTATCGTGGACCGGGAGGTCAACGTTGTCCCAGGGAAAGTCGGGATCATCAGGTCGTGAAGAGGGCGAGAGCTTCTTGACATTCTTTCCCGTGGCAATGGAGATGATTGTAAAGAACCATAGACGGGAAGTCATAGCATAGAAGTATCAGGAAAAGGGGGCGTGCTGTCTGTTTTTTGGATGAGTCCTTTCCCCCCTCTCCAATACACTGTCGGAAAGTTGAATCCCTTCCGTCAATACTGGCACAATACCTCTCGAGTTGAATAGACAACGTCGAGTTGGAGGTGAACATGGAGAGAAGCGCGCAGGTGGTGGAGTTGCGATGACGTCCTAGTCTAAGACTAGCTTGATACCGAAGATTTCGTCTTTGCCAGGTGTTGTCATGACGAAGCTTGCTGAGTACTAATGTTAGATAGTAGCCTCAACACGGATAAATGTATACACGCACCTATATACTCTGATCTGATCATCCTTGGCATTGTGAGTTCACGGCTAAGCGAGTCTTGGTGAGGCTGTATTGGGACCTCGTTATTATAGTGAGCACCAGCTGGCACATGAGATCAAGAAAGCCATCTCCCCCGTCCTATATGGAACCTTGTCTCTGTAAAATCTGCCGTGCTCCTTATAAACGTGGCATAGGACGCGTTTTTCTCTTCCGCGCGCAGACCAACCAAAAAATCTTCCGAGCATGCCTCACGCGATTTGACATTCTCTTTGAGCGAAGAATTGGATCGTGTACCAGCGTCAGGGTGATACAAAATGTCGTGACGGAAGAATAGTTCGGATATTTCCGACGCATAGTCTACAAGATAAACATATGGTTATAACAAAGACGCGATGTTTGCCTTTTTCCACCTTTTTTCTGTGACGCGAAACGGGGCGGGGAGCCAATCAACGTCTTTCCCCAGCACCATGTACGCCAACGCCTTTCCACTCATCCAAGCATGGACCATTCCCTCGCCTGAATAGCCTGCTGCAATCCACTCGCTTCCCTCGGACCGGCCTGACACCTTTGGAGGAAGGCTACCGACCCACGGCAGTCCATCCGCGGAGATACCAAGTACACCAGACCACGCCTTCTTCACGCGCCCTTTCTCAAAGAGATCATCATCCTCATCGGCCGACTCGCTTCCCCACCATTTTCCGAAATACGCCGCCAGCGCCCCACCGAGGTATGCAGTCATTCGAAACTCGACTTGGCTGTCGTCAGCACATCCGACGGCGTCAAAGAAGGACTGAGTGCCCATCTCAATGCCGCCGCCAAACATAAACTCTGCATGGGGTTTTTCGCCGAGTGTCGTAGGGTTCGGCGCTTGTTGGGTGAGATAGTCCCATCGATCTTCAGACGTGCTTGGGTATAGCACAAACGAGCGCGTGCCGTGCCATCTATCGTCCAAGCCAGTTCCAGCGCGCTGTGCGGTCATATGGCCACGGACGGGAACGATCCTTTCCCGCATTGGCGCGAGGAGGTAGGGACGTCCATCCGTTAGTAGCGTGGACGATATGTTTGGCGCGAATGTCGCCTCGAGGGCGTATGGACGATGTTGTCGTGGCATGGAGAGACAGGGAGTATGCGTGTAGAGCCGGAATGACGAGTACGTCTTGAGCAGTCCCGACAGGATTCCCGTAACAAGCCGATAAGGATGCACGGCCCCGCCCGTCGTCGAGATGACCCCGCACACCCCGTCCGCGAGCTGCATTCCCGCTGATCCCTCCGCTGTACCCCAGCCACCCTTCTCGCTTGTCAGCTCGTCTAAATAGTGTCCCCAACTTTCTCTTGGCTCCCTCAAACACGTCTCTATCAAAATAGACATCATATGTATCCACCTTGCGACACTGGCTCTCTTCCGTCAAACCTTCTTCCTCTGCAACGCCAATCAGTTCGTCCAGGTGCGAGAGCCGGAACTGGATAATTTGCTTCGCCGCCTCTGCACCGTGTTTCTTCTTCAAGTCGAGGTAGTCGTGGTATAGCGGCGGCGTGATATGGCCCCCGTTCCTGGCCGTAGCACCAGAACATGCATCTCTCGCCTCAAGCATCACCACCTCCAACGACCCATCCGTATCAAGCAGTGTACGCGCGAACGCCGTGCCCGTTATCCCAGACCCGATGATCACAACGTCCGCAAATGCTGGCAGGGCTGCAGACGAGCCTTCCTTTTGGATGGGCGACGCTGGGATCGACCAAAACGGAGTAGTGGGATTGGGAACTGGGAGTCCAGGGGATTGCTTTATCCGTTTGGAGACGCGGCGATATGAAGAGACGATTTCTCGTAGGGCATCGATGGCTACTCGCAGGACTGAGAATAGTGCTACCATCAGAGGTTGTGGATGATGGATACACCTCGGGTTTTCACTGGCGAGCAGTTTCCCGTGAGGATATCAGGCCACTGTAACGGCGCGCCGATGATCATTGTCAGGATCAGGGAACACGGCCCGTCGGATAAGCGTGAAAATTACCCTTCCATATTTAGTCATCAACTTCCAAGAAGGATCGTACGAGCCAACGGAACTGTCCCGTAAATTTGGCGGGAAGATGGTACATAGTACTGACATGATACGATTAATACCGACATCTTACCGGTTTTCAGCGTTGACAGCGGTTTCTCTTCTAGGAATAAATCAACTCGGTTTCCCTGAGGCACAAGTTACATTCCCTTTCAACAAGTCGAGAGGAACAAGGTAATGACGCTGAAACCGAGAGTGAGTCATAACCATGTGGATGTATTGTCGAAAGGGCTGGTGAGACTGACCAGGGATTGCAGCTGAATTGTCATACTTACTAGTTGAAAAGCTGTAACTCTTAGTCAGCGATCTTGACCTTTGGGTCCATCCTGCCATCGTCAATCAGTGGCTTGCTGCATTCTTCTTCTATTTGTACTATAACATGCTCTTGGAACAACGACAAGCTCAAAAAGGTGAACAATTGGCCGGTTGCCACTGGACCTGGCTAAAGCGTCTTATCAAATTGGCTCGCTGGTCAAAAGGGCGTTATAAATTGGTTCCATTGCCACTGTCACTTCTCATCTTCCTTCCTTCGCTCTCCCTCTTACTACCAGGCGAACTACTGTGTACCTCGTGCCAATGTCTCGACTAGAATCTTACTCAAGCCCTGGACAAGACCATTCCCGACCGTCAACCTCCTCAGCATGCCACCAAATTTTTCCACTATGTGCCGAACTCAGCGAGGCTGCCTCACGTCTTCCAGCCGATACCCCAGATGCTGTCAAAAAGTTCTGTGAAATATTCTTACAGAAGTTACCCAAGGACGCCAGTAGTATCAAAAGGTTTCAAATAGAGTTATTCAATAATCTGTTGGTCGATCTGTGCGTTATGATTCTGGTTTCCGTTTCTTGTGTTCTGATGTGTTTTGCTTATTGCAGGATGCCTGTATCTCTTGAATACACGATTGATCCCAGCTCTGTTGAGCCGCCTGTGGCTCGAATCCGATGCGTCGATGACGACAGACCCGGAGAACTGTCAACGGATATCGACTTCTCACGAATCCCTCTCTTGGAGGACGTTCTCGATGCCACTGAGTCCTCTGCGGTGCCTTGTCATCTCACCCTTGAGGTCGTCGACACGAATTCTCCAAGTCCAAGCCATCCACCATTCAGTTGCTGCTTCGTTCCGGATGACAAAGTCCTTGGAGGAAGTGGAAAGGTCATCGAGGTTGACCGCAACGGCAAAATCAACACTCGAGCATCAGATGAATCGACACAAGGTAGACGTTTTCTATCGCGTAGCGCAGTGCAACAATTGTTGACGGCTTCATAGACAAAGGTAGCATACGCACTGAGCCCTCTGTTGAGGGCCTGCAGACCGATCAATCCAAAAACTCCGAAAATGACAACTTTTCCGCAACTCCCGCAGCCGCATCAAAACCTGTTACAAACCATGACGAATCTGCTTCATCTGCTCCTCAAGTCAAAGTCAATACTGCGCCTCGCACTCGTCCTCGCTCCAATACTTTCATCATGGCTGCACCTCCTCAGCTCCTCCGAACTCCCGGTTCCTCCCCGTTACGTCGGCCCTTCCTGCAGTCCTCTTCTTCCGCTGCAGGTTCCCAGGCCCAGGAAGTTTCCTCAGTCGCAATCTCGTACCCGAAGCAAGTTACGCACTCGACTGTAGGCGTACAAAGCAATAAACGGAACCGAGACGAGAGTCCTGACCCAGCGGACCAAGAATCCCCACAAAAGCCGTGTAAAATCAGACGCAAGTCGAATGATGGGCGAGAGATCTAATACTCATAAGTGGCTTGTAAATTTGCAGATATAAAATCATATCGTTTGAGTTGAGAGCGATGAGTTATGTTAGTACTTGGAGGGGCCATTCTTAGTAACAAGTCGTGTCCGAGTCTCGTAAGACGGGGATGATTTTGCTTTCTCGAGTGAACTTCGAATGACGAGAGCTTCCCCTGAAGGAAAACGTTATCCCACGGTATCACGGACCGAACGTGCCGGTTCCAAGTCGGAGAGCCGATCTTCTCTTACCGATACGATTCGCGAAATGATTGCTTCATCGTCTCTTCCCCCTCTTCTTCTGTCGTCATGAAAAGCTTTGTCTACAATGCGCTTCCATCCCGTGTCGTCTTCGGTAACGGCACTCTTAGCCAGGTCGTCCCAGAGATAACAAACCTTGGATGCAGCAAAGCCTTGATATTGACTACCCCTCGCCAAGTAGCACTGGGGGAGAAGCTGAAGGAGCTCGTAGGTGACAAGGCGGTCGGAATATATGCAAATGCGATGATGCATACACCAACAAATGTTACGAACGAAGCTGTTGGCGTAGTCCAGAAACTGGGCGCAGATGTGGTCGTTGCTGTCGGGGGCGGTTCAACTGTCGGTCTGGCCAAAGCAATCGCGCTGAGGACAGACTTGCCGCAGATTGTTATTCCAACGACGTATTCAGGATCGGAGGTGAGTTGGTAGATTTGCCTCACCAGGGAACGATGTTGATTCTCGTTGTAGGCAACAAGCATCATTGGCCAGACCGAAAATGGACTGAAAACAACACAGAAGACCCTAAAGGTCCTTCCAGAGGTGATCATCTATGACGTTTCTCTGACCGTGACCTTGCCACACCGGGTGACCATCACGTCCGGATTGAACGCGATCGCACATGCCGTCGAGGCTCTCTATTCGAAGGAAGCCAGTCCCATTACTGACACCCTTGCCGAACAAGGAATCTTGAGCATCACTAAAGCACTCCCCATCATCATGAATGACTCCGGGAACCTTGACGCACGGGGCGACGCTCTGTATGGCGCCTGGGCATGCGGCACATGTTTGGGTGCAGTAGGGATGGGGTTGCATCACAAGCTATGCCACACACTTGGTAGGCGCCCTTCAACTAATTAGACTGTGGATACTCAAGTGAACCGCAGGCGGCACTTTCAATATGCCTCATGCTGAAACCCACACCGTTATCCTTCCTCATGCAATGGCCTATAACGCGCCTTACGCTCAGGAAGCGATGGAAAAGGTTGCAAAAATTCTCGGCGTGTCCAACGCGGCGCAGGGAATCTTTGATCTTTCCAAAAGTCTTGGGGCGCCGTCTGCGTTGAAGGAGTTGGGCATGAAGGAGGAAGACCTGGAGAGAGCAGCCGACATCGCCTCGAAAAGTCCGTATCCGAACCCTGCGCCTCTGGAGAAGGAGAAGATCTTGCAGCTGTTGAAGAACGCATATGGGGGAGTACGACCAACTTAGAACGAGAAGTGGCTTGCTTGAAGCGTAATGTAAATGTATGGTGAGATCCATTGTATAACATTGAAACCTATGAAACTATGCCCCCGCACCATTCAGATTTTATATGAAACCGCAAGCGTTCCAAAAGCAATAGTCCTGTCCTAGTTGTCTACGCCCAATAAAAACAGGTCCCCTGCTCTGTTACCCAACACAATGCGTCCCGTAGCCTCTCCCAACGCACAATGCGTAAAGTCCTCTACACAATGGCTTAGCTTTCTTTTTGAAAGAAACCGAAATCGCCAAACCTCGTAGATCATAGGATCTCTCATCGTGCACAACACGCGCCTCGATATTCATTACCTCTCCTAGATCCTGAATTTCACCTGGACGTCGCAACCGGGCTAGCACTATCTCTCTTAACATACTACCACGACTCCGCTCCATCCAGACCGCTCTCATCGCTTGGGGTCCCATACAGTATGCACTGATGAATCCGCCGGCCTTGTCTTCAAGTGTGGCCCAGGCTTCAGGTGGAAGTACTGGGGAGCTCTCAAAAACACTGGATTCTTGCACGTAGAACGGTGTATGCTTGGAGTCTACGTCTTGGAGCACGAATGGCTTCATGGCCGCCTGTCTGTAGATGAGGTTCGAGAGAGAGTTCAGACCAGTCAGGTTCACTTGAAGAGTGGGTACAGCAATGGTGATGTGTACAGTGTAATGGAAAATGCCGTGAATGACATCCAAAGCAAGGAAGTCCAGTGTGAGAACGTCTGAGAGGTTGTTGTCGGGAAACTCGGAGATAAAGTAGCCACGGAACGTCTTGGAGAACTTGTGCTTCAGTATAGGGAGGTCGTGCTCGATCGCCGATGACCCGTACCGTAGATCGCGAGGCAAAGGATGTAATTCGATTGAACGCGTCTTGAACACAATCATATAAGGACCAAAGAGACGCACGTCATGGATAGCGGTGTACTATAGTAGAAAACAGATGCAATGAAATTCTGGTTTAATACGTGTCGACTCGAGGCTTACCATCTCTTCTAGATTCTCTCCTTCGGTTGAAATAACAACGGGAGAGCTGCCTGACTGCGTCCAATCCAGTAGTTCTACAGAACATGCGTGTGAAGACAAAACGGTGTTATGTATCGGATCAATATGGCGCGGCGAGTACAGAGGATTAGATCCAATACTGCACACAAGATGAAAGTCGGGCGTCGCAAGGGGGATTTCGTACAAGAGCGTCACAAAAGGACTTATAAACCTAAGGTGACTTCGTGAGTTTATACTCCATTCCGATTTTTATTAAAAAGGTAACCTACGAGTGTTTCTTGATTACAATTAGTATCCTGGTATTAGGACCATCCAACACTGCCGTATACGACGAAAATCCTGATTTATTTAGTGCCAAGCTTGCGCATCGGAATCCCGGAGATGCCCCACAGAGGTTCAGGTCTAGGTCCCATAGGTGCATGCCTTCACTGTACACGGCGAGAAGCCACTTGTCCAGGAACACGTTCAGCCCTATGAGGTGAACGTTTCCGCAGGGCTGAAACTTGGTAGGAGATCTGCGTCTAGTGCCTAGCCATAGTCGATCGATACGACGGGCAGTAAGCACCTCAGATTGGAGGACGGATGCGTCAAGACCAAGGATATAGGGTGAGTGGGGTTCACGGAGGGACACAACGAAAGGGATTCGGCGCTGCTGTTCTTCTAGGAGAGAGGTCCAAACAGATTTGTCTTGGATGGCAGCATGGGCTTGAGTGGAGGTCTGGATAAGGTAGGTATGCCAGAGCTTGATCTGAATGAAGAGTACGGTCATACCTGTCTAAGAGATAGGATGCCTGAAATATCGAGAAGAGAGATGACAATTAACAGGACCTCGTTAGGTAAGTCGAATATATTGGCCATCTTGATTGCGGAAGGCCAGTCAAAGATCAGTGAAGGTGGTGGGAAGCGGAAAGGCCGGTCCGTCACAAACAATCCAAAATGGGCCACGCCGAAAATACGTGTCTTTAAATATCTTTGCGGAGTGGATGTTACCTTGCTGAAAAGCAAGGTCAACCCACTGTTATAATATTTCCTTTTCTGTCGTCTGCCAAATGCAACTAAGTGTCAATATGTGGCTGTGCTCAATCCAGCAGTCGTCAAAACGGCTTTCTGTTCGTCTGCCAAATGTACACATGTACAAATAGGGGCTGTGCTTAATCCATGTACTCATCGCAACCGCTTCCCCTCTGGAATTGGTCAATCTTGAACGCACAGTCACGATGCAAGGATATCTGTTTGTATAATTACGGTACAAGAACAAGTAATTGATCCTTCTGATAATCAGAAGATCACTTGGTAACATACCACACTAACAATCCATAGCCTAGAGTTCTAGTCGAGTCACCACGACCGCCCATGGGTAGGCGCCGATGACCTTTCAACGAGACCTTGAATGACTTTATGAACACTTGATATGACTGAAATAAAACACAGCGTACCTAATTCCTGTTCAACCAGGCATCCGCACGCCGCTACAACACCTCTACAGCGGGAGTATACAAAGATTTCGGTGATGGGACTAAGGCCTTTCTATGTGCAGAAATGGGTACTGCGAATCAGGTAGGAGCGGAACCAGGCCCTGGGCTCTGGGGTTACTCTCGGTAGACTGGTGTGCAATAATTGCATAGAAGACTGGACAAGGACGTCAAAGGAAGACAGGTGGTTCCAATCGCTAAACAAGACCATATACCTTTGTGAGACATGGCACACAGGCCACAGACACTGGTACAGTGCACAGACCCAAGACCAGCGAAGGATGGGGAGGTAACAGTAGAACATGGATCCCGGATTGAAACACTGAAACGTGAACACAAACGAAACACAAACACAGAAACAACGATACACAAGAATCAAGTCAATTCGCAAACACCATAGCCGCGATTCGCAAACACAGTAACCACGATGCACGAAGGGTCAGCGAAGTAGAGGAGAGAGAAGAATAAGAGGCACACGAAGAACTGGCAGGTATGGAGCACGAATGTACTCATTATGAAACCTTTCAAACCTTCAGCTTCATTCTCGAATCACAAAGGACTTGCATCAGCCAATTCCATCATTGTCAACATCCCCGTAGCTGAGCATCCCTCGTGGTGCACCTCTGAAAAGCCAGGATGCCAACTACGATATCCTTCGAGACTTAACGTGTCTGTGCGGTATGGTCGAGGAGGACCTTGTGTTCATCGGCAGAGCCAGTGGAGCTATCACAGAATTGGTACCGGCGCAAAGGGACCCAAAGGTGAATTCTGGAAACTATCTGGCAGTGCAGGGAAGTGAGACGGTGAAGGACATCGATAGCTCGAAATAGGTGATGAATGATCGCTCCGTCTGTTCTGTTCGAGAACCCTTTGTTTTTGTTCTTCCAGCTCAGCTGGAGACTCTTCAGAGGGGAGGGTAGGGCGAACGGGTCTTGAGTAATTGTTGGTTACTGCAGAGCAGAGGATGGGAGCTTTGCCTATGGAGCAAACGGGTTCATCTGGCACTGGAAACACGACTGAGTTTGTTGTTATACCAACACGCGGAGAGTTTCATCTTCAAGAGGCATAGGCATTCAGTTCTTTCCCTGGGCGTCGAAACATACGGATGATGTCATACAGCATAACTTGAATTTCAACGGTGAAAGGGTATGAGGTTGATACGATCTAATAGCAGTATGCTGAAAAATTGAAGAGGGGGATGGTGGACAATGAGAGGAATGCTAAGCGGCATTCCAAAGTGAACAAAGCGGGGGGCGGCAGGAGCTTAGGACTGATTCCTTAGACAAGAGTACGCTCCCACAGCTGACGTACACGACATCCTTGTCCCAGCTTCCCAACTTGCACAGATGGACTCTCGGAGTGTCGTACGAGCCCATTGCAACAACCATTGAAAGACCAGCGTGTTCGCTCTCTTGCACACCAAAGCATTGAAGGACACCAGCTTGCCGCAGCACAGCATCATAATCGAACGGCTGAGGTCGTTTAAATGGTCCTAGGTCTTCTGTAGGTGCTGTTCTATGCAGCTTGAGAGGATACATGTCGGTGATCAAGCCCTCATCTGGTTTATTTGGCTGAACAGAGGCTCAGGCTGGGACGGACCAACCCATAAGATGTGGGCACGAGTGCGGGATTCCTTTTTTAGGACGTCGGGCGTGTCGAGGGTGATCGTCGAGGGCGCAGCTGTGAGCGGGAGGAGTGTCGGTAGACGGCGAAAGAGGTCAGGACGAATCCAAGCCGTCTTTGACTCTATGTCACGGCAGTCACAACATTAACAAGACGGGCCGGCCTGGCCTGGCCTAACACTGGTAAGACCGCAAATCGTCACCTCAGAACCAAGCGTCGACGCGTCTCCATAAGTCACCGTTTAGAGGAAGATGAGAGATTATAATGTAGGAGGGAGAGGAGGCAAGGGAGAGGAGGATGGGAAGGGAGGGAAGAGAGATGACTTATCTAAAATATTATTATGGCTTTTATAGGTAAACGGAAGGGTGATCCGCGACTCGAAGCAAGCTGCAAGCAAAATACAATCAAGTCGTAATAGTAACGTGCGCCTCGAGCATTCCTCGTCACCGATCAACGTTTCAACCGTTGTCCAAGGGATGCCAGAAGCTTTGGTTAATTTTTTTTTTTTTTTTTTTTTTTTGCTTTTTTCACGGCTCTCGTCTCGTATATGTCGATTGTGCTATCTACCATCATCTACTATTATTCGTGGTGCGCTCTCATTTTCGGAACGGACAACGACCAGATATAAGCTTCAGCAAAGTCGTACACGCCCCGGCACGCGGCGAGCACTTGTAAAGTAGATGTCGAAACTCAGATCAAAAGATGTCAACAAATGTTATTCTGTAATACTTATACATACACCCGTCCGCGATCTATAAATTATATAAAGTAAGCCAGTGTTCTGAGCACGACTTCATCGCCCCGTGTTTGCCGGAGGCTTCATCTGCATCATTATTTGCTGAGCTTGTTGGGTTTGTTGCTGTTGTTGCTGTTGCTGCTGCTGTTGGTTTGGTTGTATTCCATGAAGCTGCCCATTGACTACCATCCCAGGCCGCATATTCATCCAATACCCAGTATTCATCGGCATGCGGTAGTTCATCTGAGGCATCTGAGTGTACCCGTACATCTGCGGCGCATAATGAATCTGAGCCTGCTGTGGTTGCTGTGTACTCGCATCAGCATTCGGTTGAGCACCGCGATTGGCGACATTTGTGGGCTGAGGGCGGGGTGATGCTGTGTTTGGGTGAGCCAAGGTGCGGTACTGAGCCGCAGCAGCAGTGTTGTACTGTTGGAAGTTTATCTGAGGCTGTTGGGGATGCGCCATCTGTGGAGTGGCCTGTTGAGCCTGCACTTGGGTTTGAGGTGGCATGGGTGAGCGAGATGCGATACGCTGGTTCGCAACCACGGGGTTGGCTCTAGCGGCTACAGGTGTCCCATGCATCGCGTTAGCCTGAGCGGTAGGTGCCGCAGATGTGCGACCGCTCTGTTGCTGTTGCTGTTGATGCTGCTGTTGATGCTGGAGTATATGCTGCTGCATTATACGTTGTTGCATCATATGAGGTGTTAGATGAACTGCTGCCACATTATGCTGTTGTGACTGTGCAGGTGTTGCAGAGCGTACGGCAGCAGCGGCAACGGCAAGAGACGGAGTTTGATTGTGTATTGTCGCGGCTGCTTTGGTTTGATTGACACGAGTATTGGTTGCAGGGTTTTGGTGGATAAACTGAGTTTGGTTTTGTATCGGTGGCTGATATGTGACGGGATGAGGCGTCTGCGCCTTGGTGGGTTGGGTAACCTGTGGCGCTTGCTGTTGCACGCGGGGAGACTGGTTGTGTGAAAGCTGTTGTTGTTTCGAAGGGGTAGATATCCTGGGAACGTTCTCTTGTGCAGGAAAAGATTGCGGTGTCCGGGTTCTGGGAGATGGCGTATTTGATGCTTTGGTGGTTGGATTTTGGGCGTGGAACTGATGAGTGGCTGGCGGAGGATGTGGAACGGCTGGCTTGGCAAAGGTTATCTGAGTAGGAGGAGGCTCCGTCTTTGGCTTTGGCACTGGCTTTGCGGGATCCTCCTGCTCCGCCGCCGGAGGAGGGGGATTGTGCTGGGGTGCTGGGGTTTCGGTAGTAGAAGGCGCCGGGGACTGAGTAGTCGAAGGGGCGACGGTTACGGGGGGTTGCTGGGGTTGGGGAGTATCGGTGCCTTTGGATTCTTTGGCCTGCTTCGACCTTTGAATGGCATCCAGTATGCGATAGCTTGGAGAATAAGGTCAAATAAGTACAGGACAAAAGTCATAAATGGCATACTTTGCACTAGGAACACGGGTAGCTCTGGAGTTCATGAATTGCATGATCTTGGCTCTGCGCGCCTTGTCCGTTTCGTCTTCTTCTTGATCCACAGCAGATGCTTTGCGCTTCAAAGAGGTAGGGACAGTGGGAGTAGATACTCGAACAGTGTGGTTGACCATGCGAGTAAGATGAGGATCGGGATCAAGACATAAGGGTGGGGTGGTGGCAAGCTATTGCGAGTGTTTCAACGTCAAGGAAAGCATAATGCAAGTGAACGGACCCACCAGGATTCGGGATTCAATCTCCAAGGCATCCCTGTCAGTCATAACAAGGCCCTCCTGCTGCTTCTTCGCGGCTGCGATCTTGCAGACATCTGCCCACAATGACTCCGGTGTAGGGTGCAGAACAGTACGCGTTCGTCCCGGTTTTTCCAGTGGCGGGTCAGTGGCCTTCAGAGGGCGATAATCCAGAAGCTCGGCAATCAAACACCCTACGGAGAGCATTTAACGTCAGTCACTGAGTATACTATGCGACCCACCGTCATAGAAATGAATGTTGGGCGAGGCGTCGAAGAGATCCAGGAAATCTACTGGCAGTTGATGAGCGCGAATATCATCGAGCAGTGACTAAACGATGTAGAGTCAAATTCATATCTCCTTGCTTTAGAAATGAACGAACCGCGGCGTAATTGTTGTAGAGAAATTTGGATCCACTATTGAGAACCCAATGCTCTGCATGTAGGTGTACGGTGAACGACGATGGCTTTGATTCGGTTTTTGCCAGTAGCTCCTACAATATTTTGGTATCATACGGCGTTGTGGATGCGAAAAGCGCCCACCTCAACTTGGCGTGTCTGATTGTACCAAGTCATGGTAATGTCCACTCCGGCAGTGACGTTCCGTGGTAAGGTGTAGATGCTGACAAAGGCGATGCAAAGCATGTCCACGTGGCTCTCTGTAAGCCGGTCTTCAAAGATTTTTGGCTTCGCTTCCCGACATGGAGGAACAATTGAGAGAGGTGAGTCTCGTGTTTTTAGCTGGAAAAGCCGTTAATTTGTAGGCTTAGATTGTTCCATTTCTGCGAGATAAGAATCCCCAAGTACGGCACTTGGCGCTCTCGACTCTTTTACCGCAGACAGCGAAGGATGCGCCGCACAGAAATATATTTCTATCCGGACTACAGTCAGGCGGCCTCCAAAAGCCTAAAGAGGCGGACATAATAAAGGATCTGAAGCTACTTTGCCGCGACCAGCTGGTGAGTTTGTCTGTTCCAGTTGTCAGGACTAGATCTCTGATATAATCAGTGAGGCCGTAGCTCATGATGCGTTCAAAGCACTCGTGAATTTGACCGACTCGCCTTTGGTTGCTCAAATGTTGTCGGATTCTAACTTTCTGAACTTCATAGTGTCCTATATCATAGTGAGTTAGTCCCAATGCCCTTTTACCCAGTCGTTGATTCAAGATCATAGAATCCAGATGCTATTCTTGCAGATCTTGCATCGATGTTGCTCTCAAATCTAACAGCATCTTCCGGGGCATGTTCGATGATTATATCTATGAGTGTGAACGTGATTTCAGATCCAAAAGTCAAGAATTCGTTCTATCCCACTCAGTCACGAAGTGGATCGTGTCCTGCTCCGGTGCCATATCCCTCAGGCAAAGAGAGCGACGCTCTCGCATTGCCGTTGCTGGTAGATGCATTCGTACAAGGTGCCCAGTTGAAACAAACGGCAGACCCTTCGAAGCATTTGCGCAAGAGCGAGCTCCATTTCCTGGCCAGCGTTTTCGCTAATGTTGCATCAGTGAGTATCTTATCATACAAAATATACTATTCTCACGCCACCTCTAAGTCATCTGGTGGACGTAGTTTCTTCCTCACCCCAAGACCAGCCAACTTCTTGGAGCCGAACGATTCGATTGAATATCCTTTAGCCAAATTGGTGACATTTACCGAGCATAAGGACACTATCCGAAGAGGCGGAGTTGCCAATACCATAAAGTAACGATTCAGCGCTGTTTGATAAACTTTATCTGACCATGCGTATCAGGAATTGTTCATTCCACTCAGCAGGTCATCGTGCCGTGCTCACTCCAGAGGATAGTCCCGTAGCCGTCCCACCCTCACCTGTCGAGGCGCCAGGCATTGACGTTCTCCCATACTTGCTTTTACCTTTAGCAGGTCCTGAAGAGTTTGACTTGGAGGTCTGTTCCTCTGCTGCCACCCATAATATTATCTGACATTTGACTTCATCAGGATCAAGAGAAGCTGCCGGAGGCTCTCCAATTTCTGCCTTCAGATAAAACCCGGGAGCCCGACCAAGTGATCAGGCTAGCGCACGTTGAGACGTTGCTCCTTTTCTGCTACACACGTTGGGGACGCGACTATTTGCGTACACACGGTGTCTATGAGATCATAAGAGCCACACACGAAAATGAGACTGTCGACAAGGTGGCTTGCCTCGACTTGTCCACGCGTCGCGTTCTCACCGTAATATTACCAGATTTCCGAACACATAGAGAGACTTGTCAATCTTCTCAAACGTGATGAGCCTTCTGAGCAAGTGGAGAAGGTGTCGGAAGATCTTGCTCATGCCTACATCGAAGACGAAGAAGACGAGGATAGTAAAATTGAAGAAATCTAATCATGTGAGCTTTTCCTTGTGGGGAACATATGTCATCGCTAAATTCTATCAGGTGAAGATGGCCTGGCCTCTATTCATATTGTACCACTAGTATCCACATTACTATTTTAATCTCAAGCTTTCGTCTTTCCTGTTTCTCTGATCCCTCCGATTTGCAATGTTGGAAGCGACGGCACAATAATCTGCAGTAATTCAATTGCAGGCAAATGAAGGCCTGGTCCTCATTCAGTCCCGTGCAATATATCTTGTGTGAGAAACATTAATCGTTGTCTTTTTTTAGAGCTTCACGACGATGATTACTTGCACTGCACTACCCTCAACACATTTAAATTCAAACACGTTCGACCAGATTCCGACTAGTAACCACCGAGCACCCCGCATGCAATGCAGATCAAACCCTCTTGTCTGCTAAGCTTAGGGGCCGTATCCAATCGTTGTCGATCAACCGCCGAAATTGTGTAGCCGGAAGTTGTCACTTCGACCAGGTACGCGGCGACGTGGTATCTCTAAAATAGACACTGATTGCGCAGTCGAAGACCTGATTATCTTTCGCTGAGGAGCTCACCCTCCCCCAAATACCTAATGCTTTACTCCAAGATGCGACGATGGACATATGTGTTCTCAAACACTTGGGGCTTTTCTATCAGAGATTGATGCTCCAATAACTCCAGTGTTGCGAAGGGAATACCACCCCGTCGTAAAGACAAGATTATCAGAACATCAGCACCCCGTTCTACTTACGACCCGGGAAGTATCCGGTGAGAAAACCATGAGAGGGATTTCAATATGGTTTTTTCGTGGGAAAGGGGCCCTCCTCCACTGTGCCGAGACAATATATAAAGGGTTGGGGACCGTTCATAGGTACCCAGCTTCCTTGTTTCCTACCTCTCTGCGAAGTTCTGCTTGTCGATCTGTGATTGACCTTTTTTCTCACTTTCTTTCCTCTTCGACCCTCTTTCTGCGTCCCTTTCAGTGCAGAATTTTTCAAGTGCAGAGCACATACATATTCGTCGCAGCGCGCACCTTCTTCACATCGTCGCTCTTGTTCTGTTTAGATTTTGTCGACATCAGTCCTTCAAAATGCAGTTCTCATTTGCCCTTCTTGCATTTTTCGCCTGCTTGGCTACGTCTGTCAGTGCTGCTCCGTATGGGATGCAATCTACGGAGTTTCTTGTGGTGTGTGGTGTTACCGAGCAGTGATATGCATTGACTGAACAAATATGCGTCTAGATTCGGGAGGGCGATCATGGGAAGGAACGCGTTAACAAGAAAACCAGCGGGAATAACGATGCGAACGCTGCGACTAATGCTACGGACAGCGTAAGGCTTTCTTTATGTTCAAGCCTTCTGATTACTCAAGTGCATATTCCTAAAGGCTGCCGCTACCGATACTGCTGCTAACGCGACAGCGACAACGGTAAGTGTTACTTGCAAGCTATTAAAGTCGTGTCTGATGAGTCCCAGGTCACCTCCAGCAATTCTACAGCTGACGCAGCGGCAGCAGCCAATAATGCCGCTTCTACCGTCACTGTGGTTCGTGCATCTCTAGTATTTAAAGTATTCCAATGTTGCTGATTCGTTTTCTCTAGACTGTCACTGCCACCGACTGCACTGCTACCGATGCAGCAGCAGCAGCAGCAGCAGCAGCAGCAGCAGCAGCAGCAGCAGCAGCCGCGACTGCTGTGAATGCAAATGCAACTGCTGTTACTGATACTGCGGCTACTGCAAACGCTACCGACGTCAACGCTGCTGCCAATGCCACAGTTGCTTCGACAGATGCTGCGACTGCAACTGCCGACGCCAATGCTGCTGCTACGGATGCTGCTACAACGTCTACTTCATCAAAGAAGACTTCTGGAACAGTACGCTACCTTGTATTGAGTTTGATCTGCTTTTGATGTTCTTTCATGATGCAGAAGAACAAGAGCGAAGTTAAAACTGTGATTGCGGATTTGTTCGGGGGTGCGAAGAAAAGGTACGTCTACCTTTCTGGCTTGTCTGAGTGTTTTTTGCTGATGGTAAATTGTCTTCCCAGAGAATATGGTCGCCGTGGACTCGTCAACCGTCTGGTACTCGATGGCGTTCTTGATCTCTGAGTGTGATTCAGAGGGATTGAACTAATTGATATACATAGTCCTTACTATCATTGATAGTAAGTACGGACCATCTCTCATACTCAGTAATTGGACATTCCAAATTATCGACATACGAACAATGTAGTACGTAGTCCAACAAGGAACGCTGGAACCCATCCCTAGTACTAGGTACCCCAAAATATCTTAAGCAAATCCGCGGAAAAGAGTCAGGTAACAAGCACGGTAACAACAACTATGTGTTACCCGGGCGTCCGACGAGAGCGGAGTCGCCGACTTGATCCAGTTTGAAGCAAGTACCTACATACTTCTGTAACCGATTTTTCTATTTAAGAACCCAATACATCTTATTTCTGTACCACAACAATGTCTTCATCAACACGCGTCTTCCCGCCTCTCTATGCATCATCTGGTGACGATTCTTCCGACAGATTAGCATTCTTTCACATTCTTGAGCGGCTGAAGGTATGACTCTACCTTCAATGTCATAGAAGAAACATTTCCTTACCGACAGCCAAGACGCAAAAACGAACAGGATGGATTGACCACGGGGTACGGATTTCTCTACTATGCTCGTAGTTGGAGGCTGAACTGGAATTTTGCGAAAGATCGGAAAGCCAGAGAGGTAGAGCGTCGTTTCATCTAAATATCATGATACCATGCTCACTTTTCGTCTCTTCCCTTCCCAGCATCTCCGACCACATGCATAGAATGGCAGTACTTGCTATGTGCACTTCGGACGAGAAACTAGATATATCAAAGTACGCAGCCAGTGTCGCAGGCCCGGATCTCAACTGACGGGAGAGAGGAACAGATGCGTAATGATGTGTGTTGTTCATGACCTTGCGGAGGCACAGGGTAAGCCTAGAGTGCCAACGACGACCGCTGGTGACTGAAATTCGTGGTCTTAGTCGGGGATATCACTCCTCGGGAAGGGATCAGCAGAGCAGAGAAACTGCGGCTTGAAGAGGTACGGATAGTCGTGATTGTTACGGCTAATAGGCTTATTCGGGTCCCCGCTTTCAGGAAGCAATGCATAACTTCATACATGAAATGCTGCATAACAGTCCAGCAGCTCAAAGGATAGAAGCGCTGTGGAGGGTTTGTTTCATCAAATTCCCCTTGCATGCATCCTTGTTTACCAAATTAACGCTGCAAGGAATACGAAGACGGGAAGACGCCGGAGGCGCGATTCGTCAAAGGTGCGTCGAAACCTTGAAAATGTTTTCTTTCTCTCATTCTTTCCCCAGACTTAGACCGGTTTGAGCTAGCCTCTCAAGGTACCAAAAATAACTGACTTGCTTCACTTTCCCGCGGCTCAGACTTGTTTCTCAGCATTTGAATACGAACGAACATACACGGCAAGAAATCTACAAACTTTTTTTGATACAAGTCTTCCCAAAATACGACACACCGAGGTGCGCGAATGGAGTGAAGATTTACTGAAAGAGCGAAAGGAACTATGGAAAGCCGTCGAACCTGCAGAGCAACCAGCTTTTAACAGCCTACTATGATGCCATAGAGACTTGTAACTACCAATACACTTTTATTAACTGCTAGCAATCCCCCCCGTTCCATTGATGCCCATTTTAATGGTGGAACAACCTCAACGACGTATGAGCAAAGACCAGACCATGCTCGTCTGCGGCTTTGATGCATTGCTCATCCATAACACTTCCACTGGGTGCCGCAAGGTATCTGACACCGCTCTTCTTGGCCCGATGCACATTATCAGGGAAGGGGAAGAATGCATCACTTGAACAAGCCACCCCATCCAGCTTGGCGGCCCACTCCTTCTTCTCAGCATCAGTGAGAGCCTCCACCTTACCTTCGAACAGGCTCTCCCACTGCTCTTTCTCTCCACCCTCAAGAACCTCGCCGGCGACGAAGAGGTCGATAGCATTAGCCTTCTCGGCGCGTTTGACGCCCTTCTTGAATGGAAGGGAGAGGACTCGAGGGTGGTGTCGGAGCCACCATAGATCGGCTTTCCCACCAGCCAAACGAGTGCAGTGGATACGGGATTGCTGGCCGGCACCCAGGCCGACAATCGCACCGTGAAGAGCGTATGCGACACTGTTTGATTGGGTGTATTTGAGTGCGAGAGTCGCAACGATCAGGTCGGTAATGGCTGAGGGAGGAAACTATCGCGAAATTATTGCGTGAACGAGAGGAGGTAGAGGCGCTAACGAACCTCCTTAGTTTTCGTGACAATATTTTCGAACAATTTGGAGTCTATTTTGGAGTTGTTGCGCCTCTGTTGAAGGTTAATGCCGAATACTTGCTTGGTCTCTACTTCAGGTGGTTCGTAGTTGGGATCGATCTACAAATTTGATTTAGATACTGCAGGTGTTTAAAGCGGAAACATACCTCAAGAACACAATATTTGCCGCCCTTCTTTTTAGAGAGAACATCCAAGGCCTCCGGAGAATATCCTGGAGCTATGATACCGTCAGAAACTTCACGAGAAATTATCTTGGCTGTCGCAAGATCACAGGGTGCTGAGAGCGCGATAAAGTCTCCGAAAGATGACATCCTGTCAGCACCTATCCAATGATCAGTGACGACGGGTTCTCAGGTATCAAACCATCTCACCTCTAGCCCGAGCGTAAGCAGCGGCAAGCGGAGTGAGAGGAACCTTCAGATCGTCAACACCATAAACGCTCTTTTCAGTCTCATTCAGCTCAATTCCGACAGCAGCGCCGGCAGGAGAGACGTGTTTGAAGGACGCAGCCGCTGGGAGGTTCAAGGCTTCCTGGAGCTCCTTCACCAGCGCGTAGGAATTTAGGGCGTCGAGAAGATTGATGTAACCAGGAGAACCACATAACGCTATAGACCTACACATGAGCGAAGAACAAAATGGTAAGAGAACTGAAGTGACCTTTGAATGGCAATGCTCCCTCAGTTACGAATGCCTGAGCCGGCTTTTGGTGGGGATTCGCACCATAACGAAGGGGAATCCTCTGAACGGCACCAGCGAGTTTCTCTTTGGGCAGGTCTCCAGAAGCATACTGCTCACGGAAATATCCACTGATGGCCTCATCGTATTTGGCAGTCATCTCAAAGGCCTTCAACGCCTAGCTTACTCCGGAAAGCCTGGCCGACATTGCCCTGTCCGTTCTTCCATGCCTGCAAAAACTTGGCATAGTCCTTGGGGTCAGAGAGAACTGAAACACGTTCGTGGTTCTTGGCAGCTGCACGAAGAAGAGTGACACCGCCGATGTCGATCTCCTCCACGGCGTTTGCGAGGGTGCAATCTGGCTGGGCGATGGTCGACGAGAAGGGGTAAAGGTTGCAGACGACGATGGAGATGGGCGAGATGCCTTGGGCTGTGAGATCCTTTTCATCGGAGGGAATGTTTCGCGCAAGGATACCTGTGAACTGTCTTTAGTACGTTGGCAAGGCATGAGATCGTCGTAGATACCTCCATGGACAGCCGGGTGGAGCGTTTTGACCCTTCCGCCTAGCATTTCAGGCGCCTTGGTAATGTCGGAGACATCTCTGTGGTTCTTTAGTTTCCCTTAGCATCATGGATGGTAAGAATGCTCACTCAATAGCAATCCCAGAATCTCTGATCTTCTTCGCTGTCCCTCCAGACCCGAGCAAACGAACTCCGGCAGCATTGAGCCCTTGAGCAAGCTCGAGCAGATCCGTTTTATCGTAGACGGATAGAAGAGCTAGAGAAATGAGAGCATTCAGCGATGCATAGGAGCTGGAATACCGAGAAATCAGGACCAATAGGCTGCGACATGATGCTCAGGTGGTGGTGGTAGTCAGTAAAGAATATGCAAATGTAAAATTGATGTAAATGTCAAAAAAAATATGCGATCGGGATTGATTTCATTATCCGATAAGTCGAGACGGCGTACACAAGACAGTGTAATGATCAGCGCCATCGTTTGGTGTCAAAGTGGGCCCGAACATCCGACAAAATTTGAACTGATAAAGAACAATATGCCATAGCTATCGAAGCTTGAGCTTTAAGTGTGTTTTTACGCCCCCCGAAAACCTTTTATCCTCCTTCGACACCCAGATACAAGACTCAGATCTATCGATAACCATGAACAGTTCCATCGACACTTCCTTACCAATGGTCCTGACCCCACCCCGTACTTCCTCGATGCCTAACCAATTGTATGCATCCCTATACTCCGCATGAAGGATGGTGAGATCAAGTTCCAGCAAGTCCTAGACGCGTTGACCGCCTGGATGCGACGTTCACGAAGCTCAAGATCTTCTGTGCAACACTGGCAGATGAAACGTAACCCATTACCCGCAAGGATCGCAGATTCAGCTTCTCTATGCTGTTAGGGAACTCATCCCATTGACCGTCTGAAATGCAAATGCATGTTAATAAAGAACTTGAACGAAGACTGACAAGCAACATACCTGCATTACCGAATGAGTTGATACTCCCTTTCACCGTTTGTTCATAATCCAAACGCTCAAGAGAGGATTTGACAGCATCGAAGAGCGGACCCGATTCTTTGATACGTGGCCCCGTCGCATCACGAAGCCGTAACACTTTCAACCGATCCAAGGAAACGCTCCCACCTGGGTGCACGACCCAACTCTGGAACGCATCAAGGGACTTGCTACTCAATTGAATATCCAAACTCTGGAGATGCGACGGTTGCACAGATCTTTGCGAGTGCCAGGGATTACTCTCCAAGAACTCCGTACGAGTGAGCCTAAGATGTTGCAATGACGAGGAGTTCCGGAACAGCGCCTCCGCATCCACAGGACTCAGCGTAGAATCACTAATGTGAGCGGAGGTTATTGTTGGAAGATGGAAGAGGTCGGGAATGCCACCGTATGATGAGGGCAGGTCACCCATGCTCACTGAGCCTATGCAAACGTGCGCTACTCGTGTAAGATGGCTGATGACTTTTTGAAGGAGCGATGGAGACGAGAGGAATCCGTAGGTACCGAGAATTCTAAAGGTCCGGATGTAGCGGAGGATGTTGGGGTAGGGTATCAAGGATTCGAAGGTAGAGGGTTTTGACGCGCCTAAAAGACACGATCCGAAACTCGTTTCGGAGCGATAGGTGTAGCATCGATGAATACACTGCTGGGCAATGGGACGCCATGAGCGGCAGACAAGGGAGCAGGACTTCCAAGTATCGATGTCCTTGGGATATTCAAAGCTTTCGATAACAGCGCAAATGATTTCTTGAGGTATCTCAGGTATCATGACTGCGGACAGCGGTTAGTTGCTGAAGTGAAAGATAAAATGTAGTTGCTCACCGGCTTGCTCACCTCTCTCAAGGGTCAGGGTTGTCTTGTAAGTCTTGTATAGAGTCGAGCAAACATTTAAAGTGATCTAAGCCTTATATATCACGGTCACGGAGGATCGAATGACCAACGTCCATCAATGCATCATTCCGAGTCGGTACTGACGTGATTTTTCAAAGTGCTTAAGGGCTCTGGGCAATGATAAGTAAGAGCTCCAAGCAGGTCAATGCAGTTAATTCCAAGGGGTATCATTCTTGTGGCGCTAGAGGACTTATGGGAAAAGTCGCCTGTCGTCTCCAGTTATCACAGCATATTCTGAGTTCCAATCAGTATCTCTTCTTGACCTAGCCATGATCTGCGTACCCTGGGTTCTCTGCCACTGTTCCACAGTTTCCGTCAACTCTCTGATTAGCAAACTCGATTACCCCATGGATGGCATGTCGAAAGGTTGATACTGCCATCTGAGTCATCTCCGTTTAATCTTTAGGCGTGATCCTATAAGAAAGCGCTTGGTAAAGCTGGCCGTATTTCTCTATTCGAGAACGCTCCATGAATAATAATAGTACTTGTGTTTGTTTGGTGCGATTCGGAAGAAGGCATGTGGTCCAGGGCAAACGACCCTTGACGACGAGGGAGGCGACTGAAGAAAAACAATCAATTCAGAAGCTGGCAGCGGTCACGGAAAAAGAAGGAAGAATGCTTCTCGTCGACTCTGTTGGTTTACGCGTGGTTCACGTGTCGCTCGCTCAAGCATCTCGAACCTGATATGGTTCTGCCGTCCCTGAAATGAAAACAAAGGCCAACGGAGAAAAGGGCATGGAAAAGGAGAGCTATTTTCTGAATATATGTGCATCCGTCTTTCCACAGAACGGACAAGAAAGAAACAAGGAAGGAAGAGAACTTATGATGAGAGCGATCGGCGCCGCGAGCTGTATTTGAAAACTTGAAGCCCGGGTTAGTGGCTGTAGCATAGACGCACCTTTCTTCTAGCCATGACCTCGGATGACGGACTCGGTACCCCGGCGCCACAAAGGATATCACAAAACAAAGGTATCATTCTTCTTTTTTCAAAGTTTGTGTGACCTAGACACTATTCTAATGCATGTCGACATAGCAACCCTATAATGTCTCTCACTGTCCACCACTACACCACCAGCAACGCCGATGAAGAATCATTATTATGCACTGCTAGACGGCTCGCCCTCGAAGGGAAATGGCGCACTCCTGCCTTTTGTCGGACCTTGCGGTTGAACTTTGATGCTCAATGGGAATATGCTCTTCCACCGCCAGTGTTCGATGTTGGGAATTCTGCTATTAGGTCACTCAGAGACTGGGGGGACTTGGAGGAGGTTGGAGATGAAGGGAAAGCACTGGAAGAACTTGAGGAATGGGTACCGTGCGCACGGGAAAGCCTTCGTCCCCTGGTGCAAAGGTATGAGGACGTAGAGATTGACGAAGCGGACACAGGATTTATCGTTATCCGACGATGAAGAACAGCTTCGTGGCCGGCTCTTCCTGGATGGCCCCTCTAACGGAAGGCCGGAACATCGTCCTGTATCCACGGGAGCGCGTTTCGACAAACGGGCAGACTCGAGATTCATTCGTGACGCTGACAATGAAGGGTTCGATGAAGCTGACACTGGATTTCACGTAGACGAGGATGAGATGGAAGACGATATGAGCTTCGGCTTCGTCCTCTCCGATCGAAGTGGTGTCTCCTACAACTGGGTCGATGATAATCCGGCGGACGAAGACGAAATGAATACGGCTTTCATTGAAGATGAAGGTCTGTCTGTGGAGGACGAGGAGGCGGGTGTAGAACCAGGTCTTCTTTCTTTATCTCAAAGCAGCAAGGCGAAGGATTTCAATCTGTCGCGTAAGGTTTCGGAAGCCTTGCGGGTTAGAGAAGATGATGCTGTCTTTGAGGATGGGTGGTCGGGCGAGGCTGACACGGGATTTTATGTCGACGGCGACGGCGTGGAGGATAATTACATGGACAGCCAATTTTTCCTCCCATCCAGTCGATCTGACGACGAGGCAAACGCAGTTCCTATAAAGGGCGGCAGAAGTCCTTCACCTGCCGACACCTACCTTCCTGATGTACCAATTGCGCCGTCAGATGAAAGCCCAGACATTGTAATGTCGGACGACGTGCCAGACGATGCCGAAGACTGAGGACGCAAATACGGGGTTCATTGACTTCAAAGCCTCTCTGGATGCAGATGAGGAGGACGAGGAGGAAGATATCGATTCTCGGTTCATTCTCTCGGATGGCGACATACAATATCATAACGGCTCTATCAGCGAAATCTTAGATGCGGACGATTTTACTGTGCAGGAGGTGAAAGAAGTAGGGATGGAGAAACACATCGAAGGAGAGTATGAAGAAGACATGATTTCAGAATGGGCCACTGGCGGCGATGAAGACGATTCAAAAGTTCACGGTTCAGAAAATGGTGACTATGAATATAAAGGACACCCTTCTAAACTCCTACCCGTCGTATGTTCTTTCTCTCTCCACTCCCTTCAGTCTTCCCACTCAACGTCCTCAGCCCCCCACAATCATCTCGAAACTGCTTACATGGCGTGTTCACACTCCACAGCGCTTCCTGGAGAAGTACCAATCCCTGTCATCCCGCGTCGAGTCCTTGGGTTCCGGCTTGGGGTGGATAATACCAGTAACCACCCCCGGTGGGATAATACTCACTGACGGACACGAAGCTCCCGGGTGTTGGACGCCCCGATCGCTAGCGGCGTTTTGGTCTTTCCTGGGGGAGTCGTTGCATGAGGAAACGGGGATGGGGGTGGCGTATGACTATTTTGGAGGCAAGGGCTATTTTTTCAAGCTGTATCATGATGCGAGGCTCAGCGTGTTATTGAGAGGACGGTTGGATGAGTGGGTTTGGAAGGAGGAAGGCAAGGAGGAAGGAGTGAGGATGTTTCAAGGTGTGCGGTTGTTGTTACGCAATTCAGTCAATAAGGAGATTGGTTTTTGGTGAACATTACTTTTTGTTTGGAATACCAGGCGTTCTTGATGTATTCAACGTGTTTTTTTTTAGTTATCTATTGTATCATCTTAGGCTTGTATACATAGCTATTCACCCTACACATAGATACTCGCTTCAAAATATCCTAAACTTCCCAGATACATCTGTCATTACTTTGATTGAACTGTATGTAACCAGTTTATGACACAGTGTATTACAATAACGCTTCGCCTATTCGCGTTCCTCGACAGCCTACTGAACGCCCCAATCCTTCAGACTACGCTTAACATCGGCGGGTCGAATGGCCTGACGCTGAGGCTGCTTCACCATTTGAGCAGTGCTATTCAGTCCGAAAAAGTCGTATCTCGTTCCGTCACCCTAAGCGCAATTGGATAAGATTTATGAGCAAGCACGAATATCACATACAATCATATTGCTGGGAAATCCAAGATCGAATGGACGGGCGCTTTCCAGGAACGCAATGTTCTCTTCTGTAAGTGTGATGTCCAGAGCCTCGATATTGGCCTTCAAGTGCTCCACCTTCCTGCCACCAATGATGGGGAAAACATACGGCGTCTTTTGCATCACGTAGGCAATAGCCACTGAAAGGACTCAGAGAACAGCAACGGAATCGACGACACGAAAGAACAAACCAGCAGTGATGCTTTTGGCTCCAACTTCGTGAGCAACCTTTTCCAGCGCCTTACACATTGCCTTTTCTTCTTCACTGCGCTCCCAGCTCTGCGTCATCATGTTTGGTCGGCCCTTCTCGCCTGTAGTGCGTCGACGCTCCTCTTCTTCATCAGTTCGTAGGCGCCCACCGCACAGGACGTCCCACGGAGCAAGTGCTAGACCTACACAACGTTTAGAGTATGAAGATGGATGGAGAAGGATGCATCCACACCTAAAGAGCGAGCCATGGGAATAATTTCACGCTCGAAGGA
Source organism: Armillaria mellea (assembly GCA_030407055.1). Taxonomy (NCBI): domain Eukaryota; kingdom Fungi; phylum Basidiomycota; class Agaricomycetes; order Agaricales; family Physalacriaceae; genus Armillaria; species Armillaria mellea. Next base: position 2,941,515 of record JAUDZF010000007.1, read on the forward strand.
GCGGTCCATGACATTCCAGTGACCTTGGTAAATCACAAACGGCGTCTTTCCGTGATCCCGAGCGTACTGGTTGGCCTGAGCGACCACCCATGCAGGCGTGTCAGAGATTCCCTAGGAACGATATAGGCATCAGGGTATATGTGCTCTCAGAGCCACGTACCAGGTAGAGAACCTTGCCCTGCAGAACAAGATTGTGCAAACTATCCATCACCTCTTCAATCGAGGTATCCCAGTCCCACCAGTGGAGATAGAGAATGTCGATGTACGATGTGCGCAGCTGCTTCAAGCTCGTGGTGACGCTGTTCTGAAGAGATTTGGCGTTGTTCCCCACGAAATTGACTTTTTGTTTGATCTGATCATTGCCTCTATGGTAATTCATCGTATACTGGTATGGATGTCAGCAACAACACGACTCGTCAAAGGTAAGCAGACCTTCGTAGTAATGATGAGCTGTTCGCGAATACCGCGCTGTTCAGCCCATTCTCCTATGAACTTTTCAGAGTCGCCGTCTTGGCTGCACGAAGATCAGCATACATGAAACCAATCGCCGAAGAGAACCCTACTAGTTATTGGCAGAGTCGATGAAATTTCCGCCCATATCGAAATACGCGTCCAGCAACTTGAAACTAGATTCCTTGTTCATGGTACCGAATGCTGCTCCCCATTTTTCGCCGATGCTCATTCCTCCGAGCTGGATTGGAGACACTCGGACGCCTGCTCGGGGAGAAAGAACACGATAGTGACCGAGACCGGTGGGAGGAGATGGTGCAGGTGCGAATAGAGACATTGGGGGTAGTTGAATGAGATGGATGGGACAAGCAGTCCTACTTATAGTCTGACCATGACGAAAGCTCTGACGATGTCATGTCGGCACTGATCGACGCTTGCCGACCTGACCTGAACGGCCTGAACAGCCGCGGTTCCGTGTCGCGGAGGTAGGCGGCATCGACGCGTAGACCTGACAAAGACGGTACGCCTGAAAATGAACCAGATCGCCCATATCCCAGCGGCATTGGGCCTGTTAGAAACGTCCGCGTCATTAGCGTAGTAAACAACCTCAAAACGAGAATGTAATTACATGAAATTCAAAGTCAGGTCCACTGCGGCGCGAAGAAATGTCATCATGCGTTTGAAATATGACAAGTTGTATGAACATTGCGCGTTCTGCTGCATTGGGTTTTTTTCCTTTTTGAAGTCGCCAGGCCACAGAACGACACGACAACGAAGACCGTTATATAATTTCCTATAGCCGTGTTAACTTCCACCATTGAAGTTCCTCTTGTACTTACTGTGTGGGGTTATTACTTCACTGAGTGGAAAAGTCGAAATAATCTGTTTTTTGTGACCTCTTAAGCTTGGCAGTTACTGACGCGGTCATATTAGCTTGACGTGGACCCTCGGCAGTAGCTCTGTCGCACTGTTGAGTGTTGTTGACGTTGCCTTCGCCGGTGTTCGACGGGAAAAAGAGCGCCGAGCACAAGACGATACTTACCCCAGGGAGTGAAGTATGTAGACCTGCCAACAAAACTTATGTCAATGGAATGTCATATCATGAAATCGTTGCTGGTGATGAAAACAACCAATGTAAGGGCCACCAACGAAGTCGAGCCATTGCATCAGGATCGACGGAAGACTGCCCGTAGAAGAGGAAACAGTTTTGTCGCCTATCTGTTCCAGTAGAACGTGGGTGTCCTTGAGATTTTCCATCCTTTGAACGATTCATATGGATTACAGCTGACTTGACTTCGGTATTGTATCTGGGGTCGACGTCTGCGCAGACAAGTGGGTATTTCTTCCCCCCTGGGCCTCCCGCTGGAAATCAGGGTCATGCAACTATGTGTTTTGCAGCATCATATAGGCGTATCATAGCTATAACAGAAGAGGGACTACGACCGACAAGCTCCAAATCATACCACTGTCCCAGCGTTGGATGCAATACGCGGCCAGAGATCCGCCTGGACAGAAATCAGATGAATGAACATCAGGAAAAAGGACACGACGTACGCATTCTTTTGCGACAGGACCAGTGATAGCAGATCCCTTCATCTCACCCTTGGGGTTGACAATAACACCAGCATTGTCCTATGGGTAAACGTTGAGAAAAACCAAGAACCACAAAAATAGCGAAACGTACCTCGAAGTAGAGGAAAACACCATCCCGTCGGCGCCAAGCTTTCCGTTGGCGGATAACAATAGCGGGCATAGCTGAAAACATCCGTCAGAACTTCTTCCATCTGCAAAATAATTTCCACTACGTACTCTTCTTCCTCAACTCAGGCTTTCCCTTCTTCACAGATGCAACAACCATGTCACCAACACCAGCGTCAGGAAGTCGGTTCAGATGCGATCCGAATCCATAAGGCTCAATGATAAAGAGGGATTTTGCCCCACTGTTGTCGGCACAGTTGAGGACCGCACCCACGGGCAAACCGAGGGTCAAACGGTATTTGTTACCAGACGCACCGACTAAAGAAAGTCATATTAGAGAGAAATGAAGGCGTTGGGATGATGCTCATACCGCGTTGTTGGGCCATTTTTGAGGATAGTGTTAGTGGGGCTGTCGTGAAATCAGGGAACTTTGGTGGGTTCCCAAACACGGACAAAGTTTGCTGCCGAGCGCGGCAGAGGTGGGTATGTACAGTTTCACGAAAGTTACCGATCCTTACAGTCGGCTTCCCGGCATCTTCTAGCTACTAGAGCCTCGTATTCTATCTGTCGTTGTTGTGTTTTTGCTATATGAAGCTGTGACGCTTTACATGTCTACTTAGATGCGACGCGGACATTTTTTTTCTTTTATTCTTGCCTACTAGAAAGGAGAATATATTTCCTATGCAGTTTCACTATTTCGTTTTTGGCTTGGGTTGTCTAATCACCATAACCCACCTTCTCACACTCATGCGTGATAAGCCGGTATTTGTCCCCAAAAAACACCGAATCACCACAACAATGAATTTAAATGGTCCCGTCACTGTCCTCTTCTGAAGTTCAATGCGTTCACTACTCAGTAAACTGCGTACATATTAAAACAATGAATAAGAATGTGGCTACAGTGGTTGGTATAATCAATTGTGATATAGTTATTTAAATGCTTGCCTGGCTGGCAATGAAAGAGTCAATGTTCGGTAGATATGTCTCCAAATTCTGCCATCCATAATCTGCGTCTGGCATCAGAGACAATTCCCCTACGTATCGCATATCAAGTGAGAATTATGTCATGAAAGCACGGACTGAAGCACTGACCGATCCCACTATTCCCCGATCCCAAGGCATTTATATCTCCAAAGCCGGCACCAAATATAAAATCGTCTAGCGCATACGAGTGAGGTTCATGCCTTTGCCGACTCTCCATCACCTCAGCAGCATCCATCGGAAACGCCCATTCCGGCGTGATGAACGGTACACCTCCATAGTCACCTTCGTCTCCAGCCTCTTCTCTTGGGCGTTTCCTCGTCTCGCTTGTTCCTACATCAGTGCCCATCGCCGGGACCTCAAATTCAGCAAGTTCACGAAGAATGTCACTGTTAACGGCGTGTTAGCGTCAGATACATACAATCTATGACATGAGACTTAACTGATGCCGACCAGCTATCTGATACCGGTTCTCGTACTTGCTCAGTACCTCCATGCACTTGTGGACGTCCTCCATCTCACGCACGGGGTTTGTGGATAACCCAAGACGCTTCCCACTCCACACATGAAGGAGTAGCACAACGGCAGATTGATAAGTCGTGCTCTAATTAGCGGTTGTAAACAATAGTGATAATCAGCGGATAGGACAATGAGAAGCGTACCAAAATGTTCGGCATGCCTGGAAAGCCTCCCTTCTTGCAAAACACTTCCGCCATATGACAACAAGATCGCGCTGCATTGGTGCAGATAGCGAGAGATGGGAAGTTTCCGTTTGTCTTCCCTTTCCCTGACCCGCGTATTCGTGGCATAAACGGACGATGCACAAGCATTTGAATCCAGTAATAAGAAGAATACAACAGAGCTGACTGGCAAAGAAATATATTATTCACATTCTGAGGATCCCATTTCACTAATAAGGGTCGTCAGACAAGCACAAATCAAGATGTTCGACTAACGTACAGTGATCGGGAAGTTGATCGATCCAGCTGTTCAGTTCAGAATCGAGTGTGACAACCATGTTCTGCTCCCATTCTGCAGTTGGAACCGCCGGGTCCCATTGTTTTGGGCGTTTGACAGAGTACTGCTCATTCTGTGAGATTGAGATAACAGAGAGATAATTGGGACCCACAATCGTCGTCTGGGCAGTATTCAAGATCTCAAGTAATTTTAGATGCGTGACCCAAGCTGTTGCTATCGCCGGTTTGTTCTTCGGTTGCGTCCACGGGTTTGCAGGATCAGCTAATTCCTCTCCAGGCCAGTATTCGTCATCAACTTCCAGTGGGTAATCCACATCAAACCTGCACATATAATTTTGTAAGCGGAAGGTATATATATACACGCGCACGACACCCACTGCTCAGAATGCGTCGCCTTAGGCCTCCCACACATGGCACTAACAAAGGTTTCAATCATCACTAGTGCCCAAAACGTCCGCTTCCACAGCTCATCCTGCACCCCCCACTCCTTGACGACCCGTTTCCGATGTGCCCCGACATCCTGAGCCATACGGATGCCGACCCCCGTTAAGAGCCAGATAGGCTCCGGTGTGGACGAACCATACAAGAAGAGAGTCATGAGTGGTATGAGTTGCAGATCCCAGATCATCGGTGGCGAAGAGTAGGCATTTGGAGGGCTGATCTGAAGCTGCAGATACCATTGCCAGCCGGCGCGGTGCCCTTCTCCTACCCGGGGATCATTCGAAGAACGAGATGCAAGAGCACATACACCCAAAAGGAGTTTACCGAACGTGTAGGAAGTGTGATGCAACCCTGATGCGACGGAGCGCTTGAAGGAGGGTCCATGTACTAAACCTACGCTGCGGTTAGTGGTAGACAAAAAAATGTCGACAAGATCATCAATTAAGTCCGGGGGAGGGAACACCAAGGGAGGTGAGGGACCAGTAACCGGATGTTGCCATGGATGGACCTTCCAGAACGCTGGTCGTCGGTTATCAAGAAACGTCGAAGTAGAAGAGGTTGCGCTTTTCAAGTCAATGACTATTTTTACGAGCATTATCCCGCTTGATTTGCCGTAATGACGCGTGCGACTTTGACTGACGGTGAGCCGATTCAATGGTTCACTGAGATAAAGGCAGTTATATCCCTCATCATCATCATATCTTCGTCAAAATCAGATTTGGGCTCGGTGTCTTTTGGAGAGGCCGATTTGGATGGACTAGGGGAGTAATTTTGTCGTGTCGCGGCAAGATCTGCTTCAAGCTGGCGTATATAACGCGCTAAATCAACTAGGATGGTGCGCACGAGAGTAGGATCATTGGGAACGACATAATTTGTAGATGTGGAAAGGATAGCATTGATATGGACTTGAAGATCCTCTCTCAGGGATATATTAGAGCCATTTACTTTGGTCCTTCGTCTTCTGGTCTGTAGGAAAGTTCCGCATGAGTTGTAATTATGTCAGCGATAGGCAGATACGCACCTTCTTAGTCGTTGCTGCTACATGCGTGCACTCAGAGTTGAATGCTATACAATTCGAGCATTTTCCGCCCGGCATTTTGGCACTATCGCCTAATAATTTGTTGAGATAGCGTCTTCGCACGGCGTCATACATAGGCACACTTACATCGTACTAAAAAGTCAAAATTTAATATATAATCACAGGCGGGGCAACCTACTCACTTTTTCGTTGCCTGCATATGTCGCACGAGCCCTGTAGACGCCTTTTCTTCGAGCCAGGGGCTGGAGGCTCAGTGCTTTCGTCTCTTGGCATGGTAGTTGGGTTCAGGGGTGTGGGGTTACGGCACTGCCACAACAGCTTGCCGGGACTGACGCACCCACGAACAGCTTCGGCAGAGCTGCGGAATTTCGTTACTGTACCTGACGATGTCATGATCAATACATTTCTAGGCTAGGAACCAACAATGGAGCACTAAGATACAAAGGTTGATTGGATGCTCTGCTATCTCATTCCTAAGAATTCATCCATGTTGGCTATATACGTTCCGAAGTCTTGCCAGCCGGCACCATCATCACCAGGAGCGATGCCTTGAGGATCTATAGTTGCGATTAACCCAACGATGCAGCAGTAAAACAGAAACCACATACCCGAAGGCACCCCAATTCCCTCCCCGACCGGTACCATCGTCGGCATATAATCCTCCAGGGAGAAAGACGGCACTTCTCCGAAGATCTCATCATTCTCTTGCAAATGGGATACCAGTGGCCATTCACCCATCAGCTCAGTGGTATGCAGCGGTGGCATCCATTCATTTGCATTCGCTTCAGAAGAAATATCCAAGTACTCTTCCCAATCATCACGAGCGCGTTTGTTGCTCTGTTCAGGCTGACTGTCTGGACCATTGGGGCCACCACTCTCGAACAACTCGCGTATAATATCACTTTAATTGGAAATTAAAGACCAAATTTTTATCAATGAAGGGGGAAGACTTACCGATATCGTCCTGCGACAAGGTACCGGGATTCGTATCTGCCTAGCATAGCCAGGCACTTTTTGATATCCTCCCCTTCTCTCGCAGGATTCGCTGACAGTCCCAAACGCTTCCCACCCCAGAAGTTAAGCAGGAGAACCAGAGCTGAATGAAAGGCAGACACCAGTACATGTGGTAGAGCCATTCCTCCTCTCCTTGCATGTACTTCTAGGACATGACTGCACGATCGCGCCGCATTGGCACATATCGCAAGTGCAGGAAAGTTGCTCTTCAGGTTTCCCGAGCTCTTTTTGGCACTAGGGCGCGGAATAAACGGTCGATGAACCTGCAGCTGTACCCAATAAAATGTGGAGTACAGGATCACAGATCGGTCAAACTGTTGTCGGTCCGTATTGTGAGGGTCCCAACGTACTACAATTCTTTCAGTGACACGAGTCTTACTTGGAGCAGAACACGCACGATAATCAGGTATTGAGTCAATCCATTTGTTCAGAGCGGAATCTAGTTCAACAGCGACGTTCTCGTGCCATTTGGATGTTGATATAGCGTCCCAATATTCAGACCGTTTAATCGAATACTATACTTCATATAAGCCACGGTAACTTCAGGAGTGAAAGCTGACGAACAATGGTTACTTGCGCAAAACTGAGAATTTCCAGAAGTTTGATGCATAATATCCACGTCACGACATTAGCGGGTTTGTGCGAAGGTTGAGTCCAAGGATTTTCTGGATCAGAAAGCGGTTCTCCTGGCCAAAATTCTTCGTCAACTTCTAAAGGATAATCTAAATCAAAACTAATGCATGCTGAGCTGACGACATTACGGGAAGCATAGATACTTACTTTTCTGATGTTGTTGCTCGTGGCCTTCCGTCGAAAGCGCTGACGAACACATCTATGACCACCAGGACCCAGAATACTCTCTTCCATAGCTCATCCTCGATTGTCCACTCTTTGATGGTCGTAGGGCGTTTTCGATGGACGCCGAGACCTTGGGCCATCCGAATTCCCAGACCAACGAGTACGAAAGAAGGTTGAGGTGACATCGTTCCGTACAAAAACAAAACCATCAACGGCAAAAGCTGTAGTTCCCAGAGCGTCGTCGAATTTGAGAATCTTGATAAGTGTATAGGTCGTAGTTGAAGATACCACTCCCATCCAGCTTGATCAAGAGGTCCGACACGAGGGTCATCCGAATGGCGGGCCGCAAACGCACATACTCCCAAGACAAGGTTCCCAAAGTGACGTGACGTGAAATGCGTCCCAGCAGCTATTTGACGACGAAATGTAGGACCATGGAGGAGGTTGATGTGCAGGTTTGTTGTGCTTAAAAAAACGGAGACTAGGTGATCGAGGAGGTCAGGAGGAGGAAACATAAGAGGGGGACCATCCTCGGGAACAGGACACTGCCAGGGATGGATTGTCCAGAACTGGGGTCGACGAAAAGCTGAAGTTGCAGGCGCTGACTTATCATATGCAAGCTTCATCTCTATAGTACTCTTTATGAGCATCATTCCACTAGATTTACCAAAATGTAGGAAGCCCTTTCGACCAATGGAAAAACGACGAAGAGCATCAGTCAACTCATAGCTTTCAGGTTCTTCATCAGAGGAAGCAGGGTCAATGCTACCACCAGACGAAGGGGACGCAGAAGGCGGTGATGTATGATTCTTGGCCGCAGCAAGCTCGGCCTCGAGTTGCCGTGCATAGCGCGCAAGGTCCACCATAATCGGGGTGTAGGTATTGGGGACGTTGTAAGGCGCACTTGATGAGAGAATTGCATTGATATGGTCTTGCAAGTCCTTTGGAGCCGGAATAGATGGAGGTTGATAGTGCATGCGTATCCGACCCTATGCAAGAGCTATTCAGATGGGAAAAAGAGTAGATGAATCAAATAAATGCCGACCTTCTTGGCCATCACAGCAAGATGCGTACATTCCTCACCAAATGCTACACAATTCGAGCATTTGTTTCCTGGCATTTTTGCGCTGTCGCCTAATATGTAGAACATAAACATTTGCTCAGTTCCCATGAAGCTCATTTACGTACATCGAACTGCTCTTAATCAGCATGCTGACCTAGCGAGACGAGGAAACATGTACTCACTTTTTTTGCTCCTGCATATGTCGCAGGCACCTTGCAAACGGCGCTGCTTGGAAGGAGTTGGGCCCGTCAATTCACCAGGTTCAGACATGTTGCAGGGAACGACGAAGCGTTGACAGCACTGCCATATATGTGTTTAGCACTGTAAGTTGATTATGCCAAGACCACAACTGCGCAGCGCCGACCTTGTTTCACCCTCCGCGTGTTAAGAGGCGTGATTTCTTCTGTAGTACAATTTACGTAGTAAGTACACGGCGATAGGTAGATGAAGGTATTGGTATTGGTATTGGTACCGGCACAAGGTCCCAATAAAGGTAGGAAGCCAAGAGTCATAACGGCAACATCGACCCGGTCCAAACTTTTTGACTTCCAATTCCAGTCGTTTCTTTCGTCTAACTTGCATGGGCGACGGAGAATAATTCACTTGGACATACATTGCTCTGACTCTAATGCTTCAAATTTATCGAATCTAGAACGGTCATGGGCTCTTCAACTTCCTTGTTATTGTGGCAGTGCCACATGCCATTATTACCTCTACCTGAACTAGCGGTCGTCGGTTGACGACTTTGATACCTTGCTTTGCGGTTATCGTTTCTTCCTAGGAAATATCAAGGCTATGACTGTAAGACTTATAATGTTCCGGCGGTGAACTCGGATGTTCCGGTGGTGACGTATGTATCTCTGTTATTGTATCGTGTCGTTCTAACTGATGAGTGCATTGAATGGAGTCTTGCATTGCATGGGGTCATCTGATAACTTGGAGAAATGATATATATAAGATTTGCAGGTCGTGGAGACCTGTATTCGCTTATCATGCACGAAGTTCATACATCTCAATTTGGTTTTCGGTTTGATTCATGCACATTTTGAGTCAGGGCGTGGAACCTATCATGATTTTCTGTTGGCATGAGTTATTATGGCGAGAATGACGACGGGAGGTGAGTGATATGGTGGGTGACTTGTTGATGATGGATCTCAATGGTGTAGAATATCAGCGGCATGCAAAGACCGTAGACATTGCTGTAATGGATTCGGTTATTATAGTCCCTCCTGATCGCTGTCACAAATGCTTGCACGATATCCAGCGTGACACAATGGTAATCCACCTAAGACGTCTACGACAGGTGTGTTATCCCAACGTCGATCTTGTATGAGGTTTTCCAAATCATAGTTATTCAATTCTTTCAATAATTCACGGCGAGAATGATATGTCGTGACCAATACATCTAGTACAGCTATTAGTGGAGTTGACGTGATAGAGGAAAAATGCTGGTAATACCTGGATGACGCGTCCTTAAAATAAATAACAACAAGGACGTCGACAATTTGGCATATAGGTCTTGTATTTGATGGAATCACCAGATTTACACCGTCGTTTCGAATAGCGCTTTATTGCACGAAATTACAATTTCCAATGAAATAATATAAATATTCTCGCTTGTTCACTATCGATTGCCCGACATCAGTCTCAGGCTAAAAAGGCACATTAACAATGATTACTGTTGTCAATGGCTACGCACATCATGATCCTCCAATAACTTTACAATATCTCTCGTTTCTACCCCATCAAATATGGATGCGACGGATTCGCCGTCATAAAACAACATATATAGCTGTGGAGGGCAAGAAAGTGAGACAACGATCCGATTGTTCCCACGTACCTTTGATGACTCAAAGTTCCTTCCGGCAATAGGCGGTCCGGATCCATCATGTGGGTTGGGCTAACGTAATCTGAGATGTCGAACCAGAGACCTTGCAAGCAAGGTAACTGCCATGTTCGAAGAGTTGGATTCATCGCAACGGCCCACCGTTCCTCGTTCTAGGAAACGAAGACTACAAGGCGCATGTGATATTTGCAGACAAAAGAAAAGTACGCATTCGCATTCTTTCCAACTAGAATGTCAACACTGATAGTATATCAGTTCGATGTAAGTGTTGCAAATCAACTGCAAAAAGTCATGCTTTTATGATATCAGGCGACAGCACGAATATGCCGGGAAAGAAATGCTCGAATTGCGTAGCTTTCGGCTCGGAATGCACGCATATCGCTGCGTCAGCCAAAGTCCGTATGTTCGTCAACTGGTGGTCTTTCATCGATGATTAAAAATCCAAGTAGGGTCGAATGACACAGATTGCATCCGACCAACACGAGACCGTCAAAGATGATCTTCAAGTCTATATCAACGCGATTCTCTCCGACACCATACCTTATGTCGTTCCCAGTAATAATACCCTTGTCCGTGCAATCCTAGTCGACCTCGCGTGCTACGTGCGACAGCTTGAAGCAGATCTTACTGCGGCCAAGAGTCTCATCTCGGTCCTTTCGGTCTCTCCACAAACATCCCAGAGCCCTGAATACCCTTCTGACAACAATGATGAAGCCGACGACTCGAGTTTCGTTGACGCACTCCGCCGCTTCGCCATTAGTACAAGGGATGTTCGGCATTGCGGTACATCAAGTGGTATGATGCTCATGAAGAGTGCCATAGAGATGAAGAATGCCTACAGTAACTCATCACCGATCACTCCAGCTCTGGACCTCCGCCGACCTCACTTCTGGATAGTTTATCCATGGCAACGTCCAATACCAGAAGATGTACCCCCTCTCAAGTTTCCTCCTCCGGACCTTTTGGATCATCTTGTCTCCATTTTCCTCAACACGACAAATGCACATTTCTTCATCCTACATGGTCCTACGTTCCGCCGCGAGATTGCTGCAGGAACGCATTTCTCAGAGCGTGATTTTGGTAATCTCGTTCTTGGGGTATGTGCAGTTGCCTCACGGCACTCGGATGATCCTCGCGTCGGACCACCAGCTCAAGCTGGATGGGAGTTGTATCTTCAGCTGCGACCTATACACCTGTCGAGGTTCTCAGCTCCTGCGACATTATGGGAGCTGCAGTTGTACCCTTTGATGGTCTTGTTCCTGTATGGGACAACGACACCTGAAACAAGTTTTCTTCTCATCGGAGTGGGCGTACGGTTAGCTCAGGACGTCGGAGCGCATAGAAAGCGCGCTAAACCCTTGAAAGAGTGGACGACTGAAGATGAGTTATGGAAGAGAATTTTCTGGGCTCTGGTTATCACAGACGTCATCGTTAGCGCGTTCGTTGGCAGACCGAGGGCGACGACTTCCGAGCAGTGCGTACACTTGGTCCTCTTCACACTTTCACTAATGAAGTCTCTACAGCTTCGACGTAGAACTTCCCTTGGAAGTAGATGACGAATACTGGCCAGGGGAAGTCCTAGCTGATCCGGAACATCCATGGACTCAGCCTTCTCACAAACCGGCAGATGCGAAAGCATGGGTTCTCCATATCAAACTCTTGGATATCCTCAGCTTTGCGCAGGTCACCATCGTAAGTTAATTTGTTGCTTGAATTCCATTTTACTCACCGTCAAGTGCAGTACGCTATGAAGCGCTCTGCATACTGGGACGCGATATCTACGTCTGAATGGCACCAGAATATTGCCGTCGAGCTCGATTCTGCCCTCAACAAGTGGATTGATTCCATCCCTGATCATTGTAAGATCCTCACTTGCATAACGTATATGTACTAAATTTGTTACAGTGCGCTGGGATCCACACAAGTCGAATCAATACCACTTCGACCAATCCGCACTCCTCTACTCTACGTATTACTGGGTTCAGATGCAAGTTCATCGGAAGTTCATACCGAGTCCCAATATGAGCAAAGACCCTGGAAAGCTGAATAGTGGTTTCCCGTCTCTTTCTATATGCGCCAACGCCGCTCGTTCATGCAGCCACATCGTGGACATCCACGCAAAGACCAGGATAATTGCCCTTCCAAATATACTCGTGGCAGTATTCCATTCGGCCCTGGTACTCCTGCTGAATCTTTGGGGTGGGAAGCGCTTAGGCCTATCAACGAATCCAAGCAGGGCATTAGAAGATGTGTTCAAATGTATGAACGTCATGCGTAAATATGAGGACAGGTACCTTGTCGCGGGACGGTATTAGTGCGTACTTCTCTGAAAGATGCTGGTTTCTGTTCGCTGACGTGAAAAAGTGATATTATCCGAGAACTGTACGAGAACAACGTTCCTACCGACGATCCAGAAAACGAACCAACTAGGAAGCGTGGTCGGGACGCAGGTGCTGAACAGAGCTTCCCGCTGAACCCAGAGACTATTCCCGTAGGAAACACAGAGGACTGGACTCTACCATTGTATACCTGTGAACTAATGAAGGGGGATCGGGCTTACGGCTTCGGAAGCCTGTCCTCGGGTGGCTCATCGTTGGATGAATACATGATGGCGGCGGGCATCGGTGACAGCGTCGGGGTATCGGGTGGGTCGTTCAGTTCAATGACACTGGCTTCCATGCTTATTGGATTAGGCGACAATTTGCCTTCTTCGTCGGAGTACCAGGATTTCGGAACATTCATGGCTAATATGGAGGAGTTCTTGGGCATGAGGACAGATTGAGTAGGTGTAGCGGTACTCAATTACTATTATCGTTCCAGTTTAAATACCAACAACGTGGATACCCAAGGGCGTCTCGGGCTAAGAGACTTGACTACATTCGCTTATGCCCTTTCGATGATGCATATGTCGAATATTAATAACTGCACCTTTGCGCCGCTGATACGGTATATACTCAGATTCGAGTTGAATTAGGAATCAGTGGAAAATCAGAGGTTACTTGCGTGTACATTCAGCTCCCCCGAACTCATAAACGACGACTATCGCATATATTTGGCTACTACAAACTACGAACTAGCAACAGAAAGAAAAAGACAAACGATACAAATGTACAAAAAACACCCTTTAATTCTCTACTCTAAGTATCTCTAATTATGCGTGTAAAAAACCGTCTGCGATGGGGTATATCAGTCGAAAAACCACTTGTACTGGTGGGGTATCTGGGGGCGTGAATGTCTACCGATATACCGTTACGGTCCGTCGCCGTAAGTATTAAGGAGAGGATGTAAGTAACCTAAGTCGGACGGATTTTTTTGGGAGGGGATGATTCGTCATAGATATACAAGTAGAGATAGCGCATGAGTTCTGCATGGGTGCATTCGTTCGTCGGCGTAGGAGGCATGGAAAGCATAATAAAAGGAGGGCAATGGGGGCATTATGTGATTTTTAGGTGTGGATGGTGATTGTCGTCGTCGTCGTTAAAGGTGGCGCGTCGAAGGAATTTACCACCAGCCTTGGCCTCCGCCTCCAGTGGAGCCACCGCCATAGCCACCACCATAACCTCCACCACCACCAAACTGGGCACGGCCACCGTAGCCTCCACCACCATAACCTCCTCCACCGTAACCTCCGCTGCCACCACTACCACCGCCGCCACCGGTTCTGTAATCACGGCCAGTGCTGCCTCGGCCGCCTCTACCTCCTCTGCCTCTACCGCCTCGGTATCCTCCGCCGCTGCCAAACGTAGCTTCGTGTGCAACTGTCTCCAACCAGCTGGGAATCTCTTGGTTGGCCTCCCTCAGGAGTTCTACAAGTTCTTTGACGATGTTCCTGTTACCGCGGTTGAAAAAGGCCGTGCTAACACCGGTGTTTCCGGCACGTCCAGTACGGCCGATACGGTGCACGTAGTCATCGATGTCGCTGGGAAGGTCATAGTTCACGACATGTGTGACATTGGGAATATCAAGACCACGAGCAGCTACAGCCGTAGCGACCATGATGGGGGTCCGGCCAGTTCTAAACGTTTGTAAAGCCATCTCACGCTCGCGTTGGGTACGATCACCGTGAATGGACGTGGCGGGAAGGTTGTTGCCCATCAAGAAATCGCTCAGCATATCGGCCATGCGCTTGGTCTCGACAAAGACCAAAGTCAAACCCAGATCACCGTTGTCCTTGTTCTGGGAGGCCAAGATGTCGAGTAAGACACTTCGCTTGTCATTGTCCTCGACGTACTCGATCTTCTGGGTGATGTTCTCGCTAGTGCTTCCAACACGACCAACGCTCAAAAAGACGTAGTCTTTGAGGAAGTCTTTGGCAAGGATCTGGATATCCCTCGGGAAAGTGGCACTGAACATGAGGGTCTGACGCTCGTGGACACCAGGCATGTCCTCGCCTTGGACGATGCGACGGATCTGAGGTTCGAAACCCATGTCAAGCATACGATCAGCCTCATCAAGAACAAGATACTTGATGTTGGCGAGACTGATACGTCCACGCTCGATGAGATCAACGAGACGACCGGGGGTAGCACTCAACAGATCGCAGCCACGTTCAATGAGACGAAGCTGCTGGTTGATGTCGGCGCCACCGTAGACGACGGCAGGACGAACCCAGGACCGGTAAGCAAATTTGCGGGCCTCCTCGTGAATCTGAGACACCAATTCACGGGTGGGTGCTAAAATAAGCGCCGTAGGGTAGGCCTTCCGGGAACGGCCGTAGGAAGACGATTGATCAGGAGGCGCACGGGGTCCATCATGGAAGGATGCGGAAAGAATGGGGAAAAGGAAACCGCCTGTTTTACCGGAGCCTGTCTGTAGACGCAAAGCATTGAGTACATGTCCCGATAGCAGGAAAGAAAAAACTTACTTGAGCGCAAGCCATGAGGTCCCGTCCATTAGCAACAATGGGAATAGAGTACTTTTGAACAGGGGTAGGGGTAGTGTACATGGCATAGCCAATATTTTCGAGCAGGACCGGGTCGAGAGGGGGAGAAGTGAAGGCAACGACTGGCTCTGGAACCGAAGCACCAGTCGCTTCTACGGGGATATCATCGTACTTTTCAAAGTTGATACCGGTGTGCTGCTTGGAGGGATCCGTCGGGTCACCAAAGAGCTCCTTCTCGAGGCGCGCGTTGCGCCCACCGACGACATGACGGCCGTCTTTCCATACTCCAAAGCCAAAGCTTTCACGAGGCTGCGAGGGCTGCGACCAGTCACGGCCTTGCGACTGAGGTGGCCCTCCACGGGAGGGTCTGGCGGTGTACGAACGAGTAGAAGTCGGGGTAACTGAGCGGGAATCGTTCCAGCCGTTTCCAACGCTAGAAGAACGATAAGAAACGAGAAAAAAAAAAAGAGAGAAAAAAAAAGAAAACTTGCCTGCTCTGGTGAAGGTTGGGAGAAGACGACGCTCGCTGGGAGCTCCTGAGATGAGGAGGAACGTAGGCAGACTTGTTAATGTCCAAGGAAGAGAATTTGCCCTCGAGACCAGACGAGGGGCCGTTTACGATTGCATTTGTCATATTATGAGAGTGCAGAAGAAAAGAGATGGGAACCACAAAGTGGGAGTGAGGAGAAGAAAAGCGCTGACAAACAAAGTAAAATTTGATGCCCCAGTCACGTGTCGTGGCTGTGTTTATTGATATTGATCCATCATGATTCACATTCAAAGGCAGTACCATACTTGGGCCGTACAAGACGGGTGGAGAATGATCATGGTTCGCAGTGTAATGATAGTGACAATGAAGACAATGAATTATTGACAGGCCCTGCTAATTTTCCTATTCACTGTGGCGTTGGAAGGACTGGAATCGCTACCTTCGCCACGACAAGAGAACGTTTCAGTTTGCGAGATGAGTGGGACCGCGTCATCAAACGCTTTCATTTTTATCCGAGGAAACGCCACGCATCACTTTGAACTCCTGATTATCACTGATTACAATCGACAAGGAATGGAGAAAGGATAGCTATAGAGAAAGCCGGGGTACGCGAAGTGTGCTGAAAAAAAGAGGTACAATAGATATCCAAAGGAATGAACTGACTATTCCCAGTTACCGACGCGTAAAACTGATCAATGTCGGGATGCCCTGTAGCCGGCGGCAACAGGTAGCCTTTTTCGGCCATATACGTCACCGTACGTGGCAGCAGCCGTCACGGGTTTATAACTATCCTTCAGTCCTCCATGTCCCACTCACATACCCATGCTCCAGGCGAGACCCACTCCCACTCCCACGCGCCGCCTCAGCAGCAGCAGCGACCCATCCCGCCCCCGCCCGATCCCGTCCTCCAAGCTCTCATCGACGCGCAGTTCACACCTGTCGACCTCACCGTCACCGACGCCAACCTTCTCCTCTGCACACCCCATTCACTCCCCGTCTGCGCCGACTGCGATGTCGATTACTCCCAAACGAACTTCCTCTCAAGGCTGCTCACACAGAACCCAAACATCAAAGTCCCGCCTCCAGGGCAGGTCGTGAACAAGCAGCTGTCGGGTGCGGTGAATAACATGAAGGAGGAGGGCAATAAGTTGTTTAAGATGTCATTGTATCCACAGGCCGTGCAGCGGTACACGGGGGCTGCAGTAGCAGCATGTCAACGTGCGCCATGGGAGAATAATAACGTGCTGAGGGAGGAACTCTCGACGGTGCTGTCGAACAGGTCTGCGGCATACGCTGGCGCACACGATTGGATTTCGGCGCTTGCTGACGCAGAAGCTGTCATCCAGATACGAAAATCCTGGCCCAAGGGCCATATCAGAAAGGCAAAGGCGCTGAGAGGCCTTGCTAAACTGGATGAAGCACAGGACGCTCTTGCGTTTGGCTTGACCTTCGAGCCTGACAACAAGGTAAATCTGACTTTCTCTTCAGCATCTTTTACCGACACGTCTTTAGGAATTGTTGGACCTCATTACAGATCTCGAAAAGCTCATAAAGACCATCGAGGCGGTCAAGGCGGCAAGATCGACATCGAATGACTCTACGGGCGTGACTGCGACTACAGCCAGCAGACCTGCTAACCCTGTTGTTTTCACACCCAGGAAGGAGGAAACATCGTCATAAAAACAGTGGGAGACATTTGCATACCTTTGATGTCAAGCTCGCTTCTCATTCTTAGCATGGGGTTTTGTACGACTCGACTTTTGTGGAACGCAATTTATCGGTCAGGTTACTTGATAGTCGACTTCACACCTCGCTTTTGTTTTTGTGTTTTATATATGTGAATCCGTGTCGTTTGGCGTATAGCAGTCAAGTTTGTGGCCAAACGCCCGTCCAAGCCACCACCTGCCAATGTACATAGGCCGCAGTCTCTGCGCGCTCTTTGAAGCAAGACAGTCGCACCAACCGAGGCTGACGTCAATATATTTTTGCGAACGGGCATTCGCTTGGATTCCGTCAGTCTTCGTCTGCCAGTCCGAATCGATGCGTTCTAGACCATCGACTTGGGAGGAAGATATTCGGAAGCTCCTGATAGGTTTAATGTGCCTCCGAGCCGCCCTATATTGAGCTTGAAGTCTATGAGACTGTAATACGAAATCTCAGGTGCCAGCTATAGCTGAGATAAATATTGAAGCTTGGAGTATATATTCCCAGATGATGTTAACGACGTATATTATATAGTAGTGCATCGCCTAAGGTTGGAGTAGTCTCTAAAGCCATCATGTGCAGTGTGCTCAAAGCGGTTTAGCAGGGCAGTGTGAAGGAGAAGAATGAACATATGTATCGTAAGGTGAGTAGTGCAAAAGGGAGGAGAGGGAAGAGGAAGTGCCGGCTGAAAGCTTAGTTCGAAGAGTAAGGTCTATACTGTCCAGATGATCCCTGAGGCTTCGTAGGAGTTCAATCAGAAGTTCCACGCCTTGGTGGGGTATTGGGACACGTCTTGCTGTCGGCGTGCAATTCGGGGCGTCGGTAGCGAATGACATTGTCCTCGAACTTCCCTGACTGCAAGGGGAAGCTGATGAGCTGGGACTACCATAGCGCCAGGACATAGCGAGTCGTTGGATAGAGCAAACGTCGTTGCACGGGGCGACGCCCGTTGTGAATAGGATGAGTGGGAACGAGAACTCGTAGGACCGATAGCTTGTCTGTGCTGCAGGGACTGGCTAAAGAATTGAGAACGGTTCCGACGTGATGAGATGCCTTTTGGAAGCCATCAGCCGTGGTTGTTATCGTCACGTTTGGCATGACCGCAATCATTCCTGTTCACCCAGTGCCAGATTTCCGGCTGTGTAACCTGGTATACGATGTGGCGGAGGGGATAAAGGAGAGTTGGGTTTGAATAGTTGCAATACGTTGACCGACAACATGTATAATATATTAGTAGACGATTGCCTATCACAGCTATACCCGTTTGTTCCCAGAATGGGTGCCGCTTATCAGGGATGACCCAGTTCTGCAACATCTCAGTAGACGGATTCTGAGACGGTTATTTAGAGCGTCGGCCGGGTGGAGCCGTAATCTCTGAGTCGATATGAGAGACCCTGGGCCCCTTCGAGAAGGAGTTGTCGTCTTGAGGTGCGAGAATCCCCATTCGTGTTGGGTGGGAAAAGGTCCGACAGCCGTTGATCTGTTCCAGAAATGTGCACGAAGGATGAACGGGGGACGGTGGACAATGTCGTTGTCGTTGTCAGGGTAAGTGTGCATATCGATACCACTGGCGGAAAGATGCGCACCTCCTTCCTTCCACTTCCCCCCTCACTGAGATAATGAAGATACACAGTATGTCTCTCGAACTGGGTAAAGTATATCCTGTGTCACTTCGATGACCTGGTTAGGCTGGATCTGAGCATGGCGTTGAGTATACCCGTCAGCGGTTATCGTCAATCATCATAACCACGCATTGTCGAGGCTTTTTCTCTCAGCGAAAGAGGCATATGGTGTGCCCGGAAGTCTCGTTTCGGCGACACAAGTCTCCCGATGCAAATGACCTATGACGAGCACCAGTCACATAACAACAACGAATTTCTCGAGCGCTGTAATTGAAAATGGTGGTAAGCGGGCATGGGCGAAGATGATCGGTATAATGCCCACATCATAATACACCAAATTGCGAGGGCACATAGCGCTAAAAAAAAATTAGATAAGACAAAGAACAAAGGGCGAGAAGAGCTTGCGTACGGTTATGACACGGGAACCCACAAGAGCCGTAGTATACATGAAGAAATCGGAATTCAGCTCAGTATATGTGAGATGTATAGGCGTGGCGGCCCGACGATGTAGCTGCAATGAGAGGGCCTCGAGAAAGAACACTTTAGGGGCTGACTGAACGCCATTTCTTTTGCAGTATTTAACGATTGGGATTGAGTCTTGATCGATAATTGGAAACTCCGTCCTGCCTTATAAAGATAGCATAAGGACCGGCGGGCATGCATACACGTTGCGTTGTATTCACCGTTAAGAAGAGATACACGATGGTGGGCGTAAGCAGTAACTGACGGGATCAATCAGATGATATGTCTATAAACAATCGATCTGCAATGAGAGTGGAAAAAGAAAGAAAGAAAGGGACCGCTTTGATCAACATGACCCAGAATGTCATACCGTTTGTTGACGATCGATTTCATCGGTGCTGAGGTGAAAAATTAGACGAATTAGAGACAGGGAAGTTCAAAATACTTAGGCACCCAACAATAATATTTTCCAGGGTCAGAGTCATACTCTCGTCCCAGCCACCATTCATCCTCCGACTTCGCAAGCGCTTTGCATCGCAACAGCCACGCTTCAGCCAAGACAGAAGCAGACATATTTTTGACCCTCGGGCGGGGGTCAGCTCCTGTCTTTGCCATCATCTCCGCAACAGAACCAAACGCGTCTTCTTTGCACCACTCGATGAGCTGAATAAAAGGTAGAGGAACGGCCTCTTCGCAGGAGATTGCAGATGTAGTACCAGACAAGAAGAGTTCCGAAATTGCCATGGTCATGTTATACAGAGCCCGGACAGCATCACTGCATTCGACGCCACGCCACTGTCTAGCATATTCCAGTGTATCTGTCTACAAATCCAAGTCAATCATTTTCAAACCGTCCTTCGTAAGAAGGATATTTGTATTCTTTAAGTCTGTAGTATGAACCCACCCTGTTCAAAGTCGAGCAGAGCATCCATCAGGGTGAGAGCTAGAAACACTTTCCCCTGGATGATCCAATCCGTACGAAACCCAAGGCACTATTGGGAAAGGAGTCCAACGAAGGGAATGAGAAATCCGTCGGTCACGGCAAGGGGTACGAATCATCGTAAACAACAAAGTGTCGGACTCTTTCGACCAGGCCGATGAGGGGAAGACATAAGACGATCCATAAAGGCGGCTGTATACATCCAGTTCACGTTGGAGGATATCCCGCCGCCGACGTTCCAGTTTGACGTCTTTATCGGTCTCCGGTGTAAGTACCAATCGCTTATAGACCAACTGCGAGCTATCAACCTCTACGAGACTCACAGCACAAGCGAGACCAGGCATTTAAATCATCTTCATCGCTGAATGCTGAAAAATGGGTGGACTCTGTGTACCTGGAGGAGGCGTGTAATTGACCGAGAGAGCCTCGTCTGGGGGAATGCATGCAGCATCTATGTCGCAAGGGAGGATGATAAATGTAGCAGAGATGTATATCCCCCTACTGCGTTTCCACAACGAGATCGATAGCGCGACGAACGATGTCATTATGAAAATCGTTAGTCTCGAGGTCAAACTACGACAGTGGTGTTTTGAGGCACAACGTGAGATCGCAGTCATCCAGTCGGAGCCAGTGGCAAACGGGTTGCATATCCGGATCTTCTGGCCTAATACAGATGTAGATATCCATACGGATAGGTGTGATTGGGAGTGTCAGCGTCATAGTCACCACGGTCAGCAGGACTTGGTTTTATAGAAAAATCGGCTGAGCTATTCATCGTGCATTCCCTACAATACCTATGTCGGCACTTTAGCACGAGTCGTTCAAGATTGTGAAAGAGCTTGGGTTGAGTGAACATCCTTTGCGAGGGGTTGTAATGGTCGCGAGCCAAGTCGCCGATTCCCGAAGTTCGACTTTCACGATCATGTGATATTACGCGGTCCGCTTGGTAATCTTGTATCTGAATTGTTTCTAAGTCTCAAGATTTGTTCCATGGACTCAATGCAATGTACTTGCGAATGAGAATTAAATTATATAAGTTCTTTAGTCCTATTGTCAATCTTTCATCGTCAATGTGGTCGTACTGTAGTACGAATAGTGCTAACTTGAAGTGCTAGATGGTAATACCGTGGTATGCTGTCTGCCAACCATCTTCACCTATAATACCGCAGGAATATCTCCTAAATGAGAATTACAATCTTTCAAAGCTCGATTGACTCATGCCTATGCCGGTTCTTTTAATGTATTTCACTATCAAGTTGACAATTATCTCCTCGCGGCGAGCACGCGGTCTGTATTCAACAGTGGTTTGATGCGAGATACACACCCAGAAGTTGAATTCCAGAACGTGGCAAACCGATCTTAGATAGTCGCCGAAATTTTGATAACTTAATTGAAGCACAGAGACAGAGACACACTGCCTTAATGCTTATTCACGACATCTTACTTTATCTCCCAACAATGAGGCGATAAACGCCCCGATCGCAGCTATTTCAGCACGATCTGAAGATGCACACATGAGTTCTTCCATACTGAGAACTTCTAGACTCAATATTTCCATTTACGCGAATTAAAGATCCGAGACCGTTGAGGATTCAGTGCGGCGTATGATCAACCACGCCCAAGAGGAGTGTAGAGCGAGAACATATGCAAGTAGAATTTACCGGAATCCAACGCCGGATATTACTTTGAAAGCGGTGACAGCTTCTTTCTACATCTAAAGAGATATTACAATGTGATTCATCGTGGTTTTCATTAGGACCATGCAGAAATTCTATCGTACTTTTCAAAAGAGTGTCAACTTCGGTATGGAAAACGTGCTTGCGGCTTGCTGAAGAATCTGGACATAAGAAACAGGGCAATCAGTCCCAAGTGCCTGAAGCGTAATGCAATGTAAGCCACACCTCTGAGGATAGACGAAAAAGTGTCACACCGGCCTTGAGCTTGATCGTGTAGGCAAAATAAATTTGTCCCTTCGTCAGTGCTTCAAGCTCCGCGCATCATGGCCGAAGGACCATCATGAGTCAGCGAGGAAGAAGATATTTTGTTGAGAAACATCAAATTGGAGTCAAATCGCACGCAACGGTAAGGAGATACGATGCTCGAGGGTCCATTGAGCCATTCGACCGAAAAGGGTACTGTAGAAGGGACATAGTAGAAAAGGTTAGGGACGAACGGCCTGAACCAAGTCTGGCCGCTTGGCTTGATTTTTGATTGCCGGGCCGTTGGCGATGCTCTCTTAATTGATTAGCGCCATTGAGCCACAAAACGCGTTAGTGGGATTGAAGTCATGCTTTCGAAACTATTCCGTCACAAAATAAACTTCACCTGTGTCTTTGCAACTCACCCATGGCCATGCATACTCTTTCTGTACTTGATCACCCTGGCCAATATATTCATACTGTCGCCATCACTTGCGTCACAACTTGAAAATGTCTGTTTCTATGTTACCCTGATATCGCTTTCGTATTGCCGAATTGACGTGGACAGCTCGATGGTACCATTCTGACTACTACTGGTCAATCACTGGTCTCATGATTCATTTCGGTGGCTAAATATTAAATAATAAAATCTGATCTGTCGTCTCGTTGTTTGTGTTACCAATGCAAAAATTGATGTATGTTCCCGAAACTCTTCTACCCGACTCGGTCGGTCGTTACGCTTGTGTCCGAATATGAAGACTGAAACTGCTTGACCTTCCTACTCCATAATGTACAATCCATTTGAAAGTAAGCCTTGAGAAGGATATCGACGTCCGCTTTGACCCGAGACGAGAAGGACTATGTTAGCTTTTCTACGTATTTTCGCGGCTAGACATCCTTGTACCATATTAAAAAACATAGAAACGCAATCCTCCTGTCTACCAGTCGCTTTCGAGTTGTGAGAAAAGAGGTGGATGTCGCAAACACGACCAAATTATCGCAGGCTAGATGACCGGGGATGTCCGATGGCCAGATGTACACGCACTCTCCTCCTTTTTGATTCTTGAAATAATTGCTTTCGTAGTCTGGCGACGGTAGTGAGTACTCGATTGGAGCTGCGCTCAGCGCTGATTCGCCGTGAGGCTTGTTAGGATCAGACGACTGACCACAAGCCAGGTAACTGCCAGTGAAAGAGACCGCTGTGGTGGCGAGACCTCCAAGTCGTCGGAATTCACTGTGAGGTTCCCTTTCTACTCGACGACAGGCTTATCTGATTGGATGGACGCCTTGATGCCGTCTCAAGACCTAGACGGTGGAATCGCAAAAAAAAACACCATGTCGGCTTATTCACCACCTCTGACGCCGCCACTACGCCGAGTCAAGCCTCTCCCAAAACGCCAACGCACATCACCTTCGTCGTCTCCGCCTCTTGCACCTCTGCCTCTCGAGTACTACATGCCGATTTTGACAAACCTCCTTGAAGAATCTCGCATCGAAGGCGGCAATGCCAAGAAACGCAAAGTCCCTCATGTCATTGGTGGCGAGGTCCAGGGACGTGTCTCGAGGATCACTGCTGCCGGGATGCAGTTCAAGGAGAGTGTTCGTGTTCGGCGGAAGCATCTCGAGGGCTTGGTAGAGGAAGGAGAAGCAGACGTGGTCGAACGAGCATTGACGCTTGGGCTGCTAGGAGACAGGGAAGGAAAACGTCGGCGACTCTCAAGGAGAGAGGTGGTCCGAGCGGGAAGATCGGTCGTTAAACGGCCTCCCTTCAAAGACTACGAAGGGTTTGAGTTTACCTTCAATTACCCTTCAGAAGGTCAGCCTGTAATGGTTCCGTAAATTGACTCCAGGCTGACCCTGCGCCAGCTACCACCAACCTCCGAAACACAAAAAGCGCTGTAGATCTGCTTCGGAAACGGTTATCAGCACCAAAGAAGAAATCTATTGCCGCTGCAAACACCATCAAACCTCTGCCCCCTCCTCCGAATACGAAGAAAAAGAAGAAGAAACGTAGTGCCCTCGCGAATGCTTCGAATCCTCATCACCTGCGGAACTACGTCCCCTCTCGCGTTCCAGGCGCCGACCAGCCGGTCAACAATGCCAATAGTGAATTTGTGGCGATGAGGTTCCTCACTGCGGAGATACCCCCGCGGAAGAGCAAATCGAAGAGTGCCACCCCTACACCTACGGCTCTTGCGCAACAAGGTACCAACGAGTGGATCTGTGCGTACTGTGAGTATGAGCTCTTCTATGGCGACGAAGAAGGCTATCGGCGAGCAATCCGAAGGCGGAAGAAGATTCTCAGGAGGCGACGAAGAGCCCGTGAGAGAGCCGCCAAAGGGGTTGCCGGCAAACGAGTTGAGAGAGAGGATAACGATGGTGACGAGCCTGTCAGTGAGGAAGATGATTTCATTCAACCCGTTGCTGTTGGCCAGCGAAATAGCGTGAACGGTACGGGAGAAGGAGCTGGGGAGACTGGTTATGGATGATGCTACTCTAGTACTGTATCTAATCAGTCCATCTCTGGAAATCTAATTGCTTTCAAGGATTCTTGTTTAGAGACGGTATCATATGTCTCACACAATCGCGTGCATTCTCCAGGTTGTCACGCGGGGTTACTTATGCGGTATCCGTCGTGCTTTCGCTACTGAAACCGAGTAAAAAATCGTCTCCTTTGAAGTACGCCGTGCCGCAACTCTAGCGGATTTGTGCAGAACCATCGGTCCGCCGATCTCATGACGACTCCGCTTCCTCGACTTCTGAAGATCTTCTCATTCTCTTGACGATCTCTCAATCTTCCACCACAATTGTTCCATTGTTCCACTGCGTTCTGTGTGGACCCGGTATTATTCAATCTGAACGCAGCGTTGGTGAACTGTCTTGCACTTCGTACTTGTTCATACCTCTGTTTTTCTAACACTTTCCTGTGAACGTGCACCTACGTCGATCTAGAAGTTCTCATGATCCATCAAGAAGTGCTTAAGAGCGGTGTCTTTATTAGTCGTTGTGGCTCCTAGACATCACTTTCTTCGAAGAGAACAATCCAGTTCTCACACTCCGTTATATGCTACATCAAGACCAGAATCATTTACAAGATAGATTAACATGCAATTGGACATCGATCCGATTCCCTTTCGATTTATAGCGTGTGTCGTAGTCACGTTTGGCCAATGTATACAGTTTTCTGATGCGTTCAACAGCAAAGTAGGTACTCGAGCAAGTTTTGCGGCTACAATTCATCATGCTCCGCCTGCTCCTCAGAAGCAGCGTGTTCGCGTAAGAAAATAGCATGACTTCCCCCCTGCATCTCCGTACCAGCATACACAGCAACTTCATGTATCCCACCTGTACCCCAGCCGTCCCATTCAAGAATGCGTACACTTGCACAAGGCTCGGCAGTTCTAGTGCACGGATTGTCATCTGTGAGGAGTATCCAGACCGATCCCGTTGGAACGGAGAAGGTCTCCTGACCTGAGGAGGGCGATGCTGACTTGGAGAGTAAGTCGATAGCATGGGCCTTCCCTCCCGAGGTTGGGGTCTCGTAGTACTCGGCCTGGCCACTAAACAGGCCAGATGGAGAAAGGGAGAAGACAGCAATGTAGCCTGGATCGAGGGACGTTGCCCCGCGAGTGGTAGCGAATATCTGGTTGGCTGAAGGCGTGAGTAGGAGAGTGTCGCCCCGGTATGACTGGGATGAACCGGAAGCGTAGAGAGGCTGAGAAGCGACGAGTGTGAGAGATGGGATAGGCGTGGTACTGAAGGTGTACACGTCCAATTTGTTACTATGCTCGGCTACACAGTAGACGACGTCTCCGTTTGGATGCACTTTCACATGCCGTGGGCCGTCTCCGGGCTGTCCCTTGGCCTTCCCTACGCGTTCAAGCATCCCATTGAAATCTCGCTTGAAGATATGTATCTCCTCCGTTCCAAGGACGGGAACGAACCCGTAACTCCCATCGCTCGTGAACTCTATCGCGTGAGAGCCGTATCTCAGCGCTTGCCGCGTCTTATCAGCCTCTTCCAGTTCATCGGGTTCGACGAACAGGACCTCTTGGATTTTCTGTCCCCAACCACCGGACGTCGGGTCAAGGGCATGAACTTCCCCTGTGGGTCCGCCCATAGAGTATGCATGGTAGTCGAGGGTTGCGATATACGACGATGTTGCTGTGATGGGCGTACTGCCGATATGGGTCAAAGAAGGCAGCGCCCACGCGTGTAGCACAGGTGGAGAGGCCCATGTCGTTGCATATACTGCCTGAGTAGTCTGAGCTATGTACTGGTGTGGTCCAGAGCCAGGTATAGTTCGGACGAGTCGGAGGGAACGGTTCGCTGGGGAGAATGCGAGGAGGAAGAGTGAAAGGGAAGTGAATGAGCCAGAAAGGATGTGGATGTCCATGGCATGTACTAGTGGTTCATGTATCTGATTATGTTCAGGGTGCGCTTAGGAAAAGAAAACTATCAGTACCAGAAGGCGTGGTAAGGAAAACTGGAGCCTTAACGTAACGGAAGAGACTTAGAATCAAGATCGGAATAACTTGGTCGCGATCACGTGGAAGAGCGCTTCGATCATATCCACGTGGCCCATGTTGCTTCTGCGCTGCACTGTGATGCAGCTTGGCTCGCGACTGTCACAACGTATCCAGCTCCTGGGCCGGCCTGGCCTCAGCTCCTCGCAAAGGACGTTCACTCAACCCAAAGACTTTCATAAGGTCCTGTACCAGAGCACGGACATAGATATTGTAGGGAATGCATGATGAGTAGCTCAACTGATTAGTATTTCTATAGAACCACGTCCTGATCATGACTAGGCCTGAAGATCCGGAGATGCGACTTATCTGCCACTGACTCCGACTGGATGACTGCAATCTCACGTTGTGCCTCAAAACACCAATGTCGTACTTTGAACACGAGTCTAACGATTTTCACAACGACATCGTTCGTCGCGCTATCAATCTCGTCATGGAAACGTGGTCCAGAGGAATATACACATATACTACATCTGTCCTCCTTCCTTGCCACATCGATGCTGCATGCATTCCTCCAGACGAGATCCTCTCGGTCGATTACGCGCCTCCTCCAGACACACCGAGTCCACTCATTTTTCAGTCTTCAGCGATGAAGATGATTTATATACCTGGTTTCAGTGGTGCTGTGAGTGTCGTAGAGGTTGGTAACGTCTATAAGCGACTGGTTCTCGAATCGGAGGCCAATAAAGACGTCAAAACTGGAACTTCGGCGGCGGGGTATCCTCCAATGTGAACTGGATGTATACAGCTGCCTTCATGGATCGCCTTATGTCCTCCTCATCATCGGCCTGGTCGAAAGATTCCGACACTTTGTAAGATGTTGCCGTGACCGACGGATTTCTTATTCAATTTGCTGGGATCTTCTCCCAATAGTGGATTGGTTATCGTACGGAGTGGACCATCCAGGAGAAAGAGTTTCTGACCCTCACCCTGATGGATGCTCTGCTCGACTTTGAACAGCGTGGGGTTCATACAACAGACTTAAAGTGTTCAAATATCCTTCTCACGAAGGACGGTTTGAAAATGATTGACTTGGATTTGCAGACCCATACACTGGAATATGCTAGAGAGTAGCGTGGCGTTGAATGCAGTGATGCTGTCCGGGCTTTGTATAACATGGCCATGGCAATAGAGGAACTCTTCCTATCCAGCACTACGTATGGCGTCCTCTGCGAAGCGGCCGCTCCCCAACCCTTTATTCAGCTCATTGAGTACTGCAAGAAAGACGCCTTCGATTCTGTTGTCGAGATGGTGGCAAAGACGAGAGAAATGCTGGCCTCCGCCAGTGCGAGAGTCCAGAATATGTCTGTTTCTGCCTTGGCTGAAGCGCGGCTGTCGCAATATAAAGTGCTCGCAAAGTCGGAGGATGGATGGCGGGACGAGCGTATAACTCTGAACTTGACCAATATTATTCTTGGGAGCCCCGGTATGTTGAGCTTCCTTGCCTTTGATTTGTATCTCACATTGCCTCTCCCAACGCCACGTACCTCGCCTTAATGGCAAACACAACGCAATGCGTAAGCGTGTCTTAAACCTATCTTCATAAGGCATGACGGAGTTTCCGATTATCGATCAGTTGCAATCATTGAGCACTACGAAGGAAATAGCTTCCAGTCGAACCCCAAAGGTATTCTCTCGACGCGCGCTCTTTGCAGTCTCGCCACGACGCAAAAATTACTTCGAAAACTGCACAATATCTCCGTAAAGGGAGGAAGGACGTTCGAGTCGTCTTTGCAGACATTAAAATGCCTCTCAACGAAGTAGGGAATTATCATATCTGTGAGCGCCCTTGAAAGGGGAAAGGGGAAAAACGGCTTGGCACATTACAACTCAGCGCTTGGCATTCAGCCAGTGGTGAGCGCTGGGCTTTCTGCATAACGGACTCGGATTTCGAAAATGAATATACTTTTCAAGAAACTTTACAATTCCGACATTAACCACGGACTTGGGAAAAATCTTTCTACGATATTCGCAGTGTGCGACTAGTACGTAGGGTTACTACATGTCTGAAACTATTGGATGGATACGGAGTGAATTACTGGCATGACTCAAAACACCACCATACCTTGACCACATTCATCACGACAGCCGAAAATCAGAAAACTGGCTTCCACGGTCTGGTTGAGTCTTTAATGTGGTAGTCTAGCCATCCTGCCTCAAACGTATTCCCATCTTTCTCCGCTATCAGCCGAACCCTCTTATCTCGTTTCTGGATGAGATCCGTCACCTTCGTCTTCCTCATTCGGATTTCCTCGAGCCCCTTCCAATTCTCCTCGGATATTTGTTTCACAGAATCATACTCTCCATTCATGCCGCGTTTGATAATATTGCTAAACATGGGACTGCACCTAGGCCAAGGAGCCTCACACTCAGGACGTGCTTCAGCGAAAAGATCGTAAAGCGTAGCACTGAGCGCATTCGCAGTCTTTGCCTTAGGCCGATCAGCGAGGAGTACAGGATCACCCCAGTCCTTATAAGTAACAAGTTTGGTGTCTAGATCAATAATCTTGAGTCCTGTCGGCAACAGGGTGTTAGCGCTCTTCAAATCAGTGAGGAAGACGCCACGAGATTCAATGTCACATGCGGCGTCAATGACCTAGATCTCCTTTTCATCTGCATCTCATTCACCGTACATCCACAGAGTAGAATGGACACCCGTGAACGGGAGTAGTATTCCGTCAAGGACGTGGGTCTCTTTTGGCACAGGACACTGGGGATCAATGACGTAGTAGCGCTGGCCAGGGTTTCCCCGTACAGGTAGAACGTAAGGAGAGTCACGGAGACGATGATGATTGGCCAATTCTTCATCAACG
This sequence comes from Armillaria mellea, assembly GCA_030407055.1. NCBI lineage: Eukaryota > Fungi > Basidiomycota > Agaricomycetes > Agaricales > Physalacriaceae > Armillaria > Armillaria mellea. The sequence continues at coordinate 2,971,180 of JAUDZF010000007.1, forward strand.
CTGGCGTCAGGATGAACGTCAGTGCTAGACTTGCAGATACAGAGTTCACCGTTGACTTGAAACAGAGGAAACCTGAAGTTCTCCAGTGAATAACGAACAAGGCCATCCACATTAACGATAGTAGCCCTGCTGTCGGGAGGGACCACGATTTCCTTAGGTAGCTGAGGTAGCTCATCTGGACGGGTATCGAAGAATTGGGAGAGGGATGCGTCATCGTTCACTTGGATGCATTGCCAGCCCAAGTCCCTAGCTTTTTGGCGATACAGTGGAACGTCAATGCGAGGGAAATGGCTCAATGGCACCCTGACGCAGAACCATCGCAAAATGCCTTTGCAGTTGAAAATGTAGGTGTGTGCATCATACGAGGCGTCACGATCGAGGGCGTCGCTTCCTGGCTTGCGCATCTGAATGAAGATACCGCTGACTTGGGTACACCCCGAAGAGGTAGAGCTCCAGGCACGACTGGGAGGTATCGTTTGGCATGTCTGGATTCTATATTCAGCATGGGTAGGACCTTTTATACAAGTTAATTCTGTAAATTACCCACCGATCTGTGGTCGTTACTATGTCACTCGGAGCCGTGAGAAAACTCTCACACTCAACTCAGAACCATCATGAGATCGACTGCGACCTCGTAGAACAACGTGCCGGGCTGTCATAGATGTCTGACTGGTCATTGCCAAGTCGCCGAAGACTCGGCACATACGGCTCCTCGACGAACTAACTATTTGATCAGTCCCTGGATTTTCACCTTGTTGAAATTTCACCCATACTATCGGGATTGCCATCGTTTCTCGACTCTACTTGCTTTCCTAAGTCACCGGCTCGGAGCAAGCCCATACAGCCACTGCAAACAAGACCCTCGCTGTGCTTCTGGGCAATCCTTACGTTTGGACAAGAGCTCCCACGAGCAAAGGCTCCCCATTAATCGGCTCTTCAGAATCCATGCAAGACATAGACGTCTTTCAATCTCCTCAAGGAACCCTATGACCAAGCGTGGAAGAGTTTAATTCGCAGATGACATGGTGCTTCTTTATATAAGGCGATTGGCAGAAGAGTACAATCATCGAACGCCCAAATCCTCATCCGTTTATCTGCAATCTGCGTCAATCTCGCCGTCCTCTACATCAAATTTGTTCGCGTTGCTAGCGGCTACATTAAGACGATATTTCTCTAATAGTATGCCCGTTATCGATACATCCTAGTCCTTAGAGCTTAAAACAACTGCACACTTGAATATATATCTTTTCTTTTGCCAATATATCACAATTTGTTCTTGTTGGGTTTCGACGCCGAAAGATCAAGTGGACAGCACTCGTCAACAAGGCCATGTCTCTTCTCAAAAGGTTCCATCATGCTCGACGCTTGTCCCGAAGTCTTTCTACTGCGATATCCAACGAGGAGACAGTGAAGAATGACTTCCGTGACCTGATGCGAAGGGCAGCTCAGCCCGTAGCCGTCGTGACAGCCTTGACGCGTGAGAGCTACCGCTACCACGGCGCGACGCTCTCGTCATTCACGTCCATCGCCCTCGACCCTCACCCCCTCGTCGCTTTCTCTCTGCGTATGCCTTCCCGCCTGGCCAACGCGATTAAAACTATTCCCCCGAACCCTTCTACACCACACCTCGTCGTGAATATACTCGCTGAGCACCAGCCTCACAGAGCAGAAGACTTTGTCAACGCGACAGAGAACATGTGGGATCGCATATCGCACACCCTCAGTGAAGAGGGGATACCCAGTTTTGTCTGGGTCGTTGGGAGCCATTTCGTGTCGCCTCGTCGCGTCGCCAGTACCACTGCACGATTTGGACTTTTTAGAGTCGGGCGTAGGAGGAGAGGTTGGCGGAGGCACCGGTGCTCTCGTCAGAGTTGTATCTCGCTCGGGTGTTGAGAGTGGAGAAAGTTGACCAAGAGGCTGGTTTGGAGCACGAGGTGCTGCCGCTTATTTATCGACATCGGACTTACACGACATGTTTGCCGTTCGATAAGCTTTCATGACCACCGTGAAAAACGATGATTATTGAATCTCTTGCTCTGCCACTGCAGAACGCAAACCGTATGAATGGGAGATCTCGGCATTCGACTATACGTGAACTATAACGGGGTACCTTCGAGACCAATCCACTAGGGAAGGTAGTTTTATTACCTGACCTGATCCCTGAACAGAAACGTACCGACTGTTTGCGATATAACTGCAGGATCTACTAGCTAACTGCGACAACGACAACCCACGATGTGCCATACAGTCCGCAAAACTCAAAGAAAGCTTCTCTATGTTGCGGTTGTTGATGCTACCGATGCCATCCCCTCAGCCGATCGTGGAATCCTCTGGATGAGGCTCCAAAGACTGCCAACAGGTGGTCCAGTCTTTTGACTCGCTACAGATGGTCTATGCGCGTCTTGAGGACTACGACAAGCATGCGAGTCTGAACACGTACCTCTTCGGGGCCGTGGTGGCCCTGTTGACTGGAAATCCCGCATCTTCAGTCCTATGGAATTTTTCCTGCGTCAGATCTGGAATTTCCCGTACACAGGGATGATACGATCCTCGCGAGACGGAAATTCTCTATTTTGGCGCAAGCAAATGATATTTTAGTACTGTTGCATTCTACCAGTTACCTTCAGTTGAAACTGGATGCAGTGACCTCGTGGGGCGGTGTGAACATCGTTCTACTTAACAAGATTAAACATGTTGCGATGGTGTGTGGCTAGAAGACTAAGGCGGGTTGATACTTGAGCGAGATCGCCGTAGATGTCGTTTCTGTAAAATTGCGGTCACGAGAAATGCTGGTATCAGTCGTGTGAACTGAATCTGATATGACGCCTGTGTATGACCAGTTCGGCGAAGTGGAATTGCTGAAGAAGTTGGTAAAGTCGACAGGCGATTGCCACGGTGGGGAAGTTCTGGACGTATGCCGCTCTGAAAATCTTGCATGTTGGTCCTGTCTACCGTAGGCACTAGAGGGATATTGAATGATTTCGAGTTTCCCGTCTATAGGTCCTCAAGTTCTACAAAGGCTTGAGGATCTCCCGGTCGCGCGACCGGCCTCAAGTCGAGGGCAGCGAGATTCAGTGCAGTTATCTGTGTCCTGGTGTCCTGCGTGCTTGAAGGTACAGCGTTATCTAAAGATGGGATGAGATATTATGCAGATATACTGGTATGTACAAATTTCTAGTTGCTCTAGTATGTAGTCGTCTAACGCGTGCGCGGATATGGGTTTTACGCTATAGCTATGATTTATCGTGCAAGACCATACTCGAAAACCTGCTATGTCTGCGAATTGAGGGTCCATAAAAGAACAATACCTGTAAAATATCAGTGCCAAATCCATCAATAAGAGGAGACCGCGCACAAAAGGTATAGGAATCATGAGAGCGGCTATACATGCAAACAGCGTGCTTGCCCATGTATACCCCAAGTTGCTATACATCTGTGTAGTAAAAAGCGGGAATGCCATCGCTGCAAGGTTTCCTAGTAAAGAAGAAGCTAAGCGATATGCAGAAACATGAATGATAAGCTGGGCTTACGACAAAGGCTCTGGCCAGCAAGTGCAGACGAGGCGAATGGACCATAACTACAGCTGAATCAGGTATATGAAACATAGATAAAAGTACTGAACGTACGTATCCGCGAGGTATGTGAACACGGCGAGGTAGACTATAAATATCGCCCACATGAATATCTAGGTTAACTTAATCAAAGGATCGACCCTGAGAAGGGAGACCATACCGTGATGCCAATAGCAGATGCAATCCACGGCACGAACGTGAATGAAGTCCATGCGTAGAGGAACATGCCGGCAGGTAGCATGATAGCCGCGGCGCAGGCCATATACAATCGAGCTTCGGGACCTCTGTGTGGGTAGTTTTTGCTGCCAAGCTACATGTGAACTGAGATGAATAAAATCAAGCAAGGTCGAAGCTTACTGGTACAATTTCTCTTGAAGGATATTTGTCATAAAGCCGAGCAAGCTTCCAACACTAGGGACAGTCAGAGCATGTACAAACGCTTGGAGGAATGACGCACATCATGACTGCAAATGCGTTACCCAACTGGCCGACGCTGAAGTTGTGCAAGTCCCTGAATATAAACGGAATTGACCTAATGCGAGCGTCAGCAGTTTCAACTGAATATGGCAGGCAAACCTTACTCAATCAGTGCGTATACTACACCCCAGCAAAATCCAATCCAAAGCTAACGGCATCGTTAGTGGACATATAATATGAAATGCAAATTCATAGTTACACTGAAACTTGCTACAATGGGCTCCGTGAGCATGAGGTCTACAGGTGTTGTAAATATTCAACCGACTCAGAACATGAATGAAAACTCACGGATTGGACGTGTAATCGATATGAATATCAGTGTACGCAAACTTGCCCGCTCGTCTTCAACGCGTGCTCGATATCGCTTATCGCCCGTCTCCTTTCGTATCTTCTTCGCGAGGCGCGTGAGAAGAATCGATGAGCGCGTCTCTTTCATGATGAGCGGCACCAATACGATGTATACTCCACATAGTCCTTCACAAAATATATATTAGCGCGCAATCACATCATGTTGGTAGACAGGTTACTCACATCATCTGGATCCATTGAATCCACTTCCATTCAAGCCGTTGGTTCATTTCGATCCACCCGGCCATGATGGGTCCTACGCCCGTGCCGCCGATAGCGGCTGCAGTGAAGAAGGTCATGGGAAGACCTCGGCTTAAGGTGAGAGCGCGCCATCAGAACTAATACTTCCAAAGATCGCTAGCGCTTACTCTTCAGGGACCCAGATGTCCGCAATGGTTCCACCTACCATGGTGGCCCACGTTGAGCCAAAGCCCCCTTGCAGAAAGCGGGCAATGATCACAGTTTGAATGTTTTTTGCCCTAAAGATAAAATTGTCGGTAGATGTAAAGGGTGCAAACACGACGGGCTCACAAGGCTACCATGATGTACATGATAAAGAAGCCCCCTGCGGACACGATGTACAACGGCTGTCGACCGAACTCTTCACTGAACGAGGCAGTGAAGAGGGGAACAATACCGAACCCGAGCGTATACGTGCTCAGCCCGATAGTTGCTTGGAACCGTGTGCAATTGAGGTCCCGCGTCATAGAGTCAAATCCTAGATTGTACCCCGCGGCTGTGGTAGCTGATAAAATGTTTAACGAGAGCTTCGACAGCGACGAAAACACCGTACCAGCAAGGAGAGTCGCAAAACTCGACAGTATAGTGATCGCCCATTTCCTCCGTCGCGAGAAATTAATGGGATTTCGAAGATCACCTATCTCAAATTCGACCTAGCCATGTCTATAAGTAAAAATTATGCGAGATGGACTCGGAGGGCGATGAAATACATATAACGGCTCGATATAGTCGGCTTTCTTCTCCACGTCAGATGAGGTAGGGCCCTGTGTTGGATGTACCAGCTGACTGAACTGGCGTGATAGAGGAGCGTCAGGGTCATCTGTGGCGGGCAAAATCGTCGTCGACAAGCTGAGTCGAGGGTCAAGACTGGTCTCATCGACGTCCTTGAGGGATTTGACAGCGAGTCCCTCAGGGTGCTCTGGATCATCAGTAGCTTATAGGACCGCCGCCTTGAGAAGATTCTCTTCTGCAGGGATGCATCGTCGAACGAAGGAGGTAGTGCACTAACTTGAAGGTGGAAGTGAAGCATTGACATTTGACGGCAGGGTTTAAAGCATTGACCCGGAGTCCCGTTTTTCTTGACTCACTTTTCCCCTCCCAAACATTTCTTGAAAGCGCTATTTTGGGAATTTATGGGCGAAAGTTGAAGCAGACCCCAGTCGGATATGGTTCGGACCTCGGAATTTCGGAATTTGAGTAATGACCGCAGATATCGGCCCGGACAGACCGCCGACAGAAGGCTAGTGAAAAGTACCAGAGAAATGAAAGATTACGAAGAATTGATTCGCATCGTGTCGCTCGACGGGAGGCCGATAATTGATCGATGTAAACTCTGACGCATAGAACTCGAAGCCGTGGTAAGAGCGAGCTGTATTTGAAAAGCCAGTGGCTGTGCACAGACGCGCCCTTCTCTTACAGCTATGATCAAGGAATTTAGTATCCCGACACCAAAAAAGATATCCCAAGACAAAGGTATTATTATTCTTTGTGTATCCAGATATTATGCTAGAAAACATGTCAGCTCTCTAATGACTCCACCACCACCTACCATATCGCCAGCGACATCGACGACGACTCGCCTTTCGAAGAGAACTAGTTTATGCCTTCCTTTCGTCGTATCTTGTGCTTGAAGTTTCATGCACATCCTCAATCGGAATCCAATCCCTCGCTAATGTTCGGTGCTGGGACTCTTACTAAAGGACCCCTCAGAGACTGCGAAGACAGAGATGAAAGGAATACATTGGAGGAACGAGTACCGCTGTCACGGAAAGACCTTTGCCATTGGTGCAAGACTACAAGGATATCGAATTGGACGAAGGATGATACAGTTACCGAAGACGACCCTACGACGAAGAACTGGTGTTTGACTACTGCAAACGTAATGTCTTGGACGCGAAAGTTGGATTCCTTGCGTTGAAATGCTTCCAATGAACTGAAGATCAAAACATCATCTTCTCTCACCCTCGATCCGGGACCGAAAGGCGTTTACTCTTCACGAGACTATGGGTCCAGCAATGGCTCTCGACTCGACCTTTACGAAAACGTGTTTACGTGTTTAGAAGGCGAGATAGACCCGAGTCCCTCTCGAGGCGTTAATAACGATGGGTTCCGAAGGAGGAAGCTCGCTGACTAGGTAATGACGATTCAGGTGGCAAGCTAGTCTCACCACTACTTCGGACGATACCTCCAGATGGTTTCAATGGATCCTGCGTCAGCGGTAAGTGGTAACCTTTCTGCATCTGATCGGTATTCTAACGATTAATCAGGAAAATCCCTTACAGATTCTACTGAAACGCCTTGAGGCCGACGAGGTGGATGCACTGGCGAAACAGTTCAGTGTGACTGGATGGCTAGACCCTGTAGAAGTGTTGGACGCAGTCCAGATCACACGTGTCGCAGGTGGAAGAGGAGCTGGAAGTCTTGCGCTCGAAGATTGCAAGGATCGAAAATGGTACTCTTCGCTCAGAAGTTGACCGCTTTTGCGAGGTCAAGTGCATGCGTTGCTCCTGCATCAGCCTTGACTCTGAGCGTCCAATGTAGCCCCCCCGCGATATCGATGGTTTCCGATTCTGGGCAGTCGTTATCAGCATTGACGGGTATAAACGCCATCCGCTGAACGGTTGCGTGTCGGATGCGCTGGAAATGAATAACTACCTCCTCAATGATCTCGGTGTTCCCAAAGATCGCATCCAGCTACTTCTCGGTCCCTCCGGCAGACACTGCGACTACTCCCTTCCTGTAGAATGCTCCAGCCTTTCTCGTACCAACATCATTAGTACACTTTTCGACCTCATCACCAATCCGGAAATCGAGAAGGACGATAGCATCGTTATCTACTTATGCCGGGCACGGTTCATGCTATGATCAGACTGGTTTCCCCGGGAACTTCAATAACTGGAGCTCAGAAATATCTTTTCAGGATCTGAAAAGGATCACAGCGCTTTGTCCCATCGACCGTCGGAGTGGCGGCGCTCTCATACCCGATATCAGCAAATGGGAGATCGACTTCCATTCTCAGCCAATTATGCCTTGACAAGGGACATCACATCACATTCATCCAGGATGCTAGTAATGGTGACCCGTTCAATCCCTTGGACCCGCCTTCAGAATTCAGAAATTCGCAATTTCTGCCCTGCTGCCTATTTCTAATTTCGACAGTATGCTCCGCGCTGCCGATGACACCGCTCGGAGGTTCACTGCATTTCGCGAAAATCCGTCCTTATGGGTTGCGGAATGGAAACAAGACAACGGATCTCACGTAGTATTGGCTACATCTGGTGAAGATGCTTATGACGGAGATACTAGGACCCACGGCATCTTCACGCACTCACTTGTTCGTGCATTCAAATCGGGCCAACTGAGGAAAGGATCGACGTTCTGTGGTATCAAAAATAAATGGACATTTACTATTATTCTCCAGCCTTGCCCGGAATGTAATTACGTGTTTCCACTGTAGAAAGTTTGTCAGCCATGGTATGAAGATAAGGTAATCGAGAATGGGTGTCAGCAATTGCCGCAGACGTCCGGTCCTGATGAATGGAGTTTGGCTTTGTTGATGCCGGTGTCTCCTTTTCGACGGACGTCGAGCTTGAAGCAAGCACTCAACGGCTCTCCATTTACGTACCTGGAGAGGACTTGGTATACGGAAAAATGGCACATTCCATTTGGATACTTTCAACGGAGTCGATTAGGTCACTGCTGCCGTATGGATTGCAAGGAGTCCAGACGTCCATCTCTGCATTATGCACTGATTCGCAGCAGTAGCGTTTTATCGCAGCGCAGCATGAAGATTCAGAAACGAATGTCGATTTTCTCACCCTTTTCTATAAATACACGTCACACATGGAACTGCCTCGCAACGACGCCAATCGAGCCCCACTGGCATACTTACCCCTGTCGCCAACGATGACGACGACGACGACGAGCGGATCACTCCTTTCTTCGTTGCCACCACCATGGGCGTCGAGGACGATACCCCGAAGTTGCCCAAGCAGCACGACTTTGCTCCCCACCCCATTTACCCTCTACCCCACGCGGAAGACATTAACCGCGATGAAATTATGAACGACTCCGACGCCGCCAGTGATACCACTGCTACCAATACATCTGACGAATTCGACTGGGACGAAAACGAGGAGGGCGTCGAAAAGAACCAGACAGAGGTTCATGCTCGAAGGGGGAGAGCGATATATGTCGCCTTCATGAAACTTGCTAGGCCTATTCGGGCGCTGTTAATTGGGTTGCTGGGAGCTGGAATACTGATCACTCCCCTGCTGGTCGTGCACTTCCGATTCAGAAACAGTCCTGCAAGGATTCACGTCCATGTCTGGTCCCTGTGGTTGACCATCATCTGGGCGGCTGGATGCGCTACATATCTGGTCGTGGATTTACTTCCCCGACTTATCATTGCCTTCGTCGTAATGTTTGGAGGCAAAGTGGAGCGACTCAAAATTCAAGTTGAGGTATGGGCGCGCCAACCAGTTCTTTTCTCGTCCTGACCCTATTTTAGTTAGCTGTCGCCGTCTCGGGATGGCTCAAACTGGCTCTAGATATTTCTTGGGCGTGGATCAGTTTATCAGTCATTCGCAGGATCTATCACCCTCCTGGTTCTTATTGGACTATCATCAACCGCATCATGTCTGCCCTATTCGGAGCAGGGATCATCTTCCTTGTCGAAAAGCTCGCGCTCCATTTCGTCGCTATCAACTTCCATCAGAAGGCCCTTGCCGACAGATTGACCGAGAATCAGTTTGCTTTGCGAGCTCTTGATAGACTTTCTAATTCGCAGCCCTGGGCGTGGAACAAGAAGGGTCCCAACGCCAGGAAAGGGCACAAGAGTCCTGCGAGCTCAGTAGACCTCAACACATTGGCACAGGAGGCAGAGAAGACTTCTCGACCAAAGAATTTCAAAGGGCCCAACAGAAGAAGAAAAAACAAGGCTATGACGAGCGTCATAGTGGATCAGGTCAGTGGAGTCATCGGACAGGTGGCGTTGAAGGATTCCAAGTTCAATCGGGCGGGAGAACTTGGGAATTTGCATTCTGCGCGTAAATTAGCTAAAAAGCTTTTTAGCGCTCTCAGCGACTCCTACCCTCCAAGACAACATCTCATCGTGGACGGTAAGATGCCTGATATGCCTGCAGGCAAGCTGACTGAACACGACTTCCAGATTTCTTCCCGTATTTCCGCTCCACCGTGGAAGCTCAGCAGGCTTTTGATATCTTTGACAAGGACGGGAATGGCGATATAAGCAAGAAGGAAATGCGAGAGGCTGTTCAACGGATCTACAAGGAGAGGAAGGCATTGGTAGTGAGTCTGAAGGTATAATTTTCCCTGCTCACTTTATCGCCTTACTCATTCCAACATAAAGGATGCCGGATCTGCTGTGTCCAAACTCGATGCTGTATTTCTTGCTGTCGCACTAGTCTGCATCATCTTCATCTGCCTACTTATATTCAACAAAAGTGATACTTTATCATCGCTTGTGCCCCTAGGAACAATAATTCTGGGCTTCTCGTTCGTTTTCGGCAATTCCGCCTCGACCTTGTTCGAATCGGTGCGAGATCTGCGATTAGCTACTTCACGTCATGACTCATGCTATGCCATTTCTAGCTCATTTTCATTTTCGCCACGCACGTATTCGATGTCGGCGACCTTGTTCTTATAGACGAACAGGTAAATGGCATGCTGGCCCCTCATGTAGCTCCACCCACTGAAATTGTTCGTAGCCTCTTTTCGTACGTGAATTTGGGCTCTTCTCGACCACGTTCCGGCGTGTAGACGGTCAGGAAATCGTCGCACCCAATAAACTCCTGGCAAGCTCAAAGTTGGTGCACAATCTGAGGCGTAGCAACTCCATGTGCGTTCTCCTTACTCTTTATCCGCTTATCATTGACCTCATATTTCAGGTGGGAAACGACGACCTTGATGGTCTCATACAACACGCCCTTAGAGACTATCGAAACCCTCAAAGCGAAACTCAAGGCCTACGTTAACACCAACTCCCGCGACTGGTCTGGGTTCGACCTCAACATCGACAAAATGGTGAACCAGAACGCCTATCCACCTCATCGTGGCTATGGAGCGTATGTGTACCACGGGTCCCATCACACTTGTTCTGATTTCTTTCTTCACTAGATCGACCCAATTGGCAGGACTGGGGAGGGAGATGGGCTAGGCGGACAGCGTTTATGAGGAATCTGAAGACCATTCTGGAAGAGCTGGATGTGGGGTATACAATGCCTTTGCAGCCTGTGCTGTTGCCCAACAGCCCGGTCCCTGGGGGTGTGACGAGCAGTCTGCCGTTGGGTTTCAGTTTGTCAGGGGCTGCAAATGCGAGAACATCATCTCCTGGTTGAGTTTGGTGGTGGACATGATATCTGTTGTTATATCTTTTTTGGACATCTATTAGATGCTTTTTACAGAGACTAGAGTGGCTACAGTTAACTCTGTGATAATACTTCTGTAAGGACATGCACCCCCATAATTGAGAGGTTTGTTCATCAACCAAAGTACAAATTCTCTTCGAATTCCTCTCTTTGAACCCAGGCCCCTTCGTTACCAGTAACTAGACTGCGTAGTTTAGATGCTAGAGGCCACCCTTGTGGAGTCGAAAAGTGTCGAGTTAAGGAGCGAGGGAAGCCAAGATGATGGTAGTTAAAGAGCAGTCCCCGATAGCTGTTTGGATTAACGTTCTGTCACGAACTGACTGAGACCACTGCACCGTTACATTAAGCCATTCGTTATTTGAGCAAAGGTGAGATAGAAGTCGATGTACGCCTACAATGACTCAAAAAGTTCGGGCTTCTTTATCCTCCCCAAGGGACCAGGGTCACCCTGGTACACTGCTCTGCTCCTCTATTCCAGGGATCATCACCGGAGCAGTACGAAGCCAATCGAGTCCTTCCCGAAGGGATTTCGTTCCAGGTTGAACTGTTGCACGGCACCCGGGAAGGGTTAGTGCATATACCCCCAAATCCTATATATGCAGCTAGGATACAGCGACTCTACAAAGTTATCTCCAAGAGGAGTCCACCTATGGTATGTGCCTGCTGATTTGCGACCTGCTTTTGTTAGTTTCGTATTGTGGTCGACTGGCTGGGAATTGATCTGACTACGTGGCTCGAATGCTAGAACAATGGAGGTTTCATTCACAGCGATGCACCTGCAGTTCCTAGGCAAAAGCCAAGCACCACTGCTGATTCGAGAGCTTAGATATTTCCATGAGGTGGCACGGCCGTAGTTTTCGCATTTGAGTCAGAGGTATAGGGTATATCGCCTACATAAAATCCGATGTTCGTCTTTATTCATCCCTAAACGTTTCGTCATCGTAAAATCATTTCCAATCGTCGTTCATGCCTTCGTGTTCTCAAATTCCAAAAATCGTACCAATAGGTTTGCATTGCCGAGCGTGACTGAGAATGGTCGTTAGATGGTTCATCGTAGCAAGCGGACGTGAACTTACATAGGCGATAAAATTCATCTTTGCTCAAGTCCGGTAGTCGTTGATCAGTCGGACCCAGTGTGATACCGAAGCGCTGATAGATATTCGTCAAGAGGGATACCATTGAACCCACACTCACAACGTACCTTGGGGTGTATAGTATGCGCTTCACGGCGTCGTAACCCCAACGCCGCAGTAGTGACGTCCATGTCATGCTCCTGCAGATACCGCCGGAACGCGGGCTCGTGATCATAGAACGCATCCACAGATTCAATCATGTGCAGTAACAGCGGTGATCTCAAACCCTGATTGAACAGGCTATTCGGCTTGGGCTGTCAAAACATAATGAGCGGGCGGGTTTTGGGGCACAACTGATGTACTAACCAGACCAGGGATGTTGCAATACTTCTTCATGAGCCATTCTACTGTGCGCGGATGAGCTTGCGCCGAACCATCTCGGCGACCTGCTATGCCACGTTTTTGAGTAGGATAAGAATAGCCGAGTATTCATTCTGCCTGTTCAACAAAGGACCCCAATCGTTCAAGCATGCCTTGATACCGGCAGAGTCCATCGTGCTCGAGGCATCCACCCGGTCAAAGCAAGGTCCCCCAAACGCCGGTACAACTCCGGCGAACAAACCCTTCGATAGGATCTTGCCATCGAACTGGGTGAGGTGCAGGTGGATATTGAAGTCCTTCATCCTTCTTGCGAATTCGCGGAGTTGGTCTTTGACGTGGAAGAACAAGCAACCGAAGATGTCAGCAAACTCCACACCATGCTTTTCGCCAGACAGCTGAACGGCGGACATGTCCCAGCCACATAGAGGATTCGCGGTTCCTGATGACAGCCAATCTCCATTCACTGAGAATAACAATCTGAAAGAAGATCAGTTTTTGGGCTGATGGACAGGGAAGTAATAGCAAACCTATTCGGATGCATAAATGTATTCGTATTCAAAGAAAAAGGTGCTAGAACGCCTGTTTCTCGAAAACGTTTGATAGCAAGTCGGTGTCCAGGAGTGAGCTTTGATAGCAACCGATCGTGGTCATCCAACTTGGAGGCCTCCGCAAACGCTCTGCGCATAGATTTCAATGCGGTCGGGAAGTCGTAAGAAGACCTAAACATCTCCACAGGATGCTTGATGCCCGCAGATGTCTGTAACGAGGAAATCTTCCCTGAGCCTCTAGTAGAGAGGACGACGCGGTAAGATATCTCCCCGTCAGAGTTGGAGCCATAGACATAGTCGATACAACGTTGCACGAAGGAAGCACCGGCGACAGGAAGAGCTGCTGAGTACATGAGATGTGTCGCAAGCTCGGCCGCTTCGTCCATGGACGGGCCAGAGCCGAGAAGTGCAAACAGAATGATAAGGTTTCTGTTCACAACGATGGGATCGATGTCATTGAGCAAGATGTCACATTTTCCCTGGTAATGCTTGGGCAGGCCATTGACTGTCTCGACAAGGTTGCGAATGTCTCCAGAGGCTGGAGTACTTATCAGCGCCACGTACACTAGGATAAAGTGGACATACCAGCAAAACACAATTTGAAGTTTTGGGATAACGCCTGCTCACCCTCATTAAAATCTAATCGCAAGATGTCGATAGCCGGCACATCCCCCCAAAGACGTTCGATAAATATATCTCTAGACCTAAACCTGGGCTTCCTCTTTTCTAGTACCCAAGCCGGCTGCCAATCATTCTTGAGGTACAAGTGATTGCAGGCGGTACGATGACGAGGCCAGTGCTGCTTTTGACATCGCTCGGAGCAATACTAATTGAAAGGTCAGCTGAGTCGTAAAGAGAGCTGAGTTACCGACTTTGACAAGAAAGCACTGTGAAGCGAGGTCGGCTATTGACTGAATTAAAGATATTGGGCCACGTACCCCAGCACAAGACATTAGCCCCGGCTCCATGCAGCCTTTGTACCCGTGCATCCAGCCACTCTGATTCGCACACATCACCCCCGATAAAGTTCCGCCATTGGGATCTGAGCCCATCCCGAAGGACATGAGACTCTCCAACGACAGCAGCCTCGAGCGACGAGGGAAAACGTCGTACTGCGAGTCGGTCATGGGCGACTCAGGTCGTTGGAGACGGATAAGCATCGACTTTGCTCTATGCATATTGAAGAGTAATACTTAGTGTTTAGTAAGGGAAGAGATGCATCGATAATGGATTGCCTGCGTCCAGGACGACGCCGCAAATGAACTAATGGAACATCCGCGGGGAACGTGTGGAAGGCGGCATTCTTCGAGAATATGAAGAGCGCCGGTCTTCTTCGATGGTTACGTCCACAATGTGTCAAAAATTCTACCAGGTCGCACGTAGTCGGTGTTAGCTACGCGACGTCGGAAGAGGCTCGATACCAACCCACCTGTCATCTGAATAGAGTATGATGTTCTCACGTAGAACATCATGGTTTAGCCTGCCGCTCGAAGCCTTCGATCCTCCTGCTATGGCTTTACGCCCAAGTGATAAAGACCAAAAAGCCTTGTCACAGGCCTTTCGGGATGCTCGTCGACGGAGCAGGATCCACCTGAAGTCTTCGTGAAAGATACCACTCTGGCCTTGCTGAGGTTATGGAATGAGTCCAGGTCTGCAGTGCAAACCCACAGTTATCAATTTTAAAAAAGCGGCAGTAAGAAAGGGCAGGCACGAACCTTGTTGAGTAGGGATAGACTCAGTTGGTCTAAATGGTGTTTAGGTGCGGAACTACTTGCATTGCAGCTTGCAAATTGACGAAGGAGGTAGCACAGGAAAGGCACAACGTTTTGTTTAACCTTGTGCAGTGTTCACGATAGAATTTTCCTGAGCAACATGGGTGACTCTCTACAGGTCCTGTGGTCTAGGGAAGTCAACCACATCTCGTCCCTTCTCCTCAAGTATACCGGCCTGTCGTTTCACATATTCGTTGACAACTTGAAGACTTGGTTGGCGTGCGTGAATAGTCGAACAACCATGATATAGGATCTGAGTAGCCTGTGAGGATTTCTGACGGTCGAATGCTGCGAGTAGACATCATCGAGGAAGCGGTGAAGGCGAGATAATGCAGTAGAAATGGCATCCGATACCGCCTGGACGCGTTTGCGTGACTTCTCCTGCTTCGGAATTCGAACGGTATCTGCTTTCCTAGGTTCCTTATCAACGAGCCTTAGTCATCGTGGCATAGCGTGCTCTGGTTGTTGGGGTTCAAGAGCTGGAAGGGCTGCCACCGGTACCTCGAGCGCGAGCGTTGCACCTGTAGAATAATCGGTCGCGTCCGTTGTTGGTGGCGACCTTGCGCTTGCTGGTGACTCATGTGTACATAGTCACAGCTCGAGTATGCAACCGGGAATTAGGGAAGGAGGGCAAGGGTATCGCGCCGGGAGAGACGTTGAAGGATGGTCGATCGCGATGGCGCGTTCGTCCTCGTTAGGTATATTCGGAGTTTCAAAATCCCGTACACGGCCTGATTCGAGCCTGCTCGGTCCGGATAGTCTGGTATTGCAAACCTGAGTGACATGCTTTCGTTGCGAGTTTTATTTCAATCTCTCGAACTCTAATGGCAGGAAATATTCACATCCAAAGCTTCCCTTTAACGCTGATTGTCAATTACCCATCAATCTTTAACTTCAATTGGCTACTCGTTCAATCATTATGATTACTTATCCTAGGTAAGGACGTGGCAACGGGATTGAGGCCCAAGACTTTCGAGAACGACACCAGCTTACATAGAACGTAATTGGCCCTGGTAACGGGCGCTACTTCCCATGTAAGTACTCTTTCCTTGGCACAGAAACTATCTATCCTTTTAATAGGTGATCAGTCGCGCCTTTCAATAGAAAGTCTATGAAACGATAAATGGCAACCAGGAGCTGACTATTTGGTAGGTAGACAGGTAGGTAGGTAGTATTACACTGACAGTGGAAAGTCGGTCAACGTCAACAGCACTCCACCTCGGTGATTAAAACTTCTATCGCTACAGTCGGAAAACTTTAGGATTTCAATTAGCGCATCTGTTTTATAGAGTTCATAGAACGCGTTGCTGCATGCGCCTGGTTCCCATTATTCTGGTGCAGTGATTATGTACAAGTCATTGACTCGACGACTGCACGTGAAATCCTAATAGCAGAGCTATCCGGTGAGATCTTTGTGGCGAGCCTGAGGTTTCTGAATGCTGGGCAGTAGAATCCTGCCAGCGACGTCGATGACTGGTGCCATCTTCTATCTTTGACAGATCGATTAAATGTTACAACAATTAACTGAGCAAATACTTTCACATGATGATGCATACAAATACGTAAGTATATAAAATCACCAGCTAGGTAATAAACTGTCGGGTTGTCAGAATGCCCTCATAATGGTCCGGGGAGGGGTCGAAGAAGGTACCAATGTCTTGGGAGGCATGTGTACCATGCGAATGAGATCGATCATGGGCAATTATCGGTTGAAGAAAGACGATAACTTCCACGGACACGGGCGTGGCGCTGGCAAGGCACATCTACTGAGCCTCCTCAGCTGGCTAGTATTTGTAAATAAATAAAAAAGTGATCTTTGCACTACGCAGAACCCCACTCTCAAGGTTTCTGTCCTAATACACGTATGAAGCTCTCCGAAGTGACGACTCCTTCTAATGTTTTGCAATCAAAATCAATATTGTCACTCTTCCTCAGCATCCTCAGCTAACCTAAATTCCTTCTTGAACAATGCCCTTAACGGTCGAATCCATTGGTCCTTCAAAGGGTCGAACTCAGGCTGGAAATAATCCAAAATCGAATCAGTAACGTGCTTCATGAGCCAAAAATCTCTCTTTTGACTACCCGCACGTCCAAATCCACTGGGCAGCTTAACATCCCAGCATTTAAGCACCGAATCAAATTCGCGGCAGGTCCTGTTCTTCAAGTCAAAGTGCACACCTGACCAGATGAGAAGATAAACGAATGACTCTAGATAATGGCGATAAAGATGAAGTATGGGAGTCCCCGCATTCTTTAAAATGTCCAGCGTCATGAAAGGCACAGTGCCAGTGCGCTGGTTCACGCTAGACCCAATGATATCACCTTGTTCGTCTACTCTGGAAACGTTATCAAAGTCGCTCAAAAGACCCACGGCATTGTCTTCCTCGTCTCTATAGAACATGACATTTCCTTCGCTGACATCTCGGTGAAGGACTTTCCCTTTCATGTAGGCGCGGTGGTGACTTGAGAACCATGAGGGTTAATAATTCAGTATAAGAACCAGTACTCACATTCGACAATATCAATGAAAACTTTCTTGAATTCATCCAAAGACTTGACTTCATGAAGTCCCTGACATCTATGACTAACAGTGACCAGAAGATCGCGATACTCCATTGTCCTTTTGTGATCGTCACTATCAACGACAAATTGATGCGAGGAAGGTGTAAATCGGGTTCTGTGTTGTAGAATCTCTGAAAATGAATTTGAGGAAGTTTCTTGAGTTCAGGAGCAGCATGGAGAATCTCCCTGACCAGCTGCGGCTCGGTCGCTGGACTGTTACGACTCAGAAACTGAAGCTTGAGGAAAACCAGTCATGATGAGCATGAAAGCGGGGTAGCTGAGTGGCACGGTGGCAGTAATATCCAAGTTCAAGTCGCGTCGAGATCACATGACCGATCTTCTTAGTTGCCGGTCAAGCCGGCATCCCGAGTCAATCTGGGCTCGAAGTCTTCAACTCCGATATACATGGCCACCACGTGGAAGTGTTTCGCCGGAACAGGGATGCCGGTATTCGTATTCAACAGCCTCCATCACGAAAACATGTCCTGATACCACGATGTCCGAAGAGATGCCCTCCCCCTGGAAGTCGCTGGCATCTTCTGCATCTAGCCGCTTAAAGGGGTATATTGCGCAGAAGGACCTCCGGACTCGGAATATTAACTTTCAACGGCGACTCGGCGTAGACACTGAGAACGGGCAATCGTGGAAGGAATGGGCTGGCCAAAAGATCAATAAGCTGTCATCGAATGGCAGCCAAGGAACAGAGAAGATTGCCTTGTTTCCTGGATGGGCGGCGAGGAGATACCTATCCGACAATCATGACGGTGCGACTTCGTATGCTTCTTCCTTTGGGTACCAATTAACTAATTGAATTATTGGTCAGGTCCATTCGAAGGTCGACGTATACATCTCGGGATTTGCTTCTGTTCATAGGTCGCAGGAGACAGCAAGTCGGTCTCAGAAAGCCTTTATGAGTCTAGCAAAAAGTACGGACAAGCCTTCTGCCTGCCTTTCTTGTTGACCGGTATCCTTAGGTTTTGCCTCGCTGCCTAAGCTGGACTCGGAAAGCGGGGCAGATGGCTCGTCAGGCCTAACCAGTACTTCTACTGAAGAATTGTTGGGCACCGTCAAGCTACCACCTCGACCACAGGAAATTACGGAGGAGTTCGAAGTGGAGGCACTCGAGAGACAGTTTCAGCGTCTCAATCAGAGTCAGCCTTCTATAGATAACTCCTGTCCACCATCACAGTCTTCCTCATACGACGTACAGCCTCCTGTTGACCGTGATTCCATAACGAAACTATCGGGCGACCTTCGCAAGTTTCATGCCAACTTGGAAGCCAGGCTACAGCCTTTCTGGTCGTCGGTTCTTCCTAGTCGGTTGGTGAACATATCTATCTTTCCAATACCTCTCAATGCAGTGGATGATCCAACAAGTAATGGCCCTATCGCATCTCAGGACGTGTCTACTGCGGCAGATGGGAGTTTTCAAATTCCGGTTCACCATCAGATGGGAAGATATGTGTCAGCATCCCGGCGCGCTTCACATAGCGTTTGGGGAAGCTAACGTCGAACATGAGCTGATAGCTACAGCGCGGCTTCTGCCTCTGCCATCACCGCCCGGCATCTCTCCGGCTATGGATCTTGTCGTCCCAAAACCTGTCTCGCCGATGTTGACTGCTAGAATCCCTCTGACCTACAGCCCTATCCGTGTTATATCAGACATCGATGATACCATCAAACATTCGGACGTACCTGGAGGTGCTCGCAGTGTTTTCCGCAACGTTTTCGTCAAGGACCTGGACGACCTTGTTATACCAGGAATGGGACAGTGGTATACCAGGATGTGGAATAAAGGTGTTCGCTTTCATTATGTGGTACGCATCTACCTACTCGCATAACACCAGTACTCAATTCCCGTCTCTTTCAGTCTAATGGCCCTTTTGAATTGTTACCTGTTCTGGGGGATTTTCTTAACCTTGCCCATCTGCCTCCAGGTATAATATTGCGGCTTTTTCAAGAATGGACTGCTGACTAAATCCAGGATCAATAAAACTCAAGTCCTACGCGGGTCGTTCCTTATTCAGTGGTCTGTTGTCGGCTCCCGCTGCACGTAAACGCAACGCAGTTCTAGATATTCTAGATTCATTTCCCCACTCTCGCTTCATACTCATTGGCGACACCGGCGAGCAAGATATGGAGCTCTATGCAGAGTGAGAATTTTCCATTGAACGTAATGGTCGAAGCTAATGGTCACCCTACTTCTAGATTCGCCAGTCAGAGACCTGAACAGATACTGGCTGTATTCATTCGGCACGCGCATACTGGAGAACCTCTCGAAGATCCCACGGGATCAAGCCCTACCGGTGACATCGAGTTGCGCTCCGCACCCCCAGCGTACGGCTCCGAGTTGGGAACTATACGCGCTTCTCGACGTTCGACTTCGGGAACCTTCCCCACGACGTACGCCGTCCGGACACCTACAACCCCTCGCAAAGATTCATCTCAGCCTAATAGCGACTACTTTGCTTATCCTTTAACTGACGAGCCGGATACGATCGCTGAGAAAGAGTCGTCGGGATCGTTCTTCTTGTCAAATTCGCGGACACCTTCCACACCTTCGGATTCAAGGCTGACGGAGCCGGAGAGGAAGAAGATAGAGCTACAGATGCGCGTTTATAGCGCAAGGGCGATGATCCCGAAACATATACCTTTTCGCGTATTCAGATCGCCGGAGGATTGTGTGGAAATACATCAGGTTCTGTCATAGTAACGTCTCTGACGACAGTTTGTTTTGTATCATACATTATCTTTTATTATTTGATGGTTTGGTTTGGGTTAACTTATGGAACTGTGTTTGGATTTGCAATTCGCTGTTATGAGCACTAAAGGCGAAGCTGATTACATATTCACGTTGGCCATTTTCTGCTAAAGCGGACTCGAAACTTTCATATTTGGCTTCGGGAACCTAATACAGGGATGTCTGGTACTGATGTGTCCATGAGTCCAAGCACGAATACAAACAAGCGGTCTCATGCCGCTATAATGACCCTTCATTCCAGCCTACATACGCAGTACGAAAGCAAAATACTAATACAATAGATGCTAATTCCATGATATTCTTCCAACCAAGTCATATATATATAGCATAGTGTGTATGTTGATGCATAACAATAGAGAGCGTAGGAGTGTCGTCAATGATAAATTAAGCAATCATTCGGTCAGGGGACTCGATGGTAATAAGATAAAAGGGAAAAGGGAAGGGGGTCGAGACGGCCGCACCCGAGTCTAGTTCGTGAATAGGAACAAGAGGTAAGGGCCAGCCTCTACAGTCCCCGATTTCTCAGAACTCGAGCACGGGCTTGCTCCATGGACTCCCTAAGCAGTGGGCTCTCCGACACTTGAGATTCGTCACCAAACTTGAAGCTACTGGGAGTCGACATGAAGCCTGCAGCGCCATCTCTCGATTGCGATTTTGACCCAGAGATCGGGATAGGCTGCGAACCGAGGTCAAATCTGGATGTACGCGGGGAAGCAGAGGTGGGTGCAGATGAGTAGGATGGCGGTGCGAAGATGTCGTGGGGCCGCCGTTTTCGTGGAGAGGCAGATCTTCGTGATGTACGCGGGGCATCGTCTTCCTCCCAGTCGTCGTTGCCATCATCCACTTCGTCTGCGGGATCTTCGCTCATAACGACTACCTCTCTGCCGAGCGCCTTTTTACCTTCCTCAATGAGCATGGAAAGCTTGCCGCCAATCCAATCCATCTATAGGCAAAGTTAGATGAGGTAAGGGTTGATCGAGTGAATCATACCTGATCCTCTACGCTGTCTTCAGGAGGAGGAAGATGCGAGGTGGAAGGGAAAATAGGAGTGGGTTGTGAAGGGGGAGGTGAGTATGCGCTGGCCCGTAGCCGCGCTCGACGAATACTCTGTGTCCGTTTGACAGAGCCAATTGGATGTCGTTTACGTCGTGGAGTGACATTGAAGGCCTTGGGTTCTTCAACAGGTGCTTCAGGTGGAGGTGACCATTCGCCCTGCTGATAAGGGGGTGGTGGTGGTAGTATTCGTGCTGGCTCCTTGCCACGATCTCGCCACCTGCAAAGGCCCTTAGCTGCGTCTGGTGATGAATGAACTGAACTCACAATCGGTAGACGGTGATTCCCACAGCGGTCCCTATCAAAGCAGCACTAAGAGCAGTCGAGACAATAGTCCCAGCAAGGCCGCGACGACGTTTCGCAGGCGGTGGGAGTTCTACATGGATAACAAACACAAGAGAGGGCATTAGCACAAGGCTTGTTCAACAACGAACGTGAGAGAGATGAGGAAGATGTACCAGGGGTGCTCGCCATCATATATCCAACCACAGCGTGTATGTGGCATGGGCCAGAAGCTGGACTGGAGCAGCCCTTGATTGCGGCAAGGCAAACACATGCAATGAAACAGAGACAGTCTGAACTGGAGTATTCACCTGCAGCCATCGCTTCAATTTCTTGAAACTCGTCCTGCGTCAGCTCCGCCATGTCTCGGTACTTTGAGGGAGTGTCAAGGTATCCGCTTGATGATGCCAGAGTGGTGGTAGAGAGGCTCGGCTCGGCAAAAGAGGGCTCCCATCCTCTCTTCCGCAGTACTTGAGGAACAGGCGATGTCGAACGCGTCGGTGGGCGCTGCCTACGGACACTCTTTCCGTTGTTGATGCCCTGTTCCGGCAGTGCTGGATTTGGCTGATCGGGGGGAGAGACATCGGTGGATGGTGGTGTCCCGATCTGGGCAGAAAATGGATTGGTTATTCCTGGGACGGATAACTTGAATGTAAAGGGAAATATAGAGACGGGCATCGCGAGCGCGACGGTGGGATCAGATACAAACTTCAAATCTCGACATGAGCTCGCTATTTGCCTTGGTTGGGACAAATAAACAGACACAATGTTCAGCACAGCCATGATCGGCTGATTCTCCATTTTACTGTATCGTCATTCGGTCTTCTTAGAGCTTACCGTCTGCCTCCAAAAACCCTCGGACTTTGTTTGCCCAGAAATCTGCATGCTTGCTCACGCATCTTGGACCTCTGTGCAGTCTCTGATTACTCGATCCCTTACGGCTACCTTCTCCTAACGCATGCAGGACCTGGGCCTGACTCATCATGCGACTTATCCTGAAGCCGACTACTTCGAAAATATTGGGTGCCGACGTCGAAATCCCGCGTGTGAGTATATGCGCATATATGCAGGACTGTAGACTCACTCTGGGCAACATGAAGAACTGCGGGTTGATCTCCGGTATCTGCGGGTTATCAGGCGGCTGAGCTTTAGCGCGCTCTTTCTCTCCAGGTAGCCTCGAGCCGTGCGCGTTTTCTAAGCCTTGACGAAGTGTATTATTTGGGGAGGATTTTTCCAAAGAGAGATATCTCTTCTTCCTCTTTGGTGTCAGGGTCCGCTGTTCTGGATGTGTAGATCTCGACGCGGGAGCTTGTTGATTGCTGGGCGGATACCATGGCGAGGATGGGTAATGCTGGAGGGAGAAAGACAAGGGACGCTGTCGCAATCGGGAGGCAATCAAAGTTGTATAGGTCGCGGGAGTCGGGTACACGTGAGGATCATCGATCTATGTTAATGACGCATAGAGTAACGGTCAATGGGTCGAAAGCTATCTTTCGTCCTTTCCATTTCATGTGCTAGACCTGCAACCGGTCATCTTTCATAAAATGGGAGGAAGAGCATTCCAGGTCTATTCATTTGCATGTTTGCGTGGCAAAAACATATATATGAGCACTGGAAACCTTCCTTTCAGATCTTGTTGATACTATTATAGAATTTAATTTCATCTTGTTTCGCAAACATCAGTACCCGTACTCAGTTTCTAATGAATAGTAACCGACCCACTGGCGGAGTTCATTACCCGCTTCAATTCATGCTTGATTCATGCTGCCCATGCTTCTTAGGAACCCCACTCGAATGCGTGCTAATCTCACAATACAGCTCGAGCTGATAGCAGTAATAATCGTACTAGCAATGTTATAGTATTCTCTCCCGTCTCCCTACGGTCTCTTTCTTCAAAGTTCTAAATTCTATTTTTCTATTTTGAATATATGACTTCCTTCCCTTCTTACGACAATTACGATTACATGCCAACCAACAGCTCTATTCTCGTTTACCTTAATCTGCAGTCATGCGACTCAGGATGAGTCGCACAGTACTTACTAGAAGATGAAGGAAGTATCTTCCGCAGTAGCTAGTTAAGTATTTAAGTACTGCCTCGCCGATGTATCAGATCTTACCTTTCAATTTACTTTGCTTTACGCATCACAATACTTGAGTGATCTTAGGCATTCGCTGAACCTGCGCGGTTAATCAGCTCATCCATTCTACTAACTTTCCTTCCGAGGTAAAGTAACGAACCCTTCTCATTTACTAGACTACGTACGTACAAGGGTATCTTCGTACTACTTAATTCTAGTCTCATTTACAACAAGCAAGCTGTCCCTAATAAAAGGGAGCAGTCAATGTTTTCTGCGCCATTGCTACAAAGCCGCAATAGCAGCATCGCGGACCGATAGTGCATATCCTGATAATTTTAATCGACCTCAGCCGGCTAAAAGGCCGGTTAAACGCGTCTCGTCACGTCCTTCGATACTCGGTAGTCGCAGTGCGATGTCCGGCCCGGGGTCCCGAGTCGACCTTCGGACCTTCACCAGCCTTTACCTCTTCCGATCACAAGGGTCCGCAGTTTTCCCCGGACACATCTACAAAGCCAATGATCGCGCTTTAAAGTGTAACCACGGCCATGCATTCTTTGCGGAGGCTGCGATTACAGCAGAAATCGTCCCTCCGACGTCTGTATCACGACGAATCCTTCGGATATCGCAAGTCACGACCATTCGTATTTCCTGACTGTAAGTCATTTTCTCCCCGCTAATCCGTTACTATTGGTATGAGGATACACAGATACACCTGCTCAGCTCGAGAATAGAGCATATAATGCAGCTTTGTTGCGCTATGTTGACTCCGTCAGGACTCACGGGCATAGAGCAGCAAGGATCGACCCACTGGATCTCATACACCGCAAGGAGGTCGCAGCGCTAGACCCAAGCAGATACGGACTAACTGACGAATCGAAGAAATACAACGTCAATGGAATCATATGGACCCATCCAAGCGTCGAGTCTCAAGGCGAGAACATGACAGAGGAGTGGCGGACCTTGGGAGAGATCGTTCGCCACCTCCGGTCTGTCTATGTGGACCGTATTGCTTACGAGGTAGGGTTGAGTCATGTCTTGTTCTTGTCGTTAACGCTGAAGTGGTCAGTACATGCATTCACCGTCTAAATCCGAGCGCCTTTGGTTCTCACATCGTCTGGAGTCGAAGAGCACACCAACGACATTGGATGCTGATACGAAGAAACGGATACATGGATTACTGGCTCGTAGCGAAGTCTTTGATAACTTTATGCAAGTCAAGTTCCCTAATCTCAAACGCGTACGTCACTTGTGTGCTGTGCAATCCACCTCTTACCGAAATGTTTAGTACGGACTGGAAGGCGGAGAATCGATGCTACCAGCCTTGGACTCGCTGTTTTCTTCTACTGCTCAAGGTCTCTTTCATCCTACACGCGTCGCGTCGTACTCTTCTCAAGTTTATATCTGCAGCTGATGTGTCGCACATTGTCCTGGCGATGCCTCATCGCGGTCGACTCAATCTTCTCACCGATCTCCTCAACTACAACCCTACGGCTCTTTTCCACAAAGTCAGAGGAGGCGCAGAGATCCCCGAAGGCCTTGGTGCTGAAGGAGATGTCATCAGTCATCTTGGTCAGTGTCCTATTTTCCATTAGTATCCCATGGTATTGACATAGGGAACAGTCTCGTCAACGGTTCTGGACTATGGTAGCGATAAGCAAGCCGTCAAGGTATCCCTACTTCCAGATCCTTCGCACCTGGGCAAGTCATTGCGATATATACCGCTCGCTTTGACCCTTATGCAGCCTATTTTCAGAGGCTGTCGCTGGTGTCGCCCTTGGAAAAGCTCGCGCCAAGCAATACTCTCTTTTGAAGACATCTCCTGAAGATTGTAAACTTGGAGATAGAGTAATGTGTGTTCAATTGCACGGAGACGCGTCATTCACCGGCCAAGGCGTTGTCATGGAGACTCTGGGATTGAGTATGCTACCCGTTTAGAAGGCTAAGTCAGTGACCAACCACATACTCTTCAGGCAATCTTCCCCATTTTACAAGCGGCGGCACTGTTCATCTTGTCGTAGAGTAAGTCGTTCTCCTGACTGTTGATCTATCACCCCCATTGATCTGCCCTTTTTCTTAGCAATAAGTCTGTGCTCTTCCAATAATGCTTTAGTTCATCCACGATAACCCTTCGTCTATCAGCATCGGCTATACTACGCCTGCGTCGCAGGCCCGTTCCTCGTTATATTGCTCCGATGTGGGCAAAATGATCAATACTCCGGTGCTCCATGTCAATGGTGACTATCCTGAAGGTATTTTAAGCTCCTTTCCTCTTTACAGGTTCTTGAAATACCGCCGGTAGATGTTGTTAAAGCCATGGAGGTCGCATTTCAGTATCGGCAATATTTCCGGAAGGTGGTGTTATTGGATGTTCTCAACTTCTGTCACTCAATGTTATGCAGGATATCATCGTCGACCTCCTGGTTTACCGAAGATGGTAAGTTCAACATCTCATTCAACTCCTACATAAAGTCGACTAATATATGTATTAGGGGGTAAGGCTTCTCAATCTAAACGGTAGACCGCACTTGACTCGCCATCAGTCATAACGAACTAGACCTACCAAACCTCACCAGCCCTCTTATGTATGACAAGATTCAGTCCCGGCTTTCAGTCCCACAGCTTTATGAACAGAAACTTGTGGTAGGTTTCACTGACTCGCCATACGTATCATCCACGAATATATTTCTAATAGAATGAACAAACTCTCTCGACGGAAGATATCGCCAAAGTTCGGGAAGAGCACAAATCAAATCTCAACAACAAACTTGACAAAGTTCCTTCGTACGTTCCGACTGCGTCAATGCTCAAAGAACAGTGGGCTGGGATGGTCTGGCCTATAAGCAAGGATGCGGTGCAATCTCCGGATACCGGCGTCGACAAGGATATTCTTATTCGAGTCGGCGAGGCAAGTGTGCAGGTACCGCAAGGCTTTGTGAGTATCTCCGGAAGGATTTTATCAAGGTGTTTTTTCAATCGATTGTGTTCAGGAAATCCACCCCAAGCTCCAGCGGCATATCAAGAGCCGTCTTGCAAGTCTAGCGAGTGGCAAGGGCTTGGATTGGGCTACAGCGGAGGTTTGCTTGACAGTTTTTCTTTCATATCGCCTTCCATCATAACAGCTTTCAACAGGCTCTAGCCTTTGGATCCCTGCTTTTGGAGGGTTATGATGTGCGGATATCTGGGCAAGATGTAGGACGAGGAACGTTTAGCCAACGACATGCGATGCTTGTTAACCAGAAGAACGAGAATACCATCGTTCCCCTGAATGATGAGCTTAGCGCTCCAGGAAAGCTCGAGCTTGCCAACAGTATGCTTTCGCTCATATTGTAGACGTCGTACTTACGGTGCATGTCGAAAGGCTCTCTAAGCGAGATGGCTGTGTTATCAGTGAGATTGTTTTTGCTACCTTTTCTATCGTTTGTGTCTGAGCATGGCGACTTACAGTTCGAATATGGTGCCAGTTGGGAACGGCCGGACCTGTTACCCATCTGGGAGGCACAGGTGAGCAGACCTATCGGGGTCCTGGATGCGATTTAAACACACGATTCAGTTTGGGGATTTCTTCAACGGAGCGCAGGTGAGATGGCCTTGTCAGACTGTCAAGTTGGAATTGACGGCGAGTTCAGATTATTATTGATACATTCATATCATCTTCAGAAAGTTCGAGTACTTTTCCATCATTAACCACTCGTGTACTAAATTTTGAATCCTAGGCAAATGGCTGAAGCAAAGTGGTATTGTCATGCTTCTCCCCCACGGTCTCGATGGTGCTGGACCGGAACACTCTTCTTCAAGAATCGAGCGGATGCTCCAAGTGAGGGTGTTCGAGAATCCCTATGCGTAGTCGCTCACGTTTTCTAGTTAACCAATGACAGGTACACTTACGAAGAAGACCCTTCATTCAATATCAACATGCATGTTGTTTTCCCGACGACGCCTGCACAGTATTTCCATTTGTTAAGGCGCCAGATGAAGCGGAATTATCGCAAGCCTCTGATTGTGGCAGGACCGAAGGGTCTTTTACGCCTGTCTGTAAGTCATCTGTCTTCATGGCTCTGCTAATTCCCATTTTGATGCGTTTCGCGTAGCCTGCTGCCTCTTCTCTATCAGATCTCGAGACTGGGACATCGTTCCGGCCAGTCCTCGCGGATCCCTACGACAATGCCGCTACTGCATCGCGGGTCGTTATCCTTTCGGGAAAGATTTACTATGACCTTTTGAAAGAAAGACAAGCTCGGGGATTAGATGCTAACCTTGCTTTCGTCCGGTTGGAAGAGCTGTCACCCTTCCCGTTCGCAGAGTTGGCGGCGGTGCTAGAAGGGTATACGAGCGCGAGAGAGTTCTTCTACCTGCAGGAGGAACCGAGGAACCAAGGTGCGTTTGGGCATGTAAAAGAGAGGATCATGTGGGTATTGAAGGAAATGGTGGGTGCTGGGGATGCAGAGCTGGTGTACAAAGGAAGGAAGGAGAGTCCTGCTGCCCGCGCCGGGCATTGGGAAGTTGTATCAAGCGCAGCAGAAGGCGGTGTTGGAGTCTGCGTTCGAGGGATTCTGAGGACTTCGTGTAAGTTTAAAGTTATGTTGTTTTTGCTCCACCTACGAAAGAGTTGTACATCGTCACGCGTCATTCCCAGTATATTTCTATTGGGCTACGGGTCTACATGTAGAGAACTACACGTCGGTGTCATCTCTCCGAAATCAGAAGAATCATTTTCGTTTTCGATTTATTGAAATTCCCCGGTTCGCCAAGTTCCCCGGATTTCAAGCCCATTTTTGGTCCGGCCATTTTGGGAAGTCTCCGTTTTGGATTCGGACCATCATCATTATTCTGCCTATCCTGCTCCGCGGAACCGATTCTCAGTAGTAATATCAGGAATCACTGAATGGCTGATGTTGGCAGCGAACAGACTTCCAGGCAACGTAAATCTCAAGCCGTATCATGTCAAGAATGTCGTAGACTGAAGGCAAGAGCTTATTTGATTGAAGAGGAACTGGCTAACGGCGATGCTTTAGCTGAAGTAGGACGCCAAAAATCTGCTGTTAGACAAGTCCGGCTAACACGCTTTGCAACACAGATGTGACCGTGTCTTTCCTTGCGCTTCCTGCATTCGTAGGGGCTGCGCTAATCTCTGTCCTCATGGAACGCTGGAAAAAGGCAAACGGGGATTTCTTAGGAGGCTGGAGCAGTCGCTACCATCTGCACCGTCGAAGAACAACGGTAAGGACAGAGAAGCCTCAGAGGTTGCTATGTTCGTGGCAAGGGATGCCGCCATGTCGAAGCGAATA